>CM029627.1:9245939-9976625 GCA_017311315.1 Dendrocalamus latiflorus | reverse complement strand
ACACGGACGGTCACGACGCCTCAAGGCCTGCACCGCGCCAAGCACGCTTCACCGCGTGGACGACCAGAAGAGCACGCAGCTGCTTCGGCCGCAGCGCAGCCCCGGGTCACGTCTGGACAGGTTCACAGGCCGCGGGACGGAGGGGGCCAAAAGACTCGGCAACATGGCTTCGGCCTTGTGAAGCCCGTTACCATGAGAGGCTCCTGTCGTAGGGGTGGCCCCCACCTAAACCCAACAGGCCTGGTACGAAGGTATAAGGCCCAGAATAGGCCATGTGTAATGACATAACAGCCTCCAGGGGGGATAACCAGATGTAAGGGTAAAACCGTAAAAGCACTCCTCATGTACGCCATGGGGAGGACCCAGGCCATTACACTTATCTTCATCACTCTCCACTACCATCTCTCTCTCTGTTTGGTCTGTAGCCACAACAATAAGGTAGCATGAAGTTTTCTCAATATTATCCATCCAAAAAAGTGCCAACAGTTTGTAGCCATTACCCAGGAATATAGTGCTACATCATAAGGAAAAAGAACACTCCAGGTATTTGCTACACATTGGACATCCTATGATTAGGTTTTCTTTAGGTGTTCAGACAGAAAAGTAAAATATTGGAATTGCTGATCCTAGGAAGCCCTAAAATTAATAAAACATAAGATAAGTGAAATTATAAAAAATAAAAGCTCATTTTGCATTTTGAGAACTGCTCATGGCACAAGTAGAACTTTACAAGTACTATCATTACACGGTACTTACTTGGAAGGTTCCCCGTACAACTTTCAATGGTCGCACCATCAATGATGGAAGTTCAACAATAATTCTCTCATCAGCTTCACTAGGCACATATCCAGGTGCAACAACTGTGCATCGAACCAAATTGCAATCAGCAGAAATGCCAGAACTTCTTGAATCTACTGATCCTTTCACAGATTGCTGATCAGCGGCTGAGGAATGCTGAAGTTGATCATCAACACTGCTGTGAGTAGTGTCGGATTCTAAATGCTCATTGTCCTCATTTCTGTCATCCACTGACATGACCTCAGCCATTATTATAGAAGCAGTTGATGGAAGAGTATCTGTTAATGAAGACTCTGCACCCTCCGGGTTGCATTCATTTGATTGCGCAACAGCACTAAGATGCTTTCGGTCCTCGTAATCAGCAGCTGCACCCAAATGATCAGACCCCTTATAGTTTCTTTTCAAAAATCTTCTCATCCTTGAAGAACTTTCAGTAAAATCTAATTTCCAGAAAACCTGCAAACCACAGGAACAAAAGAAACATCAAAAGATGTCCTGGAGTGCTTCCTTTATTTTTCCTTTTTGACACAGTGCTTCTTTCTCATGTGTATGTAAAGCATTTTACAGGAAACAATTCACAATTCCAGAATGTAATGGTCAGCAAAGTGTGTTGTTTCAATAAAAGAAGAAATAGGGCAGGAAAATAGAAAAAGAATAAATTAGCAGCTATACGTACACGATCAGGAGTACACAGAGGTTCTCCAAAAGGTCCATATAGTCTGCCCATCTCTGTTAGGCAATGAAGAAGATGCCGCCATGCTCGAACTCCGGTTGATGCACGATGCCGATTCAACACATCAGCTTGTGTTTGCCTCTCCAATCTGCATGTTCCAAAGTTTATACAATGTATGGTAAATTCTAAATATCGGAAATGGAAATGTTCCAATTGGATTTACCTCAACTCGCTGTAAGTTTCGTGCTAAGGCAAAACCAGAAACAAGAATAGCAACATATTTGTATGAAAGGGCTGAAAAATCCCTTCCTGAAACTGACATGGAATCAGCTGATTGCAGGCACTCCATCCAAGCAGCACTCATAGCTTCAGATGTATTCCACCTCTTTGCACGCGCAATATCACTTGCACTCCTTCTTTGTCCTGATGTTGCCATTGCTACTGCACTAAGACCCCTTCCTGAACCAATCTTAGCATTCCGCTCAAGGTCACGAGTAGCAGCTAATGCAGCAGCTTTGGCTGCTGCTTTGTCTTTTGGGGTGGACCCAGGCTTGTTGGGTGCTATTTCAATAGGCTTCTGGAAACTTGAGAAAGTCTGCAGTCTTGCTGCTGCTTTACGCTCGGGCAATGATGTGTCACGCCTATTCAAGATATTCCTTGGAGGTGTTATTGTTTCTGTCCCAGAGGCACCAGCAGCCATCATGGCTAACGCCATTGCAACAGGTGGTGAGGCAAAAGCAGCAGCCCAGCCAGGTGATATCATTGAAAGAGCAGCCTGAGCTCAAAGTAAAGAAAAAAAACCCATGAATAGATTTTTCCTTTGAAGAAAAATCCATGATAACATCTGATAGTAAGCTTTAAACCCGACAAGGCCAATAACTTTTTTCCCTCAAAGTTCATGACAAGGGGGACATAGTTATGCTAAATGGCACAAAGCACAACTTGAATATAGACACATGTGCTCAGGTTAGATAAGAAAGCAAACAATCAAGCAGTCCATGGCTACTGAGAGACTAATACAAGGTTTATGGTGAGTTTATGGGTGATTGACACCAATCCAACCTTTCAACTTCATAATATTAGTTCAAAAATTAGGGATATATTTTGCCGACTTGCTATTTTTCCCAGTTTAAACTTTAAAGAGGGAATATGAGTAAAACAAGCGCAACTGATATCACCAGCCGGAATTTTAAGAGTATATTATAGTAGTATCAATATTGCATCGATGCAGAATTCAGCACTAACACCATGTAACTTCAGTTATGGTTAGGTTTCACAAAGAATCAGCCAGTACCTCAATTGGTAATGCATCTGCTGCCAAAGCACGATCATCGGCAATCAATGGATTTTGTCCATCTGAAGAAGTAAGCTCATGAATACCAGCCAAAAGCGACCGCCACTTTCTTAGGATGGCTATAAATGGTGGTAAAATCAGCTCAATATACTGTTTCCTTAGGGGTTTTCTGTCCCTACCAATAGCATGCCATACCTGCATCATGAGTAAGATAGCATAAACTCTTATGTGACTAACAAGCAATAACTCATTTATTTAACCCAATAAAAGAACATTGCTAAAATACAATGGGCAAAATTTCAGAAGTCTAAAAGATGAACATGCTATTTATTTACATAGTTAACATTGATCGATAAGACAATAAATGATAATAGTGTTTAAGTGAGCACTGACGGATTATTGTTCAGAAATCAGAATTACACGCAAATAGCAGAGCATAGAACTCGAAGTTGACTTTTGAATTAGGGAAGGTACTCAAGAATAACACCCGACACATGCTTTATCAACCAGAACAAAATTGACTTGAACAGTATCACAAACATTGAGAAGTACAACAAATCAGACAGCTCAAGGATTTAAGGGAAGGAATGTGGGAGCATGAGCATGTTCACATCTGCACATAAGTATTCCCGTATTTAACCAAAAAACACAGAATAAAGTATTAGCACAAAAAGGTTAAAATTGACAAGAAAATAGAGTACATATGTGAGACACACATTAAATCACTTATAAATTGCAGAACAAGAAAGCTACTTTTGGGGTCATATAATTTGTAGCACTTTCAGGAAGAACAATGATAGAAGCTAATTGCAATATTATGCTATGTTCAATAAATTATTTCACTAAGGAGCATGGCTCCAAATTCACTATGAGACAGCTTACATGCTTAAGTGAAGAATGCAATACAAACTTACCTCCGAATAGAGAATAGAGGAAGCAACCAACACCCTCTGTCTCTTAGACTCAGTAATTGGCATATTGAGGATGGGGCCAAGCACACTGTACAATCAGAAGAGTTCCAATGAAATAAGAATTGACAAAATAATCACCCAGAATAGACTGGGAGACCACCTTGAAGTTATCATGTAATATATCAAGGCAACTGTGCTTCCATCAAAGTTCTGATTAGTGATTACTAACTAATTGTGAAACAGTATGCAGTACAATTTTTTTTCAAGGAGAGACGTGCATCTGAAAAAAAAGTCAACACCAAAGACCAATTCAATACATATGGCATACAAATGTTCAGCTCCTACCAAAGATCATTAGCACAGTACTATGCTCTGCTTAGCTAACTGGATTTTTTTTCCTCTCAAAATGGATTTTGTTAGTTCAATGGCAAAATATAGTTTTTAGATACCATTCTTTTTTCCTGCAGATGATACTTGATGGTGCATACTGCATAGTATGTACCTCCAAAGAAGTGCAGAGCAAGGTTTTCTTGTAGATGAGCGACTGTTGCCATCAAATGGCACCATTCTTCCAGCTTGAGGGCCCATCCCTTCTGATGTGACATCCTTTATACTAGTGTTCCTCATAAAAGCATCATTTTCACCATTGTCATCCTCCCTCATTGAAACAAGAGTCATTCTGAGCATGCAAAGAAATGGTTGATCGCTATCTAGCAACTGATAAAGTGCAGTCATAACCCCCATACCAGGGCCAGATACCCCTCCAATACCAAG
The DNA here is from genome assembly GCA_017311315.1 of Dendrocalamus latiflorus. Classification (NCBI taxonomy): domain Eukaryota; kingdom Viridiplantae; phylum Streptophyta; class Magnoliopsida; order Poales; family Poaceae; genus Dendrocalamus; species Dendrocalamus latiflorus. The sequence continues at coordinate 9,972,175 of CM029627.1, read as the reverse complement.
ACCACCGCCAAGTCCAGAATCATCTAACAGAAGTGCCTGCAACACTGCAACTGATTTCTTCACAAGTGGAAGTTCAATCCAATTCCCATTTGAGTCCTTCTCTTGAACAGATTTCCAAGATTCCCAACCACTTCCACCGCCACCAAATATATCAGGTTTGGATGGAATGCCTACACCATACCACAAGCGGCTTCTGTACTTCCAACTTTCTGCAAGATCTGCAATGCAGCCCCCATAAGAAACAAATGCATGCTTGACAGAATCATAAGGCTCAGCTGCTGCTGCTGCTGTAAGACGTTCCATCACGGCAGCAGAAATCTGTCCATTTGCGTCAGCCATAGAAGTAAGCACCTGCTTTGTTCACATAGTAAACAAGAATGAACACAACATTCATATAATCATATGAATAAAGTTTGAACAACTATCTACTGGCAATAGTCTAAGCCATGAAGGAACAGTGGATTATATACATGGTTCATTAGGTAACTAGAAATCAAATTACTGGTGACTCTTAAATAAAAAATTAGAACTTCCAATGGTGCTTCTCAATTTACAGGTATTTCATGCTGCCACGTGTGCACAACAATAGACAGCGACTGCAAGAAATGTAGATGTAATCTCCTATGATACCACATTTTTAGAACTTTCTTGAAGAATTCTTCTTCAATAAAGTCATATGTATCTTATTATCTCCTCTGTTAAACAAACACCAACCTTCACACCAGATTTTTTCTTCATGCGATCAATAATAAACATGATCAATACGTTTACAAGACAGCATTCTAGCTTCATCATGCAATAATTTGCCCCTATCACATAAGATTAACTACCAATGCATGTGAAGGTAGCCTAGGTGACTAAGGTGAACAATAGCTTTTGTGAAATATCCCAGTCATGAGGACCTAGATAACTATTATGAAAAACTGGCAATAATAAGCCAGGACACCATGGTTCAAGAATGAAGTCAATCTAAACCTGAACTGATCATGACTGATAATGGCACTTTTGACAACGACTTGACACATCATCTTGAAGAAAATAGTAAAATTGGTTCTCTCAAACACAAACATATCGATGCAAGATGAATAGTGCATATAAAAATAAAAGTATAACTACTCAAGTTTTAAGCCCTATTAGAAACAAATAATCATTTGATCAAAATAATGACAATAACTGACAGAATGTAATAGTAATAGCCATTCCACATTACATACATTTAGTGGAAGGCCACCAGCATCACTGGACAAAGATGACTGTCTCGAGACCCCAGCATCCATATGTTCGCTACCGGTTCTATCCAACGAATTTGACCGACTGGCAGCAGACGAAGCCATTGAGGCAGAAGATACAACACTATCAAGTGAACGGGATGTGCAAAAAAGTTGACCTTGTGACCTCAGATGATCTTCTACAAGCATCACAATAACTATCGCATTTTCCGCTAGTGCTACTGAGAGATAAGCAGCATTTTCTGCTTGTACTTTTGCTTCTTCAGGAGACAAACCCTCGGCTGCAACACCAGCTGCAGCCGCTGCAATTACTTCAGTCTGCTGTAGAGACAAGCAAAAGAAAAGGCATTATAGATGAGACTAATAAAGTATGAAACAGTATCCACATAGATGATAAAACTATACAACCGCAACAAATTGTATCACCGTGAGAAATGCACTGCACACCGTTCAAAATAACATCAACAGTATGATAGTTACTGTCCAAGTTCAAAAGCGTAAATCAAAATGGAGTTGGATATCTGTATTCCCAGCAACATCATTAATAGACAAATGTTGTTGACATGGTAGTGCCACATCTAGGTGTCAACCTGCTGTTTATTAGTGTCGAAGGAGTTGTGGAAGTAGTCAAAGCTACCAGTTCTGCGTTCTACTATTTTAATCATAAGGAGCCCCCATAATCCCTCTAGGTTTATGATGACCTTTTCCTGGTATATCACCACTTCAACCAGACCAGGACCAAACAACTTTCAACGTGCAACAAGGGAAAAAACAACGACAGAAAGTAGCAGCAGCAAAGGATATAAGCAAAAACGGCTTGCACCTATATAAAAAAAATTTATGCCTGGCAAGCAAATCAAATCTTGTTCAGAAAAGGACAACTACCTGAACTTGAAGCTCCCTGGCAGAAAAATCAAGCAGACCGCTCAATAATCTCCTTTTGAAAATTGGTAATGATTCTTCACGCCTTAAAAATAACCAAAAAAGTAGCAGGTTGTTATAAAAAAGTGCAAGATAATAACCCCACAAACAAAAGGCCAAATGGATTGCAGAGAAAATAATTATTGGACTAGCTAGCGTGCACGCACATGCACAAGCGTGCGGGCTGTTACGGATATGTATTGGGGACAGCATTACGGCAGAAGGGCCAAACTGCCACCCAAATCCAATCCGTGTTAGTAGTTTAAATCAGGTTAGGAGTCCTGTTCCCTTACGGACTGCTCTAGGAAAGTCTTTGCAGACTGCTAAAATAAGAGGTTGTTTAGGATTCGGTCTCGGGAAGAGGCACAGGTTGTAATCTATATATAACTTCCTGCGTTTGGGCGGAAGGATTAGCTAAAGAATAAAAGATTCCCTTCTTTCCCAAAACCCTAATTCTCCTGGTGAACAACAGACACGGCGAGGCAGGAAGTGCCTCGCTGGGAAGAGGCTGATTCTTCCCGGGTCAGACATCCCTACAATCTGAGATCTAGGACCAAGGTTCACAACAGTTTGGTATCAGATTCCATGGCTTCTGATTCAATCAACACAGAGTTACGCGAGTTGAAGGCGATGCTGGGCACAATTCTGAAGCAACAGGAAGAACAATCTGCTGCGCAGGCCAAACTGGAAGCTGCCGTTCTTGCTCTCGAAGGTCGTGTGTCTTCTCCAACTACAATCACCACGGCGGCTAACCCTCCTGCACGACTTAATTTAGGTGATCAACCTGCAACTGCAACCCCAAGTCGGTTCTATAAAGTTGATTTTCCACTGTTTGATGGCAATTCGGATCCGTTGGAGTGGCTTGCTCGCTGTCGCTGCGATCAGTTTTTTCGTGGGCATCGCACTCTTGAGGAGGAAAAAGTCTGGTTAGCAACCTATCATTTGACGAGTATCGCCCAACAGTGGTATTACAAATTGGAGCGCTCAGAGGGGATTCCAACTTGGCCCCGATTTCAAAGTGCTTGCAAACTACGATTTGGTCCTCCTTTTCGTTCCAATCCAGTCTCTGAACTTGCTCTTCTTCGTCAGACGAGTTCCGTTGAGGAGTACGCACAGGACTTCTATCGCATACTCTGTCGCGCTGACGACCTTTCCCCGGAACATGAAGTCGGGTTGTTTCTGGCTGGTTTGGGGGAATTTATCAAGTCAGATGTGGAATTACAAAACCCATCTTCTTTGGATACAGCAGTCAGTCTAGCCAAAGCAGCATAGAGACATTACAAACTGCTATACAATTCTGGACTGCTCCTGCGTCAACAGCATTCAGGTTCCCTTCCTTCAGCTCCAAAGTATCCCACAACGCAAAGGACGGCGCCATTGCTGTCTAAACCTCCTGAGGTTCCGCTTCTTCCCGCGCCATCAACTGGGCCTCCAGCGCCTTCTCAGCGAGCCTTTCGACGCCTCACACCAACTGAGATGGCTGATCGGCGACAAAAAGGACTTTGTTTTAATTGCGATGAACAATTTACAAGAGGCCATCGTTGCAAGCGTTTGTACTGGATTGAAATTTTGGAGGAAGATGATGTTCCTGATAATGGGGCTGAAGATTCCGGACCGCAGATTTCCCTTCATGCGCTGACAAGAATCTCTTCTGGGAACACTATGCAGCTGACTATCAGCATTAACAACCACAAACTCTGCGCCCTGGTGGACTCGGGGTCTACTCACAATTTCATCAGTATTGAGGCTGCTCAAATGTTAGATCTTCCTTTGCAAGATCGCACGGGTATTAATGTGGCGGTAGCTAATGGGGACAGGTTACCTTGCCCAGGTTTTTGTCCATCCTTACCAATCTCCATTGATCATGAAGAGTTCATTATCAGCTGCTATGCTTTAGCTCTTCAGGGCTTCGACCTAATATTGGGTGTTCACTGGCTTCGCACGATGGGACCAATTTTATGGAACTTTTCCAATCTGTCAATGTCTTTCTGGCATCAGGGACACCAAGTGAAATTCCGGGGCATACCGCATCGATCGTCCTCTCGCCTGTTTGCGCTGACGGAGTCTCCTCAAGCTTTACTATCAGACCTGCTGTCAGATTTTCAGGACATTTTTCAACAGCCCTCAGGATTACCTCCTCAACGATTCTTCGACCATCGCATTCATCTTTTGCCAGGGGCTCAACCAATAGTTGTCCGCCCTTATAGGTACCCCCACCACCATAAGGATGAAATTGAAAAACAGTGTGCTGAAATGTTATCACAGGGGATCATCCGCCCGAGCACTTCTCCCTTCAGTTCACCCGTGATTTTGGTCAAAAAGAAGGATGATTCCTGGCGTCTTTGTGTGGATTATCGGGCTCTTAATACCCAAACCATCAAGGACAAATTTCCAATTCCAGTGGTTGATGAGTTATTAGACGAATTGAAACATGCCAAGTACTTCACCAAGCTAGATTTGCGGTCAGGCTATCATCAGATACGAATGCACCCGGATGACATCCATATGACAGCTTTCCGCACACATCACGGACATTTTGAGTATCTGGTTCTACCTTTCGGCCTTTCTAATGCCCCAGCAACCTTTCAGGCTGTTATGAATGCGATTCTCCAACCATATCTTCGCAAGTTCGTGTTGGTTTTCTTCGATGATATCCTCATTTTCAGTCTGTCATGGTCGGAACACTTGTGCCATATTCGAATAGTTTTTGCTCTTCTTCGGCATCACCAACTTTTCCTTAAGCAATCAAAGTGTTCTTTTGGCACATTGTCAGTATCTTATTTGGGTCATGTTAATCTCCACTGAGGGAGTCTCGATGGACCAATCCAAGGTCCAGGATATTCAACAATGGCCGGTTCCTACATCTCCGCGCCATCTTAGGGGATTTCTGGGACTCGCTGGTTATTACCGTAAGTTTATACATCACTTTGGATCTATTGCTGCTCCTTTAACACAATTACTCTCCAAGGATGGTTTCTGTTGGACGCAAGAGGCAGATGCGGCGTTCGCAACCTTAAAAGAAGCCCTCTGCAGACCTTCATTCTTGGCTCTTCCAGACTTCACTAAACCCTTCATAGTGGAATGTGACGCCTCGGGCAGTGGGATTGGCGCTGTTCTCCATCAGGGATCGAAGCCTATTGCGTTCTTCAGCCGAGCAATCCCTCCTCACCACGCCAAATTAGCGGCATATGAGCGCGAACTCATCGGGCTGGTCAAAGCGGTACGCCATTGGCGCCATTATCTTTGGGGAAAGCTGTTCATTGTTCGCACTGATCATTACAGCTTGAAATATCTGTTAGATCAGCGTTTAAACACCATCCCTCAACACCATTGGGTAAGCAAACTCTTCGGGTTCGATTTCCAAATTGAGTTCAAATCAGGTCAAACAAATACCGTTGCGGATGCTTTTTCTCGGCGGGATGAAAACATGTCTGTATCAGCGATCTCAATGCCAAATTTCCAATTGCTATCACAACTGCAAGAAGAATTCAGCTCGCTGCAGGAAATTCAGCAGCTACAGGCTCAGTTGGCAGCCCAAGATCTCCCTCCGCACTGGTCCTTTGTTGATGGCTTCTTCCTGTACAATGGCCGCATATTTGTTCCACCTTCGTCAGTCCACATCCCACAGATCATATCAACATATCACGCCATTGGTCATGAAGGGATCCAAAAATCTGTGCACCGCATCCGAAAGGATTTCTATATTCCCCAACTTAAAAGGCTGGTTCGAGACCATGTCACATGTTGTGAGACTTGTCAACGCAATAAGGTGGACCATCTTCACCCAGCGGGTCTTTTGCAACCTCTACTGATTCCCCATCAAATCTGGTCTCACATTTCTATGGATTTCATTGATGGGTTCCCTCGCGTCCATGGGAAATCAGTCATATTGACGGTAGTGGACAGATTCTCGAAGTACGCGCATTTTGTTCCATTGGCACACCCTTATACGGCTCAATCAGTGGCTCATGCCTTCTTTGAAGCTATTGTGCGCCTTCATGGTTTTCCCGAATCCATTGTCAGCGATCGGGATACCATTTTCACTAGCAATTTTTGGAAAGAACTCTTCACATTAGCAGGAGTATCACTCGACATGACATCAGCATTTCACCCGCAAGCCGATGGCCAGAGTGAAGTTGTTAATCGAACAATTGAGATGTATCTTCGCTGTCTCAGTGGGGATCGCCCTCGACAGTGGGTTAGATGGCTTCCATGGGCGGAATTCTGCTATAATACTTCATATCATTCCGCTCTCCGCTGCTCCCCCTTTCAGGTTGTCTATGGACGTGCTCCTCCGTCGCTTATTCCTTACAAAGAGGGATCAACACAACTCTCAGTAGTCGATGCCCTCCTTCGTTCCCGTGATGACTTCCTGCTGGAGATTCGAGAACGCTTACTACAGGCACAGCAGCGCATGAAGGATTTCTATGACAAGCATCATCGGGAGGTTGAATTTGCAGTGGGCCAGTGGGTTCTACTCAAGCTGCATCATCGCCAAGCAGTGGGCATCACCGCAAAGTTTTCCAAATTATCACCCAAGTACTATGGGCCTTATCAAATCGTCGACCGAGTGGAACAAGTGGCATACAAACTTCAGCTACCTCCATCTGCGCGTATCCACAATGTTTTCCATGTGGCGTTGCTGAAGAGATTCACGGGTTCACCTCCTTCGTCCCCGCCAGCCTTACCTGATATGCTTAATGGTCGGGTCCTGCCCTCTCCAGCAATGGTTGTGCGTTCCCGCCTTCGTAAAGACAAATGGGAGGTACCGGTACAATGGGTTGATCAATCAGCTGCTGAAGCTTCTTGGATGCCGCTACAGGAGTTCAAAAGCCAATATCCAACTTTCCAGCTCGAGGACGAGCTGTTTCCTCGGGGGGGGGGGGGATGTTACGGATATGTATTGGGGACAGCATTACGGCAGAAGGGCCAAACTGCCACCCAAATCCAATCCGTGTTAGTAGTTTAAATCAGGTTAGGAGTCCAGTTCCCTTACGGACTGCTCTAGGAAAGTCTTTGCAGACTGCTAAAATAAGAGGTTGTTTAGGATTCGGTCTCAGGAAGAGGCACAGGTTGTAATCTATATATAACTTCCTGCGTTTGGGCGGAAGGATTAGCTAAAGAATAAAAGATTCCCTTCTTTCCCAAAACCCTAATTCTCCTGGCGAACAACAGACACGGCGAGGCAGGAAGTGCCTCGCTGGGAAGAGGCTGATTCTTCCCGGGTCAGACATCCCTACAATCTGAGATCTAGGACCAAGGTTCACAACACGGGCACACAGAGGGAGGGAGGGAGGGAGGGGAGAGAGAGAGAGTACCTGATCCGTTGGCCTCCAGTGCTAGATCCTCCAACCATTGAAAGCCACTCTGCACAATGAATTGTAGCCTCCACATCCTAAATTGTTACAGGTACAGCAAAAACTTTCAAGTTACAAAGCAGAGTCGATAGTAATACAATCAGCCCAAAGGCCCCAAACACACCTACAGAGAGGAAGGTGTGCGACTATAAAACAAAAAGGTTTCTGAATAAGATGGTCTACATAAAAAGTTAGCTTACCTTCCACCCATCTTTTTGTCGCATTGAATGCTCTAACATGATAATCAGGAAATTGTGTATGAGGTCTTCAATCTCACCAATGCTTACACCATCAGCATTTTTCTTAGCACCCATCTATAATCAGAAATTTCCAAATTAGAACAATGGGTGGCAGTGGCACACAGCACAAAATGTAGTTGATGCGGTTATTGCATCTCAGCATAATTCTGATTACAATATATTCTTATGTCAAAACGCTTGCAGCACTCACCTCATGATTATAAATCAAAACCTCCAAAATCCATTCTGGCCATTCTGCAATTGAGGTTATCGTCATTCTATTCTCTGGATGACTGCAAGCCAAAAACAGAAGATCCTGAAATGATATAGAAGGAAAGTTTGCCGTCATAAGAAATTAAGCAGGCAATATGGCAAACAAGGTGTCAGAAAAAGGAAGGAATTGATAAGAGCAAACAAAATTAACGCAGAGGGTGAACATATAAGCATATAGTGCAATGCAAGTGAAAATACAAATCATGAATGTTAGACAGGATGTTTATTGTCTAAGGCTGGCTTATGCCCATGTGCCCTTTATCACTTTCTGTTAGGGTTGTTAGGCTGTCTGTTAGGGTTTCCAGGGTGGTCTCTGTTAGACTAAACCCTAGACCCCTTGCCTACTTATACTCTATGCACTACTGGTTGTAGGACTCATTCATGAATCAATGAATCTTCTACCCAATACTTTGTCTTACATGGTATCAGACTGGTTGGTCCTCTGACCTTCCCTTCCGCCCAACTCCTGCACGGCCGCTCCCCTGTTCTCCCCTGTTTCGACCGCCATGTCGGGAGATCTTCCGCCGCCGGCCTCTTCCTCCCCTGCTGCCGATCTCCTCTCCGCCGAAGCCGCCGCCAAGGCTGAGGAGGCCGCCGCCAGGGCCGAGGAAGCAGCGCGCGTCCCGTCGATCCTCCCCGACGCGCGCCTCGCTGCCGCCGCCAAATCCCGCGCCGCCGCTCTTGCGCGGGCCGAGGCTGCTGAGCGCGAGGCCGCCGCCGCTGCTCACGCCCGCGCTGCGGCTGCCGACCGCGAGCACGCTGCCCTAGCGCGCGCCGCTTGCGAGCGCGCCGCCGCCGCCGCTGATGTCGACGTCGACGAATCCATGGACGAGGCCCCCCTGCCACTCCACGACGCCCTCCTCCTTCACGAAGCCGCCGCCATCGCCGCCATCCATGCCCAGGCGGTCAGCGTCCAGAACATCCGCTCCCTGGTTCCGCTCGTCCTCGACTTCAACTCCGGCCACTACACCCGCTGGCGTGAACTCTTCCTTCTCGCTCTCGGGAAGTACTCTCTCGAGGACCACGTCCTCGCCGACGACCACCATCCGGACCTCCCCGACTGGGTTCGCATGAACTGCGTCGTCAAATCGTGGCTCCTCGGAACGCTCTCCCCCGACCTCGTTGAGATCGTTCTGGAGCGCCGTGCCACCGCGCGCATCACCTGGCTCACCGTCGAAACCCAGTTCCTCGGCAACAGGGAGTCCCGCGCCCTCTACCTTGACGCCGAGTTCCGGAACTTCACTCAAGGGCACCTCTCCATTGCTGACTACTGCCGTCGCTTCAAGACCATGGCCGATGCCCTCGCGGATCTCGGGGAGGTTGTCGCCGACCGGACTCTCGTCCTCAACATCATCCGCGGCCTCAACGAAAACTTCACCGCCATTGGTCTTCACCTCCAACGGAGCCGGCCATTTCCCTCTTTCCTTGAGGCTCGTGCCGACCTCCTCCTGGAAGAACTCCACATGGCGAATCGGAAGCCCTCACCCGCCACTGTGCTTCTCACATCCGGCGGCCGCGCCCCCTCTCCTTCGACACACAGCGGCTCCGGCGGCGGCTCCAGGGGCGGGGACGGGGGAGGTGGCTCCCACTCCCGCGGACGGCGCGGCAAGCGCTCCGGCCGAGCTGGCCAGAGCACCGCGCCTTCCCAAGGCCCCGGCACCAGCGGCGCAAGCTCCCACGGCGCTTCTCCACCCGGCGGCTGGCCGAACTTCTACAACCCGTGGACCGGCACCATCCAGATGTAGCCCGGTCCCCGGCCTCCCCTTGCTCCTCTTCCGCCCAGACGCTTCTCCGGCGCTGCTCCGCTGTCTCCGCCACCGCCTCAACCCCAAGTCTTGCTGGCCGCCGCTCCGCCTCAGTGGCCTCTCCCCGCGCTCCACGGTCAACATGCGGGACTCCCTGTCGGCCCATTCACAGGCCAACTCACAGGCCACTCCATCGCTCCTGCTAGCGCGTCTCCATGGGATCAAGGCAGTGCTACTGGACATTCCGTCACTTCTGCTGGCCTGCCCGCATGGGATCAAGGCAGTCTCGCTAGTGCCTTCTCTACCATAGCGCTGATTCCTCCACCACAGCACGAGTGGTACTTCGACTCGGGGCAACCTCTCACATGGCTTCCGATCCTGGTATACTCTCTCCCTCCCCTACTTCTCGGTATCCTAATCCTTCCTCTATTGTTGTCGGTAATGGCTCCCTTCTTCCCGTGACATCCACCGGCACAGCTACCCTCCATGGTTCTCTCCGTCTCAATAATGTCCTGGTTTCCCCCCTCTCATTAAGAACCTCATTTATGTCCGTCAATTTACTTCTGACAACAACTGTTCTATCGAATTTGACCCCACTGGCTGTTCTGTGAAGGATCTTCGGTCTCGGAACGTGATCATCAGGTGCGATAGCTCCGGGCCGCTCTACCCTCTGCATCTTCCGGTCACCGAGTCCCTCCTCGCCGAGTCCTCCGCCCCACTTTGGCATTGCCGGCTTGGTCACCCCGGTCATGCAGTTTTGTCTAAGTTAGCGAGTTCTGCTGTTCTACCTTCATGTAATAAAGTCATAGGTCATCCTGTTTGTCATGCTTGCCAACTGGGTCGACATGTTCGTCTTCCTTTCCCCGTGTCAGCATCCCGTGCTTCTCACACTTTTGATCTTATACATTGTGACCTCTGGACATCTCCTGTTGAAAGTGTTTTTGGCTATAAGTACTATTTACTCATTCTCGATGATTGCTCGCATCATCTATGGACATTTCCCCTTCGGCTAAAATCTGACACTTTCATGACCCTCGCTAACTTCTTCTCCCTTGTTTCTACTCAGTTTGGCGCCACCATCAAGGCAGTTCAGTGCGACAACGGCCGCGAGTTTGATAACTCTAGCGCCCGCGCGTTCTTCCTCACCCATGGCGTCCACCTCCGCATGTCCTGCCCATACACCTCCCAACAGAATGGTAAAGCTGAGCGTATCATTCGTTCTATCAACAATGTCATTCGCTCACTTTTGTTTCAGGCGTCTATGCCACCATCCTATTGGGTTGAAGCCCTGACCACTGCCACCTATCTCCTCAACATCCTACCCACCACAACGCTGAACTTCTCCACGCCGCATACTGCCCTGTTTGGGTCTTCACCATCCTATGCGCATCTTCGCGTCTTTGGGTGCAAATGCTACCCAAACCTTGCTGCCACAGCCTCCCACAAACTTGCTCCTCGGTCTGCCCTGTGTACTTTCCTTAGCTACTCCCCTCATCATAAGGGATATCGCTGTCTCGACATGGCCTCCAATCAGGTCTACCTCTCCCGTCATGTCATTTTTGATGAGTCGTCTTTTCCCTTTGCCGATCTTCCTTCCACCCCCTCCACGACCGACTTTCACTTTTTGGATGACCACACTAATCCGGTGCCGGCGCCTATAGGCCCACCGCTCACCTCTTTACCTGCAGGTCTCCCCACGCGACTGAGTCTCGCGCGCGCTGACGTCCCCGCGCTTAGGCCACGCGCGGCCCTGGACAGTGCCGCGCCCACCGCTGTTGAGGACCCTGCACCACCGACCCTGCCACGCACGACAATGGCGGTCGATGCGTTGCGCAGGACACCTCCTGCTCCGACGCCCGCACAGCCACGTGCGGCCACCGTCTCACCTGCTGCCCCTGTTGACCGCCGGTTTCGCCATGTCTACTCCCGGCGTGCGCCAATGGTGTCCACCCCGCGCTCTCCACCAGTGCATCCTCCCCCGGGCGCGACATTGCCCTCCCCGGCGCAGCTTCCCCAGGGTGCCGTGCCAGTATCTCCTGTGCGGAATCAGCACTCGATGACAACGCGCGCCAAGTCCGGTTTTCGTCTACCTGCCCTCTACCTCGCCACGCCACTATCGTCTGTGCCTCGGACGTACCGCCACGCCCTTGCCGATCCCAATTGGCGAGCAGCTATGGAGGACGAATATGCCGCTCTCTTGCAGAACCACACCTGGGAGTTGGCTCCCTGTGCATGGTACAGCCGGTTTGCTTCATATCTGCTATCTCTTGGATTTCTTGAGACCAAGTCTGACACATCACTGTTTGTATACCACCGCGGCTCCGAGGTCGCCTACTTGCTCCTTTATGTTGATGACATCGTTCTCACCGCCTCATCTGCCGGACTTCTCCGCCGCATCATCACTGCCTTACAGCACAAGTTCTCTATGAAGGATCTCGGCGAGCTTCATCACTTTTTGGGGATGCATGTGCAGAAGTGTCGTGGTGGTCTCCTCCTCTCACAGCGCCAGTACATGATGGACATCCTGGAGCGCGCTGGCATGGCAGATTGCAAACCATGCACCACCCCTGTCGACACCAATCCGAAGGTGTCCGCCTCAGACGGTGCTCCTGTCAGTGATCCCAGCGACTTCCGCAGTTTAGACGAGGCCCTACAGTATCTCACCTTCACCAGGCCGGACATCTCTTATGCAGTTCAGCAGGTGTGCCTTCATATGCACGACCCTCGCGAGCCCCACCTCGCTGCTCTCAAGCGGATCCTTCGGTACATTCGTGGCACTCTCCACTTGGGACTCTTTCTTCAGCCATCCTCGCAGTCTGATCTCATGGTCTACTCTGATGCTGACTGGGCCGATTGCCCGGACACGCGCAAGTCCACCTCAGGCTATGCCGTGTTTCTAGGCGACAACCTGGTCTCCTGGTCCTCCAAGCGTCAGAACACGGTGTCACGTTCCAGCGCAGAAGCCGAGTACCGCGGTGTGGCCAATACCGTGGCCGAAGCCTCCTGGTTACGCCATCTTCTGTTGGAACTGCATGCTCCTCTTCGGAAGACCACCTTGGTGTATTGCGACAACATCAGCTCAGTCTACATGTCCTCCAACCCAGTTCAGCATCAGCGCACCAAGCACATTGAGATTGATCTTCACTTCGTCCGTGAGAAGGTGGCACTCGGTAATGTTCGCGTACTGCATGTTCCCACTACTTCCCAGTATGCCGACGTCTTCACCAAGGGCCTTCCCTCCTCGGTCTTCAGTGAGTTTCGGTCCAGTCTAAACGTCCGAGGTGCGGACGCTCCGACTGCGGGAGGGTGTTAGACAGGCTGTTTATTGTCTAAGGCTGGCTTATGCCCATGTGCCCTTTATCACTTTCTGTTAGGGTTGTTAGGCTGTCTGTTAGGGTTTCCAGGGTGGTCTCTGTTAGACTAAACCCTAAACCCCTTGCCTACTTATACTCTATGCACTACTGGTTGTAGGACTCATTCATGAATCAATGAATCTTCTACCCAATACTTTGTCTTACAATGAACAATCATAAGACAACGAAAATGCACCTGTATAGCACGAGCTTGGAATGACCTTGATGCATATGGAAGCGAGCGGAGCAGGACTAGCAAAAGTTGAGTATGTTCAAAACGGTGACAACAATCATATAGGTTAAGATTTTCATCAACTGAAGAAACATTAATCTGCAATCAAGACCATAACAACATCAAAGATAGAAACTTCAGATTGTAAACATTTGGGGCAATAATTCAATCGGCAAAATTGAAAAAAAACTATATTATTAAACTTGAAATGCTGCGTTGTTCCACTCCAACTGGAATGAGCACAAAATACTAAAGCAGATAAAAACAAAGGCCAACTGAAACTGATATGGTCTCGGCCCTTCATCTGTGTAGAGACAATTTAGCATTCATGCTCGTTTTTTTTTTTTTTTTTTGGTAATATCATAAAAGCACAACCCAAGATAGTTTGTCATTTGCTTTCATTTTTATTTGAAGCATGTATTTTTATTTGGATCTGTGTTAAGAAAAAGGTCTATTGAAAGGTGATAAGGTAAACGAACAGACAACTAAGTCAGCTAATCACATGAATCCATTTAGTCCAAGTCAAAAACATATCCCATTATCTAGGCAATTAGCAAACATCGTACCGCAGCAGAAATTAAAGCCATATAGACAATTGCAGTCATAAGCCTCCTCGGGGCTGCTTGGAATGCTTTCTGCAATGCAAAAAGTAACAGCGAAAATCTATCTTCTGACATAGTATTTCCTTCTTCATGAACAGTCGTCGGAAGACCACCAGGTAAATTTGGATTTGCAGCACTCGAGATAAATTTTAGGTGACCTGATGCAACTAGAGCACCGAGAATGTGAATGATTCCAACAACAATTCCATCACCTCTGTCAACATTGTAAACATTATTCCGGACATTGTCAGCAGTAATTGAGAAGCTGATGCCACCCAAATTCTTTAGGAGCTGATTCTCAGTACTGGGCACCTTGCTTCCTATATTTGATCCCAACATCTTAAAAGAAGCATCATTTGTGTTTGTAGATTCCTGTTCAGTTTCTTCTTCATGAAGGATGGGTTCATGCTGTTCAGCTGATTGAATTTGATCATCCTGGGAATCTGTTTCACCACTAGCAGCTTTTTTATCAGAACATCCATTCCTCAAGACATCACTTTCACTTAAAGTTGCATTAGAATTATCCAAAATATTGTTATTACCAGCTTTAGATTCCCGCTGTAAAAGAACAAGAAGTGCCTCTACACCACCACTAGATACGAATGACTGAGCAAACATGTTGGCTCTAGAAACGTTAGGCTGCACAATCAATCTATAGATGAGGTGCAGCACCCTTGCAACCTGCTAACAAGCACATTGTTTAGATCACAAGAAGAAGCTTAAGACTAGATTTTCAATTAAGCCAGGCAGATAAGGCATTCCTACACATGCTTAGTTATGCCTTTCATAAGACCAAGGCAAGTATAAAATATATCCAGCAAAATAATATTGGGCAGTCACAGACAAGCTTTAAGAGCTAATAGCTAATGTACTGACAAATTTGTCACGACTCACAATTAATATAAAACCCGCTTCTCATGCTGTGCGGGAACAAATGCATCAGAGTTTGAAGTAACTTTATAGGTTCCAGTTTAAATGCACCATTGGAAACCGTAGTGATTATTGATTAATTCAACATCTTGCATATAAGATATGTAAAGTTGGAACTTAGACATGGAAGGGTTAGGTATTTCCATTCAAACAATGGCTCAAAAGCAAGCTTGTCAAGTAATGCCTGGCCCCATTTACCTGATTAGGCTGTGGGCAGTCAACAATAAATCCAATCAAACAGCGAACATCATCGGAAGCCGCTGTGGAAGATGCTGCTCCTAACAGAAGTTCGATAACAACCAAAAGTTCATCAATCAGAGCATTCACTTCACCCAAGGATCGCTTTGTTCCAGTAACGGGAACATTATCAATTGAATCTGGTTCCCGAATTGCCCAGTAACACCTTCTGCAGCCATCAAGAAGCATTTGCAAAGTGTTTGCATCTCGCATGCAAGCAGACTCTGTAAATATCATGTCTGCAAGCGACGACAGAAGCTTCTTCTGTAATCCGTAGTTACATGAACTCCACATCTTCAAGTCCAACAGCAAAGTCCTGAAGAGCTGCACTTTAAGCTCATGATTATTTCTTTGAGACTGGCACAAAGATACAATTGCAGCAACTAACTCCTCGGCAGTCACTGCCTCTTCTTCACCACTTTCCAGCTTTGAAAGTGCTTGCAATAGATAATGTAAAACACATGACAAAAGCTCTGGTGCACATGTCCGCCATAATTCTTCATTATTTCCAGGGTATTGAATAGCCAGGGAAATAATCCTGAAAATTGGGGCAGAAAGGGAAGCAGTGGCAAGAGACAATGACAATTCACCAAGTGTAGGTTCAAGGCTATCCATCTGCACATTGCTTATGGTCAATGGAACTAAAGCCATTGGACCCCCGTAAGCTAAGGCCCACAAAGATTCTGCAGGCCGCACACGAGATGAAATATGAACCAACCCAAGAACCTCTGCAGGCCTTCGATGAGTGCCTAAAATTCAACAGAAGAGAGTATCAGGCTATCAGTAAAATCATATACATGAAAGGACATCATACAGTACCATTCAGAGGTAGCTGGAAAATTTGACATTCAACTATCCCAGCATCTTTCTTACAACAAAAGGTCAATAATCTGAGATCATATCCGCAACAAGAAATACAATATATCAAAAGATGATTACTCAATAGGTTTGCACATTGAAAATGGTATTGATGACTCAAGAGAGTGTGATCACGATGCAGCGATTTGTCAACATCTGGTAGTAAATGTTTAGACTGAAGAACTGACTCATGAGTAAATTACCGATTTCTAGGTAGAGACTACAGTGAATACCTTGCTGATTGCAGTCTTCTGAGCTTTGGTCTCATTTTTTAATATGACCTTTTTTGTTTTGCTATGGGAAAATTCTTATTTTGGTCCTTCAATTTTAGGCTACAGTTTGTATTTGAACCAAAACTTTTCAAGGGTACTATTTTGGGACCAAAAGGAGCAAGTTGCTGGACCAAAATAGGATCTTCAACGGTAAAAATCGTAAGACAGACCAGGGCCCAAAATCGATGGATTAAAATAGTACTTTTCCCTTTTGATATTGATTAAAAGCACCTCATTTATATGGCTTAAAGCATATAATTTGTTTTGTCCAACACAAAATCCCTTGATGCAAAATGTTAAAAATGTAAGTGAAAATGCAATAGTCTGTAGCTAGAAGCTATATCATATGTTCATCAGTTACAGAGTATTTATGTATCTGCATAGCTATTTCACTTCAACTGGAACCAGTACGGATGGGTAAATTAGACCACAGGTTAATCCTCCAAAACATAGATAGAAGTTAATGCTGATATGGGAAAAGGAGCATAGTGAACACCAAGAAAAAAGGGGAGAAATAAAACGAACCTGCTGAACCAGAAGGGGAAGCATCTGGACAAAATCGGCCATTGAGAAGACTAGGATGATAAAGAAGATGTAAGCATCCTCCAATCTCATGGTTCAGTGTAAAACTCTCTTCTGCCTTGCTCTTAACATGGTCATTGGTTGCCTTCCATGGCAAACCCGCACCATTTCCAAAACTGGGAAGTATATCTCCTCCCTGGGACGCCAGCCGACTCATTCTGTCTGGCCCAATTGGCTCCCTGAAGATGTAGATAGGCCCCATTTCAGCAAACAACGGGCCTTGCCGCCGGCGCCTCTGCAGGCCTGCAATAGTTGGCGGTGGATTCGTCCCAATGCAGCAAAACGCCAGTGGTTTCGAGATGCGTGGGAACTCAAAAGAACGGCTCTCGTGCAGACTACCATCCACATACAACCTCAATTCACTGTCACCCTTCCCAAGCAAACCATGCTTGTTTGTGTGCTCCAACCCAACAAAGTACCAGCGCTGAGGCTTGAACGCATAAGTGAAGTGCAGAGAAGCCTTCCTACCCCTCCCGCCCCCACTCTCCACCACCAAGAACTGGCCATGGAAGTAAGCCTCCACACCCTGGTTATCTGAAGACAGAAAGCTAAAAAGGCGGGGCATGTGTGTTGTCCCTTCTCCTGCAAGGGCACTGGCCGCTGCAGCTGCTGACATTGCTGAAGATTTTCCAGACGTTGCTGCTGCTGCAGCAGCAATGGCAGCTGCAGCTGTTGCTGTGCTAAGTGTGTCCGAGAATGATTCTATATAAATCCAAGTAGCAAACCCGTAGCCATTCGAGAAGGGCCACCTGCTATCGCCAGGACCAAGCAGGCCTGAGCTCTCCCCGTCAAACTCGAACGTCACAGCAGGCCCTCTTGTTTCCTCGCTCCCCATGGCTTTCTCAAGCGCAAGCATCAGTGGCGTGGCCCAGCTTGTCCCAAGCGCCTTCTTAACCAAACCAAGCCAGGAATGCAGGTCCTTCACGCTAAGCGAGTGCCCACCCAACAGCTGAATGCACTGAAGCAGTGGTGTCCCGTCCCAGCTACTGCTCCGACCCGTTCCAACGAACAGCTTCTCTGCAGACTCGAGGAGGACGGCTAGGAGGCCAGACGAAGAGCACATGGCGCGGTTGCGAGTGCAGGCACGGAGCGCGGCGTGCAGGCCCGCGGCCATACGAGTGCGCGGTGATGGCTCCTCGCCGCTGGGGAGGTGAGGCAGAAGCTCGGCCGCGACGACGGCGGAGCGCGAGTTGGATATGACGCTCGGGGGAGCGCCGGTGCCAGTGTGGTCGCCTACCTCGTCGAGGCCATCCGCGCCGCCCATGGTGCCGAGCAGCACCTCGACGACGGAGTGCGGCAACTCGCCCAGCTCCTCGGATACCATCTCGCGGAGGCGGTCCACCCCGCCGCCGCCCCTGATCGCCGCGTCCACAGCTCGCACCACCTCCTGCGGCGCGTCCGCCAGCAACCCCGGCGGCCGAGGCCTCCTCCTGGGCTGCGGCGACGGCTCGGACGGCGTGGCGGGCATCGCGGATGTGCCCGTGCTCATCTCCGGATCCGACGCCCCCTCCTCGACACCCACCTCGTCGGTGAGCGGAACCGCCGCGAACTGCTCCTCGGAGCCCGGCTCCCGAGGCATCGGCGGCGAGGAATCGTACATCTCGTGGGCGTCCTCCGCCATTGCGAGGGCTTACTCCATCAACACCAAATCCGAACAAAGTCTCTGGAATAAAAATGCGGGCGGAATCGGTCAACGATAGTGAAACAGCGACCGATTAAGCGCAGCGGAGACTAGCGGAGGCGAAAAATCGGACGAAATAGCAGCGCGCAATGTGGTGTAGATCTGGAGAGATCTACGAGGTGGTCGGGGAAATGGCTGCGAAGGGGTGGGATCAGTGACGGTGCACGGCGAGATCCGGGAGGCGGATGGGATGGGACGGATGAACTGACGAGGTGAAGGGGGGAGAAGAACAGAAGACGTGGTGCGGCCGCTTTCTAGACTAGCCCTCGCTTCTGGTTTCGGCCCGTTAAAGCTTACAGTTGGGCTTGTGGGCCCATGTGGCAGCCACTAACGAGGACACCTGTGGGACAAGCAGCATACATTATTAATTGCGTATTGCTACGGTACGGGTGTATGACATGATTCACTAACACAAGAAGGGTTTTTGGTCCAAGTACGACGCTTGCTTCGTATCAAGAAAAGTTTAACTCCAGCTTGTTTTGAAAAGCGATTTAAAACACATCGATTTCTTAATTTTAGATTTTTTTTATTTTTTGTTTTTGCCTTTCTTTTCTTTTGCATTGTGCGTTGAGATATTGCAGTGTTTTTGTTTTTCTCTTATTTTTCTGTATTTTCTTTAATTAAATAATTTAGAAGAATTGTTACAGTATAATTCCAGTTAATAGTGAAAGCCGTAACCATAAACGGATGGAAGGTCCCAAAAGGAGCTACTAATACTTACAAAGAAAGGAAAGGTATAGCACATCCTATAGCCGTTCACACGATTGAGATTTGCGAACAGAACAATATGAAAGTAGGATCACGGCCTGCTTGGATGTAAACGTTTCTTCTCACACACAGTACATGAACTGATTAGTTGATTACCATGAGAAGGGGCCAAAATGTAGGATACCTGCATTTGCATTGTTATGTGACGTACACGTGTGCGTACAACAAAAAATAATCCGGTGGAAAATCACCGGTATTGCATATGTAGGAACAACCGTTAGCACCAATTCATTTATGATATCTGATTTGTTAGGTGAACTGGTAGTGTTGAGGGGGGAATATTTCGTTTAATTTTGTAGTACCATGTGCATGTAAAAATAAGTCATTTTTAAAAGGAAAAGATCCATGATCTAGACCTCGTTCAAAACGGGCTTAGGCTTCTAACTTCTAATTTATTTTTCACTATTCAACAAGTTCATCTTTTTCTTTTTTTTTGTTTTTTAAGCTTTTTGTCGGTCCTTTTTTCTCGTATTTGTTTGTACTATCCGTAATGAGCTAATCTATTTTTAATTTTTTAAAAAAATTAATTATGCTAAATAAGCCACCATTAGCCACTGAAAAAAACTATTTTAAACACCCCTAAACAAACATGTGACGATAAGATCCCACGTCCAGATGAAATGTCGATCTCATGCTGTTGCGCTTTTGCTTTTGATCTAACAGTACTCAGTTTTAGCGGCCTAGCTTCTCTCACCCATATATTACTGCCATATATTACTGCCAATTCAATCGATCTCCCAATGTTTTAGGGTGCTTTGTTTGGGCTTAGCTTTAGTTTTGATTTATACGTATTATACTAATTGGTTTTTAAATGATGTATTTTTTAAGATGAAGTCAACAGAAAGATTATAACAAAAAGTATGTTGGTCCAGCTATATCGATTAAAATCGTATTTGACTATTTTTCTTTGCATACTGTCTCTCGCAAACAATTAAAAATTAAAAAATTAAACTATAAACCACAGTTAAGAAACAACAACCTTCGGAGCTATCTATGCCTTCCTCATCTTATCTCGCAAACATGTATACAAGCTATCTACGCCTTCCTCATCTTATCTCGCAAATATATATACAATGTAGCATTACACGAGTAATCAAGCGTCACATGTAACATTGATGTGTAACGTAGGAACGGATAAAAAAAGAATTCTCGTTAAAGTCGCGCGAAGTAGCTCATCCCGGCCCAAAAAGTAAAAAAGTAGGTGAGTTGAAGAAGCAGGGTTGCAACTTTAGCCGTACCTGCCACAGCTCAGAGTAAGAACCCGGAGATAAAAAGTCCAGATCGACGCGGGATCACGTGAAAAGTAGCAGTCCGACCTTTTCGAAGGGTGGGTGTAACTTTACAGTTCACAGTATGTTTAGCCCTTTGGCTTCAAATAAGGGGAGTTTCATTGGTTTTATCAAAGTTTCATAAAGTTTTAAATATATTTTATAAAAATTAGTCAACTTAAATATAACACCTCTTAAAATTTTATAAAATCTCATGAAATATTATATATTAGATATAAAATTTTAAAAAACTTAGTCAACTTAGACATTAGTATTGATCCATGTTCCATCTCCACATAGTAAGAATATTTACTGTGAAATATATCCCTTGAGTATATATAGTTTATGTAGTTCATATATACTCATAATCGGGTTATCATCTAGTTCTTCTATTATGTGTTAATGATTGAATGGTTAATGGCAACCGGATAAATAAGCTTTGTTTTAAAAGCTTACCTTAGAGTATATAAGTGTTGTGTATATGTTATGCTCGTAATTCAATTTTTTATCTCATTATTTGTTGAGATTGTCATAAATTATTAAAAAGAGAATATTGTAAAATCTAATCCCTCCACTATGTGTTATTGATGAAGTTTGATAATTGACAGTAATTGTTTTGTGGACTAACATTTTTCATGAGTTGGATGAATATGTTAGGTTCTACAAATGAGGAAGACTTGCGACGACTTAATGTGTTGAAAATCATCAAGTCAAGTGGTGGATGCATCATGAGTTGATGCATATCCAAAAGAAAATGATTATGTGTTGATCATCAAGTCAAGTGAAAAACTATCATGTGTTGATAGAGTTGAAGTAATGGATGCATCATGAGTTGATGCATATCCAAAAGAAAATGATTATGTATTGATCATCAAGTCAAGTGAAAAACTATCATGTGTTGATAGAGTTAAAGTAATGGATGCATCATGAGTTAACGCATATCAAGACTATAACTCAAGGAAAAGGTATGGCTAGTTAGGACTAAGATGTGTTTTTAGTCTTTTATCTAACTTGATATTTGGTTAGAAAACTGAATTGCTAGTGTAGGTTGCCATACTATTAAGGTGGGTCTTGAGTTTCATCATGTGTTGATAGCTCAATCTCACTTGCTCTAGCCCTCCTTTGCATGAGCTTGTATTTGCAAATATATTTTACAAATAGTTGTGGCTCATGTGTTGAACCCTTGTAACATGGGATTATACATTGTGAATGTGTTTTGCAAATGCTTGAAGTCTATATTTCCATTCTTTGTAGTATGGGAGTTATATTTGCAAATGTGTTTTGCAAATGATTGAAGCTCATATATATAATTCTTGTGTCATGATTCTAAAAGTGTGCAAATATGTTTTGCAATTTGTTAGGAATTATGGATAATCTTTGTATGCATGATACTACAGTTTGCAAATGTGTTTTGCAAAATAAGTTGAAATATATACACTTTTTAGGAAAATCGGAATTACCACAGTGTATTCTGCGGTAGTACCACTAGTCAGAATTACCGGTGTTGTTATCACGGAACTACCACGTCTGTTGGAAGTTGAAAGACATATGAGATTGAGAACTATTGCAGTTAAACCAATATGGTTGAAGATCAATGTGGTCGGAAACCAGCATGGTTGAAGCCGGCATAGTCGAACCGATGAAGTCGAAGATCAACGTGGTTGATGACTTGTGCGGTCAAAGATCGACATAGTCTAAGATTGAAGTGGTCGAAACCAATATGGTCAAAACCGATGTGGTCGAGATCTGCGTGATCGAAACCAGTGTGGTCGAAATCGACGTGGTCAAGATCTATGTGATCGAAGACCAGCGTGGTCAAATCAAGACGGTCGGATCTGACATGGTCAAGATCTATGTAATCGAAGACCAATGTGGTCAAACCAGCACGGTGAGAACCGATGTGGTCGAGATTTATGTGATCGAAGACCAGCATGGTCGAACCAACGTGATCAAGATCTGTGTAGTCGTAATCGATGTGGTCGACCTGACGTGATTGATACAACGTGGTCGAAGATATGTGTGATTGAAGATCAACGCGGTCAAAAATCGACACGGTCGACATGGTCGAGACCTGAGTGGTCAACACCAATATGGTCAGAGACCAGCGTGGTCGGAGACCTATATGGTCGATCTGGATAATATGGTCAAAGACCAGCGTGGTTGGAGACCAACGTAGTCGGAGACCTGTGTGGTCAAATCAGACAACGCGATCGGAGATTAACATAGTAGGAGATATGAGTGGTCGAACCATCCAACGTGGTCAGGTACCAATGTAGTCGACGATCGGCACTTTCGATCAGCTCTGTATGAGCAATCTGATCGGCTTTGTGTGAGCAGTCCGATCAACAAGTGGTACTACCGACTCTGTGTGAGCAGTACTACTAGCTGTGTGTGAGCGGTATTTTCAATTTGCGAAACGTCAGATTTATGTAGCGGTACGTTTTTTCTAGAGAGACACCTGTGTGGAGTCTTTTCGTTCTCGAGGAAATCGATAGTTCCGCACGAGTGTTGCGGTACTTCCGATGATCGGTAGTACCGAACTTTGCACGACGGAACTACCAGATTTGCCTATAATGGCTAGTTTTCTCTTTTGGCACTCCATTTCACTCCTTTGAGCTAGTGTGAGGGCCTCTTTTTAATGTGCATATGTTGCACTTTATGAGTAAGGAGAAATATTCTAGATTGCATGTGTTGCATGTAGAGGTGGATTATGTGTCCATTCGAGTTTATGCATTCGTTGCACGTGGTGAGAGTCAAACTAGGGGCTTGACTTATTACTCTTAAAGTTTGCCGACTCCTAAACAGCGTTGGAGGCGTCGTGCGCGGTAATCTTCTCAAAGAATGTTGTGAGAAAACTCGGTAAAGTTGTGAAGGTTGGAGCTCACCTATCCGAAGCGGGAAATAGCTACCATTAGTAGATTGAGGTGTTTCAGCTTAATTCGTGCAGTTAGTCCAGTTCATTTGGGCTAACTTCAACATGGACTAGGTGAGACCGGCAAATTTCCGAACACCACGGTAAAAAACGACCGTGTCAATTATAGTTTGTTTTTTTTTGTACTCAATTTATATTCATAGAATTAAATTGATTGATTGCCTTCTTAGGATTGTAAACTTTGACATAAGCTTGTCTTGTTGGTGTATTTAGGTGAACCCGGTTGTTTTAGGTTGTGCTAAACTTTTTTAAGTTAAGTTTCCACATTATTTGCTTGATTTAACCAAATTGTAATTGATAATTAATTAGAGAAGAATTTTCTGGCTATTTATTCACCCCTCAAGTCAGCTTTCTCGACCTAACATTACAAACAGCTCTTGTGTTTTGATCGGACATAGGCTTGGACAACTTATAGCATTTATTAGTTTTTCTTTTGAGATAACGCAGTATAGGAGTACATCGCAGTTTTTCTTTTTTAATTTTGCTTGCTTAAACAATGCAGATGGACTAACGATCCGACCAGTGATGATTCACGTTATTTAGATGGTTTTCTCGTCATTTTTGTTGAGCTGACTTCGAAAAAACACTAGACACTTACACCAGAAAGAAGTGTCGATACTGATGCAGATATCGAATCTGTTCTAAGAAAGTGTAGTAGAGTACTATATAGCAACAAAAAATTAAGCTTGCGTGCTGTGAGTAGAACATCCGAGAGAAACAAGAGCAGAATATCAGGTTGCTAGCGGCGTGAAGTGGGATTTACCGGTGAAATACACGCGCAAAAAAATTCGGGAAACTCGTGGAGATGGGGAATAGAGCGCTGCAGCATCCTACAAGATTTCAGGCTCAAACACGATCGGCGGAGGGAGAAATAAAAAGGAGATATTAAGATTAAGTGCGGCATGCAGACGCGGAGCTTGTGTATGTATGGTGCTTCTTGTTACTCCGAAAAATCATCTAATTGCTGCAATTGTATATTATCCCGAGGAGCATTCAAGTCACAGACGAGCATAGGAAACAATGCTTAATTAATTGATTTCACTGAATGCTCAAGGTTTGAGTGGCAACTAGGGTTGAACCACCTGACCTCAAGCGAGCACATGTATCTAGGCTCGAGTTGGGTACAAATTCGAGTTAAACTCGAGCGAATCTAGATTTGTCTTCGAACTTATAGCCAAGCTCGAGCTTGACTCATCAAAACTCAATAAAAAAAATATAAGCAACATGAAATCTTCAATTAATCCTAAGTTCCTAGCAGAATACACATGTATTCAGATCTAGTTAGTGGAAGAAATTGTAATACAAGATTAATGTTGTTCAACACCAAAGAAGAGGTACTCCGATCTAGCCGGATTTGGGAATCGAGGAAGAGGTGGCGGTGGAGAAGATGTTCATGAGGGGAGGAGAAAGGGGGTCAGGGTGGACCCATGAACGTTGTTGTGACTTGTGACAACGTCAGCGTCTCTCCAAAGAAGGCCGAATAGGGAGTCACGTTAGGGACTCAAGGTGGAGGCTGAGGCCTGCTACAATCTTCCATGGTGGTCGTTGCCTTAGAGAGGAGAGGGAGGTGACAAACGATGTGGCATGAGGAGAGGAGACGAGGGAGATTAGGGAATGGGTGTGTGCGATGCGGATTGAAGATTGGATAGGGTGTTGGGTGGTGGAGAGGAAGGTGCTCTCATGAGGATAGAGCTGGCAGTTTGGCTCATGGGTGGGTGACTAGGTACGTGCTTTGGTTGCTTGCTATGGGCCACAGACTTGAGAACTTGGGCTTTGGGTCTAGGGCAAAGCTAAAATTTGATGGAGGGGAGCAGCTTGTTGTGTTGGTGAAAATATTTACAATCCTATTACGTATCTATTCGAGCCATACTGAGCTATTTGAGTGCGAGCTTGGTAGGCTCACAAGCCTTAGCCTAGGCTCGAGCTCGACTCGTTTGGAGCTTGAGCCAAGCTTAAGCAGCTCGTGAGCCTAGAGTTTTTTTATAGCCTAGTGGCAAGCATTTGTTTACCCACAAATGATAAGGCAAAGGAATCTTGAACTGCTAGAAAACCAGCAGGCATTTCTTCAGTCATTCATCACTCGGATTGAACAAGATTGGATTGATTAGCAGTGGCGAAGTCAGGATGAAAATAAAGGGTGAGGTGAAAGGACTAAGCTAAATTGAAAATCTACAATGAAAATGGGGGACTATTGAATGGCTTGTGAAAATGGTTACACAAACTTTGTTTCTCCATTATTGCAAATCTACAAACGAATTGTAAAATACATCACTATACAAGGTACAACTAGATAATATAAAATGTATTGTGTAATCATCTATGCAAATATGCAAATACAATATCAATAAGAATAAACAAGAAAGAATTACAATAAAATGATAAATACCTCCATCCTCCATGGCTCTGCAGTCATCACTTAGACTCAGTTGATTAGTCCCCTTCTCTGCCCCTCACCTCCTCTGCTCAATACCTCGGTCTCGATGGCTTGACCAGCGATACCTCTCAACCTCTTAGCTTTTGCCTCTAGTCCCCTGCCCTCCTCCTCTGTCCTCTCCTCCCACTCCCCGACTCCAAGCTTCGCCGCTCCGACTCGTCATGCGCCACCACCCTAACACAGTGTAGATCCCCTTCCTTCTTGGCTCCTCCTCTGTCCTCCCTGGTTTCGAGCTCCATCTCATCACGTGCCGGTGTCGCCGCCCCAGCACAGATCCCTTCAAAGTCCCCTCCTCCTCAGCTCCTTCGCCCTCTCCTCCCATTCCCTAGCTCCGAGCTTTGGCTTGTCACATGCTGCTGTGCGGCCTCCTAGCATCTGTCGGGCCGCAACTCCTCACATCGTCGCCTTGGGTTCCTAGCACGATTGCTCCACACTCCCCTCTCCTCAAATCTAGTACGATTGCATATTTGCATCTTGTATTCTAGTGGGGTAGGGGTGGGTGGGGTGGGGTAGGGTGGGTTTAGATGTGAGGATTAATTGCTAGTTGGGCCTTGTTTGTGCACTAGTGGGTTTAGATGTGAGGATTAATTGCTAGTTGGGCCTTGTTTGTGTACTAATGGTTGGGTTGTAGGCCGGCCCATCTTCTCTTCCTCCCTCACTCAAGCAGTCAAGCTTCACCTGCACCCAATATCCATCCATAGCACCGTCGTCACCGGGGGGAGGGGTGGTGTTATGGTGCCGACAAAGGGTAGGCTAGAGCTTGATGAAGCCCCCGGTGGATTCGCCCGTATCAAAAGTTCAAAACACATTGCAGATAAAGGATCCTAGGAACCCAACAAGGGCATGCAGAGAGGCAACCACAATCTTGCTACATTTCTCTTTGACATGCCATTGCCCATATGGAGTCAGTCACACTCATATACTAGGCATGAACGCATCATCAATGCATACTCACTTCGTTCTTTTTTTACTTGACGTTTTTTATTATTTATATTCTTTGAAATGTGAATTTGACTGCCTTTTTTATAATTTTACACTAAGATATATTAATAAAATTGTAATATTATGAAAGTATTTTTAACAACAAATCTAATGATTTAACTTTTGTACAGCTAATCTAGATAGTTTTAAATTTGTTGTAGTCAAATTTTAGAAAGTTTGACGTCACGAATTCTAAAAAGTTAGATAAAAAAGAACGGATGGAGTATGCATGTACCTAGGCAACAACAGGAAAGATCGGCATGCTGTCTGAATCTTGAACGGAAAAGACACGATCATCTAGTTTACAGGAGTTAGGGGGCTCTTGACACCGACGGAGGGAAACGGCATACGGACACAGGTAGGAACCGTAAGCAGGAGCTGATGCAAAAAAAAAAAAAAGGCCTTGTTCCTGAAGCAAGCTCCCGCTTGAACCCGTCCTTGGATCTCGCGTACAGCATCTTGCTCCTCACCCTTAAGTGTTCGGAGACCTGAAAAATGAAGCACAATGCGAAATGAAATCCACTACTTCAGTGCTCAGAAATCCAAGTGGAACAACACATGGACATGCATCGTATGCTCTTCAAAGGATCAAACAAAACCTTACGGTTGTTACAGTCGCAGAAAAAAATTTGACAGATTTGCGTCCTATTCATTCCATTGTACGAGCACAGAACTAAGTTGATGACAAGAAATAAGAGATAGTGCTCTACTCCTCCGGTCACTAACGAGTGATATTTTTTACTTTTTAAAATCAATAGAATGACCACTAAATTTAGTTATCATATATTCAGAGAAAGTTAGAAAAGTAAAATATTATGAAAATATTTTTCCATGACGAATTCACCCGTATCATTTTTATATATCCAAACCATATATCTAAATAAAAACAGCTGATGATATTAAAGGCACCTACTTCGTTTGGAGATAAGAAAATCCCATAATAATCCTAAAAATTCTCACATTAATTAAAAGAAAAGCGAAGAATCTCCACTGCTTATTTTGGTAGGGCTAGATTATAACGATGCAGATTAATCATATATAGATATTAGAGTTATATAACAAATGCAATTGTATTTTAATGATATGAAGTAAAGTTGTATATCAAAGATAACTGTATCATAATATCTAGCCACGCGGTTGCACAGGTAAATATGCTAGTTCTAGACAATAAATTTGGTCAAAATTAATTCGTTTTGGCTGTACACATTCTAGGGCGTCACTCTTTTGTAAATAGAGGGAGCAGTGGCGGAGGGAGGGGGGCCAGCAGGGGCCATGGCCCCACCCAATGTTTGGTGCAAAAAAAAACTACTATGCAGTATGCATATGGCCCAAGCGGCCAACTGGGCACTGGCCAAGCCCACGTCCACGTACCGGCATACGTAGAGTCAGAGACTAGAGAGCCCAACCGTCTGGCGTCTGTTTACCTGGGAGCAGCGCTGGGAGTTCTGCCGTTCTGGAGAGCACGAATTCACGATCCTGCCTGCCGCCGCCACACCCATACGCACGCGCTGACGCGCATCTGTTTCACGAGACCTGGCTGCGGACGCCTGCATTGCGGTTCCACGTCGTGGCTGCGCCGGCGCCGCTGCGGCTACGTCGCCCGGCCGTAAGGGCATCGTCATCCGTTCAGGACTTCAGGTATGTTCTAATTTTTTTTGTCCATCGGTTTAGAGAATTAGAGCTAATGCCTAATTAGCTAATTAAACCATTATTTTTTATATTGAAGGAAAATCATCATGAAACTTAAAAGGAAGACAATTGATTCTTTTTACAAGAAGGGAGACACTGCTGATGTTTCGATAGATCAAGGGCAAGATGAGTCTCTAGAAGATGAAATAGCTAACTGGCTTGCTGCAGAACTAGAAAACGATAAAGAAGAAGAGGAAGATCCAGCGCAGCCGGCATCTAAGGTTCAGCGAGTAAATTGTGCAGACAAAAGTGTGTTGGATGTAGAACGAGATCCAGGTTTGCGTCAAATTCAGACTTATCCTCCAGATAAACAAGAACAAGTTATTAGAGCATACATGAAACATGGTCCATACCAATTTGTTAAGGATGTATACCCTCCTTCAGGTTCAGAGAGGCACCCACGGAGGTTTCAGTCACAATGGTTCAAATCTTTTCCTTGGTTAGAATACTCACCAACAAAAGATGCAGCCTTTTGCCTTCCTTGCTTTTTATTTTCTAAAAAGCCAGTAGGGAAATCAGGATCAGATGTGTTTACAGTGAAAGGTTTTAAGAGCTGGAAGAAGATTGGTGGGAATAAGTGTGCCTTCAGAACTCACATGGGAGAGAGTGGTTCAGCTCATCAGTATTCTGTTAAATGCTATGACAATTTGAAGAACCGATTATGTCACATTGAACCGGTGATCGAGAAACAAACAAGTGAAGAAATCAAGGCAAATAGACTGCGGCTTAGAACATCAATTGATGCTGTCCGATGGTTAGCATTCCAGGCTTGCCCCTTTCGTGGACATGATGAATCTGCCAATTCAAAGAACCAAGGTAATTTTCTTGAAATGGTAAAGCTACTAGCTTCATATGATGAGGAGGTTAAGGCTGTTGTATTAAGTAATGCTCCACAGAATGCTAAATATACCTCACCTCAAATTCAGAAAGAAATATTGGATCTTATAGCTTGTAATGTACAAAAAACAATTCGTAGTGAGATTGGTGATGCTAAGTTTTGCATAATTGTTGATGAGTCAAGAGATGAGTCAAGAAGAGAACAAATGGCACTTGTTATTCGGTTTGTTGATAAAGGTGGTTTCATTAGAGAGCGTTTTCTTGACATTGTTCATGTTCATGACACATACTCTGCCACACTTAAACAAGAAATATGCTCTGTTCTATCAGCACTTAAATTGGATATTCAAAATATTCGTGGACAAGGATATGATGGTGCTAGCAATATGCGTGGAGAGTGGAATGGACTACAGGCAAAGTTCTTAGAAGAGTGCCCATATGCATATTATGTTCATTGCTTTGCTCATCAGTTACAGCTAGCTCTTGTTGCTGCATCAAAAGAGGTAACTGAGGTTCATAATTTTTTTGATCATCTAGCTCTCATTGTCAACACAGTTGTGTCTTCTAGTAAGAGAAATGATGATCTGCGTGCTAATCAAGTTGCTGAATTAGAGCAGCTCATTGAGCTTAGTGAGCTTGAGACTGGAAGAGGTGCTAATCAAATTGGAACTTTACAGTGCCCTGGTGAAACTAGGTGGAGCTCCCATTATGATTCGATTTGCAGCCTTATAAAGCTTTACAAGCCTACATTCTTAGTACTGAAAGATATCGCTACTGCTAAAGGTTCAGGAACCACACAATCAGGGCGTGCAAAGGCTGCTGGTGCTGTTAAATTGATGATGACATTTGAGTTTGTATTTATTATGCATGTCATGAAAGAATTAATGGGAATCACAAACCTACTTTGCAAGAAGTTACAGCAAAAATCTCAGGACATTGTGAATGCTATGGATGATGTTGCCACTACCAAAAGGTTGATTCAAAACCTAAGAGACCATGGTTGGAATAGCCTTATTAGTGATGTGACACAATTTTGCAACAAACAGGGAATCATAGTTCCAAATATGACTGACTCTTATGCAGATTACATTCGATCTCGTGCAGATAATGAGATCACAGTTGAGCATCACTACCGATACGATATTTTCATGGTTACAGTTGATCAACAAGCACAAGAGTTGAATTGCAGATTCAATGAACAAGCTACAGAGCTTCTCACTTTATGTACTTCTTTGGATCCTAGGGATTCATTCAGCTCACTGAAAATTGATGATGTGTGCTCTCTAGCTTCAAAGTTCTACCCTGCTGATTTTTCAGAGCAAGAAAGAGTTACATTAAGACAACAGTTACAACATTATGAACTTGATGTACCTACAAATCCTAGATTTCAGAATTTGACAACCATTGCTGAGCTTTGTCGTCGGTTAGCTGAAACAGGGAAATCAGATGACTATTATTTGATCGACAGGTCTACATTATATAATATTTAGTTGATTACTTTGTCTTCATAGTCATAGTTATGTCAAATGCTGATAATATTTTTCCTTGCTAGGTTGATTCGGCTTGTGCTAACTCTACCAGTTTCCACAGCAACGACAGAGCGTGCCTTTTCTGCAATGAAACTTGTTAAAACCAGGCTACGGAATAAGATGGAAGATGGGTTCCTAAGAGATTGCTTAATAACTTACATTGAAAAGGAGATTGCAATGGAGTTTACAACGGATGAACTTATTGATGACTTCGATGCAATTCAGATGCGCAGAGCAAAATTTAATTGAAACATGTTAGTTCCTTTAACCATTTATGCTTATCATTATATTTTTCATCGCAAATTTGTCAATATATGATCACAACATAATTAATGATTTAATAGAGATTTTGGTGTTTCAATATATGGTCGAACCCTACACACACACACATATATATATTGCAATTTATACTATACTATATGTATTTGATTGTCCGGCCCCCACTATATATAATTTTTGGCTCCGCCCCTGAGAGGGAGTAATACAATACGTGACGTGCAAGGTGTTAGTTGATAGGAGATGAAGAAGATCTTGCTCTTCTGGCAGTTCTTGTCGGTGACAAAGTCAAAATTTGTAACGCCCCACGTTTCTAAACTAGCCATGCCATAGTTGCTAACCTGGCTATTTTAGCATGAAATTAACCACATAATTAGCAAAGACATAGCAAGATATTTCAATTATTAAAATGTATGACAATTCAATTGAAACAAAAGATGATAAAGTAAAGAGAGATAATTTACATCATACAACAAACTTCAATAATGTCACATTTATTTCCATGCATACAATGAATATAATAATTACAATTACAATTACAATGAAGCTCATTACACACGCAATCACAATTAACCAGATATTTCAAAGTAACCGGCAGTGTGATTTATGAGAAAAACAAATAACAAGATACCGAAAAAGACCAAACAAAAGAAGTAACCGAAAGTCAGATTGTTGCTAGAACCCTCATTAGGTTATCAAAATGGGCAATTCACTCATCGAGATACCGGCCGTCCAGGGCCAGTCAGCACTTCTCATAGCTGTAGGGTTTCATCATTTGACATTAGAAACAAACCTAAATTCGTTCTCAATTCTTTTTTCACTACAAACTAGACCAATAAAAATAATTTTACCGAAGCACCAAAACCAACCCTCACTGTTGAAGTAAAAATCCCCAACACAGTCTCGACATAGAGAGAATGGAACAAGGCCAAGAGAGCAACTAGAGGGAGAGAGAATCCATTTTCACACAGGAACGCACCGACATAGTTTATCTTTTATGTCTATAAATTAAGTCGTAGCATATGCATTAAATGCAGGAAATGAACCGGGTCCGAAGGAAGAATTTCACCTGAGCGCACCTGAGACTGAGACTTATGATCAACTCGCAGGCAAACATACCTTGGAACATGCTATCAAATTATCTTCAGTTAAAACAAGTATTTAACTACAAAAATACTATCACCTTACATCAAATAAAATTATGTTTAATCCAGATGAATGCCATGTGAAAGAAATAAAATAAGTATAGCAGGCTCAACCGATGGAGCAGTTAAACTACGGTATAAGTAAAGGATGGACAGATGGTGCCTTAGGAATGTGACATAAGGGAAAGATTGAGACCCACTACATAGGGGTAAAATCTAAGGAGGACTCACAACTTTACTCGTGTAATAGATCATATCGGCCATATCAACCATTGTACCATCAAAGATGGGTGTGATTAGTAAATCCATCAAAGTTATTATGCACTTTCACAACTGGATATATAGATTTATCTAGAAAAAACTGGGCGATGTCTCAGTTGGACTCAGGGCCACAAAGATAAATCCGATACATATATTTAGTGATATGGAGTGTCGGGTGGAAGTGTGCCTGGTCCAACCAATGACTAGCTCATAATCGG
Source organism: Dendrocalamus latiflorus (assembly GCA_017311315.1). NCBI lineage: Eukaryota > Viridiplantae > Streptophyta > Magnoliopsida > Poales > Poaceae > Dendrocalamus > Dendrocalamus latiflorus. The sequence goes on along the minus strand of CM029627.1, from coordinate 9,939,326 downwards.
GTGGGTGCCGGTGAGAGGTGAGAAACCGCCTTGAGCCAATGATTATAACTAGTCGGGTGGAGATATAATATACTGCGATAGAAGTAAAAGTTCTGTACTTTGATTTAAGCATCATATTTAAAGAAATGTGAAGATCTATTCGCTACAAAAATTAGGGTGACTGGGTAAAGTGGTATAAGTCTGTGCAGTGCTAAATAAATCATGAATTCATGCCTATCTCCTAGATTGGAAGTTAGAGGAACCAATGGAGGTTTTATTTGGTTATACGATTGTTCACTAAATTTCAAAATTAACAATCTGAATTTTTTCTCAACCTAAAAATATTTATTTTTGAGATGTTATGAGATGATGTTGGATTCAATGAGATATTGGATTATGATAATAAAAGTATATTTTTACTATTAATGATTGATGAGTACTCTGTACTTATCTTTGTTATTCTTCTTCCCTTGTTTAGAGATTAGCCAACCTGAGATTTCAGTCGGTGGGGAGCATGCCTACCTAGAGGAGTTCTATACCAAATGGGAGAGATGATCTTAAGAATGAACTGTATGAGGTGGACATCTTATACGAGACCTGGGACGATTAGTGTATTACTAGCAACTCAAGCACGACCCTTAGGATATATGTAAATTAATGGAATGTTGTATATTTTCTAGCACCTGTATAATTATTAGTTGAACTAAAACCATTTCCCTTAATGTTGTGATATTCAAGCTTATGGATTTGTAAAGAACTTTAGCCTTGCGTGATAATGTTAGTGTAATATTATGTTCAGTCTTTAATTATTATTCTGTTATAATGTTCTGATGAGCTTATTATTTATTGGAACAGTATAATAATATTTTGTTAACTAATGTTATTACCGGGTTGCCACGAAATCAAACACCGCGTAGCGGCACCCGTCGGTGGGCATGGAGGCGATGAAGGCGTAGTTGTCGCTCGGCTGCCCCGGTCTGTCCACCACCACCTGCTGCGTCTTTTCGTCAATCTTGAACGTGATGAACCGGAAGCTCCCCTTCGCCTTCAGGTCCACGAACTTTGAGCTTGCACTCGTCGCTCACGGCCATCCCCGACGCCGAGTTCGCCTTGCGACAACAACAAAAAGGCCAGCACAGTTAAAGAGCAAATCTTGCATGCGCCGATGCAAGGCATTGGCATTGTCGAAGAGATCGAATCGATCGATCAAACACCTTCGTGTGCGCGCCACCACCCATCCATCACTGTAACTGTAAATCGGAGTAATTGTGCAACACGGTTAACTTTGACGCAACATCCTTCCGCAGCGTCTGAATGCTTCAGAGAAGAGGATGCGCATTTGCTGCCTTTGCAAACGGTTTTATTCGTGTTCGGCAACAGATACTGATCCAGAAATCTGTAACAGCGAAACTGGCGAATCACATCAAGTGATTACTTGTACACCGCCGCTCCTTGAACGAAGGCAAATATCTGTCATCAGCAATCACAATTGTGTGTAACTGTAGGCTGTAGCCTAATGTGGACAGTGAACACTGAAGGACGATCAGATATCTCAAGCAATGACACTTTTCAAAGATCACGTAGTAGACAGATAAATTCTCGTTGTAAGCTACATAACCGCGATCCCCCAATATAAATTGGTCCAGAAGGATCTTCTGTATCATAAGCTACAAAATTTTCATTGTTTAACTGAAGAATTTTACAACTTTCGGAGCTGGTTTTCCTTTTGCCTTTGCGGTGGCATTCTTCTCATCATTGGCTTCCCCTGTGGCTGATTTTGAACTAGGTTGCTTTGCTTTTTTTGATTTGGTGATTTTCGGTTCTTCTTCAATGAAATCATCTTCAAGATCATCTCCACCCCGCAGAACAGCATGGTCTTCCTCCATATTGATAGCTGAAATAAACAGAGTGCCAAATAAACGAGTGAATACTAATTACTGTACTGGACAACTACAGCAGAAATTCAGTTGCACCAGCTTACTGACCATCTCAACATACAATACAGAAGAATTTATCTCAGATATTGCATCCACATAGCTAGTCATTACTAGGGACTAAAAAGTCATGTTCACCCATCAACACAGCTTCTACCATACAGTATGACACCATGTGGCCTACAAATATATTTTTGTCGTTGACATAACTATCTGAGATTATGTTATTTAACAAAACAAAAGAAACCTTTGGAAATAAAGTAGTTGTATACTCCTAAGTTCAGCCAGCATGCTTACAAACAAGCCTTATTCTTCACATGTTTATTGATGATTTTAAATGATAACAATAGGTAATTAGAATATATAGATTGACCACAACAACACTCCATATGCTAGTGAACGTTCCAAATTTTGAGAATGCATCCACAGTACTTGTGATATTGCAAAGATATGTCAAGGCAGTTGATAATTGCACTTTCTTTACCATCATCCCTGGAGGATATGAAGTCTTGTTTCCCTTTGTTTGGACAATACTTGGCCAAGTGCGTAACTTCACCACATATCTTACAGCTACCACCCTAACAAATATATAGAGTTATAATTCATGTATAAGGCAGCCATGATTCAATAAAATAAAGGTAAGATAATGCAAGTAGAAACAGTCTCAACAGTAATGAAAGCAAAAAGAAAGTTTCGACTTTTGATCCCCAGCCTCCATACAAGCAGATGTCTCAAAGTATGACCTTCCAGTGATTTGTACCCAAGGATAGGCCTGAATGAACTACCAGGGACTAGACTTAGCTTGTTAGAGGGACTTGAACTTTGACTCAGTTTCAAAAGTACAACAAGCTTAGGCCCTCCAACAAACTGGTTCTAGATGTCTGAACTCGAACAATCTCCAGTCCAAATGTATCGATAAGTTCAAGCAGGATTGTTGTAGATGTAGTTTGGGGGCTCATAGGATAAGATACTTAGAAGAACCTAAAAGCCCTCAAAACACACACTTATCAATTGTTAGTTATATATTTGCACGATTATCTATCCATTTGTTCGCATGATGCGTCATTAACCCAAAGGAAAAAAAGAAAGAATACTCTGTGGTTCTCTCAAGCTAGGGGCGATTTCGAACAGCCTAACTAGTAATTAGGTAATGACCGTGAACCAAAACTATTTTCTGTCAGGATGAAAGAATACTCTGTGGTTCTCTCAAGCTACAGGCGATTTCGAACAGCCTAACTAGTAATTAGGTCATGACAGTGAACCAAAACTATTTTCTGTCAGGATGACATGTTTGTCTCCATTAAACTCTAAATACAAAATGAAAGTATATATGTTTCAATTTCAATGCCTTACATTGGTAATACCATGAGAAGGGACAAGGAAGCATGTGGAATACCTTTGGATAAATGCCATGTTTGTTTTCAGGACAATTCTTGCTCAAATGTCCCTGCTGTTTGCAGACAAAGCAGCTCGCAAAGTTTGTACCCCCTGTATATAGAATGATGATACATGTGAACAAACCACGTGGATAAGGATAATATTATTGGCAGGTATCCAGTACTAAAACTAGCAGCTATATAAGATGGATGGATAAGGACTACCATTTTCAATGGGCTTCGGGCACTTGGAAAGAGAATGTCCAGATTCACCACAGTTATAGCAGAATTTCTTCAAATTCCCATCACTTTTCTCAGGGCAGTTCTTCAGACTATGCCCCCGCTCCCTGCAGAGCAAGCAGATCTGAAAAGAACAAAATATATTAGTTTATTACATTGTTAAAAGATAGTGAAATTGAACCCTTGCAAATGGAGGAATTAGACATTAGACCAACTGATGAAAAAGGACGTGACCAAACACCATTTAACTCTCTTAAACAGTTGTTCACCAATACGGTCCATTCATATCATATAAGCACTGATCAAAGTGGCACATCCTTTTCCAAAAATCACTGTTGTGAGTTTACATGGTATGGTAGCCATAGCTCCTTGCTGTCACAGAACAAACACAATCCTAGTCCTTGCCGAATGAAAATCATTTAATTCTCAAGCTAAAGGAAAAATCAGCAACAGTACTTCCGCCGTCCTAAGGTTCTACTATCCCCAACAATTAGTATCAAGGATGCCCTAAACCTACTCCCCAGGTCAGTTACAACATTTAACGCTCTTAGGTCCATGGAATCTTTAGCAATTGACACTACCGCGAACAAAATTATCCTTACAAGCTCCTAAAGACAGCATTTTCAGCTGAGTAATGGTAGGCTGGTACCTTGTTCTTGTCCCAGAGGGCCTTCTCAGGGCAGGCCTTGGCGACGTGGTCGGTGGCCTTGCAGATGAAGCACCGCTCCCCGGGCCGCATCCCGGGAACCCGCAGCGGGTGCTTTGACCTCCCCGCGCCGCCCGCCTTCTTCGCCTTCTTGAACATGCTCTTCTTGTTCTTCTTGCTCTTCTTCTTTATGCCGTCGGCGGGAGGGGCAGGCTTGGGTGGGAAGAGGTCGGGGTTCGCCTCACGGAAGCGCTTACGCGCCAGCCGCTGACGCTGGCTCACCATCGCTTCAAGATTGCTACGGCCGCCTCCTTTTCTCTCGCGCGCGCGCGCGCGTGTTGCGAGCAGTATCTCTCTTTGCGGCGGCGGGGGAGCGAAGGAATTGGAAAGGGAAAATCTATCGTTCCCCGCAGAGGCTATTGATAAAATTTCATCAATTAAATGATAACATATAAAATACTTCAAAGTTGAGAGGTATATTTATCATTTGTTCTTTTAGAAATTTAATATTTTTTATTTTTTGAGCTCCTAAACCCTACTAGTAGTGTGCCCGTGCTAACGCTACGGTAAAATACAAAACAAGATAAAATTTGTTGATCTGCAATATATAATATTTGACGACGACAAGCGTGTTGTAAAGGCCTTACGACCTCCCAGAACACTACCTCCTCACAATTAAGATATATCTATAGAATCTATGTAGCACCGATACGCGACACGGGATTTCCCCCCAAAGTCACTGATACATTGATACAGCGATATCGACACGGGATCTGCCAACCAAACAGCACTATTCCACGTTACCACTACAACGATATCGATGAATTCCAAACTACATAAATAAATTGGTTTCAATAGATTTATAAAATGCCTTCTAGCTCCTTAAAGAGTCTAAAAAAACCCTATAGTTTGATATAGTAGTCATACTTGCGACAACGTGACAGGACAATGTAAAAGCAAGATCCAACAAAGCTTTCCCCCAAACCACACCTTCCTGCCAGTTTGCAAGTCTTGCAACACAAGAAAAACACATACAAATGCTCATAAGTCTCACCCCGATCCACCACATCTCCAGACCTCAGCACATCCAAGAACAATGCATAGTACAGATCAATGCCTAAATCACCATCAAATACATCTCATTTTCCTGAATACATCAAAATCGCATCTATATGACAGATTATTGTACCTTCTCTTAATATATTATATCCAAGCTTCCAAAATTCAACAAGATTGGAGTCCCAACTCTTAAGGCAAAGCATCAAACTTCTAGTTCTCAAATTACACAAATTCATCCTCAAGAAAAAAAACATATTAGGAAGCAGATACCTTCTAATTCACATAGTTGCATAGTCTGAATCTAATTTGTAAAAAAAGATCTATCGAGAACCCATCACATGAAATCAAAACAGCACATTGAAACTTGCATAGCTCTCTTAATAACTATATTGGCTAAAAAAATTACCTTTGGCACAGAAGCATGCACATACTAAATTCATGGCATCACTATAAGTGCACCGAACTTCACAAATTCCCAACCTCTGATGCAAAGATATACCCATACGCTCCCAAAAAACCGACCATATGCTAAATGCAAAAGGAAAACAGAGATCCAAGCACGATTTTGAAACCTAAACGAAATAGAGTCCCAAACCCTGAAACTACACCAAACTTTTCATCAGCCAGCGAATGCTAAAGATACCACCAAATTGACAAGTTTTTCTTGCAACATAGCCTCCGAATCACCGAAGTGAACAGTGAATGGTCCACTATTACTCATTATGACAAATCCAAAGTTTTTATAAAGCCAAGATAACATAGACTTGTAGCCGACTTGACAAAACATGGACCAAATTACACCAAATCATCGTCCTGACTTCCAACCCAAAATCCTACATATTCGAAATTACAAACCATAATCACAACATATGCTATGTCCATATAGTAGGCTCAACAACTATGTAATTTTGATGATGAATGATGTTTCTGCTAAATCTGAACCATATAGTAGCAAGTTTAACTAAAGACCTTTGCAATAACATCGGCAGTCTCTTTGAAGTCAACACACATTGATACATTTGACTTGGCTAGGAAATCATCAACAAATCGAGTTCCAATGTTGTAACCCCTGAAAAGTAAAAAAATAAAAAAAAGGATATAACACACAAGAAATAGTTCGGATGCAAAGTTGGAACGCCAGGCGAGGGGGGGGGTCGTATAGCCTGGGATGGATAGGAAAAACTGTAAAACTCTATGTATGGGCAAATTCATATTTCTAAATCCCACATCACTCTTGCATATCTTCAATTGAGATATTTAACACAGTAACACCACAAATCCCCCTTGTTTTCCCATTCACAGGCTACACGCATGTTAGTTAACTTGGGCAAGAAGCACACAGCTAAAGCTATTTGGATTCGCATTCTTAGGCCATTGCGGCTTGTACACTGTTAAATCTTCACACGTGATTCGCAGGATAAAAAAAACAGCAAATTTCAGATTCCAACTCCTAGATTAAGATCACCACTGCAATCCCTAAGCTATCCCCCATAACCCAACAAAAGTTTCTAAATTGCCACAGAAAATTAGAGACAGAGGAAGATCAGAGCCGCATACATCTGATCGAGCTGCTTGTTCACCTCCTCGACCTCCTCCAGATTCGTGAGCAGCTGCCGCACGATGGCGCCGTACGTGAGCGTGAAGAGCTCCGCATTCTGCAAACCAAAACAACCGGATCAGGGCCAGATCTAGGGCCAAGGGTCCTGGGGTTTCATGCAACCACGGGCGACGGCGGAGCGGAGGGGTGGGGGGAGGAGGAGGCGACGGCACGGGGATGGGGAGGGGGAGAAGCGGGGACGGCATGGATGCGGAGGAGCGGAGGAGGAGGAGGAGGCGGCGACGGCAGCGCGGCGTGGGGAGGAGAAGGCGAGGGCGAAGCGGAGGAGCGGCGGCAGCGCGGGGTGGGGAGGCGGCGGCGGCGCCGGGGGAGGAGGCGAGAGAAGCGAGGGCGGAAAAACCGAGGGGGCGCGGGTGGGGGAAGGAGGCGGCGGCGGAGCGGGGGAGGAGGCGGCGGAGGAGGAGCGAGGGCGGAACGGAGCGTCTCGGCGGAAATTTCGCGAGCGGGGGGAGATCGGAGAGAGGAGGGCGGGGCTAGTGGAGGCCGCACCAATCAGGAGGGGAGGTGGGGTTCTGGTTCAATGCTGTGCATGATCCAAACAATTTTAGCCTTAGGATCTTCAATGAGTAAGAGAAAAAGGTTTAAGGAGAGATCTAGACCGTTTATTTGTATGAAGTTGGATTATTTTGGTACACAAACCTGGGTGGACTTAGATTTGGCATGACTGTGGGGGTGGTTGAGGGGGTGGATTTAGTAAAGAGAATTTTGGTGAATTATAGAGTAGGGTAGAAGGGTAGATGTAAAATGATTGTCTTACTCATGACTTCTTCCTTCTCTCCCTTTCTCTAAATCCAGTTATGCGAAATGGCTCGCCGCCTCACTCTTTTGCCCCTCCTCTCACTCCACTCCCTCTACATCCCCAGAAGCTACAGAGCAGCCACGCCCCCTTCACCTCCTTCCCTGACACCGGTAAGGTCTTCGCACCGCTCCGCCTTGACGTCAACCACCTCCAAAATCCTCCCCACCGTCGTTCTTTTTCTCAAATTGGTCATTCCCTCACCATCCTCACCTCATTGCGATCCACGCCGATCCATCCCTCTGTCTTAATTTCCCTCGAGCCACTCCATCGCCATAAGGCATCATCGCCAAGCTTGCCATTCATAGCGCCAGGGTACTGCAATCCATCTCCTCCAAATCTGAGCACATCCACAGCCTTCCTCACTTCCCACTGATGCTCTCTAACGTCTCCCTTGGCCATCATTCTCGCCGAAGCATTCCCGCCCTTGAGCCTGATGACCCCACGGCACTGCTAACGACGTCAGGCCTCCACGACTGTTCTCTTCCCCTTACCAACTGTGTCCTAAGCCTATATCATCTCCCTCTAACTCTTCGACCCATTGCCCGATCAATTCCACCGTCAGATACGTCGCCACCAATCTCCCATGTTTCTGGCCCCATTGACCAGGCTCGGCTCCTGCTCATGGTGTCGGCGCTCGCGATGCTCCTTACCGTGTGGCTGTTGTTGGGGGTGGGTGAGGGGAGCGCCCGCTAGTGTGTGGACCAGCTATTGTCGTTGCCGATGCCTCCATCTACCGCGCGCGATGGCTTGCTGTGGGCGTTAAGCTCGTACTACGGCCCTATTCTTTATGGCTACGGTTTATGGCTTTTGGTTGAATTTTTTGAATTTTAGTTGTTCGCAACAGAGATTACAGAGAGAAAGATACTCTCATGCGGTTTCAGCAGGTACAGATGATGGGCTTTCAATGTACACTATAATTAACTTGTAAACTCCGTCTTAAAAATATTCTATTTAAAAGTTAGGTACTGTAGTAAAAGCTGAAAGATAATTTCAAAAGCCGGATAATACTACTTGCCTCCTGCAAGTCCAACTTCCAAGACGTGGTTCCCTCTTAGTTGAGGCGACGTCGTCGAGGGAGGAGGATGTGGTGACCAAAGGAAAAGGGGATCGAGGGGGTAAGGGGAGGCATGGTGGTCACTAGTGGCGAGGGCCGAGGAGGTGGATCAAAGAAGGGAGGAGAGGAGTGTAAGAAGAGGAGGGTTTTTCGGTCATATAGGGAGCAAATGATTTAGAAATTAATTTAAAATACAAAAGAATAAATGATCAATTGGTCTCGTAATTCTAGGTCATTTTATCCGTTTTTATGTAATAGAAAATTTCTTATTGATGACCTCTTAACTTTAGGGTAAATGATCTTAACTTTAGGGTAAATGATCAAGGGGTTTCTTTTGGGTGGAAGGGATGCTTCGAAATTTCGTGTTTCACACGGAGGGGGGGAGGGGGGGGGGGGTTTGATGCCTGTAGTAGCATTGATTTCCAGTTTGCAACACCACGCCTCGTGCAGTTTCAAATTCAAGTACAGTACAAGTTTGAATGCCCCAATCGTCATTTATAGAGAGACTCCCAAAGCACACCGAGGTCAACATTGCCTCCGGAAACAATGATCCCTATCTTGCTGCTCTCATGCCAAGCAGAGCTTTGCTTGAACTCGTCAGAAAGCGCTGCGGCGAGGCCAATCGCGCCACTAGGCTCCACAGCCACCTTCAGCATCTCGTAGCACATTTTCATGGCGTCCACAATGGCATTGTCATCGACAACGATGATATCGTCCACCAAGTCACGCACCACCGGCCTAAAATACAGGGATAAAATGTGACAAATATCTTGAAACATGACTGCTGGTTGTTCTAAGAATGAATTAATGAACCGATCTTTCAAATGAAACCACCAAAACATTTGCAAATGCATTCCTCTATCTGCAGAACATTTCAGAGTTTGCTATTCGATATAGTGTTTTTTACTGCCAACACCATTCATTAACTGAAATACAAAGGGAGGTTCTGTCCATTAGTATATATTCTAAACCAAACTGCATAACATTTAGCATTCGCAGCGTTGAAAGCCCTTTCAGGCCTTCCACATCAAGATACATTTTAGCAAAACATATTATCCAACTAGCATTGACGTCTTCATGAAAATATTTACAATGGATCAATAATCTATGTTGCGGAAAACGGATCAATATTGCAGTACGATCCCAGGACAAGGCATGTGCAAAAGATGATATAAACGTGTTCAATGTATATTGCGTTACCATGTCAAGTCACCGAGAAAAGCTCGTAGTCCATCAGCGATGGTGTTGGTTGCAGGCAGTGTGATGATCCTTCCAGCAGCCTTGGACTGGGCAGAATCATTAGCACCCTTTGGTTCCGCTGCCAGAATACGTATTGAAGGGTTTATGGCCTTTGCAGCCAGTGCCACACCAGAAATCAAACCACCACCTGTAGTTTAGCCAAAAGTTGCAAGTGTCAAATTAGAGAAGTAAGACTATTTATGTTACAAAAGAAGATAATAGAATACAGACCACTAATTGGAACAATTATTGTGTCGATTTCAGGTACTTGCTCCAAAAGTTCAAGGGACACTGTACCCTGACCACTGAAAAAATCAAATAAAATATCCATAATTCATAGAAAATTCAAGGAGAAATGAAATTACTCATGTGTGCTCCTCTATGCACTGAGAGAGAGAGAGAGAGAGAGAGAGAGAATGCAAAATGGCAAGGCACAAAAAGAAACTAGAGGATTTTGAATATAAGTTGCATAAAACTATCAGTTAATATTCTTTTTCCTAGAAAATGGGTTGATATTCCTTTAGCCTAAATTGGTCCTACATAAAAAATAAATAATAAAATGCTGCAGGCCGTGTTGCTCGATGAACAATTGAACATAGAGTTAAGAGTCATGATATCATACATTTTAAATCAAGGTATTGATATGATAAATTGATGATAGGCCAAAGTTAGTATCAAGTAATTCCATATACTCCTTGTGATCATTTCACTGGAAGAGGAGTCCATCATTACTGAAGTAAGCATGTGATAAAATTCCTCCATACCTTCCATTCCAAATCCCAAACTGACTGTTTGCATCAAGACAGTAGCTTAGAAATTAGGACTACCAGATAAAGAATAGACAACTAGTGGAACCCTAAATCCACTTAACATTACCAGAAGCAATGTCTAGGGTACCTCAAACAAATTTTATTCTCTATAGGAAGCATTTCTATTTGGGGGGGGGGGGGGGGGGGGATTTCACATAATAACAAAAAAGCTTTGCATGGCCAAAACATACCTGATAGTGTATTTATTATTGAATGGATGGATAAGAGTAGCACCAGTCTCCTCCTGGACTCTTTTAGCAACAGATTCCCTTGATTCAATAGTGACATCACTCCAGATAATACGACCACCATACCTCTTAACGTTGTCAACCTTACATGCTGGTGCATTTTTCGGTATGACAACATAAGCAGGTATGCCACGCAGCTTTGCGGCCAGAGCCACAGCAGCAGCGTGGTTCCCACTGAGAAGAAACCATATCATCAGTATCTTAAAAGTTCTTCAGATGTTAGGCAAAATCGCAAGAAAGGCTGAAGCTAGCATCAACCTGCTGTGCGTCACCACACCCTTTGATGCCTGGTCATCATCAAGCGCAAATATTGAATTGGAAGCACCTCGGATCTTGAATGCCCCTCTACACAGCACAAACATATTCCCACAGACAGTTAGCACCATGTGCTCCAACGCGTTTCAGAGGCAAATAACACCTGTGCCAGTAATTCTCACGCCTTCTGGAAGCACTCGCACTTGAAGAACAACTGCTTCCCCACTATGGCGTTGATCGACGTCGACGACAGAACGGGTGTCTCGTGCACATACGGTGCGATGCGGGCCTGCGCCTCCCTGATGGAGTTGATGTCCGCGGCATAGCCCTGGCCTTCTGCGCTGCCATCTCTGCTTCCCATCAGGCCTAGTAAGTATGAGCTACATCAATTCTTTACGCTGTCCTTAGCTCAGTGATTCACACTTCCAGTTCAGTGATTCAAGATATTGCGTACAAGAAAGAAAACGTAAGTAGCAACATCCCATCAGAATGGATCACGTACAAGATAAAATCTACATAAAAAAGCGAAAAAAAAAGTAGCTTCCAGTTCAGTTATTTCACAGTTTTCATTTCTTGGCTGTACTTGCGGAAGGGGGGAAAAGAAATAAGATATAGAAGCATATCTACTACCGCTAATTCAACTGCCTCATCAAGTAGACCGTGTACAGGGGAAATACCGACAATCGTAAAACTAGCAAACTATATATGATTCATGCGAGGCTGGTACAGGCAAGTTGGATGGTAGAAGTAAACGTTAATGCAAGAAAGCAAGACTGCAAGAGGAACCACGAAACTGGCAGACGATTTGGAGGAGACGCAGAAATCTAGTGTGGTGACTGGAGAGAAATCTGAAGGAAGAGGCGGCTAGAATGGCATAGAGGAGTAGGTAACCTTGCGACTTACGGCCTTCGGCCGGAGATCTGGAGGCGGCTTCTGCCGGACTGGGAGACTACTACTAGATCCTTCCAAAAAGGAAATCCAGGAGCAAGAAGGGCGTGGAGTTGTGGTGGTCTGCACTCTGCAGGCCACGGCCTGAATTAGTCCTTGTCTTTGGGCTTTCGTGCCTTATGGTCTGGCATTGAGGTTTACTTAACATGGCCCGTGTATCTGAGGCCATTTTGAAGAAATTTACGTTTGCCTGACCCTTATTAACCTTGTTGATTGTGGAAAGAACTTCTCTGTGGTCAGACCTCAAAAGCTCTCAGTGAGGACAGCTCTCGATGACCGACACGTCGTGCGCGCAAATCTCCTCGCTGGTGGCCGAGCACGCGCAGAATTGGTCCGCGCGGAGCGCCCACTCCCTTCCTCTCCTCCCGATCCGACCTCGCCCGCCCTCCGGCCACTCCCTTCCTCTCCTCCCGATCCGACCTCGCCCACCCTCCCGTCCCAGATTCGGGCGCGAGCACGAGGTCGCCGCCCGCCCCCGCCCTCCCCTCGCAGATCCGAGCGCGAGGCCGCCGCCCGCCCTCCCCTCCCAGATCCGAGCGCGAGCGCCGCCGACGCCTCTGCGTCGCCTCCCCGAGGTAGCACCACCGTGTCGGCCCCCGAGCCCTCGCCGGCCCACGCGCGAGCGACGCCGACGCCTCCGCGTCGCCTCCCCGAGGTAGCACCACCGTGTCGCCCCCCCGAGCCGTCGCCGGTCCACGCGCGAGCGCCGCCTCCGCGTCGCCTCCCCGAGTGGATCCGTCCGCCGCCGCTTCTTCCCCACCTCCCTCATTTGGTTGACCGCCGCTGTGTGCACATTCATCTTGAATTTGATGTTCCCAAATTGAAGAAGCTGAGGAGAAGGAAATTGAATGTTGTGTAATTGTTGTAAACATGGAAATTGTTGTTCTGTAATGTTCTATAATTGTTGTAAAGATGGAAATTGAATGAATGTGATATTGAGGTTGAGCTTCTGTGATATTGAAATTGAATGGAAATTGTTGTGAATGGAACTTCTGTGAATGAACTTCTGGAGAATGAGCTTCTCCTGTTTGAGCTTCTTCTATTTGAGCTCCTGTTTGTTCGGGAGATCTGTGTTTGTCAGGAGATCAACAATGACCCCTGGAAGATCAACAATTGGAGAGACATTGAATTGTCAGGTTTCTTCTGTTTGTCAGGTTGAGTATTGCACAAAGCAAGATGAGTATTGTATAGAATTGGAGAGACATTGAATTCACAGAGCAATGTCAGATACACAAAGCAATATCACAGAAGCAATGTCAGATACACAAAACAAGATGAGTATTGTATGGAAAGTCAGATACACAAAAGCAATTGCCATTCAAACTAATGAACACATTCCAGGCACAATCCCACTATCTGGACAACATTGCCATTCAAATGAACACATTCAAATGGCTCATCCCACTATCTGGACAACATTGCCATTCAAACTGATGAACACATTCCAGGCACAATTGGCACCAACTGGACAACATTGCAGCTCATCCCACTATCTAACCTTGAGTAGTTTTACAAGGTAGATTACACATTCAAATGGACAACATTGCAGCTCATCCCACTATGTAACCTTGAGTAGTTTTACAAGGCAGATTACACATTCAATTAGACAACATTGCAGCCAGTAGAAATGGTTCAAATGGAGAACATTGACAGGAACATTTCAGTTGTTCCTAGAACCAAAAGTAGTGTTTTCATACAACCATTTACAAGAACATTTTAACTGTTCATAGAACCAAAAGTAGTGTATAGCATCAATTGGACTATTTGTTAACTCCCCCCATCTTCAAAATCTAATCTTCTGACGGACGTATTTTCATGATAAGCTCCAAATAGGAGATTGGTAAATTCTCCATGGATGGTAGGAAGAGATGACTCTCCGGAAGGCAATGTATCATCAAGCATCGTATTTGGGTCTGACAATTGTGTACAAGCTCCTACATATAAGAAGCTTAAATATTACCACCGAGCATTGTGAGAAAGATAACACCATGACCAATTACATTTACCTTTTCCTGCAGTTTTCGATGCCTTTTTCTTTCGTTTTTCAAGAACGCCTCTTGCCCTCTTTGACTTTGGACCTTTTTTGTGCTCAGGAACTTTGAACGGCACAATTACTTCTCTGACCTCTTCAGTGCCAGAATTATCATTGATGCTTACATTGGACAACATATTTTCTATTTCAGAAGCCAGGTTATCTAAACCATTGTTGAAATATGTCATACATTTTTTTGAAGCCTTGCACTTCAATGCAATTGCCATGGCCTTTCGAGAAAGGTGAGCATATTCGCAAGCCAAACTTTGTTCCTCACTCCGAGTATTACAACAAAAGGGTCCTCTCTTTGCATATTTTGTCCATCTATTCAATATGTATTGAGGCGGTAACACAAAAATATTGTTGAAGTTAAGAACCCGTAGAGCATGCCTGCATAGTATTCCTACATCAAATACAAAATGTGAACATGTTGTATTCATACATGTAATACAAAATATTGTTGAATACGACTAGTGTAATAGGTGAATACCTTCACATTCATACATCCTACAAGAACATGTTGTATTCATATCCTCAAAATGGAAGACTACAGTTGCTTCATCTTCAATGTATTCAGAAGACGTTACCTTGTAAGTACGGGTAGTCCCCTCAAGGAGAATTAATGTGCATGCCATAGTGAATATTTTTGTAAATTCCTTCTCAAATTCAGAATACATATTTCTTGTGTATGATTCAGCTGCTGTCCTCAATGTAGGTAAGCCAGAAACACATAGAATTGGATTAGTATGCCGTGACTTGTAATCTTCATACAATTCATTTCGACGGAGACTATTAAGGCACCTGTCATACTGTTCTATGAGCTCCGAAAGTGATAGCTTTCTACGAAAAGCTTTCTTAAACACATTATTCATGCCTTCACTCCTTTGAGTTGATGTTGCATCGGCACAAAAAGAATCACGTCGATAAATAGTGGCCCATTTCTCACGCAATGTATACAAATTTTGTAACCAACGGTTTCCTCCAAGATTGTAAGCACACAAAAAGTTACGCCAGTTGTCGTTGAAGTGGCTAACAGATCTACCTTCATACACACATCTTTTAAAGTCAGCAAGGAATTTCGGATGGTTACTGATCACATGACTAAGATGCTTCGCGGCATTTTGATATATATGCCATAAACAGAGCCGATGACTTGTGCCTGGGAAAACCATGCTGATTGCTTTTGCTATTGCAGCACACTGATCTGTAAATATTGTTGTAGGATGCTTACCCGACATTGCTGTGAGGAATGTTCTAAAAAGCCAAACAAATGATTCTGCAGATTCATCATACAACAGAGCACCTGCAAAAACAATGGTCTGCCTATGATGATTTGTTCCAAGAAGTAGAGCAAATGGTATATCAAACTTATTTGTTTGGAATGTGGTGTCAAATGACACGACATCACCAAAGCAACAATAATCCACAATGGCTTGACCGTCTGTCCAAAAGAAATTAACAATGCGACCATCTTCTTCATCTAATTGCACGGCATAAAAGAATGAAGGATCATCTGCTTGTTTGTTCTTCAAATACTCCAGTAATGTTTGTGCATCATTTATTTCCATGTACTTTCTACGCACACGAGTAACATAATTGTAGCAATCCTTTGGCAAAAAAGGTACATTTTCAGCTCCACCAGATAGTTGTTCATAGAATTTGAATACTTCAGCCGGTTTGATTCCTGCTGCTCTCATATTATCAACCATGCACTTGTCAGCTTTTGAAAGACAACGTTGCGACCTTAACATATGAGATTTACTTGGACTTGCTAGATAATGGTTATGTTCAAGTGCCACCTCTTGCACTGTCCAAAGCCCGTCATGTGAAACGCTAAATTGGAGACGAGCCTTACAACCTGTTCGTGTGTTGGCCCATTCCTTTTTGGTTTCATATCTACTATGACTACTCCTTTCTCCTTCATTGCTACACACAAAAACTTTGGAACCCAATGTGCCATCTACTCGCAACCTCGAGTGGCTCCTCCGTATGCTAAATCCAACTGTTCTAGCATATGAATTGTAGAAGTTATATGCATCATCTTCGGATTCAAACATCATGCCAACTTTTGGCACATTTTGAGAGGACGAATTTTGCTCATCAACCTACAATGAAGCCATAACAGTTCGTTGATCACACGCACGCACTCTGCACCCGAGCATTCGAAATTCGGAGTAATGAATTGCATACCTCGAAAATC
The DNA here is from genome assembly GCA_017311315.1 of Dendrocalamus latiflorus. Taxonomy (NCBI): domain Eukaryota; kingdom Viridiplantae; phylum Streptophyta; class Magnoliopsida; order Poales; family Poaceae; genus Dendrocalamus; species Dendrocalamus latiflorus. Next base: position 9,922,890 of record CM029627.1, on the reverse strand, counting down.
GCAGGATTTTCTTTTGATTCCTCCGCGATAGGGGGAGCCCTACTGGCGCCCAACAACATCGATGGTGGGGGAGCCCTCTCGCGCCGAGGTCGTCGGCCGGCAGATGGAGCTTGCTCAGCGGCGCGAGTCCTTGCACGATGCAATTGACGTCCACGGCACACTCGGTGGGCGGAGGGACGGGGGAAGGGACGTCGACGGCATGCTCGGTGGGCGAAGGGACGTCGACGTCACGGTCTCCACGCGGGGAACACGGCGCCTCCATGCTGACCTGGTGGGAGGCGGGAAGAAGCAGCCAGCAGAGAGCTTTTGGGGGGAAAGACGCACAAGCAATAGCAGTCTGGAGGTGGAGAACCAGGAGGGAGTGGGCGCTCCGCGCGGAGCAATTCTGTGCGTGCCCGGCCACCAGCGAGGAGATTTGCGCGCGCGACGTGTCGGCCATCGAGAGCTGTCCTCACTGAGAGCTTTTGAGGTCTGACCACAGAGAAGTTCTTTCCGTTGATTGTGGCCTCTGGGCAGTAAGAAACATCCTGCCCCGGTTCTTTTTCAGTTTTTCAGGTATTTTTTTATTTCAGTCGTAGGCAACTCTATTCCTTGTGACCATAGAGATCCCAGGCTACCACAAACTCATAGCCAAGCTCACCAAGCCAGCCCTAGACACTACCACATCAGCGTCATTCATCGTCACCATGCGAACTGGGCGCACGTGGGCAACCTAACCGAAGCCATCTGAGCCAAATCTGCAACTACCACTGGCTTCCCTATTCACCGTAGAAGCTCTCACACCCATGCTAATTGCCGGAACCACCGTAGTGCCATGAAAATAGCCCGTAGAGCCCTTGCAATTGCTAGCCCAGACCGTAGCTCCTCGAACCTGCCAACATCCAAAATAGAACCCCTGCGTCAAGTGGAGCCTAACCATGCTCTTGGTTGTCATCGGTGAGCCTTGCCAGCGTCCAAACATGGCTATGGTCGTGTTTCTTAGCTCAGTGTACTGTAGCTGCCCGACTAAGGAAGAAGACACATTGTGTGTCTTGGGATAGGCCGATTTGGCCCAATGGCTAGAATTTGATTCGGGCCAAGCCCAACACTGTAGACAACCCGAATCATTACTGTGCAACATTATTCAGCCCAACCTGATCCACTTTCTTTTGAATCCTGACCCAAATACTATTAAACCCATTAGTATTCCTCACCCGACCTATAGTGTGTAGTACTAGACCCAGCACTGTTCATCTGAAAACCCAATAACATATTTATACACATTTTGATCATTTTAAGGCCGTTTAAACCATTCCGAGCCCTGTTTCACGATCCAGACTCCAATAAAACTCAAACCCATCTTTATTTGGATTTTATTGATTTTTACTTCTTTTTATTTTATGTATTTCCTTAGGTTGTTTTGTTTCAAGCATGGACTATATTGCTTTAGTTGTTTGCGCTAGAATCCGCCTTCTCCGAGGCAACAATTCAAGGACCAGGTTCAGATGCTGAAGACTTTGAACCTGTAGAATATTTTGAATAGTAAGACAAGTCATATGTTTTTTGAACATGTTGAATCCCATAATATTTAAATTATTTATTTACAATACTTTCATTATTGTTATTTACTCACTGCCCATTTGTTTACAATAACTATTTAGAATAACATGAAAATTAGTTATGTCCTACCACTAGGAAATGTTATATTTAATTTGAAACTATATTCACCTTAACAACCTTAGCAGCATTAAATTATCGTATGGTTAAATAACTGTAGATTAGTTGAATTAAAATATTTATATTACTAAGTGACTTTATGTCAGACCCAGATTTTTCAATCCGGAATCTACTGTGTTTCACTGCACTAATCCCTGGATCAGTAGTTAGTGCACACAGGTACATTGCTGGATCATGTCATACATCGCATAATAATATTACAGCATTTGAAATACACCACATCGGGTGAATGTTTACAAAAGGGCCACTTTGGCCAAGTGTCTTCATTACATAAATGCAGCGGAAATAGTAGCAAAAGTAAACCCAAAATCCACAGGCAAGCGACCAGTAGGGGTAATGTGTACAGTATATGTCACCGGAGAACTGGTAACATATGTGTACACAAAGCCGAGAGTCCACTTGTCTATGTCTAACCATCGTGGCCTACGCCTTAGTTATCGCCTTGGCTTCCGCCAACGTTGGCAAGGGCCTCCTCATAGGCGTAATGTCCTTGAGTTCCTGTTTCTGAATTTTGTCGCAAAAGCGAGTGTGAGCACTCCAACCCCGTGCTCCGCGAGCCAACACACAGAATGCAATATATAACATGTATGGCTAGTCAAAGGATGACTCGGGCTTATTTTATTTTGCGAAGAGTGCTTTTGAATACAATTACTTAAAATCCCTAAGACCTAGCAATTTTAAACTCAAGACTTAGTTGTAAAGTAGTTGATCTTATAATTGACACAGATTCCATCCACCGTTACATGTCATCTGTATCATATACATATTTCAGCGTTATAGCCGCTTAACTTACCACTGGGACGACACCCAGGACAATTCCAAATCAGGACCATCAGCAGTCCTACACATTTTCATTATCACCCACCAAAATTTTCGAAATAGAACTATATCTAGTTAAGTTCCCATGTCCGCCCTTGACCGTGGGCATGGCTACTCGAATAGTTTTGACTCTGCAGAGTTTGTACACTTTCACCACAAGAGACAATCAACTCGTTGCCCCACACGATTCCTTAGTCATGTGGTTGAGCAGACCATCACAATGAATTTTCAAAGTACCTCGCCCCTTCCATCATTTCACCCTATGGGTCGCTCCCACTTGCGGTGGGTCCCATACGTTGTGCGGGATGTTCTCCTTCTGAACGTCTAGCAGATGGCTACGTCCCTTGCTAGCCTGCCACAGCAGAACATCACCCTCTGTGAGTGTCCCATTCAAGCCGTCACCTAGACAGTCGCTTGCACTATCCCACACCTCCTCCTGGAAGGATGACTTTCAAGGTCCGGTAAATCTACTAAGCCAAGTTGTATTTTACAGACTTGAGGTTGTACTGTCTTACACGGGTTGACATGACAAGATTCAGTCCTTAAGGTTACCCGGATGGTTCTACCACATCTCACATTTTGTGCAACCACTTCACCACATACCAGCCCCCAAACCATCCATCCAAGTATTTAAGCAATTTTAGGATTTTTCAGAGGTAGAAAATGTTGTGTCCACTTACTACAGTCATTCCATCCATGACTGTCCCCAAAGCATATCATACTTTGCAAGTGTTGTTTTTGGGGCAGCTAAGTACCCTGTTTTATCTAGCAATACTAAGCATCGCAATATTTATTTGGACTTACTGGTAAAAGCTATGATAATATAAATTTTGCTAAGGCGACAAGGTTCACATGTCCAAGCATTTCAATGGATCATTATTAGCAAGCATTATATTAGGTGTATAACTACCATTTCTGGAAATGGACATATTTTACCACATAAAATAACAGCATGCATGTTGATAATTTAAAAGAAATTAACTTTGCAAAATCATAGGTTCAAAATGATCAAAGTGTTAACTCGCCTGGGTCACGGGGATCTTGATCTTGGTCTTCTGAAGCTTCTAAGCTGGCTGCCTCAACCTCCTCTTCTTGAGCCTCGTGTGCTATTTAATCGTGCACGAAAATTTGGATAAAAGAAAATAAGCAAATCAACAAAATATCACTAAAAATTCAAATAAACTCCAAAAATTATGGTTTCAGTTCCATTGGATAGATCTTGAATTTAGATGAATTTAGAAATTTGTCTTACTTGATTTGGAATTAAAATGAATAAGTTATGCTCATTTAAAGTTCTCAGTCCGGTAAAATTCCAGAAAATAGAAAAATCCTGACATGTGGGGTCCACTGGTTATTTTTAATTCATTTACATTATTTTTTTTATTTCTATGCACGGTATCTATGACAAGTGGGGCCCACTGGCTTTTATTGTTTATTTATTTCTACCCCCGGTTGCCACTGACATGTGGGCCCTGCTGTCAGTGGGCCGCTTGGGCTGCAGCCGCTGACAGGTGCGGCCCACCTGTCAGCCCGGGGAAAAAATAGAGAAAACTCAACCCGGCGCTGCGGAGCCGGAGGCTCGAACGCGCGACCGGGGAGTTGGGGGGAGGAGGGGTGAGCGCTGCTAACCAAGTGGCCGTTCAATCGTTGCTTACCCTATAAGGGGGTGTATACCTTTTATACCAGGCGACGGGGAGGGTCGGGCAGAGGAAGTTGGAGGCGGTGGTGGAGCTGCGGTGCCAACGGTGAGCGGGGACCGGAGTGGTACGGGAGAAGGGCAAAATGCGTTCCTCAAGCTTCGGGGGTGCCGGTGGTGAGGTTTGCGGGGGCCGAGGGGCACCAGAGGATGGTCGGCAGCGTGCGGTGGCGGCGGGTCGGGGAGGCTCTCGGTGACGGCGAACCACAGGCGATGGGGAGCTCGGGCAAGGGTCGGGAGAGCTTCGCGACGCTCCGGAGGTGGTGTGGGTGAGAAGAATCGGGTTTTGGTGGCTCGGATCGATGGGGAGCTTGGGCGGCCGGAGTCGGGAACGAAGGTGGCTCGCCGGCGATTGGGGGTGTTCGGGCTCAATTACCTTCGACGCAGCGGAGAGTGTGGCATGGCGAAGCGTTTGGGAGTGGCCACGGGTTTTATAGGCGACGGGGTGAGTCTGGCAACGGGCGCCTGCCCGATCGGTCATGTCCGTGCGCGGCGGAGCAGGCGGCGCAAATGACCGGGCGGCTGCGGCAGATCTAGAGGAGGGATTCGAGGCGCGACACTTCACTGCCGGCTACAGCTTTGTGCTGCGCACGCGCTGGGCAGCAGGAGACTTGCGCCACGCGGCCGAGCAGTGCGACCGGGCGGGGGAAAAGCTGCGGACGGTGGCGCTAGACCGTGGGCTGCGAGGGCTAAACCGGGGGCGGGTGCGGGCGTGCGGACCAGGCGAAGGGACAGCTCGGGGGCGACGGTGGCGCATGGGTGCCACGGGGAAGGTCGGCGCTGAACGGAGCAGGCGGCATGATGGCGCGGCGCACACGGACGAGGGAGGAGGAAGGAAAAGGAGAGCGCGGCGCGGGAGGGCCACCGGCCAGAGGGAAAGGACTGGCGCGTGGGGCTTGCGCGGCAGTGAGAGAAGGCGCGGGGTAGAGACGGGGCCCGCGTGGCAGAGGTGGAGGTGAGGGCGAGCTGGGCTGGCGGGCGCGCGGGCGCTGGGCCGCGCAAGGCGCCAGAGTGCGGGGAGCGGTTGGGCCGGGCTGTTTTGGCCGGCCTGGCCGCTCTCTTTTTTTCTTTTTATTTTAAGATATACGTTTGTGTATATATATTTGTGTCTGTATATACATATATACATATATGTATATTCCTGGCTTTATTTATTCCCCTTTTCTTTATGGATCATCTTTTCAGATTCGCATTTAAAATTTTAATTCTCTATTATTTAAACCTGTTTGTTTTCCTCCAACTTTTGGAACCTTCCTCAAAATTCTCAAGAAAAATCCCATAACTCCAAATTCAAATAAAACACATTTGCAAAAGAAATTCAAAAACTTCATATTTGCAAATTCAAAATTTCTGGATGTTACACTTTAGCATTTTGCCGATTGAATCATAAAACTGTTCTAGGTCTAAGGATGAATTCTGAAAAGCCACTAGTTGGTTGGAGTCCACGACTTTACCCTAGCGAGGAGGATTGGGTGGGATTAGTGGCAGTGCTGTAGAGCACTGAGTTATTAGTTTGTGAATGGATGCCTCATTGGTGAAAAATAAGGACAAGAATCTTATGCTAAGTAAAAGACACAGAAATCGCTCAACCATAAGTTTTAACTTGTCAATCTGGTCTATTATCTGCTCGAATCAATTGAATATCTACATGATGATGGAGTTTCTGGCGAGGGAATAGCCCAAGGGCAAAAGGGGATGGTATAGGAATGGTAAAATCATACCTGACAATGGTAGGTCCACTCAGAGTTGGACGACAGCATCCCATACTGACTAGTGGATACCCGATAATGTGTGGTCGATAACCTACCAGGTAGAGACTAGAAAGAGGAGATTAGTGAAAGACCTTTTTTTTCAACTCAGTCGCATGCTATTATTTATGTGTCTATTGTATGACATTGAGAGTTTGAGAAATTATGGGGTAAAACTGGGTAACTCTGAAGAGTATAATAAATGATATTTAAATACGTCGTGCTTCTGGTAAATGAAGATATGTTTAATAAATGATTCTAATAGCAGGGCATAAGTAGCTTTCATAATGTTTCAGTCTATTCTCAGTAGAGAGTTTCATGACGTTGTTTCCAAGACTGCCACATCATGTAAAATGAAATGAAATATGGATGAAATATCCATCCTCAATGCATAGTTTCATTCTATTGTTTCATAGACATTTAATTTCATGACTCATATAGAGTTGGTAATCGTGCCAAGAGAGTTTCATCTAGATGAAACTCACTTCTTCTCTCTCTTCTTAAAAATGTTGCCATATCATCAAAAATGCCTATGTGGCAGCCTATTAAATGCAGATGAAACTCCCACTGAGACTGGCCTTAAGGCCAGTCTCAGTGGGGTTTCATGGAGTTTCATGGGCATTAAATACGCTGACATGGCACTGTATTGATGAAGAGAGAGATGATAAAAGTTTCATGGGAATAGAGAGAGTTTCATGGGGATGAAACTCTTCTGCACTATTTCCAAAATATGGGTGTGTTGGAAACTGGGACATGAAACCTCCACTGAGACTGGCCTAATCAACTTGTTGGAACCTATTTTGCTTAAGAAATTAATGCTTTATTGATTTGTGTTCAAAATGATTACAAATAAAATTGCATCTACAACCACATTAATAAAACTTATATATTCCCATTCCTTACAAACCCTAGCAAATAGTTAATTAGGATTTTTCTTGTGACTTACTGAGTATGGTTATACTCATTACTTGTAAAATAATTAACAGAAGAGCTTTGGGAGGATAATGAAGAAACCGTCAATGAAGGACCTGAAAAGTCCTAAAGTGTAGATGATAAGTTATTTTGAGTCTCGTCCTTACTCAAATACGCCTATGAAGTCTTTTATGTGATGTAACATAAACTTTGGGTTTGCACGCCCTGCTATGTCCAAAACTTGGCTGTTGCCTTACTTCTATAATAAAATTTGGATCTTATATTGTAAACATGTGTTGCATGATGCACACTAATATACAGTACTTTACAGCTAAATAATCCTATGTAGTTGCAGGAGTTTCTAACAGTCTCAGAAATAGTGGTGTTATATAGTGGTATCAGAGACACTGTAGGATAAGACCTAAGTCAAACGTTGCTTTCGTCATCTCCACCATTTGCGCCTTCTTAGCTAGGCATGCGATACATCGATTCCTGCTACTAACACGTTTAACCGCAACAGAACTTCTGCCCAGCACATGCCCTGACCCAAGCAAGCACAAAGACTAGCTAACATTCTTAGTTTACATGACCTTCGATTTATACGTACAGAACAGTGTAACTAAAGCGATTACCGATCGTTTCCCTCAGCAAACAACGCAAAGGTCGCAGGACAAACCTATGCATTACGGCCTTGGACCACATCCATGCAAACGACGTACGAGACACATCCATCTGCAGAATTCATCACACGACGCCATCCAAGTCGAACAGCGAGTTGTCAAAGGAAGGCCAATCCGTACACAGTTCAGGATTCAGCGAACCTCCCCGTATGCAGTTCAGGATTCAGCGAACCTAGACAGTTTCCTTCTCCGGGTGTTTCTGAACCCTGAATATGTTTTGACCGAAAGCTCTCGGCTCCTCCCTCTTTTCCCCCTTTCTTTAGAGCAAGTATTATAAGAGGCTGTAAGCTGTCTATATGCTGAGGTGAAGAAGAGAAAGGAGAAGAGAGAAGAGAGGTGGGCTGTAAGCTTACACCCAGCTGAAGCACAAGAACTAAGAAACTTTGTGAGAGGAAGGGGTAAGTCATACAACCTTCAGCTGGCTTTCAGCTGGCTGTAACTACTATATGAGTAGGCTGAAAAGTGAGCTGTAAGTATTCATACAGCCAGCTGAAGGCTGTATTATAAGACTTGCTCATGCTTGCATCGCATAGTAGGTGGTAAACAATGTGATTCTAAAACGGAATCCGATACTGCGTAGCCAACCGCTGCTAGAAGATTAACCACGAGAGAGTCCATATAAAGGTGCCCGCTCATCTGATTGGGGCGCAGGAGTAAACGACAGCAGCTGAAAGACAACGTGCCAGAGTTTGCACGATTTGGTTCCTGCTACCGAGGGATCGATATTGTTCTGTTATACGTAAGCCCCTGATCGATGCTGGAGTTGACATTCTTGGTTTCCTGACCAATTAGATAGCTGTGGTATATACAAGTTGATAGAGAAGTGAGCAATATTTTAATTTTAAATATCATCTTGAGGACTAAGAAGATGTGAGAAGGAATATACGAATTCAATTATCCTAACCCTAATCTAGAAGTCTCTAGATCTTTTATAGATGTAGATTACTCTCTAGTAGTTGATGCTATTAAGCTAAAATAATTCACAGGTAATTGCTATTTCAAACCACTGGTAACTGCTAATTTAAACCAAATAATAATAATTAAGCAGTCTCCTGACCAGTTAAAGAGATAGAGAAAAACACGTTTTAGGAAAATAGATGAATTCGATTCATGGTGGAATTGTATCACGACACAGGTATAGTCGCAAGTCTAAAGTCACGCGAATAAGCGTATGCATCTGTGTCTGTAGCTAAAATCCTTCTCATACTACCTCATGTCATGTGTTATATATTTTACGAGAAAGCAATGACTCCACCTTATATATTGCCCTTCCACTTATCTAAACAATGTGAGATTAAACTATGCCATATTTTAGAATTTAGAAATAAATAGTCCTTTGTCTCTTTGGCCCAATTCTAACACAAGTCAAAGTTTAATTTACTGTCAGCATGCTTAGGTACAGATTGGCATTTCTTCACTGCTTTCCTACGCTCAGATGCCGGATCGATCATCGTGTCAAAGGAAGGGATCTCGATCATTGCAAGTGTTGCCTGATTTTGAATTAGCACGTCTTAAGATATTTCCAATAATATCGTCCTAGCTGTTTCTTAACTATATTAAATAATTAAAATCCTACGTAAATGAGAGAGAGGATGTGAGAAGAGATAATATACCGTCTTTTATGCAAGAGATGACTTGGATCCTTAAACCAACGTAAATAGTGAGAATGTGTAAGACATGAAGTTATGGTGAAAATAGTATAAAATAGTTAGATGAATAACTTACTGTTGGAGAGACTGTCTCTAGTGTTATCTTTTGATAAAGTGGAATTATTAGAGATAATCTTAAGAAATAAACTATTATACATGCCTTTACACTTCTAGCTGCCCATTTGTCTTCCTCGAGATAGCCTAAAATTCCACATGCTAGTATGACACACACTTCTCCATAATCGATAGATCTACTCCAAATGACTTCAGTTTTTGACTTCTTAATTTTATATTTTTTTGCTTTTTCTTTATTTCTTTATATTGTCTGTGATGATATATTTTTAATTTTAAATTTAATTACATAGAAAAAGATAATAGTAGTTATAGAGTATTTTTAGTTGCTACAGTATATTAAAAAAAAAGAATGCTAGACTTATAAACCCCTGGGAACACTACCTGATCCGCGGGTTACAACTTACAACTCAGAAGCAACCTACCTCTAAACAAACAGGTCGAGCCTAGCTTGCAAGTCCTAAACAAATGAATTGTTTAACAAATCACCCAAGTAGATTGATTGCCAGGTTAGTTATCTGATGATGCCGCGATGTAAAAGCAATTTACCACGCAACCACTCTTGGATTAGTTATCTGCATTTGACATTCGGATGCCGACGTCGACGTGGGTCGTTTGGTCCGATTTTGCGAGATTAATCGGAACGGCTCAAAGAGAGGCAAATTCCATCTGAATTTGTGCGTTTGAAACGACATGATTGTTACCCATAAACAACGCTTACGTTCCCCATCAACGCAAGCTTTTGCTGCGTGTTCGAGAGACCGTCAAGGTAGAACTGGCACCTGCTTTGTTTAATCCGATTCGATTTGACTTCGTTCTACAACTGATTTGTTTAATTCGATTCGATTTGAAACGCGGGCTGGTCCATAAGTCCATGTAAACTTCGAATAGAATAAAACAGATGGGACTCGAACTTGATTCGTGGGTTCGAGAAAGTTTCCAGGTAGCACGGGCACTGGTTCTACACCACTTCTATTTAATTCAAATTATGATCGGACTTTGCTTGGTTTTGAGGCTACGTACGTGCGTATCCTGCAACTCCAAGCAATTCGAAGTCAAATTTGAATTGGCATTTTTATGCGACGTGCCCCTGTCATCCAGGCTTGCACGCGTTATTTGGACAGTTTTTGCTGCGTAGAACGTTCAAACGAGAGAACGAGTTTCAAATTTTGGTCATGTTCTTTTAGGATATCACTGATATATTTTATTTGTATTTTTTTGATACGAAAAAGATGTTAATATAGATAATGTACATTATTTTAAACTTAGAAAGTCGTTTAAAGATGCACTTGAAAAGGATTTTGTTTGTTTCAACTTTTCAAAAAATTAAAGTGAAAAGATAAAAAACAAAGACTAAAAAGAACATGACCTTTAAAATGCCATGTTTGCCTCTATATGATATCTGGCCGGAAGGCGTGGACAACTGCATGATCAATGGCCGAAGCGGCAGCCTGGGAGCAGTGGGCCTCGAGTTCCCGTCTTCCAGATCCTTCCAGCCCGCTTAAAAAACTAGTCGTCCCACCGACATAAGGTCAGGAGTGGTGGAAACTAGCCCACACATTCTTCCGGCCCAAGCCAACCATTATGAAACTTGAAAACACTACACGCACGCACCCAGTAGGCCGGTAGGCAACTCATGGCAACCAGCAAGAAATGCTTACCGAAGAAGCACTAATGTGCAAGATGCAATTAGTGCAAAACCTACCGATAATAAAATGATTATATAATTTCACTAAATTATAGGGTATATTTTTGATGGTGAGAACTTGGAAGTCCCAAGTGGCATAAGTTCAACAGAGATTAAAAAATGTTCTCTCAGATAAACATGAACATACGAAAACATCTACTTCCTATTATTTTGCTATATATGGATAATGCTAGTTCGATTGATTTCCGACCCTTTCAGTTCCATGCATGTGCTTATTGGAGGATTTTTTTTGGTGTATATACGTGTTAAGCCTACATAGAAAAAGAAATGTATGTGTTGGTAACACGAAGGACTGCATACGTTTATCAATTTACTTTTCGAAAATATCCGAATGGTGTTTATCAATACCGTTCTATAAAATAGCTAGGAGTAACTGCATTTTCCAATCCGACGCTGGCGTACCATGGGCAGTTTCGTAGCGGGCCAGCTTGCACTGGGCTCCACGCCGCCCTTCCCCCCCGCCTATAAAATACAAATCCGCCAATGTTTAAACCATCCAGGACACTAGGGATCACCCCCGATCAAAATTCCCAAACCAGAACCCTCTCCCCGTAGCACTCGTCGAAACCATCACACCGCCAATGGCGGCGACCACTCGAGCTCTCTTCCTCTCCTGCTTCCACAGCGGCAGCTCCGAGGTTAGCCGCCACCTCGCGCTGCGGCCGCGGTACCCGTCCATGCCGCGGCGCCCGAACGCGGCGGCGGTCGTCGGAGAAGGAGGCGTCGGCGATCTAGAGGCCGCGGCGGGGGCAGCGGAGGAGGAGGAGAAGGTGGCGGTGTTCTCGGTGTCCGGGATGACGTGCGCCGCGTGCGCGGGCTCGGTGGAGAAGGCCGTCAAGCGGCTCCCGGGCATCCACGACGCCGCAGTCGATGTCCTCGGGGGCCGCGCGCAGGTCGTGTTCTACCCAGCGTTCGTCTCGGTGAGCATCTCAGATACTCCGATCTTGCGCTGTTAGCATTTGTTACGCATGCTGTCATTTTTGCGGCCTTTCTTATGGGGGCCGTTTTCGGACGATACGATCGATCTAGGCATTTTGAGAAAACTTTTTGAACTTAGACAATTTTGCGCGATTTTTAAAAGTTTTTTTGACCCAAAAATTTGTAGCTAGTTATATGGTTTTGATGTAATCCAGCGTTCTAGATTAGAACGGTTCATCCCGTTAGTTGTGGGTGCATACACGCAAAGTGCTCTATACTTTATACTGGGTCCTTCCGTGAAAAGCCTGGAAGTATATACACGGGGCTTTTAGTTTCAGGACGTCCGAGTATCTCTAAATGGTTTTATTTAGGAAACATTAGCAATTCTGTAGAGAGTATATATAAAGACAAATGCGCAGCTGTGTTAAGTACTCTGGGCATGTAGGCAGTGTCTGAAGAAAATTTTCCTGTGGAAATCCACTGACATAGGCTAGCTTCGTGGTCCACAATTGAGAGGTGTGCCTGGGATTCTCTCGATTAGAGAATGTTAAAAAAATGTTCTTACAAATGTTTGTACGTATAGTATCACTCGAGGAACTACTTGTGTGGCCTTAATTGATGCTGCATAAGTTGAGAAGTACTTGAAATAAGAGGTGGGCTCGTGAAAAGTAAGCTTTGCATTTATTTGCTTTGTTGTGGTTTAGAAAGTTACAGGTAGACAGCTTTGCTTCTGATGTAGAACTGCTAACTGCTTCGTGCCTCTAAACCATGGGTCGATTGGGATCCAGTAACACTCCTAGATGCAAATATTGTGATGTGCACATGCCTGCAGGCTCAATATGAATATGGATTTGAAAAAATAGTGATTCCTGCTTATTTTACAAATTTTCATCTACAAGTGCAGATAACTTTTGATCCTAGACAGATCTTAGAAAGGAAGTGCAACCTAATATGCTTATATGCAGTCATTTGACTCATTTCTAATTTGCCTGATACTCCTACAACAGAATTTGAAATTTAACTAAGGGTGCGTTCATATTAGATGTTGGCTTTGGCTTATGAATAGTAATAGCTTGTAGAGAGAGACACTCGTGTGCGATTTTAGCCGATGTAAATGAGTATAGTGTGTACTATAATCGACTAGTAGATTCTACTTTAAAAACATTCTGTTTAAAAGGTATATACTGTAGAAAAGCTATTTACTATAGAAAAACAGTTTTTAGAAGCCAATACAAACAGGTCTAACTAAAGTTTCTATCTCAAATTAGGTTGCATATAGCCTGTACCTTTTTTCGGCAGTCCACACTTAATGGAATGCTGATACATACTTTTGTCCTTCTCCTTTTTGAATTTACGTCTTTTACTCTGTTGTACCCTGTATTCAGTTACATAGTTTCAAGTTATTGATCTGTTCGTTTGGTGTTCCTTCCACTAGAAACGAGCATATACCCAATTGATTATTAAAATTTCAGGTTGGAATTAATTGTCTTATTCAAGAACAATTTGTCACTCACGTTTCTCATCTCATAATTTCTTCCTTTTGTCAGTGGCGCATTTGGGTATACAAAATGCAATCTTGTCCCCACATTATTATCTCTGAATACCTTCTCAAAAAAGAACTGTTATATTTGGAAAGCGAGATGTATCGCTTTCATCAGTATCATGAAATTTATTAGATCGAAAGGAGTACTTTTTATATTATTGGAAGTCATTTTCCTGCAGTATAAGTGCACTGTTCTAGTTGGATGATGAGACATACTTCATTTGTTTGCCATTATAGGACCCTGAAAAGATTTCATCTCTGTTTCAACATAGTGGCTGCTTGCTCACACACTTCCTTATCGGACAGCGCCTAAGATTTGGCTGGTGTCAATTCTTGCTGCATCTAGTAACTTTAATCAGTAATAGCCACAAAATACCAGCACACTTATGTGTCATCTCGGATATAACGGTTCCATTTATGGATAAAGTATAGCGAATAAGAAACTGGGATTACTATTTGAGAAATAATCTTTTTTCTACTGGGATTCCTATTCGAGAAATAATCTTTTTTTCTTAAGAATGGAAGTTTTCTTTACACCCTTTTGGTTTGGACTACAGGTATAACGCCAAGCAATATTTTAGTTATCTTTGTCAAGATCCCACTATTAAGTTGAAGCTTGTCTCTTTATAGCTTGGAGTATGATTTATTGATTTGTGCATGGTCTAGTACTTGCGCACCTTCCCCCATGGATATTGGATAGTGCTCCTTTTTCCAATAGTACACTCTAATGATTGAGAATTGGAAAAAGGATTCTCCTTTTTCTGTGAAGCTGTCAAATTTCCAGAGAACCAATGACCATTTTGATGATCGATCACTACACTCAAAGGTCAATTCAGACGTTAGACAAAATATAAATGTCAATGCCTTTACACACTAATCCTCAAATTATGTCTCCTGGGCACTTTTTTTGCTTCTTTACTTTATATACTCAAGAAAACACATAATCATGAACAAACATTATTGTTTGAATAATTTAACAGCTGAGATCGCACATGTTTCAGTTAATCAGAACAATCTAATTATAGTAATTACACTAATTTTTTGCTCACTTCGTTTATTGTGTATTTTGATCGACAGTGAATAAATTATTTGCAATGCACCTGAAACTCATTTATGTTCTTTCAGTAATTTTACTTCATGATTTTACAGAGTACATGCCCATGTTATTCAATCTTTTTTCCTATATATATTTGGATATTGTTTTCATGAATGCCTTTTGACAGGAGGAAAAAATCAGGGAAACCATCGAGGATGTTGGTTTTGAAGCTAAGCTGATCGATGAGGAGGTCAAGGCAAAGAACATTCTAGTATGCAGGCTGCACATAAAAGGAATGATCTGCACGTCTTGTGCAAGCACAGTTGAATCTGTCTTGCGAGCTGTTCGAGGGGTTCAAAGAGCTTCGGTTGCGTTGGCTACTGAAGAGGCAGAAATCCGTTATGATCGCAGGATCATTTCTGCTAGCCAACTATTCCATGCAGCTGAAGAAACTGGCTTTGAAGCGATACTGGTCACCACGGGAGAAGATCGGAGCAGGATATACCTCAAAGTGGATGGCATTCTCAATGAGAGATCAATCGAGATAGTGGAAAGCTCTGTCCAAGCTCTTCCTGGTGTGGAAGACATAAAAGTCGACACCGAGCTCCACAAGATCACCATCTCGTACAAGCCTGACCAGACAGGTCCCCGAGACCTCATCGAAGTCATCGAGTCAGCTGCATCTGGTCATGTTACTGTATCAATATATCCGGAAGCTGATGGAAGGGAGCAGCATAGACACGGGGAGATCAAGCGATACAAGCAGTCTTTCTTGTGGAGCTTAGTATTCACCATTCCGGTGTTCCTCACCTCCATGGTGTTCATGTACATCCCAGGTCTGAAGGGTGGGCTGGACAAAAAGGTTATCAACATGATGAGCATTGGTGAACTACTGCGGTGGATTTTGTCGACACCTGTCCAATTTGTAATTGGCCGCAAATTTTATACTGGTGCTTACAAGGCGATGTGCCACAGCTCGCCGAACATGGATGTGCTCATTGCTCTAGGGACCAACACGGCTTACTTCTACTCGGTTTACTCGGTTCTCCGAGCTGCCACCTCTGAGAATTACATGGCAACTGATTTTTTTGAGACTAGTTCGATGCTCATATCATTTATCCTTCTTGGAAAGTATCTTGAGATATTGGCAAAAGGAAAGACCTCTGAGGCTATTGCCAAGCTGATGGATCTTGCACCGGAAACTGCAACAATGCTGATGTACGACCACGAAGGGAATGTTGTAGGCGAGAAAGAGATTGACAGCCGGTTGATTCAGAAAAATGATGTGATCAAAGTAGTTCCGGGTGGGAAAGTTGCTTCCGATGGCTTTGTTATTTGGGGCCAGAGCCATGTGAATGAAAGCATGATCACTGGAGAATCACGGCCCGTGGCAAAGAGGAAGGGTGACACTGTGATCGGAGGGACGGTGAACGAGAATGGTGTACTCCATGTCCGGGCAACATTTGTTGGATCAGAGAGTGCCCTGGCACAGATTGTAAGGCTAGTAGAGTCAGCACAAATGGCAAAAGCTCCTGTGCAGAAGTTTGCCGATCAGATATCTAAAGTCTTTGTCCCCATGGTAAGTTCAGTTACATTGTGGTAATCCAATCGACGGCGCATTATTACCAATGCTGAACAATCTGCTTCATGTTTGCAGGTCATCGTTGTTTCTTTGCTTACTTGGCTTGCATGGTTCTTAGCTGGGAGGTTCCATGGCTACCCTACCTCGTGGATACCATCTTCCATGGATAGTTTTCAGCTAGCTCTTCAGTTCGGGATATCAGTTATGGTGATCGCCTGTCCTTGCGCCCTAGGGCTGGCAACTCCAACTGCCGTGATGGTTGCAACTGGAGTCGGTGCCTCGCAAGGTGTTCTGATCAAGGGTGGGCAAGCCCTGGAGAGTGCACAGAAGGTCTAAAAAAGATCATTATACATTTGGGCACTCATTTTTTGCAGCAAGTGCTTCAAATTGTTGACAAACATTATTTTTATGGCATTTTATAGGTGGACTGTATCGTTTTTGACAAGACAGGAACACTAACCATTGGGAAGCCTGTTGTCGTCAACACCAGGCTTTTAAAAAACATGGTCTTGCGTGAATTCTACGACTATGTTGCAGCAGCAGAGGTATATTTTCCAACTCAGTATGTATTTTTAGCAGAAATATTTTTTTTCCATTGTTTTGAAAAGATTCTTTACTCAAATTCGAACGATTCTGGTCTCATTCAGGTCAACAGCGAGCACCCCCTGGCGAAGGCGATAGTGGAGCATGCCAAGAAGTTCCACCCAGAAGAAAACCATATCTGGCCTGAAGCTAGGGATTTCATTTCAGTAACTGGACACGGTGTCAAGGCAAAAGTCAGTGACAAGAGTGTCACTGTGGGCAACAAGAGATTTATGTTGTCCTCGGACATTGATATCCCCGGGGAAGCTTCGGAAATACTTGCTGAAGAAGAGGAGAAGGCGCAGACAGGGATTATTGTGGCTATGGATCAAGAAGTTGTGGGCATAATCTCTGTATCTGATCCGATAAAACCAAACGCCCATGAAGTGATAACATATCTCAAGTCCATGAAGGTGGAGTGTATAATGGTGACTGGGGACAACTGGGGAACTGCCAAGGCCATCGGCAAAGAGGTAGGCATCGAAAAGATCGTCGCAGAAGCGAAACCGGAGCAGAAGGCTGAGAGGGTGAAGGAGCTTCAGGTGAGATATATAATACGCTTGCTTTGTGAATTTATTGCGTTTATCGTACAATCATTCAGCCATTCACTGCCTATATATGAATTTAAATTCTTGCAGTTGAGTGGAAGAACCGTGGCGATGGTTGGCGATGGAATCAACGACTCCCCAGCGCTCGTGTCGGCTGACGTCGGTCTGGCGATCGGCGCGGGCACCGATGTCGCCATTGAAGCGGCCGACATTGTCCTCATGAAGAGCAACTTGGAGGATGTGATCACTGCCATCGATCTGTCCAGGAAAACCTTCTTCCGCATACGGATGAACTACGTGTGGGCGCTAGGCTACAACATCATCGGCATACCAATTGCTGCGGGGGTGCTGTTCCCATCGACCCGGTTCCGCTTGCCGCCATGGGTCGCCGGCGCTGCAATGGCGGCATCCTCCGTCAGTGTCGTCTGCTGGTCCCTGCTGTTGAGGTACTACAAGAGCCCAAAGTATCTGGGCCATTGATCATACAGGTGCGACTAGCATAGCCAAGCATAGCATCTAAATGTAATAAGCTGTAGATATCTGTAACTCCGTGGTATGTGTTGGGTGATCTAGAGAACTACCAGGACAGTGGTTGCCTAGTATAAAATGTACATAACTACATATGCATAAATCGTGTATGTGTGTTAGGTAAGAATTGATTATACCGGTCCACTTTAACAAGTGTACCAATATCCAAGGCTAAAAAAAATGTTCTGAATATTTTGATCGATCTCATCATATTCTCATGTGATTTGTCCAACATGATAGAAATACGATGTAGTCCCCAGTCTACAACTTGACCTTTCAAGAAGCGAATTGAGCAGCTTGGAGGGGTCAGATCGAACTATGACTGGGGTCAAATTCAAAAGCATAAACTAAAAGCTGGTGCATCGTGACGATGCTAGAGCCTAGAAGGATGTTTATTCACGGTGGGTTTGTCTGTCCTTCCTGTGGGTGATGTCAGTTACCAACCTAGCACGTTAAGAGCGCAATACGCACACTGGCAACCGAAAGGAAATCCTGATATAAAGTTATGCTCCTAGTAGATAATGTGCGTGGCTCGCAACGAGAACAGTAGCAAGCTGGGCCGAAAGATGGGAATGCTTGCTACCGTAGAACTCCTTGCCTGGCATGCACTTTGCTTTTCGCAAGAACCATATATACCCGGCCACGCTTACTGGCCATGCGCCTATGCGTCACGCGTGATGCATGTACGCATAGCGCGTGTCAGGTCCAAAACGCAACGGAACGTCGGATCCTCGAGCATGCTCCGGTCGTTTACAACCGTTGGCCCTCACCAGCAACCACGCGAGCGTGCCATGCAGACATGAACGACGACGGCGACCGCGCGCATAGCCGTACGTGAACGGGACGGCGAATGACCTGGAGAAAAATGCTGCGCTCGAATCCGCCCACATACGCACGCTGCTCGTGTGCCAAACAGCGGCTCCAGGTACAGGGGCCCGGATAGTCTGATGCTTGCAGTAGCTCTCGCCTTCTGCCACTTTTTTTCCCTATATATATGCGTCGAACGAGACCGTCCGTCTGATCCGATCGGACGGTGCAGCCGCAGCGCGCAGCAGCTCGAGTTGACCAGCGCGCCACGATTCCGCTCCGTTCGCACGTGGCGGGTCCCCAGCCGCAGGCGCCGACGAGCTTCCTCCTGCGTGGGCCACACATGGCGGACGCGGGCGTTCACACCTGTGTTACTTCTGTAGCTTCGGTCGTAAGATATTAATATTTATTTATAGGCCCCGGACCCCGTGGCCGTGGGCCTGGCCCAATAAATTCTCCGGTGACGTCTCTCCGTCTCGGCCCACCGCTCAGCTTTTAACTCTCTCGCTTTCGTCGTCTCCACGCTACCGCCTCGCAACCACCCGCTTCTTCCTGAGCCCGCTCGGTCTCCGCCGCCGCTCCGTCCAGTCGCGCCGGGAATCTCGCCGTCCGCTCCAGCATGGCCGCCGCGTCGTCCGCCACCTCCGTCCACGACTTCACCGTCAAGGTCAGCTCCGCTCGCCTCGCCCCCCGAAATGTTTCCACACGTAGCTAGGCCCCTTGGGTCTCTATTTTTCACATGATAGTAGATCCCCTGCTTGGCCTGCCCCGAACCCGAGGCCCGCGCCGCTCGAGTTGTGTGCTTACTTTGCGCTTTGGTGATTCGCGTGGAGCTTCGTGTGGATTTTGGCTCAGCAAACCGACCAAGTTCGTAGATCATTAGTTGGATGTTTTACCGAATTTGTAGAGGATGAAACGTGAATTATGCGGTATGAGTCTAAACTCTGAAGAGCGCGTTTTGCTTGGTGCGCGTGTGTTCGCAGGATGCAAGCGGGAAAGACGTGGACCTGAGCGTCTACAAGGGGAAGGTTCTTCTCATTGTTAACGTCGCATCTCAGTGGTACGAATCAACCGCATAACCCCGCACAATTACTTCCCTTCTGTCCAGCTATACTCAATTTTACAAGCACAGCGTATTTAGAATTTTAGATCATATTGTTATTGTTTGGTCCACTGCAAAAAATGGTCCAAATCGATAAGTTGCTGCTGCCTTCTTTATGGAATAATTTCTGCCCCTTACTTGATTGTCCAAACTAATGTCTCTGCCTACTTCTTTCCTTGTCTGACGTAGACATCAATTGTTTTTCCTATAAAAAATCGTTTCTCCTTGCACTGCTAATTTACCAATTGTTTCAGTGGCTTAACTAACTCCAACTACACCGAGCTGAGCCAGCTGTATGAGAAGTACAAGGACCAAGGTGTTTCCCTGACCCGCTGCTTTTCTTCACTTTGGAATATCTATCTATCTGGTTCATGGTCATATACTCATAATGTATTACTCATTACTGGGTTTTAGTTTACTTAACAATCAGTATTTCTTCGATTTAAACTACAAACTTTGGTTGTTGGGGGGGTGCTGACCGCCAGGTTCTATGGCCAATTTGTGGTTGTATAGGCTTTGAGATCTTGGCTTTCCCATGCAACCAGTTTGGCGGGCAGGAGCCTGGCAGCAATGAGGAGATTGTCCAGTTTGCCTGCACTCGCTTCAAGGCCGAGTACCCCA
Source organism: Dendrocalamus latiflorus (assembly GCA_017311315.1). Lineage (NCBI taxonomy): Eukaryota > Viridiplantae > Streptophyta > Magnoliopsida > Poales > Poaceae > Dendrocalamus > Dendrocalamus latiflorus. The sequence continues at coordinate 9,902,623 of CM029627.1, read as the reverse complement.
TTTTTGACAAGGTAAATTTGTGCACTGTTTTTCCTCAACCAAAGTAATGCATGTACCTGTTTCAATGTGAAACAAACAGTGAACTGCTTGAGTTGGATGATATCAGCTTATTATTATGCATGGTATCGGTGATGGCCCATGAATCTTCATTTTAAGGATATTCAATCCAAGAAGAATGGTTTCTTGTGGAGTAGTACTGAGCCCTAGCTCTTATTATCTGTCAGGTTGATGTCAATGGCAACAATGCTGCGCCCCTGTACAAGTTCCTGAAGTCTAGCAAAGGTGGCCTTTTCGGCGACAGCATCAAGTGGAACTTCTCCAAGTTCTTGGTTGACAAGGAGGGGCGTGTCGTGGACCGCTATGCGCCGACCACTTCCCCTCTGAGCATTGAGGTAACTTACAGCACTGCAATTCACATTCCACTTGCACAAGCCAAATTGCTAAGAGGTCATCGTAACACTTCCTTTCTATCTCTGCAGAAGGATATCAAGAAGCTGCTTGGGAGCTCTTAAACCATCTGGCTGGAGCCTGTCGAAAAATCTGCACTTCTGCACTGCATTCAGCGCTAAAACAGAAATAATGTTGTGTTTAATAAAAAATTGTGCTCAGCATTACAGAGGTTGCGTCTGCTATGTTTCCTTACATCCTACTCTGTACTTGTATATGTCGTTTTAATGAATTCCCGATGCTGTACCGGTTCGATATGCCTCTCATTGGATCGCACACGATCTAGCTTGTTGTAATGCCCCACTCATGCGCGTTCCAATGGTTTGAGATGAATCAGAGCAGCTAGCTGCTTCACCATACATTTCCACATGACAAATGCTCAGAAGACGGCCATCCCAATGCGCACTTCGTAATCCTTCAACACAATATGAGTTGCTGTGACTAATTTATCCGGGATATAACACCACCTGTTTCTGAATAAGCTAACTATGTATCGATATTACATTTTTCAAAATTACTCATTATTATATTTTAAAACTACTCTTCCTCCGTGAGCTACGTGTTTGGTTTGGAAGTACTCTTCCCTCTACAAAGTCTGATTATATTTGGGCTTTCAACAGCTCAACCCTTGTAACAGCTGTTTGGTATCTCCATAATGTAAGGCTATCTTCATGCGTATAGTGCTAACCATTGGTCAGGTCAATGCCATGGTGCCCAAGCTTGACATCTTCAATCCTAGACCACGCAAACTGAGGCAGAGGAGAAATGGGTTAATCGTATAATACCAATACTAAACCCGGGGGGATTCACGGCCCCCGGGCGTGTCCACGTCACCCCTGTCCGCGCGTCCGGCCGGCGCGTGGCGGGGGGTTTCCCGTACGGCCAGGGGAGGAGTTTTCCTCCGGTTTTTCGGAAATTACGTATAGGTCCTTTTTTCTCGCGAAAAGGTTCCTGCAAGTTTTTTTCCCAAAAAAAATTTTTGATTGCGCCCCGCAGATTCCCGAAATTACGTATAGGCCCTTATTTACTTACGTACAGATCCTTACAAGTCCTCGATTTTTTCCGAAAAAACCCTTTAGCTTTCTCGAAAATACGTATGTGCCCTCGATTTTTTTTTAAAACTCCTCACGAATTATCGCCTCTTTTACTTCGGTACACACGGTGGCTGGCGCGGCGTGTCGCCGCGCCTATGAGGCTAGTTAGCATGATAGCTTGCACGTTCCAGCTCCCAAGGTACTTTCAGCTCAGTAAGTTGGCTATCACTTGTATTTGCTTCATTCTTTGCCTTTGTCACCCTGTAATTGAAGCCTCCAGCGATCACCTGAGTAAACAACACACAAGAAAATATTCAATCAAGAACTTTCTGCCGAGAGTTTCTACACCATAGCATTATGTGTCATGAACCGGGGTAAACACCACCAAGAAGATGGCCGGATGGTGTCGGCGTAGAAGGAGAGGGAGAGAGACTAGAGATTTAGACGGGGAAAGCTTTAGTATTTCTCTCATTGATTACAATAGCATGCGGTAGCCCCTTTATATAGATGGCTCCCCCTAACAGATAGAATCTAATCTCAATCATATCTCTAACAGATATAGTAATTAATATTATATCTCTAACTATATCTTTAACATAAGGAAACTAATCTCTAACTCAAATAGAATCTAATCTCTAACTTCTAATAATAGACCGACTAGGCCTTGGGCCCAAGGCCCACACCCCTGACATTATGCTTTCCACTTTCTTTGTTCTATAGTCCAGTTGACAATTGACAAAAGTATTCCATGTACCTGCACAGGATTTGCAGCAATCAACGGTCCTCCAATGCTACCTCCAAATATGCTGCCGCAGGGAGTAGAAACAACAATGCTTAAACCCCCCAGTGCGGTTTCTTGACCCAGCCTCATCAGACAGCAGATAAGAGCCTTTTAGTGAACTATCTCAAAATGACCCTGCAAAAACAACTTACAGTAATGAACAAGAGGTGGAAAGGGTTTTTTCAGGATCCATGAAGGACTGAAGGAGGAACCAATTTTCTCACACTATATTAGGAGCTCAAGAATTTGTACTAGGTTGCTAGCCTACAAGGAATTGAGATAAGCTATCTGTTGCTGAAGAAGGGGGTGCAGTAGTATCTAACGTTTGATACATGAGAACACTGAGGGTGAACCTGGTAAACTGCATTGTCAAAGCCACCTGAATGTGAAGACAGGCGGAGAGTTACAGTTGAGACAGGGCCATTCGCTGATAGAATGCAGATGGATTTGGCATGCAGCTCTGATAACAACATGATCTTGGAGGTACTATCCTTTGTGTAAAAGCACTTTCATCATTGCTGTTAAACTATAGACACCAATATTAACAATGCATACACTCTTCTCTCACAACTAGTTCTGAATCCACCAATTTTTCTTCAGAAATAGGAACAAAATGAGAAAAGTAGGAACCAAGCAGTGTTTCCTATCACATGATGACCATAAACACCACCAGAACGAAGAGGTGAAATGGGTAAAACAGTCAACATTTACTGCAGAAGCCTGAGAAGAGAAGAAAATAACGTGGTCCATCATACATGAATCAAGGGCTTGCTCAGTTGCATAAAAACAGGACGAGCACAAGATCTCATACAGATTGCACCGCACATGTACAAGCATACTACTGATTTCTTTGAAATAGTTATGGACCTTATGGTAGCCAAACAAATATTACTAATGTTGAGAACATGTAGTAATAGTAGAATGAAGTTCAGACTCATCTCAATTTGGTAGATGGTAGTGAAAAATGCTCGCATTGCAGATAATATGCTCCAAAGGACAGTAAACTAATAATATTATATATTTTCACACTTCACACAGTATACTATCTCCAGGTTCAAGCACCCAGAAACACACTAAATCGGGTCAGGATGAGAAAATGGGAACATTGCTCAGCAACCGAAAGTCCATATTAAGCTAAGGCGACAAATAGTAAAACAAAACACAATGACAAAAGAAAAATATGCCTGGCTTGTAATTTGCAACTTGAGAAGATGGACTGCATACCTCTCCCTAATTTATAAGCAGTACATGTGGACTAAATGCCTCTCCAGCTGAACAGCCTCCTGCGATTGAAAAATAATTTCAGTAAGGCCACTTAATGAACATAAGCAGTGCACTTAGGCAATAAGGTAAACTTCCAGTTACACACTCAAAAAGCAGTGAACTTAGGCAATAAGGTAAACTTCCAGTTACACACTCAAAATCAAACCGCTGGGTAGTATTCGCAGGAGACAAGTACAATCATATCACGTGCTTCAATTGCCAGATTTCCAGACAATGTAGAGCCCATACTCATCTGTTGTACTGTGTGAAAAAATGACATCTGCGATCATGTGGCATTGTCACGGTGGACCTCACGATGATAGATTACAAATGGAAAAAGAGCTTCGTTTATCCAAAACAGTTGCAACAAGAACATGGCCGATAATTTCATTATTATCACGTTCTAGCACCCATTATATCACCACAGCTCCAACAAAAATGCTACGTATTCTCTAAGTTCGCTCCCTAGATCACCCATTAATTAATCCCCCACACATCACATCACATCCAAATCATGCCCAAATCCTAACTAAAATAAATAGGAAAAGTACAGCACCACTATGTTCTTTTATATTGTGGCTTATGGTTTAAATTTTTGATTTTTACTGTTTATGAGAGGCAGTATATAAAGAAAAATGGTTATATAACATTTTGGCCGATGCAACTGAATTTAGTATACTGTTTACTATAATCTTTTTATTAACCCATCTTAAAAAATAATTTTTTTGAAAACTAGTTACTGTAGCACAAATCATAAATCACAAGCTGTAATTAACCAACCAAAGGAGCGCAAATGGAGGAATGAACAGCGCGCGCTAAGGGGGGCTCTGTTTCTCCCTCACGGCACCAACCAAGAAGAGCGAGCTGCGAGCCTGCGACTGCGACTTTCCCCCGGCCTTCGGTGGCCGGCCCCTCCGCTTCCCCGTCTTCTTCTCCGCCGATGAAGCCATCACCGCCGGCGCGCGCATTGCTGTGTGGGGACTGAGGTGGGGCACCTAGAGTACGCCGCCGCCTTCGATGAAGATTGAAGAGAGGCGTGCAAGTGTGCAACCCTAGGTGGCTGTTCTTTGTTGGCCTTCGCGGGCAGATCAGTGGCTTTGCAGAGCTGCAGGTTTTTTGGTTGCTTTGTGGAAAGCAGATGGTTAAGTAGTAGAAGATGGATAATTAGTGTTTTTAGAGAGGAAATAATCTTTTTTAGAGGGAATTGAGAGGATTACTGTAGAGAAATTATGAGCTGAGTGAGCCCCAAAAAGATTTTGGTCTTGGTTGGGTTTAAATCCACCCGATATGCATTGTGGTTAAGTCCATTGGAAATCCAAAGTCAGTTTTGTATGCTGTATCAACTTGTCCCAAATAACATATTGAAATCCTAAAGTTCTATTTTGGCTCACTCTATTTTAAAAAGATACTACAAATTTGCAATTTAACATTAATCTCTTGAGAACTCGCCTTCCTCTCTCTCTAAAAAAAGAAAGAGAGAAAGAAAAAGCTCGCCATAGCCGTTTGGACAAGCAACTTCTTTTCCTCTAAGTATGTCCTACTGTTGTCATATGGTCAATGTAAATTGGAAGCATTTACACGATTGTGTTACCACACAAGGCCACTTTCATGGTACACCCATATGGTGATACCATCCATGGTTCTGTGTACCATGCACATTAGTGTGTCGGTTAGGTCACTCTAAATAGTAGACATTGCACAGCTATATCTATATCCTTTATGTCATCTAGAAAAGAACTTTCTCAGTACATAGTATCCATTTATGAGCCCAAACAATAAACAATCGTCTCCACTCTCACCATTCACATTCACTCTCTCCGTTTTACATCGCCGATTGCCTCCCACTCCTCCACCTCCTCCTCGATCTCCTCTCCTCACTAGCGCGGGCGGCTGGCCAACTCCTTCCCCTCCACCTCGGTCTCCCCTCCTCACCGGCGACAGCAATCGGCTGACTTTTTCCCCTCTCCTCACCGGCGACAGCATTCGGCTAACTTTTTCCCCTCCACATCTTTCTCCCCTCCTCACCGGCGATAGCAGTCGGCTGACTTTTTCCCCTCCACCTCTTTCTCCTCTCCTCACCGGCGACAGCATTCGGCTAACTTTTTCCCCTCCACCTCTTTCTCCCCTCCTCACTGGCGACAACAATCGGCCTACTCCTTCCCTTGCACCTTGTTCTCCCCCTCCTCACCGATGCCAATGCCCAGCCAAGTCCTTCGTCCTCCACCTTGGTCTCCCCTCTGTCGCCTCCTTCCCTTCCTCTGCCTGCCACCTCCTAGATCCGGCCAGAGCTATGTTGGCAATGCCCAGATTTGAGTTGTGCCCATTGTGGTGGCATCGGCGAGGGGGTGGCGAGCAGACAGGCAACACAATGATGAGATCAGGCACGACAACGATTGCCTCGGGTGTGGTGGCCGATGGCCTGCACCGACGAGCATGACAATGAAGTCGAGCACTGTGAGGAGGTCGGGTGTGGTGGCCCACGGCCCACGCCGATGAGCACGGCGATGAATCGAGCAGGACAAGGAGGTCGAGCGTGGTGGTCGATGGCTCGGTTGTGCAATGGCAACGTGGCAGGCACGATAGCCGACGTGCAAGCGATGAGCTCTGGCGTCGGGCAGAGAGGCTTGGCGACGCGATGGGCCGGTGTGAAGCCCCGCGCGGTGGGACGATGTGAAGCAGCGGCACGACAATCCGGAGTGGAGTAGGTACGAGTTTTAGGGGGTGTTTGGGACTGCTCCACTCCACATTTTTTAGCTCCGCTCTATGTTTTTTATCCAAACAGGTTCAGCTCCACGCACTCTGTTCGAGGAAAAAAAGGTGGAGTTGTGAGAGCACCTAAAGGGGTGCTCCACAAACTCTAGGTTTTTTGTGGAGCTGCTCCACGGTAGAATTCGTGGAGCAGAGTTTGTGGAGCAGTCCTAAACACCCCCTTAACGATGTGGGGCCCACAAATTATGGGTAGAATTGTGTGTCTGTTTTATATGAGACACTGCCTCCCTCCTCTCTTTTAATTTTCTCTCCGTCTCAGCACGAATCATAGTTAAAATGCTAATTAATGCTACAGATACTTAACTAGGACATATTGGGAGCCCTCATGGCAACAAGAAACCAAGCATCCGTACTAGGTGCATGATTAGTGGATATTCATACACGTGCATATAGAAAATTTAAGTAGAGAACAGTCGAGGAACAAGTACAACTGTCCATGCCTGTCTACAGCGAGGGGACAGTCCCATTGATTTGAATGCATGCATCCATGCATTATTGCCTTATTTCTAATTACTAATACGCCTATAGGTGGATTTAGGCCGTTCGTGAATTCTAACGGGACGAACAAAAGACAGGAAACAAATCTGCTAGTAGCTCGCAAGCAAACACAAACGTGACGACGGCCTCTGCAAGATCAAGCTTAAATGAAAAATTTTACGGCGGCCAGACCCCTTCACTGTGTGATGTGAGCAATGAACGCCTCCATGTTCGCCCACGACGAGCTGCCCTTCGCCACGGCGGCACGAACGTCCTTGGCGAGCGCCTTCGCCGTCCTCCGCACGGCGACGCCTTCGTCGGAGTCCATCGTCCTCTTGATGACCTCCTGGATGTCCTTGGCCGGCAGCGTCTTCCCTCTCTTCTCCCACGGCCTCACGACGATCCCGGCCTTGAGGTGGCTGCACACGTACCCCGCGTTCCACGGCTGGTCGGAATGCATGGGCCACGCAAGAATTGGTATCCCGTGGCTCAGGCCTTCCATTATCGAGTTCCAGCCGCAGTGGCTTATGAACGCCGCCATGGCGCCGTGCGCGAGGATCTCCAGCTGCGGCGCCCACCCGGTGATCACCAGCCCCCTCCCTTCGGTCTGCTTCGTGAACTCGGACAGGAGCTTTGCGTGCCGGCTCTCGCCGGCCTCCGCGAATATGTCTCCGCGGTCGGCGTCGCGCAGCACCCAGATGAATCGCTGCTCGCTCCCCCTCAGCGCGGTGGCCAGCTCCTCGATCTGCTTGCCAGGCAGCGATGTCATTGTTCCGAACGACACGTACAGCACCGAAGCCGGTGGCTGCTTGTCGAGCCAGTCCAGGCACTCGTGCCGCGGCTTCACCCCTGGGGCGGGCGTGGCCGTGTCGAGCAGTGGGTTCAGCGGGCCGATGGTGAAGAGCTTCTTGCCGTCGCGCGACAGGGTCTCGGCGAGCGCGTCGATGAACTCGCCCTCGAGCGCGCGGCACGAGTTGAGGAGCAATCCGGCGCCGGACACGCCGAGCCCACCCTGCCGCTGCACCAGCTCCATGAACTCCTCGGTGATGAAGGACTCGGGGGGCGGGAAGGGCAGGCCGAGCGCGCGCACCAGGCGGTGGCCAGGGTCCTCGAACCCCGTGTTGAACGACTGCCCCAGCCCCACGCACCGGAGGGCGTACGCCTCAACGTTGGGCAGCCGCGACGCCTCCGAGGCGGGGAAGGCCACGAGGTTGTCGTGCACGACGACGACGCGGCGGTGCGAGGCGGCGAGCTCGTCGAGGAGGCCCCCGAGCGGGGCCGCCGCGTGGTCGCAGAACGCGTCGAAGAGCGGCTGCAGGTGGCTCGGGAACGAGATCCGGCTGTCGGGGTCAGGCGGTGGCGTCGCGCAGGACGGGATGTCGAGGGCCGAGAAGTGGAGCGAGCGGATGGTGCGCGCGTCCCAGCCCTGCACGCGCGCGCGCGCCTGACGGACGTGCGGCGCGGGCGCCGCGTAGTGCCCGTCCAGCCCCCGCGACGCGAGCAGCAGCGACAGGTGCAGCATCTGGTTTAGGTGCCCCTGCGCCGGGAACGGCACGGCTACGATGGCCACAGGCGCTGGCGCCACCTCCATTGCCTCTGCGGCCATGCTGCCGTTCTCTCTCTCTCTCTCTCTCTCTCTCTCCTCTCAACCGTGCACGGAGTGACTGGGTGCTAGTGTTAGGGTGTTACAAATGGCGCGACAGCCACATGAGACCATGCACGCGTCTGCATTTGTAGGGGCATGCAGCAAACGAGGCAACTAAAAACGGCAGCTGCCGGTTAATTTCTAGGGATATGATCCATCCGTCTGGCCGGGAAAGCCTTTCTACGAGAGGGAGGGCCTCACCCTAAGGTTCCCTCATTCACCGTTGATCCACTGGATTTTCTTCGTCTGGCCGGGGCTCGTTGGCCCGTCCCACCTATTAAAAATCAGAATGTGATAACGATGCATCAATCATTCGGCAGTAATAGTGACGAGCCAAGCAAATGGTTTCGTTCACGGCGCGAGTCTTGACGGCCTTGTTCGGGCACTTTTATGCCTATGATGGCAGTTGCAGCTCAGGACGCCTCGAACGCGCGCCGAGCAAATCCAGAGAAGCTTGGTGAGCCAAAATCCCAGCGTCGAACCATTTCCTCCACGAATATTCACGAGCGCATTCATATTGGCTTCTCTTTCTATTTTGAATACCTGTTTTCTTAAAACGACTTCTCCACTCCTTTTATTTTTGTCTTACTTCGAAGATAAACTAGAGATCACGGATGCATTATGTTGTAATTCTAGGGGCTTTTCGATAATTTCCCAATTGAGAAGAAACGAAAGAAAAAATGGGGGGCCCACCTGTCGGGGGGCCGGCTTGAAGAGATAAGGGGAGAACACTCAGTCTCCTCCCGGGCGGTAGCTCGTTCAGTAGGTCTGATTTAAGGGGCAACGGCGGAGAGGTGATGGGCATGGCAGCGCTTGTGGCCCGGGAGCCTCGGCTCCGGCCGTTGGCGGCTACCACACTGATCGCCTCTATACCCTCCTCCTCTCGGCTATTAAAGGAGGTCGTTAAAGGTATAAGTGCAATGCTATTTTAGTGTTAACCTTTCTAAATCTCGAACTTCAGATTTTTTCTATTTTAGTGTTAACCTTTCTAAATGCAGTGCTATTGCACATGCCTTATATTTGAAGAGGGTGTTAAAGGTATAAGTGTTATTTTCTATTTTCTAGGGTTTAGGATTGTGTGTGTGACTCATGTACTATATAATATCCTTTTAGGCTGTGCAATAGATATCCAATATTCAACCATTCATCTCTTCCTCCACCAATATTTACAAAAATCATGTCAATCTGCTCAAAGTTTAGAAGACATTTTTTGATACAACGTTCTTCAATCACCTTCTGATGTGAGCAATCAAATCCTCCAGGTCCTTGCGCGACGACCCACCGACGGCTGCGGACGAGCGGACGGCCTCCCCGAGCGCCTTTGCGCGCTGCTGCATCGCGAGACCTTCCTCAGTGACCCTCACCGTTTCGATCACCTCCTGTATTGTTGTCGCCGGTGTCATCTTATTGTGTTTCTCCCATTTCCTCGCGAGGAGCCCGACCTTGAGGTATTTGCACACCAGCTCCGCGTTCCACGGCTGGTCCGAGTGCATGGGCCAGGCAAGAATCGGCTTCCCGTGGCACATGCTTTCCATGGTCGAGTTCCAGCCGCAGTAGCTCATGAACGCCGCCGTGGCGCCGTGCACCAGGATCTCCAGCTGTGGTGCCCACCCGGTGATCACCAGCCCCGTACCTTCGGTTGCTTGGTGAACTTGGATAGCAACTTCGCGTGCCGGCTCTCGCCAGTCCGTGAATATGTTGCTGTGGTCGGCATCATGCAGCACTCAGATGAACCGCTGCTTGCTGCCGCGCAGTGCCGTGGCAAGCTTGGTGACTTGCTCGATAGAGTTAATATAGTTGTCTTCAGGTCTATGATCACAGTCTATGACCACGTTCGAGTACTATAGCGATCATAAGTCATAAAGATTCTATAGCGATCATAAGTCATAGGAACACTGTAGCAGTCGTAGTCATAAGGAGACGGCGAAAGAAGTCTGGAGCGCACTTTAGGGAGATGCGGGTAGGTGAAGATCATGTCAAGAAGGCACACACTCAAGTGCTCAAACGTCAACTGAGCAAGTTGCAAATGGGAGACTCAGAGACGATCACCGAGTACTCCATGAAACTCACCATTCTGGTGGGTGAGATCTGTTCGCTCGGCGTGAAGCTGGAAGAAAGCGACGTTGTCGAAAAGCTATTCAGCTCAATTTCAGTTCGATTCCTTCAGATTATTGGAATGATCAAACAGTTCGGTGATGTTAAAACAATGTCGATTTCGAAGGTGATCGAGCGCCTCAGAACTTTCGAGAAAGGACTCAAGGGTCGACGGCACTCGAAGGACGGAGGAGAGAAGCTGATCTTTACCTAAAACAAGTGGGAAGAGAGGAGCTCAAAGACTAAGAAGAACGAGGCGCTAAGCGAGGAGGTCGTAATGGAAGATGTTGGGGATGCGACCATTGACAATGTAGTGGCCGAGGAGACGGCAATCGTGTTGGCCGAGGAGACGGCAATCGTGTTGTTGATGAATGATTGCCACCAACTTTGACAAGACCAAGGTCAAGTGCTTCAACTGCAACGAGTATGGGCACTTTGCAAAAAAGTGTCCAAAGCCAAATCGAAGAGCAAGGACGAATCTCGTAGTGAAGCAGAACAATAAAGACCCTTGGCTGCTGATGATTGAAGTGTGTGAACTTATCCATACAGCCCCAACACATTAAGAAGAGGTATTCCTTTATGAAGAAAAGGTGACGCCAAAGCTTAGCGGCGTCCAAAACAAGGCTTGGTACCTAGTTATCGGCGCAAGTAACCACATGACCGGATGCATGTAGAAGTTTACTGAGATTAACATGAAGATAAAAGGCTTAGTCAAATCTGGAGATGATTCGGTTGTGGAGGTACAAGGAAGGGGCTCGGTACTGTTGGAGTGTTCTTGTAACATCCCAAATAGGGAACTACTGTAATTGCAAAAATTATAAAATCTCTGTTGTTCTTCCCGTGTTCTCAAAAATTCTTGGTGTTATTCGAATTGCTCGAGTTTGATTTCTTGCCAAAAGCCCAGTTAATAAGAATCAAAACCTTGGAATCAGGAACCGAGGTTGAAAATCAAATAGAGAAAATCTAAATCCCCTTGGAAGTATTAATCTAAAAATTTAAAATTTAAATATGGTCATTCAAGGCCAACAATAGAAATTGAAAATCAATATAAAATCTTTCCATCCAATTTTGCATATCTGAAAAATATAAATTCAGAAAAATTAAGAATTATTTCTCCACACTTGCAAATATAAATATTCAATTGCTGAATCCCAAAATTTGAACTAAGATTTCAAATCCAAAATCTACTCCCAAATGCAAATTCGGAAAATATCTAAAATTATCAAAAGGAAATTCCTTTTTGGGGCCCGGCCCATTTCTTCTTTTCCCCTGGGCCACACTCTCTTTTTTTTCTTTCCCACCCGGTCCGACCGGCCTATGCGGCCTGCCCCTTCTTTTTCTAGCCTCCGGCCTGCCCGACCGCCTCCTTCTTCTTCCTTCCTCCTCCCTCATCCTCCTTCATTCCCCGTCGAGCCAAGCAGGCCTGCCTCCGCTCGTCGCTGTTCTCGCACCGGCTCAGCCCGCGCCTGTCTCCGCCCCTAGTTCCGCCCATGCCACCCCTGGTTTCGCACTCCGCCCGTGGTTTCTTCGACGCCCATGCCCGGCACTGCTACGTCGGACGCGCCGCCCATGCCGGCAGTACCCCTGCCCATGCCGCTGCCGTACCCTCCTCCAAGCGCGCTCGCCTACAAGTAGGCTTGAGCCTTCCAGAGCTCTCCCTGGCTTCCCCCTTCCCCCTCCTGCAAGCCGCACTCCACTCGAGCCGCCCCTGCGCCGGCGCCGGTCGCCACTGCCATTTCATGCCTTTCCGCCGCCTCGGCCATTCCCCCCTCAAGCCGACCACATCACGGTGTGCGCCCACACGCCCACAACACCACCTCGCATTTAATTGAAATATCAGCGCCCGAGCATGCAGCGCCCGCGTCTTCTCCGTCTCCAACCGGCCATCGCCGCTTTCGCCGCCGCTTCCCCTTCGGTTGAGCCCGGGGCGATTCCACGCGGCGGGAGCGGCACCCAGAGGCTTCCCAAGCCGACGGCCTGCGCTCTCCCCCGCCGACGCGACCCCACCACGGTCGTCTCCCCGCGCCGCCGCCTGTGCTCGTCGCCGGTCCACTGCAGCCTCTCTCCGGCCGGTTCAGTCGCCCTGGTGAGCTACCCGTACTCCCCTCGTGCTCAGGCGCGCCTCATTTCCTCCCCCCTCGCGCTCGACCGCCGTCGCCTCTCTTCTCCCTCGCCGCCGGTCGCCTGGGGCCGCCGCCCACCCGCCTTGGCGCCGCCCCGGCCGAAGCCCTGCCACCGGGAGCCTCCTCATCGCCGGGGTGCTCCGTTTCGCCGGTTGTCGCCCCCCTCCGGCCGCTTCTTGCCGGCGTCGGCGTCGCCCAGCTCCGGTGCCTCCCTCCTCTGCTTCGGTTCTGCTCTGGCCTCAGCCGACAGCCCCTTTTTCTGTCTCCTTCTCTTATTACATGTGGACCCATTAAAGATTAGCACCTGGTAAATATGTATCACTTGCATCCTCTCATCTCAGTGGTAGCAGACTTCTCAAAATATAAATTGCAAATAAAAATGAGAATGAAATTCAATTGTGAGATTACACTAAAAGGGATATGAAATGAAATTAAAATTTTAAGTTTAATTAGTCGCATGTAAAGACACATTGTGCATAAGAATAAGAATAAGGAATTGCTTATAAATTTATAATGGAAAAGATTTTTGCAATTGAGCTAAAACTTAACATGGGTTAGCTATATGCCAATTAAGATCAATATATTAATCCTCATGTAAAACTAAGACAAGATTACCCATGGTCTATTTTCGAATGACGAGTAATCGACATGAATTCACGGGATATTGATGATAGGAATCAAATATGTGAAGCTAAGTGGAAGACCATCTTTTATGAATTTAGGTAATAAAAGTTGATCCTAAATAATTAAAGTAGCATGGGTGAACCTTTGTAAAGACAATTTCGATGATTTCAACCTTTATTCTAAAAACTCAAATAATAACCTTAATCTTAGCAAGCACTCGAGTGGTCTGAATAATACCCTTCATTCATCGATCCAAATCTATTTGTGCAAACTAAATAGATCTGTTTAGTAATACCTTGTCACATAAAATATTAACCATAAAGTGCTCATCCCTAAAATCATAAGAGTTATCTTTTCAAAAGTGCTCAAAAATATTTGTAGTAAAGACTTTAACATTATCTTAAAATACTGAGATTGAAGATGACAAATAGAATACGATTAAGAAAGTCTTAAACAAGAAAGATCAATCCTTAGTCTTTGTCTCGCACCCAAATCCCCAATCATTATCTCGGGATTTAAATTTAATGATCAAAAAGAAATAGTAATAAAAGAAATAGTCTCATCAAGAATATCCCTATCAAAATCATAAACTCCTCTTTCCAATGAATCACAATCCTTGGCCATCTCTACTAATGATTGTTAATCAAGCTGACTAATTAACGTTGCTCATAATAACGACTGGACTAAAATGACCAACTCCATACTTCGGTTAAACTATTAAGGAGAAAGGTTCATTAAGATGACTATTGTAATCTCAAATAAATACTGCCACATGAAATATCAAAATTATACCGAGTAATTAAATTATACTCATCTCCTGTAAGACTCCCGTAACCTAAAATTACAAAGTTCTGTTCCTCTTGACTATCTTCGATAAGATACTCCTTCACCTCGAATCCCTTCTTATCCTAATTTTTCCCTCACGATAAAGCTACTCAGCCACCTCATTCCTTCACTCAGTTCATCTCCCGCTGTGTTTACAGCACGCTAATCCGAATCATCCTTCTATTCCCAAATCATAACAAATGTATAATTTAAATTAAATCAGGCATTTAAAGTATTTGGGTTTATTTGGTTTTTCTTTTTTTTACCGTGTATTAGAATCTGAAGACTCAACGAGGTGACAGATTCGAACAAGATCAAGATTCGGGTAAAAGCGACGACTAGGAAATTGAGATCGCTGACTGAGCAGGCTTTGACTTAGATCAATCAAGGCCATGGTACACCAAGGCAAGTCATCACTTTGATCATATTGATCCTACATTTTATGCAAAATTATGTTCCTTTAAATTATCAACTTGCATGCCTAATTTATTATGCAAATGTATGTCAAAGCTTAAGGTAGCTACATGCCAACTTGATATCGTATTAAAATTTAATATGCCATTCCTTGATACTTGAATCACCTGATCCTTGTAGCCATAGATATTAACTATAACCTTACTAGCTATAAGTCATATTAAATGCCATGCTAGTCTTGTCAAAGTCCAGGACACTAGTTGCCCTGATCATCAATCTTTAAAACATAAGAATTTGTTTTGGGACAGTCATGGGATGTACGTGGCTGAGTATTTTGCTACGACTGTTTTATGCTTCTCAAAATCCTAAAAATCTACTTTACCTGTCTGGGCGGTTGGTGAGAGTGGATGGTGCTGATGTTGCACGAGAACCCGTGGTTTGTGGTAAGAACCGCCTGGACAAATTAAGGACTGAATCTTGTACTGACCTCCTGGTGTAAAACAGTACAACCACAAGTCTATATGGGTATGATCTAGCGGATTAACTTGCAAAGGTTTAGTTTAGATATCATCACGGAAGATGGGTGCCAGAGCACTGGTTTACTCATACGGCGCAAGAGGGGGCTTCTGAATGTGGCGGATGTAACCCTTCAGCGGTGAAACCTCAGCGGGGTGGTATCTAGCTAAATCGGAGTAAGGTAAAGGCTTTGTGATAAACCATCTGGGTCTCATACCTAAGGAAGCATGTTGGCTATTAAGATGACTTATCTCTTGTGGTGAAAGTGTACAACCTCTGCAGAGTGTAAAACTGTTCGAGCAGCCGTGCCCACGGTCAAGGGCGGACACGGGAACCTACTCGAGTTAGTTCTATTTAAAAAAAACATTTATGGGTGGGATAAAACCTATTAGAGAGATGTACTCTAACCATGAACTTTTCCTGGAGAGATGTACTCCAGCGACGAAAACTAGCAATGATGGAGGTAACCATGCACTGTAAAAAGATGGATGTAACCTACACTACAATTATTATCGCATTCTCACAATAAATTTCATAAAACATGTTTCAGTTAAAATTGCTACGTCTAGGAGATTTTCTTACTTATTGTAATTCCAAAACAATGCTTTTAGCAAATAAAAGAAACTCAAGCCTCCCTTGACAGCTTTGCATCTATTATTACTGCATCCTGTGTGGTGGCTTGCTGAGTATCATCGTACTCATTCTTGCTTAACTACCATCACTCAGTCAGAGAGAACAAGAATGCCAAACCCTGCGACGCTAAAAAGGGGTCAACAGAGCTGGAAGACGAAGAGGCCATGGACTAGGTCGCGAACCCCAGTTGGCTGCCTGTGGGCAAGTCCTGCGGGTCCCACCTGTGTGAAGTTTCCGCTGCAGCATTTTATCATTTTCGGCCTAATCGACCCATGAGTAAGTATTACTGTATTTATTTACGCTTTCACATGATATGTGTTTGATAGACAGTAATGTATCTGTGAGCACTATCTACTGACCCAGGGAATAGTGCGATGGAATCACAGAGGATCTGGGTTTGCTAACCCGAGGTCCGACAGTTCTACGGGTAAACATCATATTCTCATGAATGTTTACTATATCCCAAGCTGAGAAGATATTATCAGCCTCGAATAGCTGGACAAAAATGGTTGCAAGATTGTGGTTGAAGGTGGAGTAATGTCGATTCTAGACAGAACTCGGAGATTGTTGGCCAAAGTGAGCAGATCAAGAAATTGGATGTATGTGTTAAACATCAATCCAGCACTACCAGAGTGTCTTCTAGCAAGAAGCACTGAAGAGGTATGGAGATGACATGCCATGTATGGGCATGTGAACTTTCATGCTCTGAAAGATTTGACTCACAAGAAGATGGTACAAGGCATACCTATGATCGAGCACGTGGATTGCATCTGCGATGGTTGTCTGATTGACAAACAACGTTGGAACCCGTTTCTGACCAGGTCTCTATATCTCACGAGTTGTGGCATGGCGACATCTGCGAGTCAATTACTCTGACCACGTTTGGAGGAAATCGATACTTCCTGATGTTGGTAGATGACTGTACAAGGTATATGTGGGTGGCATTACTTTGAAGCAAAGATGAAGCGTTCGAGGCATTCAAGAAGATCAAGATTGCATTCGAGATGGAAAAGCATCTGAGGCTAAAAGCTCTACGCACCGACCGCGTTGGCGAGTTTATCTCAAATGAGTTTGAAGACTACTGTGAACTGTTGGGAATTATGCATTATCTGACAGCGTCATATCCTCCTCAACAGAACGGTGTGGTCGAAAGGAGGAACTACATGGTGGATGGTATGGCGAGGAGTCTGTTGAAGAGCATGGGTATGAGGGTATCCCAATAAATTTTGGGGGGAAGCAGTCTCCACTACTGTTTATCTCCTAAATCGGGTGCCAACAAAAAGCGTCATCAGCAAAATTCCTTATGAAGCCTATTACGATCGCAAGCCAGGTGTGGGTCACCTCCGCACTTTTGGGTGCATTGCACATGTGAAGACGACCAAACCATACCTCTCCAAGCTAGCAGATTGAACCAAACCAATGGTATTCATTGGGTATGATTTGAAGATGACAGGTTATCGTATGTGTCGTGGCTACGGGCCAAACAGGGAAGAAGGGGACTGGTAGGAGAGGAAGGAGAGCTAGATCTGTGGGAGAGGTTGGTGAGAATGAGAGGACCATCCCCCCTTTTCCCCTCCTGGGGGTTTATATATATGAGTGGGGTAGAATGGGAAATCCCCATTCTACCCCTTAGTATTTACAAAGGATGAGGATACATTGGTATATTTACACTGTTATATTCCTCTACACTACTGGGCCTATTATATGTTGGACTAGTTGCACGGCCCAGTCACGGGGGGTTGGGCCACCCCTACAACAGTACTCCCTCGACAGGAAGCGCTGAGGTCCCGATGGGCGAGCTGACGCGATCAACCACCCCAGCCCCCCGTTCCCTGACAGCAAGCGCGAGGGTGCCGATGCAACTGGTAGCTCGCAGACCCTAGAGGCAATGCCTATGAAGAAATCAGTGAAGCGCCGAAGACCTTGTCGAGCGCCGAAGCCGTGCCGTCCCGCCGAGGCGATGCCTACGAGGCGGACGGCGGAGTCGAGCGCGAAGACGTGTCGTCGAGCGCGAAGACGTGTCGTCGAGCGCCGAAGACGTGCCGTCCCGCCGAGGCGATGCCTACGAGGCGAACGGCGGAGTCGAGCGCCGAAGACGTATCGTCGAGCCCCGAAGACGTGTCGTCGAGCCCCGAAGACGTGCCGTCCTGCCGAGGCGATGCCTACGAGGCGGACGGCGGAGTCGGGCGGCGAGGACGTGCCGTCCCGCCGAGGCGATGCCTACGAGGCGGACGTTGGAGTCGAGCGCGAAGACGCGTCGTCGAGCGCCGAAGACGTGCCGTCCCGCCGAGGCGATGCCTACGAGGTGGACGGCGGAGTCGAGCGCCGAAGCCGTGTCGTCGAGCACCGAAGACGTGTCGTCGAGCCCCGAAGACGTGCCGTCCCGCCGAGGACGTGCCTGTTAGAAATATGCCCTAGAGGCAATCATAGAGATGATGATATTTCGTTGTATCCATGATTTAATAAATGTTCCTTGAATATTGCCTTTGTGTTGATTAACAAGTATGTGACTTGTTTGTGAAACTCTTTACTTATATGGTTATTCTAAAGTTGTCCCTAGTCGGAGTTCATGTGAGGACACACGTGAATAATGGATTAGCACATGTATTGGTTGATGATCATGTTTCACAGGTCATAGACATGGAGATGTCAAACCAATAATGTGGACATATGTTTAGAACATGGGGTTGGACCGACCCAACATGAGACATAACAATTATACTTATGGTTCTCTCTCTACACAATGTGTACGCCTTGTCCTTAGACCTGAGATTGTCGCATGTACTTGAGATATGAATCGACCTACTTAGGGGCTATCAAACGCTACTCCGTAACTGGGTAGTTATAAAGGTAGTTTTCGGGTTTGTCATGAAGCATGCTACGAGGCATGGTCAGTCGAGATGGGATTTTCCCCTCTCTACCTGAGAGAGATATCTCTGGGCCCCTCGAGTGATCGGATCCAGAAATGCATGGCCATGCTACTTAAGGTTAAGAGTTAACCTAGTAAGGGATTCCGGATCACAGGATCGAGAAAGAGTGGTCAGCTTGGAGCTCGACCAAATATCGTGAGGCAAAGGGATTGGCATGTACATAAAGTTGTGATGGTTCGTCCGATATGATCTTTGTGTATGTTTAGGAGTTGGCACGTCTTGCTAGAGGCCGCTACCAACTATTGACCAAGTAGGTATACTCGCGTCATGTCTAAACATACGTGAACCTATAGGGTCACACACTTAAGGGTTGAAGCCTAATTCGGATTGGATCCGGGTTAGACTGGGTATTGAGTCCTAATGGGCCTCCATTCGTAGAAGCCCATTGTAAGGACGTCTATAAAAGGAGGGCAAGGGCGCACAGGGTTGAAGATTCCGTGACCTCCTCAAACCCTGGCCGCCACCCCTCCCACGCCCTGGGCGCTCGCGCGGATCTAGTAATCCGGCGTGCGTCGCTTCCTCCCGTACGTGTGGATACCTTTTGGCGGCGCTGCATCTGTAGCGTTTGGACGAACCGCAATAGAGGAGTTGTACGTGGGACGCCGCAACGTGGACGAGGATGTAGTACGACTACTCTGCCCCGACGTGCTGCATCGACGTAGTACGACTACTCTGCCCCGACGTGCTGCATCAATTCCGCACCTGCGCGTCTAGTGGTAATTCCGTGATCTATAACTACAGTGATCTTGGTTTACGGGTAGAATTTTTATTAATTTGCGCTAGCGTAGCCTACCCGTAGTCCTTCAGTGCCGTCCCGCCGAGGCGATGCCTACGAGGCGGACGGCGGAGTCAAGCGCCGAAGACGTGTCGTCGAGCGCCGAGGTAGAGAGGCGAAGGCGCGGTGCACTCCTAGTGCAACGCGCGCGAGGGCGCGATATGCGAGTGGTGCGCCGCCTAAAGCGAGGCACTCCCTAGTGTCTCGGCCGTGTCGCAATTTACGACTTAATTTATAGTCCGTAGACTCGCGCGTGCGGAGGCGGGCCTCGACGCTACGTCTTAACTTATAGTCCGTAGACTGGTGCGTGCGGAGGCAGACCTCGACGCTACGTCTTAATTTATAGTCCGTAGACTGGTGCGTGCAGAGGCGGACCTCGACGCTACGTCTTAATTTATAGTCCGTAGACTGGTGCGTGCGGAAGCTGAGCTCAACGCTACGTCTTATTTATAGTTCGTAGACTCTCGCGTGCGGAAGCTGAGCTCAACGCTACGTCTTATTTAGAGTCTGTGGACTGGTGCGTGCGGAAGCTGAGCTCAATGCTACGTCTTATTTATAGTCTGTAGACTCTCGCGTGCGGAAGCTGAGCTCAACACTACGTCTTATTTATAGTCCGTGGACTGGTGCATGCGGAGGCGGACCTCGACGCTACGTCTTAATTTATAGTCCGTAGACTCGCGCGTGCGGAGGCGGACCTCGACGCTACGTCTTATTTAAAGTCCGTAGACTGGTGCGTGCGGAGGCGTACCTCGACGCTATGTCTTATTTATACTCCGTAGAGTGCGCGCGGAGGCGTCCCCCCGTTGCGTCTTATTTAAAGTCCGTAGACTGGTGCGTGCGGAGGCGGACCTCGACGCTACGTCTTAATTTATAGTCCGTAGACTGGTGCGTGCGGAGGCGGACCTCGACGCTACGTCTTATTTAGAGTCCGTAGACTGGTGCGTGCGGAAGCTGAGCTCAACGCTACGTCTTATTTATAGTCCGTAGACTCTCGCGTGCGGAAGCTGAGCTCAACGCTACGTCTTATTTAGAGTCCGTAGACTGGTGCGTGCGGAGGCGGACCTCGATGCTACGTCTTATTTATAGTCCGTAGACTCTTGCGTGCGGAAGCTGAGCTCAACGCTACGTCTTATTTAAAGTCCGTAGACTGGCGCGTGCGGAGGCAGACCTCGACGCTACGACTTACTTTATACTCCGTGGAGTTGCTCGGTGCAGAGTCGAATGTCGACGCAATGTAGTCTGGAACGAAGATCCGTGTTGCGGAGTCCTTCATGAGGCGAACCTCGACGTCGCGGAGGCAAGCAACGTATGAAGTCTTGGCATCGTGGAGTCGAGCGAGGGCCGAAGCTGGTCTTCAAGACATTTGCGGAGCTGTAGCGCGGGGGGCTCCCTTCCAGGGCGGCCTTACGCCAGTTCGTACCTATCTCCAAGACGGCTTCACCTTTGCGGAGGCAGTGGCGCGGAGGCGAGACCTGCTTGCTCCACCCATGCTGTGGTGACCGCAGCTCCGCTGGTTCTGGCGCGGCGAACTGCTGCGAACCTGCATGAGGCCGCTGCCACCGAGGACCGCACGATGATCTGCCCGCAGGTGAGTACCTCGCTTACGTGGCGCGGAGACGACTTCGCTGCCGCGGAGACCCTCGGAGGCTTGAAGCAGGCCGTAGCCGCGCGGGGCTGTCGTAGTGTGCGCGCCATGCGCATGCATCCAATGCGACGCGAGCGCCTGCGCTGACGTGGAGACTCCATAGCCACTCCTTAGGCTCGGAGGGGTCTTCGCTTTGGCCAATGCGCGGAGGTTTGAGGCCAAAGTGCAAAGGCTCGGCGTCAGGGCGTGCTGGTGAAGCCCGAGACGGGGGCGAAGGCAGGCTCCAGAATGCGGAGGTCGGCCTTCCCGCATTGGTCTCCATGGTGGCTACGTCCGGAGGCCACCTTGCGTAGCGACGAGCAGTTCGACCTCCCACTCCCTGGTAGCTTTTGGCGACATGGGCAGAGTTCATCGTGGAGCCACACGGAGGCGAAGGTGACTTTGCGGAGGTAGTAGGCCTGGAGCTGAAGTCGAGGGCGTCGGCGCGAAGTCCGGTATGGTAGTCCGACTTTGCCTGGTATGATGAGGCCTGAAGGCTGACGTTGCGGACCCCATCCGAGCGAAGTCAGAGGCGCCGTCCAACGCCCCGCGTGGGCGAGTCGAGGACGGTCGGCACGAAGGCAGGACATCGAGCTTCCGGCGCATGTGCGGACAGGTTGAGCGCCGAGGAGCGTGGCCTACTTCGGGGACATCGCCGGAGCCTCGCCAATGTGCACACATCACCGGGGCCTCGCCCATGCAGAGCGTGGCGCGGAGGTGGACGCCCTGCACCCTGCAGAACAAGCGTGGGTGCCTTCTTGCGCTCTCATGCATGAGATGTACGTGAGGACCTGGGCGTCGCTGGGCGTGCGGAGGCAGTGCCGCAGCGACACGGAGGCTCGGCATGGATCGATTGCGCATGCGAAGTCCAGGTCGAGGAGGCGACGCGCTGCGCGGGGGCGATGCGAAGCCGGAGCGAGCCAAGGCCGGAACCCTCCTGCGTCGCGGAGACGAGCGGAGGACCCGCAGCACGTACCAGGCTCGGAGAGGGCCACGCCCTAGCGGAGGTCGATGCATCGGTCGACCACTCGGCGAAGGGTGTGATTGCTGCGGCAAAGACGACACCTCTGACCTCGGCGTAGACCCCGGAAGCCGCGACGGAGATCCCTCCGACCACGGCGAAAACATCGAAGTCACCGGCGAGGACCGTCAATGACTCCTACAAAGCGTGGACGAAGACCGCGGCGGCGCTCGCCGCGGAGATCACGAAGGCGGAGGTGCGCGGAGGACACCTGGGAAAGAAGCCCCGTGCTCGCGGGCGCTGCCGTCGGCATCGGCGAAGGCTTGGCGCGGAGGCCGACGCTGTCGTTCGGCGCATACTGCGGTTGGACAGCGGCACGGGGCGGCTGTAGTGTGAACTGTAGTGCGGAGGCTGGCGCGGACAGCAACGTAGAGGCTCGGCGTTGACTGCCGCTCGGACCGCAGCACGAGGGCCTGGCGTCGACTATAGCGCCATGTAAAATGGAGCCCAACGGAGTGAGCGGAGCCTCGGCTGATAGCAGCACCGGTGCAGGTCGACGCGACGTCGCTCGGACGTGGGACCAACGCATGTATATGTTGAGTTTACGTGGGCTGCATGCAGCGAGGTCGTCATCAGCTTGGCGACGATGGGCCGCTGCCAGAGTCCCTGTCGGGGGCGAGGTCGCAAGGGCCGACGAAGGCGTCGAGTGGGGCCCGGCGAAGGTGTCGCGAAGTTGCCGCGCCTGTCTCCGGGGCGTCGCAGCGGCGAGCAGGGGCCGGAGCCCTCCTTCGACTGCGCCAGACTTCCTCGACACCCTCCTCCTGGACGAGCTCCATGAGGAAGTGCATATCCTTGGAATAGAGCTCCTGGTTGAGGTAGTGCACCGCCTGTTGTCGCAGATCCGTCAAGCGAAGAGCCGTAGGCTTCTGTCCTCGGGTGCAGCCGCCTGACTTCCGCCAGACTTGGCGATGCTTCACAAGGGCTTGATGCAGAGACTCTCGGGAGCCCAGCGTGAAGACGCGGTTGTGGACAAGCCGAAGACGTGCGTACCACCCGCCAGGGGGCTTGTGGACGCCGCAGTCGAAGTGGGTCTTCACGCCGTCACAGAAGCGAGCGGAGGTCGGGCCGCGCGGAGACGAGCGGGGCGGGCGGTCGCCACCATAAACACGCGCACCTCGAGCCGGAGACTTCGGACGGGGAGGCTTCACGCGCGCATGGATTCCCGCGCGTGGACGGCGAGGGCGCGGAGGCCGGAGCTACGGCGAAGACTCCGGCAGTATGTGAAGCTAGCCATCTCCACGTGGAGACACCTCGGAGGGCTCCGACGTACTCCATGCCTTTAAGCTGCTGAGGCGCCAAGTAATGCCATTCTAGACGATTAGCCTGGACTTCCTCTTACCTCGCCTTACCTTTGTGATGTCTACGTTCCAGACTCTATAGCCAGCCCATACTCCGTATAGGCGGACTTCGACGACGCGGAGTCCGCGGCTGCGCGAAGACGAGCCAGTGCGAGCTTGGCGAGGTGCGTGCCTACGAGGTGTGTCCCGACGCTGCACTTCGCTACCCAGGCAGTGCTCAACAAAACTAGGGAGACTCGGCTTTGAAGAAACATGCATCAGATGCAGAATCGATGAATCTATTAGATCCGCACAGAGGCTTACTTGCAAGAGCGACGGATCTACTAGATCTGCACGAAGATTGACATGCAAGAGGGATGGATCTATCAGATCTACCTTTTCTTACCTTTGATGGCATTTTTTTGTTCCAGCCGGACAGGATCTAGCGTGCCAGGATGTATCATAGCCCAGCCATGGAGCGCGTCTTCCTCGTGAGTCTTCTTTACGCGACTTCTTGCCCAGTCCCCACGGACGGCGCCATCTATCGTGGCTACGGGCCAAACAGGGAAGAAGGGGACTGGTAGGAGAGGAAGGAGAGCTAGATCTGTGGGAGAGGTTGGTGAGAATGAGAGGACCATCCCCCCTTTGCCCCTCCTGGGGGTTTATATATATGAGTGGGGTAGAATGGGAAATCCCCATTCTACCCCTTAGTATTTACAAAGGATGAGGGTACATTGGTATATTTACACTGTTATATTCCTCTACACTATTGGGCCTATTACATGTTGGACTAGTTGCACGGCCCAGTCACGGGGGGTTGGGCCACCCCTACAACAATATGTATGATCCAATAACACGATAAGTTGTAGTGACTCATGACGTAGTGTTCGAGGAGTAGAGGAAGTGGGAGTGGAGTAGAGATCCCTCGGCAGAGGTACAACCGATGAAAAATATCTTCACGGTACATTATCCTCTTGACCCTAATGCAGGTCCTAACGACAATGTGATTACAATCGACACACTGACCACGAAGGGCATAATTGATGCATCCGACCACAATGTGGTCGTAGATCCTAACGACCATGTAGTGGCTTCCGACATTATGACCATGGAGGATGAAGTCAAAGGACACGACCACAAAGTAGAAACTCTAGGTACGACCATGGCAAGTACGAGCATGGAATTTGAGACACCCGACTCATTTACACCATGGACTCCTGCAGCAACGGTGGGTATACCGGCTTCACCTGGTGCTCCGCGAAGATTGGAGCTCGACGTAAGCTTGTCTGAAGGATCTCGATGGGAGCATGACATTAAAAGTCTCTATGATGCCACATCTTCGATCAAACTGGAAGATTTAGAGTTCTGTTTACTCGGAGAGGAGGAGCCTGCGAACTTTGAAGAAGCCAAGGCGAAACCAGAGTAGAGAAGAGCTATGGAGGAGAAGATGTCCTCTATCTAAGAAAATGGAACATGACAGCTTGTTCCATTACTAGTCAGTCACAAGCCAATTGGATTGAAATGGGTGTATAAGGTGAAGAAGGACACCCAAGGCGTGATTGTAAAGCACAAGGCAAGACTAGTTGCAAAGGTGTATGTTCAACGATAAGGCGTTGATTTTGATGAAGTTTTTGCTCCTGTTGCATGACTAGAGACTGTGCGACTACTTATTGCAATCGCGGCACATGAAGGTTGGGAGGTACATCATATGGATGTGAAATCAGCCTTCCTCAACTGCAACCTAGAAGAAGAAGTTTATGTTGTGCAACCTTCAGGATTTGAGAAGAAAGGAGAAAAACACTTGGTGTTAAGATTGTAAAAAGCCTTATATAGTCTGCGTCAAGCCCCAAGAGCTTGGAATTCGATGTTAGACAGGTCTCTGGTGGCACTCAGTTTTGAAAAATGGCCGTTAAAGCATGCAGCGTACAAACAAAGCCAAAAAAGGGAGTTTGTTAGTTGGAGTCTATGTGGATGATTTGATCATCACTAGAGAGAGTATCGGGGAGATAAATAGCTTCAAAAGCTAGATGAAGAAGTTGTTTAGCATGAGCGACCTCAGGTTACTCAGCTACTACTTAGGCATTGAAGTACGTCAAAGCTCCAGGATGATTACTCTCAGCCAGTCCACATATGCAACGTAGGTGTAGGACAAGTGCGGCATGAATGATTGCAATCCAATGCAAATTCCGATGGAACCCCACCTAAAGTTGAGGAAAGATAGCACAAACCCTCTCGGAGACAAGACTCTGTACAGAAGAATAATAAAAAATTTGAGATACTTGCTACACACACGACCGGATTTGGCATTATTCTCGGTTGGCACGGTGAGCAGGTACATGGAGAATTTGACAACAGAACATATAGGTGTAGTAAAGCAAATTCTGAGATACGTGAAAGGAACATTGAGTTACAAGTGTGTCTATGAAAAGAAGAAAGAAGGTTTGGGGTTAATCGGTTACTCGGACAGTGATCTAGCCGGTGATACAGATGACTGGAAAAGTACTTCGGGCATGGTGTTTTTTCTTGGGTTGAACATAATTAGTTGGTGTTCGCAGAAGCAGAAGGTGATCGCTTTATCCTCATGTGAAGCAGAGTACATTGCAGCTTGTGTGGTAGCATGTCAAAGTATATGGCTGGGACGATTGTTAGTTGATGTGTTAAAGGCGAAGGTTGAGAAGGTAACCTTGAAGATTAACAATCAATCTGCAATTGCATTGGGCAAGAACCCAGTCTACCATGAGAGAAGCAAACACATTGACACCCGTTTCCATTACATAAGGGAATGCATGGAATCAGGGCAAATTGAGGTGCAGCATGTTTGCACAGAAGACTAGCTCGTTGACATCCTGACCAAGTCGCTCGGAAGTATGAAGTTCATGGAGATGAGGGAGAAGATCGGTGTGCTGAACATCGACGAAAGATAACAAACTTAAGGAGGAGATTGATAGAATTAATCTAATTGTCTTCAGGTCTATAACCACGTTTGAGTACTATAGTGGTCATAAGTCATAAAGGTTTTGTAGCGGTCGTAAGTCGTAGGAACACTGTAACAGCCATAATCGTAAGGGGTCAGGAGTCAGAGTCCATTTAGAATTCAAAAGAAAAGTCAATATGTTTCTATGTTGGACTCTCAGCATGGTATGCCACGGTGGTTTTTAAGTCTTGTATGTTGCTTATCTATATAAGAAACAAGAAAAGGACATAGACGCATCACGTCACAAAAGAAAAGAAATCAATCAGTGTTTACTCGTGTTCGCGTGTGTGATCTCAAAGGTTGACGTTCATCGCTCATCTAGGTCCTGAGCGAATTTCCACATCATTGCTCTCCTCGGAGTGAGGACATCGAGCCGAACAACACGTAGAGCACCAATGCTGGCAGCTACTTGTCGAGCCGATCCAGGCACTCATGCCAACTCGTGGTCATCCGACCTCTGTCGTCCGTGTCCGCACGCCGACTGTGTCGGAGGCATTAACCCTATGGGGGCACCCAGGCCTTTCGTCGCCCGCGTCTACGCATGACCTCTGTGCGCCAGCTCAGCCCCTGCTGGGAGATTCCACGACCACATCAAAATTAGTGAAATAACCCTGCTCCGGAAGGTTTACAGCGTCCACACCCCAGGGTTTGGGGGCTACCAGCTGCATCAGCTTGCCCATTGGCACCTGTGTGCTTGTTGCTGAGGGATGAGGGGCTGGGCCATGCTGGGCCAATTGGTCATGTCAGCTTGCCCTTCGGGACCTCCGCACTTGCTGTCGAGGGAGTACTGTTGTGGGGGTGACCCAGTCCCAAACGACTGGGTCTTGCAGCAGTTCCAATAGAATAAAGGAATGTACCAATGTACTCTTATCTTTTGTAATTATTAAAGGGTAGGGTGGGAATTTCTCATTCTACCCTAATTATTTATATAAGCTTCCAAGAGGGGTATGAGGAGGCCAGATCCACTCATTTTACACACAAGTTCTTTTCCTCCTGTCATTAGCTCTCTATAGCTTTTACCTCCTCCCATAGAGAAAGAGATAATCTATATCCACTATTGTGACAAATGTTTTTCGGAACCTTAAACTTTATTGATGTAAAAGATAATTACAACACGCACCTAGACATGAAAAAAAAAACTGGTGCATTACTTTTTTGAAGACTCCTAACGGTGGGTTAACAGGCCCACCGCGACTCTTTTATTAATCCTCAAAAGTTACATACACAGAAAGGTGCATTATTAATCCACATGCACATCTAATTGTTACTAGATGAAGCTTCTTTGGTGCACAGGTGGCCGGGCAGCAGAATTTGGTGCCCTATGCACAATTCAATGTTTTCCCAACGGAATTTCCAATTGAAAATTAAACTGCTGAACTGAAAAGCATCAGAAGGCATCGTCGCACTTGGCCAGTTGGCCATATGACATTCGTCGATCACCTTGTGATGTAAGCAATGAAGTCATCTAGGTCTTTGCACGACGAGCCGCCGTCAGCCACGGAGGCGCGGACAGCCTCTCCGAGCACCCTTGCCCGTTGCCGCACTGCCATTCCTTTGTCAGAGAGCATGATCTCCTCGATGATCTCCTGGATGGCCTTCGCAGTTATCACCTCGGTGTGATTCTCCCACGGCCGCACGAGGATGCCGGCCTTGAGGTACTCGCAGACGAGCTCCGCGTCCCACGGCTGGTCGCAGTGCATGGGCCAGGCAAGAATCGGCTTCCCGTGGCTCAGGCTCTCCATGGTCGAGTTCCAGCCGCAGTGGCTCATGAACGCCGCCGTGGCGCTGTGCGCCAGGATCTCCAGCTGCGGCGCCCACCCGGTGATCACCAGCCCCGTCCCTTCGGTGTGCTTGGTGAACTCGGACAGCAGCTTCGCGTGGCGGCTCTCGCCGGCCTCCGCGAATATGTCGGCGCGGTCGGCGTCGCGCAACACCCAGATGAACCGTTGCTTACTCCCACTCAGCGCCGCTGCAAGCTCTGCGACTTGCTCTGCCCGCAGCGACGACGTCGTGCCGAAAGACACGTACAACACCGATGCCGGGGGCTGCTTGTCTAGCCAGTCCAGGCACTCGTGCCGCTGCTTGCCCTGCTTCCACGCGCTCGCGTGTAGCAATGGGTTTAACGGTCCGATGGTGAAAATCTTCTTGCCGTCGGCGGCCAGGTGACCGGCGACAACGTCGATGAAATCACCCTCCAGCGCGCGACATGTGTTTGTCAGGATGCCTGCGCCAGGCGAGATCTGTTTCGGTCTCGCCCGTTTGACGTACTCCACGAACTCCTCCGTTGTGCAGTCCCCGACGGGGATGAAGGTGAGGTCGTTCTCACGCAGGAGCCGGTGCTGGACGTCCATATTCCCAACGAGCGTTGATACGGCCAAGCAATGCAGCCCAAACGCCTCGCCGTTGGGCAGCCGCGCCGTCTCCTCAACGGCGAAGGCGTTCAAGCGGTCGTACACGACGACGACGCGGTGGTGGGAGGCGGACAGCTTGCCAAGGAGCACCGCGAGGGGGGCGCGCGCGTCGGCGGTGTAGGTCTCGAACAGGGGCATGAGGTGTGCTGGAAAGGGCGAGGGGCCGGTGGGGTCAGGGGGCAGGGAGACATACGCGGAGATGCCGAGCTCGTGGAACCGGATGGAGAGGAGCGCCTCCTCATCCCAGCCGTGAACGCGCGCGCGAGCCTGGCGGACGTGCGTCGCGGGCGCCGCGTAGTACACGGAGATCCCACGCGACGCGAGCTGCAGCGACAGGTGCAGGAGCTGGTTCAGGTGGCCCTGCGCCGGGAACGGCACCGCCACGACGGCAACTGACTCCTCCGTGTGGTTTTCTTTCCCTACCATTGTGTGTTGTCCGTGTCGTGCCGTGCCGTGGTGCTGAGTGTTGACCGCTGATCCAGAATGGCATCACGGCAGATATATCTATGCAGCAGTGAGCCAGTAACTCACGGCTCACGCATGTGAGCAAGCCAGTCACGGGATCACAGCAGCAGCTTCCACCGCAGCTAGCTTGGCCATTAGCCAACCGACACGTATTATTTGATACTTGTGGTTCCATGGGGCGGCTACATTGACTGGAGGTAGTGGAAGTACATTGCACCCACGCTTTGTTTCAGTTTCAGCTGTAAACAGGGAAGGACGATATACTGACGCAGTTCTAACACTCACCATTTGCTATTCTAAGGTTCCAAGGCAGTTTACCATTTCTTACGAGGAATGGTCCAAGAAAGCCGCCAGGTGGTCCCTCCTCCTTTTACTGAGAAAAGTGTTGGATTTGATCTAAGGCCAAAACGGCCAGAAAAGGAAATATGGGGAAATCCACGTTTCCCTGATTTCTAGCGCCCTGATCGGGGGGGCTAACCATATTGGTTACGGTCCCCCGTTGCAACAGCGCCATATATAAAGTTGAGGCACCGGCTTCTCATGTGCGACGTTCGTTCCCGTGAGAACCAAAGCCCCGAACAAACCCTAAGAAAACCGATCTAGCGTGCGCTGTTAAGCAACGGGAAGGCCGCCAACCACCACTGCAGGACGACGCCGGCGACCCTGAATCGCGAGCTCTCGGATCTGCACCGACTCGTCCCCACGCCTGCATCACGCAGGCACGAGGTCTTCGCTCATATGGCGTTCATCGGTGACCGTAAGTCCCCCCTAAATCCTAAGGCTCTAGGTGTTCTTGTTTAGATCTAGGGTTAAGGCTCACTTAGGTTAAGCTCACATTTGGTATCAGAGCAATCCCTATGATCCTCATGAACCCTAGTTAACACCTCACAAACACTGGATCTTGAATCTAGAGTTTGATGGCTCGGTAGAGAAATTTAGAAGGAGGGGAATTGAATTTTTTCAGGCAAACCCTAAGGCTTTTCCCCAAATCCCGAACCCAAATCCCCAAATCAATTGAACATGTTTCGGATTGGGGTGGGAAGAAAAAAAATTTTAAGGGAATGGGTCTTACCCGCCGCCGCCTTGCTCGGTGCCGCCGCCGCTCTGCCGTGGCCGGCGCGCCGCCGCTCCGCTCGGGGCCGCCTCCGGCTGAGCGCGCGCCGCGGCGCCCCTCCCGAGCGGGCCGCCGTCGCTCCCCTCCGCGCGGGCCGCGCCGCCGCTTCCCTCCGCGCGCGCCTCTGCCGCCCCTCCACCTCCTTACGCGCCTCTGCCGCCCCTCCACCTCCTTATGCGCTGACGCCGCTCCGCCTCCCGCCTGGGCGCGCCGTCGTCCGATCCGTTTTTTTCGGGAGGGGAAGAGGTAGTTTTGATTAGGGTTTTTGGGGTGGCAGATTTTGTTCGGGCGCCAGGCGCTCCAAGCCGTCTGATCCAGCGGACGGCCCTGATGAAGGCGGGGCGAGTGCTGCGGGTTGGGCCGGCGACAGGATTTTGGGCCCGTGCGGGATCTCCTCCCGTGCGGGAATTTTATGGGCCGGTGAGGCAATGGGCCAGCCTTGCGGGCCGGGGGGGACTGATGGGCTAAATGCTATTGCACAGCAGTGCTTTATTTTATGTTTTCCAGCATATATTTCATGCACATATTTAGGCATATATACATGAAATTGTTTATGGTGTATATTTCATGCTGATGGATTTTATTTTCAGTATATATATATTTCATGTATTTATGATACATCTCATGTTTAATTAATGATGTCTCTTATGAAATTATTAACGGATAATGTTGCCAAGCTGCTAAAAAAAATATTATGTCCTTTTTCCGCTGCGTAATGTTCTGCCCCTAATTGAATGGAACCAACGGGAAATTCAATTGAAGGGCTGTATTTAATTTTACATGCAATTACCTTTGGACCAACGTTAATTGTAATTGCATGTAATCAATTATGTTTATTTTTCGCCATGCTATTACTCTTTGACCAAAGTTAATTGTAATTGTATGCGACATTATGTTAAATTTTTCGCTTCTGCCCAACGGTGATGCGAAAAATTCTTATGAGCATGTTGTCAACCACACCAACGTGAGGTTAACTTTTCATGCAAATTAATTATGCTCTTTGCTAATGTAAATTTTATAATTTTTTTTCCAGCTGCTTCCGTTTCCGCTCATGTTAATGCTATTGAGCCACTTAATGGTAGTAACTTCCAGAAATGGAAGTTTACACTTATGACGACTTTTCAGCTCTTGGATCTGGACTACGCGTTCAGATTCGATGAGCCTGTCGCTCCTACTGAAGGGGAGGACAATTATGATGACAAAATGAAGGAATATAAAGCTAATGCTGAGAAGTGGGAGCGGTCTAACCGTGTTTCACTTGCTGTGATGAAAAACTCCATCAGTGAGGCTATAAGGGGAGCAATCCCTGAAAAGGAAAGGGTAAAGGACTATTTGTCCTCCATCGAGGATCACTTTAAAGGGTCCTCTAAAGTTTATGCTACCACACTGATGCACAGGCTCATGAACACTAAGTACAATGGTACTGGAAATGTTCGTGAGCACATTATGACAATAATCAATATTGCTGCCCGACTTAAGACAATGGACATGGCTATTTCTGTTGGTTTTGTTGTCCATTACATTATGATGTCTCTTCCCAAGCAATTTGAAGCTTTCAAGGTGAATTACAACACCATTAAGGACAAGTGGACCATGAGCGAGTTGATCATTACATTATGATTCGAATGATCATTGCCTCGATTGTATCAAAGGCAAGTATATAAAGCAAATAAAGAAAGGTGCTACTCGAAGCACAGGGATTTTGGAATTAATTCATACTGACATATGTGGTCCTTTCCCTGTGACATCAGTGGATGATTATGATTCTTTTATTACGTTCACTGATGATTACTCACGTTATGGCTATATCTATCCTATTAAAGAGAGATCGGAGGCACTTGATAAATTTAAGATATTTAAGGCTGAAGTTGAAAATCAGCACAATCTAAAGATTAAAGTAGTGCGCTCGGATCGTGGGGGAGAGTATTATGGGCGACACGCAACTTATGGGCAGATTCCTGGTCCTTTTGCCAGGTTTCTACAAGAAAATGGTATAGTCGCCCAGTATTCAATGCCTGGTGATCCCCAGCAAAATGGAGTTGCGGAAAGAAGAAATCGCACACTTATGGACATGGTTCGAAGTATGTTGAGCTACTCCACTTTGCCTGTAAAGTTATGGATGGAAGCATTAAAGACCGCTGCACATATACTCAATCGGGTTCCTAGTAAATCGGTGCCTAAAACACCTTATGAATTATGGACTGGGAGAAAACCTAGTTTGAACTACCTCCATGTGTGGGGTTGTGCAGCTGAAGCTAAAATATTTAACCCACATATTGGGAAATTAGATCCCAAGACTGTGAGTTGCCATTTTATTGGCTACCCTGACAGGTCTAAAGGGTACCGATTCTATTGTCCAGATCGTACCACAAAATTTGTAGAAACAAGACACGCTGTGTTCTTGGAAAATGATGGCATCAGTGGGGACTTGGAGCCCAGGAAAATTGATCTTGAGGAGAAACGGATTTATGTTGCTTCACCGCTAATCCGACAGACTGATTTTCCTGTGCCCCAAGTGGTTGTGCCCATAGTTGATCCTGTAGTTGCAACTCCTGTTGCATCTCCAGTTAATTCTGTGGCTACTCCTTCTGTTGAGGGCTCTGAAAATACAAGTGCAATACCTAATGCTGAGCCTTCACAGCCCTCTGTGACAATTAATGAACAACCTGATGAGCCTACTAATGAACCTGTCAGGAGATCACAACGAGTGAGGAGATCTGCTATCCCAAGTGATTATGAGGTTTACTTGAATGAGGATGATCTTGGGAAGGCAGATGATCCTAGCTCTTATAAGGAAGCAATGAAGAATAAGGATTCATCTAAATGGCTAGATGCCATGAAAGATGAGATTGAGTCTATGGGCGCTAATGACGTATGGGACTTAGTGGAAATTCCTAATGGAGCCAAAACAGTAGGCTGCAAATGGGTCTACAAGACCAAGCGTGACTCCAAAGGGAATATCGAAAGGTTTAAGGCAACACTTGTAGCAAAAGGGTTTACGCAAAGAGAAGGCATTGACTATAATGAAACCTTTTCTCCTGTCTCAACTAAAGATTCATTTAGAATCATAATGGCGCTCACAGCACATTTCGATTTAGAGTTGCACCAAATGGATGTTAAGACTGCATTCCTGAATGGAGACTTGTATGAAGACGTTTACATGACACAACCGGAAGGTTTTGTTGTGGATGGCGAGGAACATTTAGGATGCAAGCTAAGGAAATCCATATATGGCCTGAAGCAAGCTTCTAGGCAATGGTACCTTAAGTTTGATGAAGTCATAAGGAAATTTGGATTTAAGGAGAATGATGTTGATAATTGTACATATGTTAAGTTCAGGGGGAGTAATTACACCTTCTTAATTCTTTATGTGGACGATATATTATTGGCCAGCAGCAGTGTGGACATGCTGCGGGAAACTAAAAGATTTCTCTCGTCCAATTTTGATATGAAGGATCTCGGTGAAGCATCTTATGTTCTTGGTATTGAAATTCACCGAGATAGGTCCAAAGGAACATTAGGTTTATCACAAAAGGCATACATTGACAGAGTACTAAAGAGATACAATATGCATAAATGCTCTGCCTCGCCTGCTCCTATTGTTAAGGGCGATAAGTTTGGGAAATTTCAATGCCCAAAGAATGACTATGAATCTGATCAGATGAAGGCTATACCTTACGCTTCTGCTGTCGGAAGTATTATGTATGCTCAAGTATGCACGCGCCCTGATTTAGCTTTTGTTACCGGGATGCTTGGCAGATATCAGTCAAATCCAGGACCTGACCACTGGAAAGCAGTTAAGAAAGTCCTGCGCTATATGCAAGGCACTAAAGGTCACATGCTCACATACAGAAAATGCGACAACCTTGAGGTTGTCGGCTATTCTGATGCTGATTTTGCGGGGTGTAAAGACACAAAGAAGTCCACATCAGGTTACATTTTCACCCTCGCAGGAGCAGCAATATCATGGAAAAGTGTAAAGCAAACACTTACTGCATCGTCGACAATGCAGGCTGAATTTGTGGCATGTTATGAGGCTACCGGGCAGGCTGTATGGCTTAAGAATTTTATCCCGGGATTGAGAGTGGTGGACAGCATCTCTAGACCACTCATTTTGTACTGCGATAATCAACCCGCAGTTTTCTATTCGAGTAACAACAAGTCGAGTGCAGCTGCCAAGCACATTGACATAAAGTATCATGTTGTGAAAGATAGAGTCCAGGATCAAACAATTAAGGTTGAGCATATTGGAACTAAATTTATGCTTGCGGATCCGCTCACAAAAGGCTTACCACCCAATATTTTTCGTGATCATGTTGCCGGCATGGGTTTATTGGAGAGCCTGTGATCCTGGAATAAGAGGACCATATAAAGTAACCAACTCCCATGAAGTATTATGTTATCCGATTGATATGGAATGGAGCACTATAAGTACTGTTGTCCAGCGGTATTTAATTGACTGTTGTGACGCATTATTTTGGTGTGAAGTTTTATTGAGAGAGGGCTTATGACGTTTAGCCTTACGATCAAGGGGGAGAATGTTGGATTTGATCTAAGGCCAAAACGGCCAGAAAAGGAAACATGGGGAAATCCACGTTTCCCTGATTTCTAGCGCCCTGATCGGGGGGGCTAACCATATTGGTTACGGTCCCCCGTTGCAACAGCGCCATATATAAAGTTGAGGCACCGGCTTCTCATGTGCGACGTTCGTTCCCGTGAGAACCAAAGCCCCGAACAAACCCTAAGAAAACCGATCTAGCGTGCGCTGTTAAGCAACGGGAAGGCCGCCAACCACCACTGCAGGACGACGCCGGCGACCCTGAATCGCGAGCTCTCGGATCTGCACCGACTCGTCCCCACGCCTGCATCACGCAGGCACGAGGTCTTCGCTCATATGGCGTTCATCGGTGACCGTAAGTCCCCCCTAAATCCTAAGGCTCTAGGTGTTCTTGTTTAGATCTAGGGTTAAGGCTCACTTAGGTTAAGCTCACAAAAAGAAGACCAATGGCCTTATTGAACATTACACCAATACAATTCTCAATTCTATCCTCAACGAAAAGCTTATCATAGTCACTCATGTCGTGTCAGTGGGATCACAACGTGGTCCTGAAGGACCTAAACATTGTTACTTCCACTTGAGCTTACCAGGATGAAGGAGAGGAAGATCACTTAACAAAATTACGCAGACAAGGGATTCTTTATTTCTAAAGGAATGTGTTTAGGGTATGGTCCCATCTTTGCCCATTCGGCCTTCTAGGTCAAAAGGCCCACTAACCATGTAAAAGGACATTGGTACCCCTAGCATTGTGTGCACCGTAGCAAGGGCATACTTGTAATCCAACCTTAAGGACATATATATAGTCCTAGGGGAGGAAGGAGGCTGGAGACAAACAATTCATCATTCACCACCACTTCTAGTGTGTACAAGACTCTAGGTAGCCTCTAGTGGATTCCTCATAGCCCCTTGTTTATTGTTTGGCCCGTAGCCACGACAGTTGGCGTCATCCGTAGGGGACGACATAGAAGCTACAAGCCGAAGGAATAATGGCACAAAAGAAGGCGGTAGCGGCGAGTAAGCAGAAGAGAAGCACAGCTACAACGATAACCGAGGCAAGGACGAGTGGGTTGGTGGTCAAAGGACCCCTGTCGCCATGGCAGCGACTGACAACAAGCATCACCTACCAACAGGCATGTAAGTGGTGACGCAAGAGGCCCTGTGAGCAGAGGACGGAGCTTATAACGTCGCCTCCAATGACCTTGGCACTGGCGTCGCCACCTCCGACAAACACGCCTTCACCTCCAATGACCCTGGCACTCGTGTTGTCCCCTTCAACGACCTCAGCACCTGCGTTGTCACCTCCAACGACCCCGACACCCTCACTGCTATTGTGCAGTGAACCAGGGCCCTCCCCGGCAACCCCAGCGACGCGTGCACAGGGACCTCGACCGGGCACGACACCCTTGTCGTAGCGACGTAGCAGACGGAGGGCACTTTGGAGGCGGTCCTCGAGACACAGTAGTGTGAGTTAGCGGATCTACGGAATGCCATGTGTGGGATGTAGAAAGCTCGGAGTCAGCACACGCCTATGATTACAGTGGCGGAGGTCACCGCAGAGAGGGTGGAAAGTCGAGAGGCTAACGCCAGTTCTCGCAACACCCTCCAAAGAGTAGACCCGAAGTCTCCCTTGTCCGCCGGTCTACAGCAATACACCTGGCCGAAGGACTTTAAGATACCCACGATATAACTGTATAAGGATGATACAGACCTCCACGAGTTTCTATGTGTTTATGAAACGGCCATCAAAGCTACGGGAGGCGACGACTCAATGAAAGCCAAGGAGCTACCACTTGCCCTTCAAGGGATAGCACTCTCTTGGTTCTTCACCATCACGCCCAGCTCTGTGTATGTGTAGGAGCAGGTTCGGGACCGGATGCACAACATCTTTCAAGGAAACTACATCAAGCAGGTTGACACCAACCAACTCTTCGCGATCAAGCAGAAGCCAACCGAGAAGCTACAAGAATATTTTAGGCGCTTTGCGAAGGTCCTCTGTCAAGTCAAAGACATCAACAAGACCACCATCATTAACACAATTATATGAGGTCTTCGCAGTGGACCCTTGGCTGAATATAACACGGGCAAGCCCATTAGAACGGTGACAAAGCTCTTCGACAAGATGGAGGAGTATGCTAGGGCCGAAGAGGATGCGCAGCAGTGCGAGGCTAAGACTTCCGAGGCCAAGCCCACCCCCGAGGCTTTAAGAGAGAGCTTTGGCCGCAAGCAGCGGAAGGGGCCGAGGTTGGGAGGACGGATGATAGCAGGGGTTATGGTGTGAGGTCCACGGTCGAGGAGCACCACACCTATGACTGTCCCATCATTGCAACCCTCCACGAAAGCATTGCCAGAGAGAAAAATATCTTTTACACCTGGGTGTAGTTACACCCACCTCTAATATACCACCTAAACGAACTTAAAATACTCCTTTATCACTTTAGGTATACTCGTATACTAATTATAAGATACTTCAATGTGAACCACACGAAAAAATTGCAAGGGAGACCATAGTTTTTAGCATATTTTGTAAATATCTTCATATACACACATAAAAAGAAGTATGTCTAAAAAAATGTACATACCACCTCCAAAAAATTGTTCATACCACCTAGATGGTCTTAAATACTCGTATACTACATGTACATACCCTCTATTACACAAGATACTCCCTATGTTGTGAGATATGACATAGGATGTAATTACACCCGGGTGTAGATAAGAGGCTTCCTATACACACACACACCTCAAGCAACAAAAGTGCATTACTAAACTTGTGAGTCCAATTTTCATTGAGGTGACAAATTTATCCCAACTTATTCCAGATATGTCTAGCAATCACTTGGATGCTTTCTTCCTAAAAATTAACCAGATTTCCCACCGTCGATTGCTTTGAGATTCGTGCATAACCCTAACTTAACCCCTCCAACCCTGCCGCCACTCCGCCCAAAAATCAACCAGATTTCCCATCGTCGATTGCTTTGAGATTCGTGCATAACCCTAACTTAACCCCTCCAACCCCGCCGCCACTCCGCCCACAGCTGCATCTCACTCCAACCCCGCCACCTCCCACCCCACGCCGCCCCCTCGTTGTCGCCCTCCGCCCCGCCCCCTCATCGTCACCAGCAATGAGCCCCTCCCATGGCTCCTTTCTCGCCAGAGCAGCTCCGCGTGCCAACCCTGCCCCACCGCGCTGTCCCTACCCAACCTAATAGCTAGTACCTTCCGCCGCCGCTGCCCTCTGGCACCGCCCACCACCCTCCTACCCCACCTGTCGCCCCCACCGCTGCCTACCGTAGGGCCACCACCCCCAGCCGCCCTCTATGCCCGAGGGAACGATGAACCCTAGCGCGCGAAGGGGGGATTCTCCCCTTAGGCTCGTCGGCAAGGAGGAAGAACCCCAACAAACCTCGTCGGAGAAGGCACCACCCGAGCCCTAACTTTGCCGGAGAAGATGAACTCGCTGGAGAGTAGGTACCCCCTAGCCCCCTACCTCCGGCAGGGGCGCCACCAAAAGTGATGAAGCCATGGCGCTATGCAATTAGGCCAACAGTATTGCAGGCTTACAGAAAAGAGCCGAAGGGCAAACTGGGAAAGGCTATAGCGACAAAGCCCACCAAAACGGCAAAACAATCGGCCTAGATGACCACATGCAGATCCAATTTGGCATTGCAACAATATCAAGCATTCAAGCCTAGCCACAACATATCAACAATCTATTCGATTTCATCCCCCTTCTCCTCCTCACCACATGTGCTTGCATGGTTGGTAACGAGCGGCGGGCGACTTGGGCTTGGAGGCAGGGCGGGCTGAGTCGCACAGCGCCGATGGTGGTTGGGTGGTGTGGTGGGCCCATGGGCCAGCATCGGTGCTTGCCTGGTGGCTGGCGGTGGGGGCAGATAGCGCCAGATCTGGAGCCTCCTGAGGAAAGGAAGGGAACCCAGAGGATGGAGCCGCCTTTCGCAGGGCGTCAGGCGTCCCGCCGGTGCCAAGCGATCGAGCCGCCGACAGCATCAAGCCGGTGAGACCGTGAGAGGCACCGTGAGTGAGTTGGCTGGGAGGGGAGGGATCCATGGTGGCGGCCCGGTCGACGTCAGAGCCTAGATGTGCCGCGGAGCCGCCGAGGGTGAGGATTGAGGCGGTGAAAATTTAGAGAAGGGGAGAGGAGTGGAGCCATGGAGGAGACCGAGTGACCGACCGAGGAATGATATTTGTGGAGTAGAGTCAGTGGAATAGTGGAATTTGCTACTTGGGCTGGCAGTTGGGTAATTTCGGTTGGTACTTCGGTGAGTTCGGTCCTTCGTTTTATCTTCTATCTTTAATTCTTTATGTGTAATCTATATGTATGCATTATTCAGTAGACTATATATGTATTCATATATGTGTATGTGTAAGGTTTCTATCTATGCAAAGACGACAAAGTCATCTTGTTTTGTAACTACAAATATCAATTTGAATTAGATGTTGTCTCTACGAAGTGCCATGGAGGAAAAATATCCAATATTAATGGTCTCATTGACACTTGATTGCAATATGAGTTCCTGGTGTGGAGTGGAGTTAGCTACTCGGCTGTGTGGGCATGACCGCCTTAGGGGGATGTCGGCTATGGCTTTGTATCAATAGATACTAGTGCATGTGTCCATACGTTGCAACGAAAAATCAAATTTTACAACTAATTAATATCCATGCTACATACATTTATCATGGGTATACAAATATAACTTCAATGCAATACTCTGATTCCTCCAAAACAATTCTAGAAACCTAGGCTACTGCAATGTGTGTTAGTACAATAATAACGGTGAAACAAATAGAGGTGGGAGATGGCAACTGCTGGTAGAAGTGGAGAGGAGGGGCATTTAGATGTGAGAGGGAGGGGAGGGATGTTAGATAAATGGTCAAGATTTCAATGTTTAGATCAGACGGTTGAGAAGAGAGAAAGAAGAATGAACCTACTACCACCAACTCAAACTTTTAAGTAGTAGAGATAAAACACAAATCTTTATAACTATTCACAATGTAATTTTGGATTTCATTAATAAGTTTGCTAATTTTGGTGTACAAATAGTTGCTTAAATATTTTTACAGGCTTTGGGAGGCACATTACCCATTACCGATGTACAATCTTCGATGTATTTTGCATTTTTACTATGTTCTTGTTCTAATCATGTATGATTTTATATTGCAAAAGATAATTTGATTTATATTTAGTTTGTTTATCTTTTGTTAGTCATGTCCCATTAGTCCCCTAAAATTAGATTTTGGATCCGCCACTGAGCTATGGCGGCCCTCTCTGTCCTCTCTCATACGGTGTAACAATTCTTGCTTCCGGTGTACATGATATTGCGTTGACCTGGAACTAGAAGACGCAGGCTATCAAAAACACCACCGATGCACAACTGATCGATAGCAAATGGACTCTTGTTAATCATATCTGCACCAATCGACTGCATGGCGTATGACGTAATACTGCTTAAGATATAATTTTTTTTACTGCGTATGTGCACGACGTTATTTTAGGAGCCTCGCCGACGAGGTGGCCAATTAGTCGCTAAGGGCGAGCAGGAGTTACGGACTTTGCAGCCTTGGACCTTCCGAGAGAAATGACTGCGAAGTGCATACAAAAGTCGAATACTTTTACATGCATGCATCATCTAGTTTACTTGGTCCAGTGATGCCAAGTGATGCCAATGGCCCTTCTCCCAGACGATCGAGCATGACTCTTGGAGTTGTCGGATCTCTAGTTCTCTGCGTCGGCCGGCCAGCCGCGCGCCTGCTTTGTTACGGCACGGAAAATGTCACCGCCGTCCCCGTCAGATTACAAAACTGGTTTCCCACGGCTAGCGAAGATCCCACAGGGCATATTCTGAATTTCTGATATATACATACTGCTTAACTTTCGGCCCATCCGTATTCTCTCTGCCTCGTTAGCGAATGGCACGTCCTGATCAAGGTATCGTCCTGAGAATCAACACCCGATGAGATGAGAACAGGGAGGGGATTAGACTCTGGATCGGAATGTGGGCAATGTTCCGAATCGGATCACTCAGATGTCAGATCAAAGGAAAACTCAAGCACCGCCCACTAACCACCAGTACCGGACGTTCAACTCAACAGTGACCTTTCAGTTTTGGACGAACGCAGCTTGCCTGCAACGGTTGCCTGGTTGTTCTATCCCTACTAGTATAGTAAAATAGCTGTCCTGTCTGTCCTCAGCCTGCTTAAGGGTCCATAGCTCAGTGGTAGAGCATTTGACTGCAGATCAAGAGGTCACCGGTTCGAACCCGGTTGGGCCCTGGTGTCTTTTTTTTTTGGTT
Source organism: Dendrocalamus latiflorus (assembly GCA_017311315.1). Lineage (NCBI taxonomy): Eukaryota > Viridiplantae > Streptophyta > Magnoliopsida > Poales > Poaceae > Dendrocalamus > Dendrocalamus latiflorus. The sequence continues at coordinate 9,861,518 of CM029627.1, read as the reverse complement.
ATTTTTGCTAATGGATACCATTTCAATTTCTGCTGTAATTTGCATAGCTGTATATTACCATACTTCTCAGAAATTGACAGTTTCGCGCTAAGATGCATTCGCGTTTTATTAATTTTGTCAATCTTTTTTGTACACCAATAAAATGAAGTTCATTGTGCGAAAGCCCCATTCTTTTTTTGAAGACACGCAAGTACGAGTGTACAACTTAACTACGCACACTTGGCCCTGTCCCCTGTTGTTATGCGCCTAAGACCCTGCTCAAAAGAGCCTTTTTAAGTGGCTTATGACTGAAAAGTATTGTAGTTGGTTAGAAAAATACTGTAGCTGACGGAGGCTTATTTAACATAATTAAATTTTAAAAAATTTAAAATAGAAAAAACATGATATCCCATCACGTATAATGGGCAAGGTATGGGATCCTCTACCTAGGGATGTCATATAAGGACTAAGAACTATTTTTCATTTTGGATTAAACCATAACCCGTATCGGTCATATTCTCATCCATCAACAGGTGAAATGCATTTATCTTATTTTGCAATTATATTCTCTACAATGGGTAAGTAGATACTACGGAAAATGGGGTGGGACCCCAATTAGACTATAGGCCATAAAGGGACATTCCTAGATGCCTATATTTAGCGCAGTGGAGTGTCGAGGTTAATCTACTTGACCAACCACTATTTATAGTTAGTGAAGATATAAGGGCAAAATCAGGGACATCATTTTATATTCTGAACTTGGACATTTCCACTACCACAAATATATATTCCCACAAGATGTCCAAACTTTAGGATAACTATGACTAATACAAATCTGCATAGTACTTAAATCAAATCATGAATTCATGCCAAGTCTCTTGAAAAAGAGTCTAGGGGACCTTTTGGTCATCTTTTTTTCTCGAGTGTCTGTAACAATTTTCCTAAAATTTTAAAATGCACCAACTCCTTAAATTTTGATAAATGTTGGCAAGTAAGAAAAAGCGCAAGAAAAGAGAAAGGAATGAGAAAAGGAAATGATGAGGAAAAGTATGATTAGCATTGTATGTATGTACTATTAAAAACTTGCTGAGTATTTCGTACTAATTCTTGCTATAACTCCCCTCCCCCTAAAAGCCATTCGTAGAAGGATATTATTTGAAAACCGACGAGAGCATGTTTGAAAGTGTAGACAACATGGGACACCGAGTTGTCACTAACTGACAAGCCAGCGAGCTTGAGCTCTTATACAACACTTGGAAGGATTAGGCAATTTGTATTTCCTCGTAGTACTGGCAAGTGTTATATTTTAATATTTTCTTCTCAGACTTTTTACAATTACTGTAATATTCTCGGGCTAGCTTGTGAGCCTGGGTCAAATACTACTAGCCTGTATAGTAATGTTGTAATAAAATTACAGTCTCTAATTATTGTTTCGCTGTCTACTCTATTTAGTTGTTATTATTCGATAGGTTGGTGTTCTTATCGGTCAATAATTATAGCCATGTTAAAATCCGAGGATAATAACACATGCGGGTCGCCACAGTTGTTGATACACTCGCTTCGTGCGCATGTCGTCCGTCTCCGGCTGGTTCTGCTGCTATGGAGGTCGCGGGACGGACGGTGGCCTGGCCGCTTGGCCGGCAGGGTGCGAAGGCCGTATCATTATTGTCTGACCAAAAGAGTTGGGGGCAGGAGCGGCCCGGTACGGCGGGAATAGCTTCAATGCCGGCGGCTGCATGCTGCACCGGCGCCTGGCCGTTGCATGCCGCCACCGGCAGCCGCTGCATTGGCTCCTGGCCGTTGTATGGGAATGGGATTGGCGATCGCGGCATTAGTGTGTGGCCATTAGATACCATCGGTTGGGGTTCCACCGTAGCACCCTGACGTTTGGAATGGAGCTTGCATGCTCCCGCCGCCGTACATCGGTGCTGGTGGTCCCAGGGTCAGGGTCGGCAGGCGAGCCCGCTTCGGCGCGGTGCCGCGCCCGCACGGCTGATCCACCACGGGCCTCTTGCCCGCCTGTTTCTCCGACAGCTTCGGCCCCGACGCCCCTTGTTCGCTCTCCACCGGCCCGGGCTGCGCGAGAAGCACGCCTCTTGGCACGCGGAGCTGCTGCTTGCCTCATCGTCCTTCCCTTTGTGCCTCGGCGTCACGTGAATCCTACACATGACGTACTCATCCAACTGCATACAGCCACTCAAGTTAAGGTCAGCGATTAGCAATTAGTAGTACTAACCAAAAATTGAAGGGGAAAATAAGAACACTTCGAATTTAAAAGGCAGTGTGTGTGCATGCATGCATGGACACATGAATAAGAGTCGTAGTGAAAACTGACCATCTTGCTGTCCCTGGACGTGCCGCCGCCGCTCTTGTCGAGCTTGTTCTCGTACTGCGGGATGGTGAGCTCCTGCATCAGCCACTTGGTCTTCTTCTCGGTTTTCATGAAGCCCTCGAAGTAGGCGAGGACGCTCCCGCAGAACTGGGTCTTGCCGTCGCAGACCGCCTCCTTTTTGCCTGTCGACGCCTTCCACCGCCCGTGGCAGTCGTCCGTGTTCCGCGACGGCCTGTCGCCGTTCTGGTACGAGCAGGTACAATAAGGCTTAGTCAGCAGGTTATAGCAAATATAATATCAACCAAATCTTACGTGGCAGAGAGAGAAAGGAAGAGAGAGAAGGAAGCTGGCTACTAAATTACAGCTAGCTATAGCACGTAAAAATATGCATTTCACTCTCTTACACATGGAGCCAAATAGTTATTTAATAGCTACCTTATTATATGAACTATTTTTTTGAAGGCTATAGATGAAATAGATAAGTATTATAGCCACTAGTTAACTATACTATTGTACTTGCTCTACTTGCGAGCCCTCGGCGACAGGAAGACCAGTCGTTCTCGCCCCTATCCTTGTACATCTCTGCGATCGATGGATACCCATCGTGTGCTCACCAGGCAAGTTTAAAACACACTAATATAACTAGCTAGAATGTACTATTACTTATAAAACCCTTTTTTAAGGTTGTAAAACCCTGAATTCTGAAGAAGCAAGCACAAGAGTACAAAGAGAACGAAGAAAAAACAGAGGCCAAGGTGGACAAGAACGCGCACGTACCACCGACAAGCTTGTCCGGCTAGCACTCGTGCACATTTGATTCGATGATGGCGTCATTGGGCAAGGACGGCCAGTCCTGCAGTCTCGGGAGGAGGCAGCATTTGACGAGCTCCTCTACCGTCGGCTGGAACCGAAACCCAGTCGAGAAAGAATATGGATGGGTCTGTTCTTCCGTGACTTTTGATTTTTCTACGGTAACTAGTTTTTAAACAGAATATCTTTTTAAGATATGATCTTCTATTTAATTGTAATACATACTGTACCGACTTCATTTATATCGGCAAAAGCCGCACGTGAATTCCAGTTACTCTGTAATCTCTCACACGAACAGCCAAAAGCCACAAGCCGCAGCCACAAAAGAACAGGCCCATCATCTTTTAGCTTTTCAATAGCTTTTATCCGATCTTAGTAGTTATTATTTATTAGACTAGAAAATCATAATAAAAAACTATAAGTTATAGTCTAAAAGAACAGAACCTTAATCTTCTCGTCTTATCCTTTGGACTTCTTCTCCTCCCCTTCTGTCATGTAGGCAAATCCTGAAAATGTTCCCGAGGCCTCAAAAAGAGATTGGCAAACACTCCCCTGGATGTGTCGCGTGGCCGAGGAGCTTGAGTTATCGTCGAAACAAGTGTTATCAGACCGGACTGGTCATTGACCCGATCGAGGTCTCGAGATACTGATCGGTGGTCAGATCGCATGTGTTATAAATTAAATTTTCATAAATATATGCATCTCAAAAAATAGGGAAAAATCAACAATACAATAATAGCAATAGAAATTAAAGAAATTGAATGACAAATAACAAATAGCCAGTGATGCTAATGGAAACAATCATAAGGTCCATGACTATTAAGCAATAAAGTCATGTATTAGTCGATAAGATAAAATCAAACAATAGCCTGGAGAAATAACAACAGCCTAAAATCCCGTATACATTGTTCTAGCTAGTAAACTTGTAGGCAAATAACAGCCCTCAAAAGACAAGTATCCCTATCAAATTTCTTTTGAAAAATTCTTTAATTTGAGGGTAATGTTGTCTTCCTCATAGATAAAATCCAGCTAGATCGATGCAAACCAGCTAGGTCAACCATGCTAATGAAAAATGGGCCAGATCGGCCAGGTTTTTCCGCTCACGAACAAAACCCAACCAGATCGATACAAACCGGCTGGTCACCGGGTCAATGAAAAACAGGCCGGGTCGACCGGATTTTTTCAGGTTAATTGCATCTTCGGTCTTGTGTGACTAACCTACCATAGCTTCTAGGTTCTAGTTCTTACGATCTAACCGTCGGACCAGTCCAGGTCTAATAACTATGGTCAAAACTGGACGGATTCGCCTGTGTTATTGCCGAATTTGCTTGTCCGTTTATATTATAGCCATCGCTAGCGCTTGCAATTGGAGGACGACACGGAAGGAGCACGTGGCGTCCGGTACCAGTTGGAACAAGGATCGATCGCATGCCAGTTCATACCTACCCAAACGTACTCGGAGCCGAAGTCGGAGAGCAAGGTTTCTATTGGCGATTTCTCCTCTCCAGTTTTCCCGTCCTGATGCCAAAACATGTTTCAAATGCATTATTTATTACAGCAGTGCAACACAGCTACATCCAAATAAATCCAACAGGGATTCCACCTGGCTTTGCCATCTTTAGGACTGGCTCACAGAACAAATCAGTTCCATGAGGAGAAATCATGTACAACACAACAATGTTGGTGTCACCGCACCCCCGGGAGAAGCTCAGGCACGATCTATGTCAGCTTCAAAAAGAACTAGAATCGCTTGCAGTAACATTCTGCAAAAAATAGATCACACATGTGAGCGTTGTTCACCTGCCGTTTTTCTTGATTTGTATCTTGAGAAATCCCACGGCACATAAATGGGAGCAGAGCTCGGCAGCTCGCTGTTGTCTGCAAAGCACCAGTCCATTCGACTGCACCTTGCGTTCAGGCCTCTGCGGTGGTAACATCCAGAAATGACACACATTGAAGCTACTCGGCCGCTATCGGCCATGTGCCAACCTTCGCCTCTTCCTCTCCTGCTCACGCTTCTCTTCTTCCTCTATCAGGCGAAGTTGTTCTTCATCCTCCTGCCTTGCAATTCTCGCACTAACCAAGAAAAAAAAACAAAAAAGGCTAAATCAGGGAAGACGCAAATAATGCAAATCATTCATATGCCTGGCAAATTGACCACACATTGGTCATGCGGTACCATTTTCTGAAAATTGGGTCCTTTGGAATGCATCTTTATCGAGTGTGTAGACAGTGCAAAATCTTGTACATAGAGCATATAATTATACTTGAGATGTTACACTAAAACTAACCATACTAACAGACACTTCACTCCGGTAAAAGCCTCATGAGTCGCTCTTATGGCGACTCAGGGGGCAACTCAGCCGCCCTAAGAAAAACCACCTTGCCACTGCGTTCCCTTCCTCGCCACCACCGTCGGGGGCCTCCCACAGCCGCAGGCACTTAAGCTGGAGGCGTAGGCCGCTTTTGCCCTTCGTAGATCTAGCGTAGTGATGCTCGGCGGCTGGAGCCAGAGGCGGCCAGATTAGGCCACCCCCGCGCCGGATTTGGCCTCTCTGCTCGTTGCCGACAGCCAAGGTCGGAGTGGATCGGAGTTCAGGCCAGATATGGCTATCCGAGGGTTTAGCGGCCGCCTGCTCCCATTGTGCCCTCTCTACTTGTCGCCGCCGATCGGGTTCAGAGTGGCGAGCCCGGTGGCAGGATGCAAGGCTAGGGGAGTCGGAGGCGGCCAGATCTGGCTATCTTCGGGCTCAGCGGGCGCTAGGGCTATAAATGAGCCGAGCTCGAGCGAGCTTGGCCTTCCAGGCTGGAGCTCGGTAGAAGCTCAAGCTGAGCTCGAGCCGAGCTCGAGTTGGGGTTCGAGCCTAAACCTAGGCTTGAGCTCGAGCTTGGCTCGTTGAAACTCGATAACAATTAAAATAATTTATTATGCACTATTTTTCAATAATAAGAAAATTTTAAGTTCAAGCTCGGATCTAGTAAGCTTGATAAAAGTCGAAATTGTTAGAAATAATCTTGATTTCATGTCCAAGACATAATAAAGTCCGTCTCCGTGTGTAACTCAAGTTGAAATTGTGTCCAACTTGAAGTCCGAATACATATACTAGTAGGAGATTATTAGCTTATATATTGAGGCTTGTAGCCAGTTTTGTAAGAAAAGCAAGAAAGAGGGGGAGCAAATAAGATAATAGAGAAATTCAAAAATTCTCCTGTGTTATCTCCGTTTATTTGCGATGTGCGCGTTTTCTCCTAGATTAAAGTTTTTAATAAGTGGTATCAGAGCCTAGGCGAGAACCGAGTCGCTGGAAAAATCGTCTTGGCGATTCCGTTTTCAACGCGTCTCATGCGGCGCTCCTGAGGCGCACATCGCTCGTCTTCACGCAGCTCTTCCAAGAAAAAAGATGCACGCGACACGTCCTTCCGTTCCATCGGTCCAAGAGCCACTTCAAAGTAGCTCGAGATCTTGATCTGTGCTTAAGATCATGCCACGTTCTCGGAGAAGTGGTGTCACCGGTGACGAGGCATCATCCAGTATGATAGCGAAGAAGAGTTCTACAGTCTCGCTGCATTATCCAATGCTCACGACGAACAATTATGCAGCCTGGACAATCAAGATGAAAAAAGTGTTTCTTGCTAAAGCGCTCAGTGATGATGAACCAACATTGCTCTGATGATGAGTTGAGTCAAGAACGTTGAGAAGATGTGTCGCCGTCCAAACTCAAGGTGGAAAGAAATCGGAACGTTGAGGAGATGTGTTACCGTTCTGTGTCAAATATGAGTTTAGTAAGTCGTAGTTGAGTCCGATAACCTTAATGTTTTAGAGTCAAGTCAAGATTAAGGGAGAGATTGTTAGAAATAATCTTGACTTCGAGTCTAAGACGTAGTAGAGTCCGTCTCCATGTGTAACTCAAGTTGAAGTTATGTCCAACTTAAAGTCCGAATACATATGCTAGTAGAAGATTATTAGCCTATATATTGAGGAGGCTTGTAGCCAGTTTTGTAAGAAAAGCAAGAAAGAGGGGAGCAAATAAGAGAATAGAGAAATTCAGAAATTCTACTGTTATCTCCGTTTATTTGCGATGTGCGCGTTTTCTCCTGGATCAAAGTTTTAACAAAAATAATTCAAATATACACTAATTTTCAACAATAAGAAAAGCTCGAGCTCGAGTTCGACTCGAGTAAGCTCGGTAAGAGTTAATATGTATCACTATTTAAGCTCGAATCAAGACTTGCGAACTATTCGAGCTCGGCTCGGTGAAGCTCGCGAGCTCGAGAACAAGCTTGAGTTTGACTCGTTTAAAGTTCGAGCCAAGCTCGAATTGAGTATAGGACGAGCCGAACTCGAGTAGCTCGCGAGCTTCGAGCTTTTTTACAGCCTTAGCGGGCATTTTCTCCTCTCATGCCCCCCTTTACTCGTCGCCGCCACCTCGGATCAGATTCTGGGCCGGATCTGGCCGTCCCCATGTTAGCGGCCGCCTGCTCCCCTCCTGCCCCTCTCTACTCGTCGCCATTGGCTGGGTTTGGAGTGGTGATGTGAAACCTAACGGCCACAGGCGAGGCAGGGGGAGCCGGAGGCAGCCGGTTCTGGCCGTCTCCGAGCCTGGTAGGTACTCCCCTCCTGCCCCCTTTGCACGTCGCCGCTTCCCCCGCCGCCGCAGACGCCAACGCCATGCACCAGAAACCCTACGAGCGCGCAACAGCCACGACGCAGAGGCACTGCCGGGCATTGGCATGGGCAAGCACGCAGAAGGAAGGTGAGAGCTGGAGTTTGTCGGGAGCAGCCGCCTGAGTTGGATAGAAGCGTCAGGGTCGCTGCTGCAGGTGATGGTGTGGTCGATGGGTGACAAGCTTGTCCCGTGTGGTGTGGTGCTATCTCCTTAGCAAATTCCGACGATGACATCCTTGGGCGTCGTTTCCCTCCTACGCGTCGCCTTGGAGCTGTTCCTTGCCTTACAGGGTATTGTGCCTTTTGTCCAGGGTGAAAACCTCAAGTCCAATTCTTGCCGGATCGGGCAATGGCAGCGCCTTTGGTACCGTTACCTCCTTGGAGGCGTTACCTTGGATCACCTAAATCAACCCTCTTCGTCTTCCACTTGTGTGTTGCTTTCCGTTGCCCGGCGCTAGTCCATCGGTTGTGGTCGTTGTCTCGTAGTCGGGGTGTGTTAGCCTCGGACTTTTGTCTTGTTAGGCTATCAAAGTCGTGTTTTCTATACCCGGTCCTTTCTTGGACCTGTTCGGCCTTTAGGCCGCCGTTGTACCGCTCTTCTTCTTAATGAATGAAACGCAATTATCCTGCGTTTTCGAGAAAAGAAAACCATACTAACAAGGGAAAATATAGTTTTTGCCACTAATCTGGAGTGAATTTTGTTTTTTGCCATTGAGTTCTCATGCGGCCCAGACCACCCGTTAGTGAAATAACAAGAAAATTGTTCCTATTAGGCTATTACCCAAATGACCTCTGTTTGTCCTTACCTTCTACAGTTTTACAACATAATAGAATAAAAATTTAGAAGAAAAGTGTGCATTATATAAAAAAGCAAAAAAGAAAGTAGATACCTTCTTTTCTCTTCCCTCTCTATAGTAGCAAAATCTGCTTCCATGTCACTATCATCCTCATCTTTGCCTGCATATTTACTAGGATCATACCTGCACAGGAAACCCAAAATTATAAGAGGTTTCCTCAAAATGTTAAATATTATAATTCATCTTCTAAAACTAACTCATATCATAAAATTCTCATGAAAATGGATTTATTATCCAAAAGACACTAAACCAAAATGCATAATCACAAGCCCAAGCTAATATTTCAACAGGTATCACAATCGGCACAATGCTTGCCATAGTCAGTTCGAGACCATGCTCAGTAAATTACTAAATTATTACAGTTCGAGACCCAGCCTGTACAGAAATGACTATGCACAATGAAGCATGCCAGTAAACCAGGATCATTGACAAGATACAAAAAAAAATGATAAAGAACAATACCTGAACATACTCCTGATCATTGCCAAGGCGTCTTCCTCATCTTCAATTTCATCATCAAATCTTCTTTTCGCCGGTTGTTTTTTCTTTGCATGAACATCACGTATTCCATTAGAAGATATTTGTCGAGATAGCTACAGGGGCACACACAATGAAGAATTAATTTAGAAGAAAAAAGCATTCCTAACTAAATGGCATTGCGCCCATACACACGAAGATGAATGCACATGGCATAACAACAAAAGAAAGAACTGACATTATTTTGCAGAAATATTAGCATGGGTTTCGAGGGAGGCCTTACCTGCCTTTCTACTGGTTTTACTCTATCATTTGCCTGAACTCTCCTTTGCTCAGAATAGCGACTTTGCGAGGAAAGAGGCCTTTGCCCCTGCGACGACTGCAGCCTGTAGCTTTGTGACTGGGGTCTAAGGCCTTGCGAAGATTGCTGTGGTCTCTGTTTCTGCAATGATTGCTGCGGCTTCTGACTCTGCAACAACTGCTGTGGCCTTTGACTCTGCGACAACTGCTGTGGCTTTCGACTCGGCAACGACTGCTGCAACCTCTGACTCTGCACCGATTGATGTGGTCTCTGACCATGTGAGGCTGATTGCATCCTCTGACTCTGTGAGGATTGTGGCCGCTCATTCTGTGAGACAAGGTGCTTTGAAGGTACATTATTCTTCTTCGGTGGTTGATCATTCACATCCTTCATAGAATGCTTATTTATGATAGGACCCTTGCTCGGAATTTTTTGACTTGTAACTTTGCTTGTAGTAGCCTGGCTTGACCCATTTCTAACAACACTACGCATTCTTCCATTGTCAAGTGAAACAGTCCTTTCTCTGTTTGGAAAAGCCTCCTTTCTCTTGGAATCTACCTTGCTTTCAGCATGCCTTTGTGTGGATGATTTGTTCTTCAATCCATACCCATCTGATAATCTGGCAGGTTGACTTGCTGGTGCCCTGCTCTTCACTGCTGAATGTGTCAACTCACGATCTTCAATATCAAAGAAACCAACCATCAGCATTTCTCTACTAAACAGAAAAGACCTAGTTCCGTGCAAGGGAAGTTCAAACTCACCAGACTTTTGAGTGAAGGAAGACCTAGCCGCAGGCTTTTCCTTTGGAGAGGATGAAATGCCAGCATCATCTGAGAGTAGAAATGAATAGTCCCGATTATCCTTAAGTGCCTCAGCCTTTCTTTTTGCCTGCAAATTGCAGTAGCTATTTTGTGACCATACCAGATTAAGTTTAATATAGCACACATATAGACAATCCAATAAAGGTAAATCCTTTGTACCTCATTAACAATCTTCCGTTTCTGGTGAAGTCCATTTGTTTTAGCTTGCACTTTTGAAGATGATGGGATGTCCTTCTACACATATATTAGCTGCAGTTACTAAATGTTGGATCAATGATAATTGGGATAAGATGTAGTACTACATACTCCAGAAGGTATTCGATCTCTGGACATTGTGCTCTGTAGTTCTTTCATTGATTTTCTTTCCTCAATCACTCGCTGGGAAATCACCGGCTTGGATGGCCCAAAGAAGGAGCCAAAACTACACAAATAACATACATAATGAACTCAATAAATACAACAGTAGAAACAGCCACGGTAAAAGGAAGGAGATGCAAGGTAGAAAACAAAGCGGGGGAACAGCAGCTGCATAAAGTGTAAAAGAGATAGTAGCATTTAAAAGAAAATCCCCTTTTCCATCTTACAGATTGGGGCCTGCCTGGACGCAAATGAAAATTGATTCCCCATGAAAACATTAAAATCACCAAGGTAAAACATTGAATTTCAAGTGGACAACAATATTTCAACAAAGGATATAATGGCCAATCTGTTGACTATGATAAGTTTCGCATTTCCAAGGCAAATTATCAACAAAAAATGTAACCAACAAATGATTTTTTTTCTCAGTTGGGTTTTAACCATCTAAAAAGGCCCTGATAGGAGGTAATGTCAGAAGGAACCATAGATGGACTACCTTCTCTGTAGGACATAATTTTTCTGTATTGTATACATTCCTCGAGCAAAATCAAACAAAATGCTCGAGAAAATGTAGAAGAGGTGTATCAAAGACACTTACTTGGTTGGAGGTTTTCTATCATGCGAGGAAGATGAGCGGCCAGCTGTGCTAGCACCCTGTGCCCTTCGCCTAATCTGCTCCTTTAATCTTTCTCTAATTTGAAGGAATTCCTGTTGCCCCTCTGGTGGTTCTTCCTCTTCTTCAACATACTCCTCCCCAGCACCCGAACCTTCTTCCTCATACTCATCTTGATCATAGTACTCGCCTTCATACTCATCCTCCATTGCCCGATGATAACCCTTTACAATGATTGTCATCATCGTGAGAAAGAAAAGCATTGTCACAAATGAAATGACAGTAGCTTCTTTTTTTTCTTTTCACTGAATTAAGCTCACATGTTCATGATTATAGCATAATCTCCAGTAAACTAATGTTCCTACTGCTTCTACGAATCATATATGATTGAAACTAAACAGAATAAAGTGGAGTAAAAGCTAATCTTACATTTGTCTCGTACCCGTAGCCCCTCATTTCCTCGAGGATCCCGTCGTATCAGCCTCACAATCCCTGAATCAAAGCCGGTAACTTTCGTAAGTTTGCAAAGCTCGCCGAGAATTTTTCACTAAGTGCTGAACTTGAACCAATCAGCCATCCAACTGGGACCAAATACAAGTCAAACCGAGCAATAATTGACCCCCCCCCCCCCCAAAAATTCCGCTGTTAAGGACCCCAGGCCACATCCCAACCACCTAATCGCTCAAATCCCGCCCCAACCGCGAAGCAAGGGATGTCCCCATCTAGGGTTTCGATGGGTACAGTGGCGCGAATCTAGGACGCCGCCGCGGCAAAGCAACCATCGAACCAACGGAATTAGCGTCGCCGGACAGGGGCGTCACCTCAGGGAGCGGAGACGCCTCGTTCCGCGACGGGCACGAGGCCAGAATTCGCCCGGAGAGATGCCGCGAGACGCGGCTGGATCAGAAGACGCAGGCGGGGAGGTCGGAGCAGGCAGCTGCTGCGTCGGCGGCGGGCGATCGGAGCCCGAGGTGCGGCGGTGGCCCGGCGCGGGGGAGATCGGCGGGGAGGCGTCGCCGGAGCAAGGCCGCGTGGGGTAGGGTGAGGCCTTTTGGCTTCGTCGGGTTGGGAGAACCAGCGACGAGGGTGGGAGAAGGGGACCGCGGGTGGAAGGCCTCCCGGTATATAGGCGTTTCGCTGCGCGAGGGTAAGAAACTGACGTCATCGCGTTTGGATGCCTCTCTCGTCAGAGTCTCCGGATGGGCTGCCCTAAGAAAACCCAAGAATCTCCAGATGGGCTTTCTCCTTTCGGCAACTGCGTGGGGGCCCAATTGCGAGCTCCAGCTCTGCAGCTCCAGTTGTCTGCCCAAAACGCGCAGCTTCCGTCAACCCCAGACCTGGCACCTTTAGGGCCTGTTTGGAAGAGCTCCACCAACTTCAGATTCACGAAAAACGTAAATTTGGAGCTGGATTCACCGTGGAGCAGCTCCATAGTGGATCTGGATTCGTCAAAGTGTTTGGTACAGCTCCACCTCCCTCTCTATCTCACTTCCACCTGGACCCCATGTGTCAGGGGGCAAAATGAAAAAAAAATCCCGGCGGCGCAGGCGCGGCAGCGGCCGGCGCAGGCGCAGCAGCGGCCGGCGGCCGGCAGGCGCAGGCGGAGAAGAGGAGGAGACGGAGCGGCCAGCGGGCGAGGCGGAGCGGAGCGGCCGGCGGGCGAGGAGGAGGCGGAGCGGCCGGCGGGCGAGGAGGAGGCGGAGCGGCCGGCGGGCGAGGAGGAGGCGGAGCGGCCGGCAGGTGCAGGCGAGGCGAGGCGAGGCCGGCGGCCGGCAGGCGAGGCGAAGGCGCAGGGGAGGACGGCGCAGCGACGAGAAAGAAGAAAAACGAGCCGTTTTTTTGTAATCAGTGGCATGGTGGGTAATTTTCCCCAACTCCACCAATTTGAGTTTGGTGGAGCACCCCTTGAGGTGCTCCACCAATTTGGTGAATCTGGAGCTAGATCCATGGTTTTGGTGGAGCAGATCCACAGTGGAGCTGCTGGAACTGGAACTGCTTGGCTTGGAAAAGTGGATCTGGATTTGGTGAATCTAGAGCTGGTGGAGCTCTCCCAAACAGGCCCTTATATACGAGGAGAAAATGGAAGCTGGGTCTTGGTCCCTATCTCTGACAAGGAAAAAGTCAGTGCTATAGTACGGTGTCTTTCAGTCGCTGAAGATCTAAGAGCTGGTTAGGCTGATGGGAGTAGGAGAGTGACGTTTCATCTTGCAGATTGGCGTGCCAACCGCTCTGCTTTGGTGAAGCCATAGTAGACTGCTTTACTTCCAGGCCACGTAAGAAAATTCCAGCCAATGGGAGATCCACCAATGACGTAAGACCCTTGCACGCGTTCGCCCAGCTAATTTGTATAGTTTGTGTAACGCCCTATTTACTGGGTTGTTAGGATTTTTTTTCCTAACCGTCTAGGACTTATAACTATAGTAGATAAGTGTATATTATTTTTATCGTAAGCTTAAACATAAAATTCAAATATTATTATAAAATTAAACCTTAGCAGCTAAGTTTTACATAGCGGAACGAGCGGCGCAAAGTTCTATTACAATACAAAATAATTCCATAGCCGTACCTGGGTATAGAATAAATCATAACACCAGGCGTCGTCGATATCATAGGGATCTTTAAAGCCTTTCTCAATAATTCCTTCATTATTTTCCCAAGCATCTTTTGTTAATAGTTTAGCAAGTACGAGTACAACCACCATACTCAACAAGTTACATGAAAAAAATACTATATAGCTACTTGCTAGTATTTTCAAGGGGTGAGAATATAGTGGTTTTGTTAACATATTTGTGGATGTAATTTTATTTGTAAACATTTTATTTTTAAACACAAAATAACAAATCATAAACTTCTTAAGGAATTTGGGTTTCAACATCTCGATTACCAAACTTCAATATTTCCAAATCGTTTCTAAATCTACTTATGCTTCGCTATTGGAATCACCTATTAAACACAGCTTCAGTTACCGGAAGCACGGCGTATTCGAATACCACATATTATGACTCTGTAGAGTTGTCTAACTTTACCCACAAGATTTCTTAACTCTCATGATTGAGTTAAGAAAACAAGGTTGCTTCACTGCTAATCTCTTTATGTAGTCTCTACCCGATAGACTAGGTACTCCCTGTCACGGAATACGGCGGCCTGACAGGGTGGAGCCTACCATTGTATTTTACCATTTCCATACCATATTTTTACGCCTGTTGTTCCCTTTTCCGGAACAATATATTATATTCTTGTAGTAGATATTTAATCGATTTGAGCAGCTACTAAATCAAGTTTGATAAGTCAACACTTGTGGTTGAGTGATTACTATGTTTTTTACTTAGTATAAGGTTCTAGTTCTTACTTTTCATCAACCAGGTAACCATTTACAAATAAATATCCCAGTGTTGTCACTACTAGTGTAAAGTAGATGAATCTCCTAAAATACCATGGTATATTTTATAGTAATTTATTATTACTAGGGCTTGTCAAGGTGAATATGGTCATCAAATAAAACATAGATTTTTCATATGGTAGGACATAACTAATATCATGTCATTCAAAACATTTGTTGTACATGAAATATCAGTGTGTCAATAACATAATGAAAATTCTAGTAAACAAATAATTAAATGAATATAGGTTCAATATAATCAAAAACATGTGACTTGCCTTGCGGATCAATGTATTCTATGATTTCATATTCTTCCGAGTCTTGTGCTTATACTTGAGCTTCTTCTTCCTGGGCCGGCTGGTCTATGATGTCATGTGCTAACGCAAACAAAAAACAAATCAATTCTGTGCTCAAAGGATTGAGTTAGTAATAAAAATAAAGACAATAAAGAAGTAAAATCCAGAAAAACTAAATAAAATAGGTTTGGGGATTATAGGAGTTTGGTATGGGAAAACGGAGCTGAGGAATGGATGTACAGGATCGAAACGATCAAAATAAATGTATATATGCATTTTGAGATTTCATGAACAGTAACGAGCTTGGTACTATTCATCATAGGTTTTACTATTCACAGAGGGTTTGGTCTTTATCGAGTTGTCATTGCGTACTTGAAGAACTCTACGTGTACTCGGGTGGTCTGTATTGGCACAAATCTTGCTCACGAGCGGAAGTGTTTATGGAGCTGGAAGATGTGGTCGTAATCAAGTTACGACTACTAAGACTGAGTATTCCGTGTGGTCGTAAACCACAACGTGGTCGTAAGCCATAGCGTGTTCATAAATCATAGCGTGGTCATAACGACAACATGGTCGTAATGACGTGGTCGTAACGACTCCTGAGTAGTCGAGTGCGAAGTCGACGAAGATCGGATGGTGTACGAGTTACTACTAAGATCGGACGACGTCCGAGTAGTTGCGGGGATTGGACGGCGTCTGGGTGGCTTAAGGTATCGGACGATGTACGAGTGGCTGCGGGGATTGTTAGATTTAATCTTGATGAGTTGTAAGTGGTCACAGAAGCTGTGGGTGAAGTCACACTTGATGCCATGGTCGAAACCACAGTCGAAGCAATGGTCGAAGCTGTAGCCGAAGCAGCAGTCAAAACTGCAGAAGTTGAAGTCGGAGGCTCTGAGTACTAGCAGTCGAAGACATCGAGCACGAAGAAGCCGTGGTCATAGCATCGAGTTAATGCGCCATAGTCGAAGGCACCATGGTCGTAAGGCAGATGTGGTCGGAAGAACACTGTAGCAATCAGAAGCGTCTGAGTGCATATTGTGGTCGGAAGTCGGACGTGGCTGAGTGTAGTCAGAGCTCTCGAGTGCAAGGGGAAGTCGTAACTGTGAGAAGCAGTTGTATAAAGCGATCGTAGCTGTGAGAAGCGGTCAGAGAGTTCAAGCGGCGGGGCGGTCAGAGATTTGAAGTGGTGGAGCAGTCGAAGAATCCGTGGTCGAAACAATAATTGACGACCATGGGTGGGTTCCTAGTGACGAGGGGTTTCATTTTTGGCCCTGGGAGTGGTCGGGGATGGCTGGAGCTTCGCCGATGGCAAGGTGTATTCGCGATGGTTTTTAATGGCAACGTGAGTTTCAAGGGCGAAGGGGACAAGAGCATTAGTGTTTGAGCATCCTTGGGGTAGGGGAAACTTGGGTAAGTGGCGGCTCGGGTCAAGGATGGCTGAGCCGAGCTGTCCACAGTGATGGTCTTTAGCTGGGTGGCGCACGTCGGTGATCTCAAAGAAGGGGCTCGAGGAGCTATTGTAATGGTTCGGTGGTGTCCTGAGAAGCATAAGGGTGCTACGGCCGAATGCAATTGAAAAGTAATCAACTTAATATTAGGAATTGGAAATTGGCTTTCTTCGGGGTATTCCAGTGATCGTCGGCGGTGTGGTGGTCGTTAAAGCAATTGGGGTGGATGGCTCACCTTGGGCACCAGTACATCTCAAAGGAGGGGCCCGAGGGTTTAAATAGAGTGAGAGGCGGTTCGGCATAGTGGTGGCCTCCGCTCGAGCTTTGGCACGTGGACAAGAGGGAGGGCACGGGAGGCTTCGGCGGGGGTTCGACAGAGGCTAAGGAAGTCATCATTGCATATTGGCTTGTGCGTCTCCTCGATTGGCGAGACACGACGGTCAAAAGAGGCGGCGATCAGGTCGGCAGTGAGAGCAGAGGAAGAACAGAGAGGCGATGGTAGGCAAACCAAAGGAGGCGGCGGCCAATCCCAACTCAAAAGCTTCACCGTGAGTCTAGAGAAAGTTAATAGCTGTCAGGGGCGGGGCTGGCGAGGCGTATGACCGAGGGTGAGTGGCAAAGGCATGGCAGCAGGGAAATGGATTGAGACGACTGAAGGTTGCAGCGGAAGAGGTCGGCCGAGAGAGAACAGAGAGAGTGGAAGGGTAGAGGTGGCGGTGAGCTCTGTCGGCCGCTCTAACGCGTAGCAAGGGCAATTAAGAGGGGTCAGAGGCGAGATAAGTGAGGATGTACGACCTCTGACCTCTGGCAGAGGCGTGGCAGCAGCGGGAAGAAACGAGAAGGAGCGGAGATGAAAAGAACAGGGTCACGGTGATATTTTCGGTTGATGAACAATTTCTACTCGACTACTGTGCACAGATGAAAAAGGGCAGAAGCAGAGGTGGGAAGGAGATTTGAACGGTGGTGATTTAAGGAGAAAAGGGGGAAGAACCAAATGAAATCAAACTCAAAAGTAAATTTAAATTTATTTTGAAATTCGGTTTTGTTTCAATTTGCTATCTCATTTGGTTTGGCTTCCCGCTGAATCAGTGAATCTCCGCTCGTAACATGTTTGCAGCAGTCTCCGTGCTAACAGGTTTGAGTGGTACCTTCTCACTTGTATTGTGCTGAAAAATTGCAACCAGCCCTATCTGAGGAACTTGATTCTTCTCTCCAGATGGGACTTTCTGCAGGCTTGTCCTTCGTAGCTCTTGCTGCAGGTTTGTACAATGGTTTTACAGGCTCAGCAGCAGTAGAGATAACAAGCTGCATTTTCTTGGATAATTCCATGAGAACTTTTATCTCTTTAACATAAGATGAGCAGGGGGCAGGCTACTTAAGACTTATTTATCTTCAATGAATGCATGCATATGCATGAGCAAGAATCCAACGTTTAAAAGATCATTCAAATATAAGCGTTAAGCCCCAGCTGTTCAAGAGATATTTCTAGACCAAACCACACATGGGGCACTTTAGGTGACCTTTCCAAATATCATATGTTTTTAAAATGGCTACTGCTTAAAAACAAACTCAAATTTTTACCTTTTGGGTATTTGTCAAATTACTCATCATGGGGAAGATTATGAAACATGTGAAGGGCACCCCATGTGTGTGATGAGTATTTAACTTTATTATGAAAATGTTGTTGAAGTTTGTGTTTGGTTTTGGGAGTTTGTAATGTTCAAAGTTGTTGTTAGGTGTAAGTCGGTCTGACTGTCATGGGGATGGTGGTTTGCTTGGCTAGTGGTCGACGGTCTAATTGCCATAGGGCTAGTGGTCGAACCTGTCATATGGCTTTTAAAAATTGCATACCAAGCACTTGTATAGGCATGTTTGGGGATATGTTTGCACTAAATATCACCTAAAATAGAGTTCTAAGTTGAAATTAAATAGAGTTTAACCAAAATTTCAGAGGGGGTGGGGACAAACTTTGAATGTTCATTTCACTTGGAGAGGAATGTTTTATAGACAATTCCTTAGGATAGCAGAGCTCTAAATCTAGAGCGCGCACACACATAAGGCCCCACTGATCCAGCAACAAAAACATTTCCAAAATTTGTGATTGGGCCCAACCTATCTTCCAGTATACTGAAATTCCCAGCATAGCTAAGCATCTATATCACATATAGGGTCTAAAATTCCACAATTAAACATATGAGTTGCAGATATCATTTCAATGGTTACGATAGTGAGGGTAACAAGCTTCAAGGTGGTTGTCATGCATCAATTGGATGATAGCTACCAACCTAAGCAACGTAGCAATTTTTACCAAAATTATGCGCATACATAATAGTTTTGAATACAATATACATAACAGTAAAAATATAAGATCAACATAGTCAAAGGAGGTGCTTTCCTTGTTGTTGAACAATTGTCTCTTGTTCTGGATCAATCTTAAAGCATTTCTGGTATATTGGTATATATCGTATAAAGTCAAATAATAAAAATAAATACCAAATAAATTCAAATAGAGATAAAATTCAAATACTTTTATAGAATATAAAGGAGCATGATTTTATTTAGAAATAAGTTTCACTCAATTTGGAGTTCAAACGCAAAAGTTACGAGCATTCAAAGCTTTGCTGGGAGAGAAAATCCCAGAAAATAAAAAGGGTTACTGCAACAACTACGGTAGCCATGGTGGAGTGAGGCGGCGAGCCGCGCTGGAGCTGAAGACGACAATGGTGTTTTGGGCATCTCAATGGAGGAGACGAGCTAATGATGGGCAAAATGGAAGCGACGTGGAGTGTTGAACAAGGTGATGTGGTTGGGGAAAACTTTTATGGCAAGACAAGGGCGAGACACTCGAAGAAAACTCACGGTCGAGCTTGAGATATCGTGGATACTCGCACAGTGGTGACTTCAAGCGGACGTCGGGCTCGGCTTAGAGGGAGGGGGGTAACGCAGGGCTTCGTGTAGAAGGCTTGAGGGAGACAATTGATCAACTTTCTATGATCGGCACTGTAGATGAACAATGGCTCTCTAGATAGTCTCCAATTACAGGTGCTGCGTGTGGGGGAAGATGGCTAGCGAGCAGGCTCGGCTAGCAACGAGATAGGGAGAAGAGAGTAGAGAAGACGGCTTCGCGAGATGGCGCCTTCACGTGGGGAAAACGTAAAGGGGAGGCAGCTAGGTTGTGGACGGCATGCAGGCCAGATTGGGCTAGAACAAGAGATGGGCCAATAGTGACGAATTCAACCCAAGAGAAAGGTTTTGAATTTAATTTTTTTCTAATTAGTTTAATCACAGAAATCGGGTTTGATTTTTAAAAAAATTAGCAAACCAATTCCAAAAATTATGAAATTTTTTGGAGAGGTAATTAGATTATTTAGAACTCAAATAAACTATTAGCAGGCCTTGGTCAGGTTTTAATCCATTACATAAATTTATTTTTTAGCTGCTGAAAATTAAGAAAACATTTTCTTTAATGCAGAAATTTTTGGGGGGGAAAAGCAAGGAAATGCAGAAATGATGTTTTTGAGATTAATTAAACAGATTTTGAAAATTTGGGACGTTACAAATAGAAGTATGTATTGGGTTGTTTTGGGTTGGGAAATAAGAAAGAACTTAGCACCTTTTGTTCAGGCGTAACTGAGATCATTGCATTAACGTACTGTAGCTTTGCGAGAGGGCAGGCTCGGTGTTTGCACCTTCTTAGAGTACAATTGCTTATGATTACATGTTTGAGCTGTTGATACGGAAAAAAAGTGTTTTTGGTTGTGTATTGCTCAGTAGATATACACTACTACTATTTCAGTTACAAGCAGCTTCCTGCGAATCTAGTGTTATGACGCAATATTTGTAAGTGGCGGACAACATATAACCAGAACAATCTAGGGAAGAAGTTACGACCACTGTACGATCAAGTACACAGGGCAATATACATCCGAAATCAATCTAATTGTACTTGTCTATCACTCTGTCAGCAATCATTCTTACAAAAGAAAAAAATCTGTCTGACACCAAGGACTGCTGAATCAACCTTCTGTGCAAGTTGCAAGTAGGCGAGGACCTTTCCGTGAATGGTACTCTAAAAAAAACTTTCACACAGTGGTCAGAGACAAAAAAAACAACTTAATAAGCAAGAGACACAATCTGGAGAAGTGGTGACAAACACCTACACAGTGCTTTCTGATTAAAAACATTTAGAGAACATATTACATCCAACATGTAAATACGGTTGCTTTGTCAGTAATCAACCTCTCACTAAATACTGCTGAATCAACCTACTTCAACACCAACATGGTACAGATGGTACACTTGCTAAGGAGTGAGCACGCACACAGCCTTAGGTGTAATGCATCAAACAAAAGCACATTATCACCGCTACCATTTTCTTCGGAAAACAGGAGGTACATTCACATTCAATTGCTCCAGCTTATCAATCTGAGCAATACATCCATTCATTCTCTTCAGTACCTTGGGCATAGCAGCAATATTAGCCTCAGTCTTGGATTTGAAGATTTTCAGAATTTCAAGCTTCTCTTGATCAACTTCAGCAAGTGATGTTCCAGCTTCAGACTGCGGTTCAGTTGGAACTTCTGCAATATCCATATTGGTGTCAGCCTTTGTTTAATTACCAAATTTGTGTAAATTCTTTGCATTATTTTGAATTTGCCACTTATCCATGCCATTCTAAGTGATACTTTATTTACCATAGTTGCAAAGTAGCAGGTTGAACTCATAGTGTAGTATTGGGTGAATGGCAGTAAAATTAGTATGAGGTTAACTTGTTACACTGAGTATAAAAGAAGCAACAGTACACAAATATTATTCTCATAATGAGACATGAAGTGATGGAGCGGCCTAGTTGAACTCGCGGAGGGGAAAATGGGAAAAAGAAAGGTTCACTTTTCTAGGTTCGAAACTTCAAAGGACAGATTTTCCTGGGTAACAGTTAAAACACCTAAGTAAACAATTTTCAGCAATTACTGACTAAAGCACTCAACTCAGCTAAAACTACAATACAGGCAGTCAACAAACAGGTCCTATTATCTATAATTTGTCAAACTTCACCGAATTCCCTTTACTCACAGCAAACACAACGCATCTGTGTAAGGTCAGGCGTTAAAATTGTTGAGCATGTGTTTTGTAACTGAACTAAGTTTGAGATTACTACAACTCATCATACGAAGAAAAACATACAGTTTTAGAAAATATTGTCAGCTAGGTCATGGCAACCACAGCTCAAGAATTGAGCCCCAAATATAAATTACCAAGACAATAAACCACCGATTCCTCTGATTATTGGGTCGACAAGGTTCAAACCAAACCCGTCTCCCGTAACCCCAAGCCCTACTAACTATCTGATGATCAATTCAAGCAACACTACACTACATTGCTGATATATACAATTAATTAATCCCAAGACAAATAATACAAAAGGGGCATTCCCCCATGTACACTTCAAGCACGGCCTATTCACGCGCAAAGTTACATAAACCCCAGATAAGGGGACGAACCAATCGAAAACCCTAGTACTAGAGCAAGGCCGGAAGCGCGCGTACCAAGGCAGGTGGGTGGGCGGAGGGCGGCGTGGCGGGATGCGGCGGCATCGAGGAGGCGGGCGGCGGCGTCGCGGCGGTGCTCGAGGATGCGGCGGCCCAGATCGGCCACCTCCCTCTCCAGTTCCTCTGTCTCCTCCCCCGCCTCATCCTCTCCTGCGGCGGCGGCGGCGGAATCCGGGGCCTTGCGCTTGTGGCGGTTGGGCGGGGCTCCAGCTTGGCTCGGCGCAGGCGAGCGGCCCGCCATGCAGAGATTGGAGCTCGTGGACCAGAGGCGAGTGGAGAGACTGAGGAGGCACGCGCGGACGGAAGGGGCAGCAGAGCGTGACATTCCGGACCGCTTGTTAGAATCTTGGACACATATGGACCCCTAAACACCCGAGATTTTATTTTTGGTCTTCAAACCAAAAAAATTCCGAAACTAAACCCCCGCCTGAGCGCGCGTTCACGTTGCGTCGACACGTGTTCGGTCGTGCGGTGTGGTACCGCACGACCGCACTGTAGCACGGGTCGTGCGGTCAAAAAACCGAGTCGTGCGGTCGGGGCTTCGGTCGTGCGCTCAAAAAACCGAGTCGTGCGGTCGGGGCTTCGGTCGTGCGCTCAAAAAACCGGAACGTGCGGCCGGCGCGGAGGGCGAGGCGGTCGTGCGGTGTGGTACCGCACGACCCGTGCTACAGTGCGGTCGTGCAGTACCACACCGCATGACCGGACACGTGTCGACGCAACGCGAACGCGCGCTCAAGCGGGGGTCCAGTTTAGGAATTTTTTTGGTTTAGGGGCCAAAAACGGAATTTCAGGTGTTTAGGGATCCACATGTGTCCAAAATTCCGCTTGTTAGACCTTCAGCTTCGCTTTTTTAGGCTTTTTTTCACTTTTTTTATTTATTTGGATTGTCTGACACTATGATGATATAATTTTTCTTTTTATATATTTTAAAATTTAATTGTGTTGAAAAGGCCATCAGCGGGTATAGTATATTTTCAACCGCTGTAATACAAAATAAGTCATAAATCAAAACTTATAACCCAAATAAACACCACACAATTTTGGGAGATTGGAGCTAGCAGGGAGGTGCTCAGTTAGAGATGGCAATGAGTATAAACCCACTGGGTTTTATTATCCCAAACCCGTGCCCATGAAAGTTGGACGTGCCCGCTAAAAAACCCATGCCCGTGACGGGTGCAGATTTTTGCCCAGACCCATGCCCACTGGGTTAACGGGTACCCATGGGTCGCCCGTCGGGTCAGTAATGTGAGCTGCAACAATGGTTAATGGAGAGGAGGAAGAAGTTCACCGGTAGGGGTGAAAACGGATCGGATATTTCCCGACCGACCGACCGCCGAATCCGAGTCGGATCGAATTCGGATAGTCATATCGGATAATTATCGGATTCGGAGTCGGATTCGGATAATTGTTTTCGGATACGGATTCGGATTCGGGAGCGGACTATCCGACGGATACGGATACTATCCGGAATTTTATCGGATAATACCCGGATATAGTTTTCGGATATCCGGCCCATCAGCCAAATCATCATTTTCAGCCCATTAGCCCATTAGCAAATCCAAATAAATTCCAACAAATCCAATAAATGCAAATAACACCAAAAAAATTCCAGAAAATGCACAAAAAATACTATAAATCTAGGAGAACTTAAGGAAATAACATAAACTATTTTTAGCTTTTAGAAAATAGTTAAAATAAGTTTTTTTGCTCTTAGCTTAAAAATAAAATCTAAAAATCCAAATAAATTTCCAAATCCAATAAAATATGGGATATGATATGGAATGAGTAATATCCGACCGAATTCGATCCCCGTCACTCTGCTACCTGGATTATGTGCTAAAGCAGCTATTTCTATCAAGAAAAAAGAAGATATGCTTAAAAAGGTTCAGCCATATGAATATATGATATATATCTCTCAGATCCTCATGTTTCATTCACTGGGATCGTTGGTAAGAATCCACCTTTGATTTAGTATTGAGTGTTGACTGCAGCTTTTTACTAGTGAAACTGTACTTTTTGGAACTGTAATCATCTGTATTATCCGCCTATATTATCTGTTTCCGAGCCGAATTCGTTATATATCCGTCCCGATGGTACCGTATTCGAAACTCCGAATATTCCGAATTCGTATTCGTATCCGGTCTTACCGTATTCGACTCCGAATCCGAAAAAAAAATATGGATTAGGATACGGTTTAAGCAATATCCGACCGAATCCGATCCGTTTACACCCCTATTCACTGGCCATCTTCGTTGGAGCCGGAGGGAAGCGCCATGGCCAAGGGCCTACTGCTGTGATGCGCGTTGGCTGCGGTGTGGGGGGCGGCGGGCTGAATTGGAAGGCGAGGCGACGGCGAGGGCGTGCGGGAGGACGAGCATGCGGCGAGAGTGGCGGAAGCTGCGGGACGGAAGGGCGAGCGTGGAGACTGCTGGAGACCGAGCGCGGAGCGCCAGATGCACCGCCGCTACGGCGGCTATTGAATCGGGGTAGGGACTGGGGAGGAGTGTGTAGTGACCGTGGCGAGTGCTAGCTAGGGTTAGCCGTATGGGTAATGGGGCATTGCCGCATTGGATTGGGGGGATTGGGGCTAAATGGCTAATGGGCTGGGCTGGTTTGCCTGGAAGGCTGGGAGTCTGGGTTTATAACTCCTATGGATCGGGTTTATATTACCCATGGGTTTACGGGTTTGGGTACTATAGGAACGTACCCGAACCCGGCAGACCCGATGGGTTGGGTTTTTTGCCCATTAAGAAACTCATGGGTTAGGAAATTGACTCAGACCCATGCCCTAATAAAGTAAAAATCCACCGGGTATCGGGTATCGGGTACCCATTGCCATCTCTATGCTCAGTTGGCTTGACCGCGTCGCTCTCAAAGCCTGCCCATGTTCAAGCCTCACTAGCTTATGCCGTTATGCCTGTATAGGAACATGCATGCAACGAGATTTTTGAAGATAGCTGTCTTTATTCACCGTCTATTTTGACCTCGAATCTATATGCAGATGACGTAACATGGACGTGCAACATCGAGAGACATATATGCATTCGCCAAGGAAATCTCTATTATTTGCATGTGGACCCATCATTAAAAGGACACTTGAAGAAAGAAAGAAAGATAAGAGCCCTAGGCTAGCACGTCCCTCCCTCTACCAGTTTGCCTCTCCTTATACTTACTTACCAGTATGTAAAGTAAGATATCATATCACACAAAGATAACAATCAAAACTTTATATAATTATTTTACAATGCAAGTTGTTGAATTTAAATATACAATAGATACAATGGATGTAAAAGAGTCAAATTCTCCCTCAAAACAAACCAAAAGGACAAATCACTCCAACTCTCTCCACAAAGAAACAAAACGAGAAAGAAAAATTAAGAACCTTAGTGAAAATGTCTACAACCTGACTATAAAGTGAAGAACAACGTAGAAAAATTAAGAACCTTAGTGAAAATGTCTACAACCTGACTACAAAGTGAAGAACAACGTCACCTTTCTCTATATGGTCTCTAAGAAATTAATATTCAATATTAATGTGCTTGGTTCTAGAATGTTGCACTGGGTTTTTGGCAATAGTTATGGCGCTAGTGTTGTCACAGAAGAGAGAAACACTATCTAAGGCCAACCTATAGTCCGGCATAGTAGATAAGATCTAGAGAACCTAACAGCAACTACTAGCAATAGCTACATACTCCACCTCAGCAGTGAACTGTGCAACAGATGATTGCTTCCTGATGACCAAGAGATAAGAGATGTGTCTAGAAAATGATAAGTGACAGATGTACTCTTCTTATCTATCATATATCTTGCAAAATTAGCACCAGAAAAAGCGCGAAGAGAGAGTGCAAAATTAGAAGAATACCATATTCTAAAGTCAAGAGTGTCCTGAAGGTATCTGAAGATGCAACACACTGCTTGACAATGCGAGGCACGAGGGGAATCCTAAAATCTAGCACATAGACACATAGTAAACTGTATGTCCGGCATCGATGACGTGAGGTAGAAAAGGGATCCGATCATATTGCGGTACTCCTTCTGATCCATGGGCTCTTCATCCTCATCAGGATCCAGTATAATAGAAGTGTCAATTAGAGTAGAGAGCAATTAGGTCTCCATCCAAGGGTTGAGAAAAGTGACTGAATTTTTTCGCTTGATAAACAGAGTCCCTAAAATGACGCGAAAGTACTTTTAATGAAAATTACTAGTGTATTTTTATGTAACAAATCTAAATAGTTATATATATATTTATTGTCAAAATTTTAAAAAGGTTAACTGCTATTCTGAAATGATGAGGAAAAAAGAACTTATGGAGCATTAGCTATCTGTCAAAATGTTCTTCTTGTACAGACTAATCCACTAATCCATTCTTACTATACTACATTGCATTTATGTGGTTTGTCTTGTAAGCACTTGTATGTTTGTTGGAATATCTTTCTTTCTATAAACTGAAATAAATCTGGGTGGAACTTGGCTTTCTGTTTTCAAAGGCTGAAGATGTAACGTTCTACCCCATCGTCGAAAAAAATAGGCAATAGCTCAATCACAACGACAATTTTGTCGTAACAGTACTCCTTTTGAGAAAACAAATTTGTCATGTTTGATGTAACTTGTTCTTTGACTATACTGTGTAATGAACACATATTTTTTGTTGAAAAATTTTAAAGACAGTTTTTCAAGCATTGGGCTGTGGATTGCTCTTCTTTTTTTCTTCTTTTAAGCAAGTGGGGTAATAGTGTACTCATGTTTAGATTCAGCATGACATGTCACGGAATCAAATTCCAGAAATCATAATTAAAAACTTAATATACACCATATGCGTGAATGGTTGGACTCGAATTTAGTTACCAGCCAGAAGCCCGACGTGTGACTTTGGTTGAACGCGCTGTTGGCCGGTAGAGTCTCTTTATGATCATATACACATATCATCGAGTTTCCTTTTAGAACTTTGTAGTAGTAATAAATCAAATCTGGATGCAATGTTCTCTCTTTCGAAAAAATGAAGCATACAATGTTTGTTCTGGTCCATCACCAAAGTGTACACATGTTATTGGTTTCAACTTTCAAACAAAAAAAGGTGTACAAATATGATTGACCTGTTGTTTGCGGGTTTACCTTTCTTAATACAAAGATACACAGCTCTCCTGTGTGTTCGAGAAAAAAGAAGTAACAAGAATCCAATTTGCACGAAAGGCGCAAACATTATTCCTAATCCAGTGCGTGATCAGGCGAAGGTGACGGAGATTGGGCTCCGCACGGTGTGCGTCTCGGACACCCACCGGAGCGCGCCCTGCACCACCCTCGCGCCACTCTGCTTCGGCCACACGACCACCGTGAAGCTCTCCTCCTGGTTTGCCTCGGTGAACTCCAACCCGCGCGGAAATACGCCGACGTTTACGGTGCTGTCTGGCATGTCAACTGCCGCGTAGTACACTGACGGCACCTCCCCAACGTTCTTCACCTTGCGCCTGACAATCAATGGCGCCGTCGAATTCCACGTCTGCGGGAACGTGACCGAGATCGACGGGTAATTCAGCAGGCGGTCCGGGATCACCGTGACGTTCGAGCAGTTGAGCGGGCGGCGCGCGATCACCGAGACCTCCTGACTCGTGTACAGGCCGCAGAGGTAGCCGAGGTAGTCGCTGGGGGTAATGTCGTAGACTAGACCAGGGTTTGCGGCCTTCACCGGGTTGACGTGGCCGGCGCCGGTGGCAAAGAAGTTGGCCGGCACATGCTGCTCGTTGAGTATGGGGTTACCGGAGCGGTCGGTGATGTCGGCGGTTGTCATGATGGCCGACTTGATCGCTGCCGGTGACCAGCCTGGGTGCTTGCTCTTGATGAACGCCGCAATGCCGCTGAGGTGCGGCGTGGACATGGATGTGCCGGAAATGATGTTGAAGGTCGGTCCAGGGAGAACCGGTGCAGACGGCGGGCCGACTTGGAACGGCCATGCAGCGAGCACGTTCACGCCGGGGCCCGTGATGTCGGGCTTCAGAATGCCAGGGTCCTGGAGGTTAGGCCCACGAGAGGAGAAGAAAACGATCGACGGAGCAGGCGATGTGCCAAGTATTGTGCCCCCAAAAAGGATCTGGGCCACCGGGTTCGCCGTGGAGTTGATGTAGGACTTGATGGCCAAGCCGGAGGCATAGTCGACGTGCGACACCGGGAGAACGTGCGCTTGGGGGAACGTGCTGTAGCCCTGGGGAAACTGGTTAATCAATATCATGCCGGCGCCGCCGGCACTTTGCACCACCTCACCTTTGAAGATCGCCGGGAATTGCCCAACTTCGCAGAGCACTATCTTGCCCTTGACGTCGAAGCCGTCCAGCGAGCCGTTTGCGCAGAACTCGGCGAATGGCTTCCCACTCGCGCCCGCGTAGACCAAAGGGTTGAAGACGGCGGGTGACTCGTGTGGCTGGTAGAGCGACTCGCCATGGAAATAGAGGCCGTTCCCTAGCCGCACAGTGGAACGGATGGAGCGGTCCATGGTGCTCGCGGCGACGGTGAGCATCCACGGGGCCTCGTTTGACAGAGAGCTGGCGTTTGGGCCGGCGTTTGCAGCAGCCATGCTGACAAACACGCCATTCTCGATGGCGCCGAACGTCCCGATGGCGATGGGGTCTTGGTGGAACGGCCGTGACGGCCCGCCGAGAGACATGGAGATGACGTCGCAGCCGTCGGCCACCGCAGCGTCAACACCCGCCAGTATGTCGGAGCCCGCGCACCCCCTCAAAGAGCACACTTTGTACATGGCGATGTGCGCGCGCGTCGCTATCCCGGCGGCGGTACCCATGCCCTGGCCAAGCACGTTTGCGCCGGGAACGACCGCTCCCGCCGCGGTGCTCGCCGTGTGCGTGCCGTGCCCAAAGTCATCAACCGGCGGCGAAGAAGTGCCATTCGTGCCATTGGAGGCAACGAAATTGCGCGCGCCGATGAGCTTGTTGTTGCACGCCGTGCCGTTGAAGTCGCAACGCCCCTTCCACCTGGCGGGCGGCGGCGGCATGCCGTCGTCGCTGAAGGATGGATGGTCCGGGAAGATACCGGTGTCGAGCATGCCGATGATGACGCCAGCGCCACGTTTCGACGTGTAGTTCCACGTGCCCTGCTGCACGTTGAGCCCGAGGAACTGCGGCGTGTGTGTCGTCTGCAGCGCGTACATCTGGTCCGGGACCGCGCTGACGAAGCCCGGCATGGCGGACATCGTTTCGAGTTCCCGCCGCGTCAGCCGAGCCGCGAAGCCGCTCGCGACGCGGTGGTACGCGTGGATGAGCCGGCCATCCTCGGGGAGGAACGACTTGTACCACGTCTTCCGGTCGTCGTCCGTGCCGAAAACGTGGGTCTCCTGCGGTTGCACGTGGACGATGAACGTGGTAAGCTCATCGCCGGTCGCCTCGGCAACGGTCGCGAGGAGAAGGAAGGGAACAAGGGAGAGCAAGGAGAGCTTGAGGGTTTCCATGGCTGGCTGGCTCTGAGCTCTAATGCGTGCGTGCATGACCTTTATATAACGACGTGCGTGCGTGCTCGATCGAAGCGCTAGCTAGGCTCCTGTCAGATTGCTACTGTACCTAATGCCGGCTTTTGTCATGGTCGTGAGTCGTGACAATGTGGGGGCGTTGGAGCCGATGGAGCTGTGTGCTGATGCATGCTGGGAAAATGCTGAGATGTTGAGATCGCTAGGAGACCGCGTTAACGAACGAAACGGGGCGATATGGACATGGGGGCGTTGGTTGCCTTGGTATTGCCGCGTGCATGGGTGAGAAGGCCATTGGACGGGACCTGGGAGTTAGCTGCAGGAACGTTGTGGCTGCCGCCCGTGATGCTTGCCTATGAGCAAGAGGAAGCATCCATGAGAGCATATACTTCTCGACGGCGAACCAGCTTTCAGCTTTTCGTAACAAGGCCACAAGGGCGAACAGTTCGTAGTCGGACAGCATACACTACAGCATGTGAAACAGACACCCAGGAGATGGCACGACTGCAGGTGTGCTGTAAGGCATCAAATACGGGCAAACACATTATCTGCTACCATGGATATAGATGGCAACAAGGCTACCTCTTCAGTGAGGCCTCAAGGACCAAAAGCTTCCTAGATGATTTCGAACTTTGACATGCAAAATTTAGGTGGACATAAGGGGGAACAACGATTAGTGTATCGGAAAGTGCAAATACGCGACGGTTGTCCAACCTGAAGTGAGTTTGTTAGCACTTACTGTGGGAACTGTTGTAGGGGTGGCCCCCACCTAAGCCCAGCCGGCCTGCTAGAGGAATGTAAAGCCCAGAATAGGCCATGTGTAATGACATAAGTGCCCCTAAAGGGGATACTTGGATGTAAGGGTGCAATTGTAAAAGCACTCCCCATGTGTATGTATATATGGAATACAGGCCATGGGGAAGACCCAAACCATTACTCATCATTTTCTCCCAACTCTCCACTACCACCTCTCTCTCTGTTTGGTCTGTAACCACAACAGTTGGCGCCGTCCGTGGGGAGGACAGGAGCAAGCCTGAAGTATGAAGAAGGATGGCACCGAAAAAAGTTTTGTCGGCGGCGGCGAAGGGAAAGAAGGCGGCTGGGTCGGAGCATCGCATGGGTACCAGGGCTTTGGCATCGGCTGTTGCGGGCGCGGGCGACGACGCAGGCACGGTGGTCGAGGACGTCGACGCTCGCGCTGCGACAATCAACCCCGCCACCGGCGCTGCGACGGCCAACCCCGCCATTGGCGCTGCGACGACCGACCCCGCCACCGGCGCGGCGACGACCGACCCCACCACCGGCGCGGCGACGGCCAACCCCACCATAGGCGCTGCGACGGCCAACCCCGTCAATGGCGCTGCGACGACCGACCCCGCCGGCGCGACAGCAACCAACCTCGCCGCCCTCGCCGCAACGCTCGCCGGTAGCGCGGACTGGGCGGTTGGAGGTAGCCACAACGGAGCGACCGGAAGCTCGGGAGCTCGCGAGGCGATCGTACCCGTGCCGACCCGTCCGCTGGGCGCGCCGACGGCCCCACCCGCGCAGGCGGTGGAAAGCGCCCTGTTGGCGGCCCTCAAGGCGTTCCAGCAGGAGCTAGGGGATCTTCGTGGGGCTGTCCGAGACATACAAGAGGCTCGGAGCCAGCAGGCCGCGCCAGTGGTCGCGCTAGAGCCCACGCCGGAAAGGGCGGACAGCCGCGACGCCCCCACATCCAGCCGCGTGCCGCTGCGACGCGTCGATCCAGAGTCCCCGCTTTCGGCAGGACTACAGCAGGCGGCGTGGCCCGAAGACTTCAAATTCCCCAGTGTCATCGAGCCCTATAAAGGCGAAACGGACCCCCGCGAGTTTGTGCGCGTGTACGAAACCGCAATCGAGGCCGCGAGCGGAGATGACACCACAAAGGCGAAGGGACTCCCCCTCGCGTTGCAAGGAGTGACGCTTTCCTGGTTTTTTTACCATAGAGCCAAACTCCATCTACGCGTGGGAGCAGATCCGCGACCGCCTTCACAACAACTTTCAAGGAAATTATGTTGAGCGGGTCGACGCGGACCAGCTCTTCGCCGTGAAGCAGAAACCTTCGGAGAAGCTCCGGGACTATTTCAAACGCTTCGCGAAGATACGCTGTCAAGTCAAAGACATTAATGAAACCACTGTTGTCAATGCAGCTATACAGGGCCTTCGCCCGGGCCCGATGGCCGAGTATAACGCACGGAAGCCAATCAAGACAGTGACGAAGCTCTTTGACAAAATGGAGGAATACGCCAGGGCGGAAGAGGACGCACGGCGACGACAAGGCGACGACTCCGACACCAACCAGGCCGGTGCCTCGGCGAAAACCAAAGATCCGCCGAAGGACGGTCCTTCGAATGGAAAACGTAAGCAGGAGTCGTCCAAGGACGCGCCTGAGCGCAAGGATGCCCCGCACAAGGAGCCGTCCGATAGGCCCAAGCGCGGCCAGCAGAAGTCCCGGCGAGGCCGGTACGTCCTCGACATCGAAGGCGGTTCCGAAGAAAGCGCTCCCGCGGGTCGGGGCGGCCGGGGGCGCCGAGGCCGGGGCCGCGACGATAGAGGTCGTGGGGATTACGACGACCAGCACCATGGGCTGTGGTGCGAAGTCCACGGTCGCGGCACCCACGACACGCGCACGTGCACCTCTATCGCGGCGCTCCGCCAGAGCGTCACCAGGGACAGGAACCTGGAAGCACGCCCGCCCGTGGTGGCCCACGTACAGCACCCATACGAAGCCCCCATGCACTTCCAGGCACAAAGGACGCAGCCCCACGAGGGTCCTCTGCGGATTCAGGCCCATGTGCAGCAGCCTCAGGAGGGCCTCCTGCAGCTACAGGCTCCGGAGGCCGCCCACCGCAGGGTTATCAATGTCATCTCCGGAGGCTCCTCGCTGGAGTTCGCCTCAGCACGGCAGCGGAAGGCCTACGTACGGAGGCTACAGTACGTGGCGGCATACCCAGCGCAGACACCGCCGGACTGGGATGCCCAAGGCGTGGAGCTTCCTCACCAGGACCCCCTGGTCGTCCGGGTTGTAATAGCGGGATGCGACGTGGGACGTGCCCTAGTTGACGGCGGCAGCTCCGCGAACATTCTGTTCGCGGCAGCCTTCGACCAGATGGGGATCCATTGAAGCCGCCTCTGCCCATCGGGAGTCCCGTTGCAAGGCTTCGGAGGACAACCTCTACGGGCGCTCGGCCAAATATGCCTTCAGATCTCCTTCGGCCAGGACGACAATGAAAGGGTCGAAGATGCCATATTCGACGTCGTCGATCTCTCATACCCTTACAATGCCATACTGGGGCGTCCAGTCCTGAACTCCTTCGGGGCGGTACCGCATCACGGCTATTTATGCATGAAGCTCCCGGGGCTGCGGGCCATCATTACCGTTTGTGGCGACCAGGACATGGCCCGGCGCATCGAGCACGACACCAGATATCCCCGTCGCGACGACCAACGGCTCACTTAGAATCGGCACCACAGCGCGGGGACCCACGTCGTCATCCGGGGACGGCTCGGCAAGCCCTACAGCTAGCGCAACTACTAGAGGCTCCGGCCGCGCCAGAGAAGTGGTTAGTACCTCCGCCATATGTAATCGCCAACCTGTTATCAGTGTGCAAAAATACGCGGCGAGACCGCGCGGAGGCTTCGCC
This sequence comes from Dendrocalamus latiflorus, assembly GCA_017311315.1. Classification (NCBI taxonomy): domain Eukaryota; kingdom Viridiplantae; phylum Streptophyta; class Magnoliopsida; order Poales; family Poaceae; genus Dendrocalamus; species Dendrocalamus latiflorus. The sequence continues at coordinate 9,828,503 of CM029627.1, read as the reverse complement.
TACGCGCGTGCTCCCTCCGTCAAAGACACGGGCATGAGTATAAACCGAAGACGCACGTTCGCGTGTGCACTCTCCGTCAAAGACACGGGTATGAGTATAAACCGAAGATGCACGTTCGCGTGTGCACTCTCCGTCGAACACACGAGCATGAGTATAAACAAAGATGTGCGGGGGGATGCCTCGGCACGCACTCTACGGAGTATAAATAAGACGCTGATGTTCTCCCTGCGCACTCTACGGTGTATAAACAAGACGCGAATCCCGCGCATGCCACGGACGTCATTTGTGCGCATACTCCCCGGAGTATAAATAAGACGTGGACGCCAATCCCACGCACTCTACGGAGTATAAATAAGACGCTGATGTTCTCCCTGCGCACTCTACGAAGTATAAACAAGACGCGAATCCCACGCATGCCACAGACGTTGTCTGTGCGCATACTCCCCGGAGTATAAGACGCGGATGCTGTCTCTGTGCGCTAGGCAAAACACAAGCGCGGCGCGAACCTTGCGTGGCTGTCAATCGCGCACCGCCTCAGAGCATCGACGCTCGTCTTCGCACACCACGGGAAGTGTACGCAAGGCGCACTATGGGAACCGATTCCGAGAGCCGCAAGAAGCACCGACGTAGCGCACCAGAGGCTGGCCCCAGCAAGGGCGTGCACGCGGAGTACACGGCGTGCCAAGAGGCTACCCCCACCTGGGGATAGGGGGACGGAGCGCGGAGGTCCGCCTTCGCACGCACCAGTCTACGGATTTTAAAACAGGCCGTAGTGCGGAGGTCTGCCTTCGCACGCGCCAGTCTACGGACTTTAAAATAGGCCGTAGTGCGGAGGTTCGCCTTCGCACGCGCCAGTCTACGGACTTTAAAACATGCTGTAGTGCGGAGGTCCGCCTTCGCACGTGCCAGTTCATTGGTGGAGGCTACGTTGTAGCTCTGCTGAGGGCAATGAATTATTTTAGGCTAGAACTGTTGGGGGCTTGGGAACCCTGAGGCGGTTCACGAGCTTCGCAATATTGTGAAGCTAAAAGGGCCCGACCCTGTCTTGTGATGGGGATGAGGATCCATTAGAAGAGGGTTAGTAGCTCGGCTAATATTTTTTGTGCTCAGATTGTGTTAAGGAAAATGGCACAAAGAGACCAAATCTATACCTAGCTTCACCAAATTCTGATTCAAAGGTTGAGCAAAAAAGGCGGAAGAGGTAACTGTTGTGACAAGAACCATCCGTGGTGAGGAGATAATTGTTTAGCTAAAATTTAGAATAGAAATTATATGAAAATTAGCATTTGTATTTGTATCTAACCTAAAACTAAAGTTCCAAATTAAGTAAAATAAATTTTAAATTAAAGAAAGAGTCCATATATACTATAAGAAATAACCTAAATTTGAAATAAAAATTAGTAGCTGGATTTACAAACAAATTCCAACATAGAACTAAAAAAAGAAAGTCTATAAGAAGTGCAATCCAAAAATATGCAAATTTAGAATAAAAATAAAAGAAAATTAGCATTTGTTTTTTAATTCTAGACTAAGGGGGAAATAAAAATTTTGGTTTTATTCAGAATTAAAAGTAAAAAATATTCTAATTTGAGAAAAAACAACAAAACAAGACAACAAATTTGATTTGTATATATATAAATTAGGAATCAAATTCTATTATATAATAAAAATCGATGACAGGTAGTTTACAGTCGTTAAGAAAAAAGATAATTGCTAAAAATTCTTACAAAAAATATTATGACCATTTGTTTAGTGAACCTCCACAGGATAGAGGGATTGAGAGTGAGATCATTAACAGGTATTCACTCGGCTATACCGATGTAAGCTATATAATGTGCGTTATGAGCATGTAGTATAGACAAGCACTTCAATAATGAAAAACAATGACGTATAAATGAAAAATGTTATGTAATGCTATATTTACTATTTGCTATGCAAGTATTTCTGTTAAAAAGTATTTAGGAAAGAAAGTTTTGATTACATGTGACAAGTATTAGGGAATAAAATGTGTATTTTCTCGCTTATAATATATACTATTAAAATATCACAAATGAAGTTTTGCAACAATCTAATTTTTAAAAAGCAAAATTACAAATGTATTGTCAAGTCCTGTAAATGTGTTTTAAGAATGATACTCAGGATTCTAACTTTCGTTTAGGAAAAAATCTCGGAGGGCAGTGAGACAAACGAAATTTCGTTCTTTCATTCAAAATTTCGGACGAAATATTCAAACCTCATTTGAATTTTGATGAAATTTAACCAAAATTTGAACATAATTTGGACAAATTTCAAATAGGGACAAATTCAGCCAAAATGTAATGGAATCATATTTCATTTGGTGGGTAATGAAAGCATCGACATGACCAAAATTTTGCTGAAATTTCGCCGAAATATTGAACCATGGCTATACATAGAAAAATATGATAAATCTAGCAAACTAACAGAAGACATACTAGTATGTAAAGTAATATATTATATCACACAAAGATAACAATCAAAATTCTATGTAATTATTTTACAATGCAAGTTGTTGAATTTAAATATGCAATAGATATAATGGATATAAAAGAGTCAAATTTCCCTCAAAACAAACCAAAAGGACTAATCACTCTAACTCTCTCCGCAAAGAAGCAAAACGAGAAAAATCAGGAACCTTAGTGAAAAATGTCTACAACATGACTCTATAAAGTGAAGAACAACATCACCTTTTTCTATATGGTCTCTCAGAAAATAATATTTAATATTAATGTGATTGGTTCTAGAGTGCTGTACTGGGTTTTTGGCAATAGTTATGGCGCTAGTGTTGTCATAAAAGAGAGGAACACTATCTAAAGCTAACCTATAGTCCTGCATAGTAGATAAGATCCAGAGAACCTAAAAGTAACTACTAGCAATAGCTACATGCTCTACCTCAGCAGTGAACTGTGCAATAGAGGACTGCTTCCTAGATGACTAAGAGATAAGAGATATGACTAGAAAATGATAAGTGACGGAGATACTCTTCTTATCTATCCTATACCTTGCAAAATTAGCATTAGAAAAAGCACAAAGAGAGAATGCAAAATTAGAAGAATACCATATTCTAAAGTCAAGAATGTCCTGAAGATGCAACACACTGCTTGACGATGCGAGGCACGAAGGGAATCCTAAAATCGAGCGCTAGACACACAACAAACTGTATGTTCGGCCTCGATGCCGTGAGGTAGAAAAGGGATCCGATCATATTGCGGTACTCCTTCTGGTCCATGGGCTCTCCATCCTCATTAGGATCCAGTATAGTAGAAGTGTCAATTAGAGTAGAGAGTGGTTAGGTCTCCATCCAAGGGTTGGGAAAAGTGACTGAAATTTTTCGCTTGATAAATAGAGTCCCTAAAATGACGCGGAAGTACTTTTAATGACAAATTACTAGTGTATTTTTATGTAACAAATCTAAATAGTTTTATGTATATTTATTGTCAAAATTTTAAAAGGTTAACTGCTATTCTGAAATGATGAGTAAAAAAACTGATGGGGCATTAGCTATCTGTCAAAATGTTCTTCTTGTACAGACTAATCCACTAATCCATTCTTAGGCCCTGTTTGTTTCCACTTAAGATTATTATAATCTAGCTTATAGGTGGAGGATTATATAAGCTAACTTATAATAAGTTGGTGGGAAATAAGCTGTCAGGTGTTTGACAGTCTGGATTATTAGAGTTATGGATTGTTGTATTCGAATGTTTAAAGACCACAATGCCCTTGAGAGAGAGGTACGGAAGTTGGGGGATGGTTGAATGGCAAAGGTGGGTAATATTCCTAAAGTTTTATGGTCATTAAGATAAAAGGTGGATCTATAAGCTGAAATAAGCTCCTTTTTTGAGCTTATTAGATTACAATAATCTGGGCTATTAGATTATAATAAGTTACCTTATAATCTGGGCTGTTTGTTTCCACTTATGATTATAAGCTAGATTATAATAATCTTAAGTGGAAACAAACAGGGCCTGTACTACATTGCATTTATGTGGTTTGTATTTTAAGCACTTGTATGTTTGTTGGAATATCTTTCTTTCTATAAACTGAAATAAATCAGGGTGGAACTTGGCTTTCTGTTTTCAAAGGCTGAAGATGTAATGTTCTACCCCATCGTCGTCAAAAATAGGCAATAGCTCAATCACAACGACAATTTTGTCGTAACAGTACTCCTTTTGTGAAAGCAAATTTGTTGTTACACTTTTCCCTCCACGAAACCATGATTCTTGAACGCAAAAACAGCTCCTCTGCTTGACGTGATCTCCTGCCTTCCTAGTTGATGCTCAACAACAAAAACTGCACACACGCATAGACTCGTCTTTCCTGGGAACGTCTCCCCTCTTTCCTTTATTTCCTTTCTTCTCTCTATTGCTCTTTCTCTCAACCACGCTCTGTTACATCGTGACTTGCATGGCTTTTAAAGTCTACTCACAAACTCATAGACGGACACACAAAACCGACTCGGAAACTAAAATTCAACTCAATCCGTACATTATACGTATACACGGCAAGAGGACTCGTATACGTATTCTACCTTCATACACACTCGGACTCGGTGAAACAAGATTACTCTAACATTTGTCATGTTTGATGTAACGTGTTCTTTGACTATACTGTGTAATGAACACATTTTTTTGTTGAAAAATTTTAAAGACAGTTTTTCAAGCATTGGGCTGTGGATTGCTCTTCTTTTTTTTTTAAGCAAGTGGGGTAATAGTGTAGTCATGTTTAGATTCAGCTGACAGATCACGGAATCAAATTCCAGAAATCATAATTAAAAACTTACATGAATATACACCATATTCGTGAATGGTGGGACTCGAATTTAGTTACCAGCCAGAAGCCCGGCGTGTCACTTTGGTTGGACGCGCTGTTGGCCGGTAGTCTCTTTATGATCATATGCACATATCATCGAGTTTCCTTTTACAACTTTGTAGTAGTAATAAATCAAATCTGGATGCAATGTTCTCTCTTTCGAAAAAAATGAAGCATATATACAATGTTTGTTCTGGTCCATTTCCAAAGTGTAGACATGTTATTGGTTTCAATTTGCACGAAAGGCGCAAACATTATTCCTAAGGGAGTGAGTATTGCACAGGCGACTGAATTTTTTTTATTTTTCAGTCACTTAAAATTGCATTATGAATCATCTGAAGTTGCATGTGTTTGTTTTGGAGGGAGCTGCAACTTTAGTTGTTTGATAGTGCAATTTTAGGTGACTGAAAGATAAAAAAATTTCAATCACCTGTGCAATAACAAAACTTTATTCCTAATCCAGTGTGTGATTAGGCGAAGGTGACGGAGATTGGGCTCCGCACGGTGTGCGTCTCGGACACCCACCGGAGCGCGCCCTGAACCACCCTCGCGCCACTCTGCCTCGGCCACACGACCACCGTGAAGCTCTCCTCCTGGTTTGCCTCGGTGAACTCCAACCCGCGCGGAAATACGCCGACGTTTACGGTGCTGTCTGGCATGTCAACTGCCGCGTAGTACACTGACGGCACCTCCCCAACGTTCTTCACCTTGCGCGTGACAACCAATGGCGCCGTCGAATTCCACGTCTGCGGGAACGTGACCGAGATCGACGGGTAATTCAGCTGGCGGTCCGGGATCACCGTGACGTTCAAGCAGTTGAGCGGACGGCGCGCGATCACCGAGACCTCCTGACTCGTGTACAGGCCGCAGAGGTAGCCGAGGTAGTCGCTGGGGGTAATGTCGTAGACTAGACCAGGGTTTGCGGCCTTCACCGGGTTGACGTGGCCGGCGCCGGTGGCAAAGAAGTTGGCCGGCACATGCTGCTCGTTGAGTATGGGGTTACCGGAGCGGTCGGTAACGTAGGCGGTTGTCATGATGGCCGACTTGATCGCTGCCGGTGACCAGCCTGGGTGCTTGCTCTTGATGAACGCCGCAATGCCGCTGAGGTGCGGTGTGGACATGGATGTGCCGGAAACGATGTTGAAGGTCGGTCCAGGGAGAACCGGTGCAGACGGCGGGCCGACTTGGAACGGCCATGCGGCGAGCACGTTCACGCCGGGGCCCGTGATGTCGGGCTTCAGAATGCCAGGGTCCTGGAGGTTAGGCCCACGAGAGGAGAAGAAAACGATCGACGGAGCAGGCGATGTGCCGAGTATTGTACCCCCGGAAAGGATCTGGGCCACCGGGTTCGCCGTGGACTTGATGGCCGAGCCGGAGGCATAGTCGACATGCGACTAGGGCTGTAAACGAGCCGAACTCGAGCGAGCTCAGCCTTCCAGGCTCGAGCTCGGTAGAAGCTCGAGCCGAGCTCGAGCCGAGCTCGAGTTGGGGTCCGAGCCCGAACCTGGGCTCGAGCTCGGCTCGGCCTAAGCTCGAGTAGGCTCGAGTTCGGCTCGTTGAAGCTCGATAACAATTAAAATAATTTATTATGCACTATTTTTCAATAATAAAAAATTTTTAGGTTCGAGCTCGACTCTAATAAGCTCGATAACAGTCAAAATAATTCAAATACACACTAATTTTTAATAATAAGAAAAGCTCGAGCTCGAGTTCGGCTCGAGAAAGCTCGGTAAGAATTAATATATATTACTATTTAAGCTCGAATCGAGGCTCGCGAACTATTCGAGCTCGGCTCGGTAAAGCTCGTGAGCTCGAGATCAAGCTCGAGTTCGGCTCGTTTAAAGCTCGAACCGAGCTCGAATCGAGCCTAGAACGAGCCGAACTCGAGTAGCTCGCGAGCTTCGAGCTTTTTTTACAGCCCTACATGCGACACCGGGAGAACGTGCGCTTTGGCCAACGTGCTGTAGCCTTGGGGAAACTGGTTAATCAATATCATGCCGGCGCCGCCGGCAGTTTGCACCACCTCACCTTGGATGATCTCCGGGATGAATTGCCCAAATTCGCAGAGCACTATCTTGCCCTTGACGTCGAAGCCGTCCAGCGAGCCGTTTCCGCAGAACTCGGCGAATGGCTTCCCACTCGCGCCCGCGTAGACCAAAGGGTAGATGGCGGCGGGTGACTCGTTTGGCTGGTAGACCGACTCGCCATGGAAATAGAGGCCGTTCCCTAGCCGCACAGTGGAACGGATGGAGCGGTCCATGGTGCTCGCGGCGACGGTGAGCATCCACGGGGCCTCGTTTGACAGAGAGCTAGCGTTCGGGCCGGCGTTTCCAGCACCCATGCTGACAAACACGCCGTTCTCGATGGCGCCGAACGTCCCTATGGCGATGGGGTCTTTGTGGAACGGCCGTGACGGCCCGCCGATAGACACGGAGATGACGTCGCAGCCGTCGGCTACCGCAGCGTCAACACCCGCCAGTATGTCGGAGCCCGCGCACAACCTCAAGCACACCTTGTACATGGCGATGTGCGCGCGCGTCGCTATCCCGGCGGCGGTACCGATGCCTTGGCCAAGCACGTTTGCGCCGGACACGACCGCTCCCGCCGCGGTGCTCGCCGTGTGCGTGCCGTGCCCAAAGTCATCAACCGGCGGCGAAGAAGTGCCATTCGTGCCGTTGGAGGCAACGAAATTGCGCGCGCCGATGAGCTTGTTGTTGCACGCCGTGCCGTTGAAGTCGCAACGCCCCTTCCACCTGGCGGGCGGCGGCGGCATGCCGTCGTCGCTGAAGGATGGATGGTCCGGGAAGATACCTGTGACGACCCGCATTATTACCATGGGGTAATAACGCTAGTCAACGAATTATTATTCGTTTTAGCCGATAGAATATCGCTCTATCGAATAATAAGCCATCAGAGTGATGCAGCAGAACAATAATTAGAGACAAAACACGATATTACAAAAATATCGCCACGCAGGGCTAAAATTTATTACAAAGCGTCCAGGGCTTAAATATTACAGTCTTTAGACAGAAAGTATTCTAACTACCGCGGATTCAGAAATGACTCCACACGGAGTGTCCACCTTGTACCCACTGTGTTCCAAGTCCACGGTATTCCATCCAGGTAGCTTTCTCCTGATCTTAGCTATTCTCTGAATTGATATGCTCCTAAGCAAAAGGGAGGATTATAGCAAGGGTGAGTACAGAAGTACTCAGCAAGCGTTATTAACAAAAATACGCAACATGCTTATCCTTTCCACATTTAGGAATCTCAATTCCTATTCTCAATTTCTTACTCATTTCTATACTCTTTTCCTTCCTCAATTTCCTTCCCATGACATAGAAAAATAAAGTTTGTTGGTTTTGAAATAATGACAATTTATTAATTTAGAAAACTACTGAACATACGCATGAACAGCAAAAACCCCCATAAGTTTCCGTAGTTCTCCTTTCCCGGAGACGGGCATAAATTCTTGATTTAGATAGCATTGCGCAAGCTTGTATCACTTTACCCATCATACCTCTGATCCTGTTGGCTTCCTAGAACTCCGCAATTCCTTAGATGCGGCGCCCAGATCAGAGTACAGTACGTTTGCATCTATCTCAGTAATTATACCTCCACCCGGTTACTCACAAACGGCAGCCTGGAGCGGTGTCAATACCCTCACGCAGACCCACCGAAAGCGACATAACCGTTGGCTGGTAGGGTTTCCGACCCTCACCCAGCCCCCTTCCTGCGTAATATAACGTCTTTGCGTAACCCGCCTGTGGGTTCTTACGCTCCGGTCTCTTACCGGTTCCTTTGGGGCTCATCCCATAATTAACAATCAACCCTGTGGAGAATATAATACCTTGATAGAGCTACTAGTCTGTCCGTCAATACGGGATGTTGGTTGATACGGTGTGGTACGGTCTGTTCACACGGACGAAGCTGGTAAATTCCTTATATTCTATTCTTATGCAGAGGTCCCACACCTCCCACTCACTCCTGCCCTGGCAACCTCTGCCCACCCTCTTACATAATAGGGCCAACTGCTCCATCAGTGGCCATCTATCTCTTATCTCTTGCCATTTCTCGATTTAAATCTTCTTTTATTTATTTCATGCAGGGTGATAATAGAGTAATACAAAAATACTTGTTTTATGAATATATTCGAAAGACTTGATCAAAGGGATGCTTGCCTGGATTTCAACCATAGATTCAGATTCAAGTAGGGTCAAGTGAAGTCACACCCGTAGCTTGGATTGTTACCCGCAATTAAATACATCGACTACGACTTAATTTATGACATTATAATAAAATATGAGGTGTGGATGTGATTGTGCTCCTAAGGTAAGACTTTGCTTAATTTAATCCGATCGTGGTAATCAAGGTTAATTTCGGTACACTACTCGTCGCTCGACAACATCGCACCAGCGTCCTGAGGTATGATCGATCTAGTAGGCATGCCCGACGTTTTTATTAATTCCTAGTAATTTTTCGATTACACGGGATTCAACTAAAAGCACACACAATTGGAATGGCAAAAATTAATCCTAATCAATCTTCGCGTATGCAACTATACCAATTTGATTCCTTATATGTGCGTATGTATATATCTATATTCAAGTTATTTAAATAAATTCTTGCTTCTTGATACCGGTCCTTTCTCGTAATTAGTATACGTGTGATTAATTATCTGCACCAATGAAATTACCTCCCAATTAATATTAGTTGAATTATACCAAAACATCTTCGTATGATCTCCAAGTTTTACTTTAGCTAGCTGCGAATGATTACGACTTATGCTATTTAAATTACCATATACGAGTTATTCGGCGCGCACAATTTTATAGCCTCACGTAGTATCTTGAATTGGGGCATGTTATTCTAACTGCCTTACACAATTTTGCATCTTCTAATGGATGTTAATTTAGAATATGATTAATAATTTATTAAAGCTGCAAACACTAGTTTGTTTGGGATTTGGACCTTCTCCTTTTCTATTTTTTTCCGTAAAACTATTTTCAGGAACATTTTCGGAATCTTTTTACCTAAAATTGTTTTATGAACAAATGGTCGGTACGATCTTATAGAGCTCAAAACCAATATACTGTAGATTTAAATGCTGAAAAATCGTGGTGTAAAATTCGTACAACTAACACACCCAGCCAACTGCTGATGGAAGCGAGCTCGATGTTGTTAGAACTCTATTTAGGATCTTCTAGGTTAGATCTAGCGGGGTATCAATCTGTGCATACGGGTTCTTGAGGGAGACAGTGAGGGATAGGGGTACCGACCTTCGGACGTAGAGGAGGAGGAGTTGGCCATCTCGCGGGTACGTCGGTGAAGATCTGCGCACGGGCAGCGACGGTCGGAGAAGGGTGCGGAGCTACTTGGGCGGCGGCGCGTCCCGGGCGGCGGCGACCTCCCTGGCGGCGGCGCAGATCCGGTGAAGGAGACGGCGGTGGTGCTTCCCGTCGCTAGAGCGCCACCCTCTCAGATCGGGTCTAGGGTTTGTCGGTGGGTCTGGCGGCGGCACGGTCAACCTCGTGATCCAAGCCGCCCGACCCCCACCTCTGTTTATATGGCGCTGGCGACAGGGGCCCACCAGCCTATTGGGCTGGGCGCCCCCGATCAGGGCGCGGTCAAGGGGTTGGCATTTGGCCGTTGGGCCAAATGCCTGAGATCAACCTAACATTCTCCCCCTTGATCTCAATCTATACTTTATCTTTAATTACTTTTGACTTTACACATTCCATCACAGATTAGTGCATAGAACATGTCTCATCGTTACGGTCAATCGCCGATAGATTCAACAGCTACAATACACCTCTCTGTTCTGAAATAGTTACTTTAATCTTTTGGGCCAACTTTTAGTCCAGGAATCATAGGCTTTCCCTTAAACCCATGCCGGCTACATGTTCTCTGAACACGTTGGGTGGTAAGCCTTTTGTAAGCGGATCCGCTAACATCTTTGCGGTACTTATATGCTCAAGACTTATAATTTGATCCCGAACTTTATCTTTCACAACATAGTACTTTATGTCAATGTGTTTGGCAGCACCACTTGACTTATTGTTGTGGGCATACGTTACTGCGGGTTCATTATCGCAGTACAACTTAAGTGGTCTATTGATGTCGTCAACCACTTCTAAACCGGGTATGAACTTCTGTAGCCAGTTCACCTGCCCCGTAGCCTCATAACATACTACAAACTCGGCATACATTGTGGACGATGTAGTGACGGTTTGTTTTGAGCTTTTCCACGATATAGCTCATTTAGCGAGAGTGAACACATATCCGGATGTAGACTTTCTATCATCTCCCGCAAAATCAGAATCTGTATACCCCACTATATGGAGTGAATCTGATCTTCTGTATGTCATCATGAGGCCTTTTGTTCCTTGCAAATAACGCAAGACTTTCTTTATCAATTTCCAATGTTCTATTCCAGGATTGCTCTGGAATCTGCCAAGTAACCCGGTAACAAATGCTAAGTCAGGGCGTGTGCACACTTGAGCATACTGTAAGCTTCCGACAGCTGAAGCATATGGAACCGCTTTCATTTGATCGATCTCATACTGGTTCCTGAGGCATTGAAAATCCCCATATCTGTCGCCCTTGACTATAGGTGCAGGTGAAGAACTACTTTTATGCATACCAAATTTTTTAAGACTTTCTCTATGTATGCCTTTTGTGACAGTCCCAATATCCCCTTGTTTCTATCCCAGTGAATTTCGATCCCTAGAACGAATGAAGCTTCACCAAGATCTTTCATATCAAAATTTGAGGACAAAAACTTCTTTGTCTCCAGTAGCAGACTGACATCACTACTAGCCAGTAGTATATCATCCACATACAGGATTAGGAAGATAAACTTCCCATCTTTAAACTTTGCATAAACACAGTTGTCCTCTACATTCTCTTTAAACCCAAATTTTCTTATTGTACTGTCAAACTTCAAGTACCACTGTCTTGAAGCTTGCTTTAACCCATAAATCGATTTCTTTAGGCGGCATCCCATTCTTTCATTTCCTTCCACGACAAAACCTTTCGGTTGTGCCATGTAAACATTTTCCTCCAAGTCCCCATTAAGAAATGCCGTCTTTACATCCATCTGATGTAACTCTAAATCATAATGTGCTACTAATGCCATTATGATTCTGAAGGAATCTTTACATGAGACTGGAGAAAAGGTCTCATTGTAATCAATCCCTTCTCTTTGCGTAAATCCTTTTGCAACAAGTCGCGCTTTGTATCTTTCTACATTCCCTTGGGAGTCATGCTTTGTCTTGTAGACCCATTTACAGCCTACTGTTTTGGCTCCTTTAGGAATAATTTCTAAGTCCCAGACTTTATTAGTCTTCATGGACCTCATCTCCTCTTCCATGGCCTCAAGCCATTTTGAGGAATTTTCGCTTCTCATGGCTTCTTCAAATGAGGTGGGATCATCCTCCATTTGAAATTCCTCTGTATGATAAATCTGATAATCATCAGAAATAGCTGATCTTCTTACTCTTTGAGACCTCCTCAGGGCCTCCTCATTTGGTACATCTACTGTTTGAGGCTGCTGTTGCTCCCCCTCATCTGTGGCAATAGGTTCTATATGATCCTGAAGAACAGGTTCTTCATTCTCATTCATTGTTGCCACGGGAGGAACAATAACAGGTGCTGGCACCACAGTGTCTTGCACCGTCGGTGCAGCGACAGCAGGTAGTGTGAAGAATGGCTCTTGAATCATCGGAGTGGGCGCATACACCTGCTTCTCTTCAAGGTCAATCTCTCGAGCTACCATGCTCCCCTTCATCATTTCATCCTCTAAGAAGACAGCGTGTCTCGTTTCTACAAACTTTGTATATCTGTCTGGACAGTAGAAACGATAACCTTTTGACTTTTCAGGGTAGCCAATGAAATGGCAACTTACTGTTTTGGGATCAAGTTTCCCAAGTTTTGGGGACTCCCCCACACACGTAAGTGGTTTAGTGAGATAACTCTTCCTGTCCACAACTCGTACGGTGTTTTGGGCACCGACTTACTAGGCACTCTGTTGAGAATATGAATGACGGTTTTCAACGCCTCCATCCATAAACTCAATGGGAGTGTGGAGTAGCTCATCATACTTCGCACCATATCCATCAGGGTACGGTTGCGTCTTTCAGCTACTCCATTTTGCTGAGGTTCGCCCGGCATAGAATACTGGGCCACTATGCCATTTTCCTGTAAAAACCTTGCAAAAGGTCCAGGAACTTGTCCATATGGGGTATGTCGACCGTAGTACTCCCCCCACGATCAGATCGGACTATCTTAATCTTTAAATCGTGTTGGTTTTCAATTTCAGCCTTAAATATCTTGAATTTATCCAAGGCTTCATTTCTTTCTTTGATTGGATAAATATATCCAAAACGGGAGTAATCATCTGTGAATGTTATGAACGAGTCATATCCATCCACACTTTTAAAAGGAAAAGGACCACAAATATCTGTGTGAATAATTTGTAGAACTCATGTGCTTCTTTTAGCGTCTTTTTTTAATTTTCTTTACATATTTTCCTTTAATGCATTCTCTGCATTGTTCTAAGTCTGAGAACTCTAATGGAGGAAGAATATCATTCTTAACTAGTCTTTCTATTCTCCCCCTCGAAATATGACCTAAACGACAGTGCCATAATTTCGACGACTCATCTAGAGTTCTCTTTCGTTTTCTGTTTACATTCGTAGACGAGGATTCAATCACTTTCTCGCACGCAACGTTCTCATTATCGCATATGACATTCACATCATCACACAATGATAACAAATAAAGCTCATTCTGTAATATGGCAAGACCAACACATTCTTTATTAAACATTATTTCGCACTTGCCATTTCCAAAATTGCAATCATAACCATCTTTGTCCAAATTTGACACACTAATCAAATTCCTCTGTAAAGAGGGTACAAAAAGGACATCTCTAAGTAAAAGAGTGGAGCCATTAGCTAATTCTAATGAAAGATCGCCAACGGCTTCAACTTCAGCTTCGACTCCATTTGCAACTTTAATGCATCTTTCTTTTCTTTGCGTAGTCCTCGTCGAACGGAATCCCTGTAATGAATTAGCAACATGAACAGTTGCTCCTGAGTCAATCCACCAAGTGGATTTCGAATATTTCACATACAGGCATTCATTAATAAAGGTAATAATGTTCTCACCTTTCTTTGCCATTATCATCTTTAAATAATCAGGACAGTTCTTCTTGTAGTGTCCTGTCTTCTTGCAGTGAAGACACTGGTCTTTGTCTACAGCAAATTTATTCTGTTGAGGCTGATGTACAGAGGCTTTGCCCTTGTTCTTTGAGAAGGAGTTACTGTTGTAATTATTTTTCTTGTTATCCTTCACATAGTTGATAGAACCACCATGTGAGGATTTGATTCTTTCCTCCTCTTGCACGCACATAGCTATGCACTTTTCCATGTCCCATTTCTCGGGCTGCATATTATAGTTGACAACAAAAGTGTCAAACTCTTTTGGCAAAGAAGCAAAACCAAATGAATAAGGAACTCATCCTTGAGAGCCAAATCCATCGGTTTAAGTTTAGATGCCAAGTTGCTCATTCTAAGAATGTGCTCTCTTATGCCATTGCCACTGCCAGAATACCTTTCTGTTACCAGCTGCTTAATCAGCTGTGTAGCATAAGTCTTTGAAGAGCCAGTGAACTGACTCTTTATTTTATCAAGGTATTCAGTGACAGTGTCACACTCTGCAATTGAGCCCACAATCGCAGACTCAATTGTGTTCTTTATCACAGCCATACATTTCTTGTTGGTTGTGATCCATTTCTTATGATCAAGGTCATAAGACATCTGTAAGGGAGCATGATCCCTCTGTCTTTTCTGCCATGCAGTGTCATCCTCATTCTGTTCCCTCACTGGCGCCAAAGGCTCAGTGGGACGTGCTGTAGTGAGGACCCAGTCCACCTCAGCAAAGATAAACGCTAAGTCTATCTTTTTCTTCCACTCTCCATAATTATCACCTTTGAGAGTGGGGATTTCTCTAATACAACTCATCAAGTTGTATCCTCCTGAAAAATATTTCAAATACAGTGAGAACGTAACATCAAAATTATATGCCTTATTTCCAACGTTGGTCAAAAATACGACATACAATTTAAAAGCAATTCTATCATACATTAAATCTACATCACCGTTAGGCAGAAATAGAAATAATGCATAAAATCATCAATTAAAAATTATAATATTGTTATTATCAACGTTGGTCAGAAAATAACAATATCATAATTATCTGGGATTTCTATCTATTTTTTCAAAATTAAATTCTCCCGTTGGTTCGAATTTAATAATGAAAATCAATCAACATTAACTTTTGCAGCGGAAACTGCAATTATTCTAAAAATAATTAAATATTCAGAAGCATTATACTGTACACTTTTAATCTCTGGAAAATTAACACGTTGGTGCAAAATTTTCCAGAAATTTAATTCAAATTTCAATCAAATTCAATCATTAATGCTTCTGAAAAACATTAAATCTCTTTTCGGGGTTTACTGTTCATATGGCCAATTTCTGGCCCAACCCGTGCGGCCACGGCCCATGGCGTGCCGGCCCAAAAGGGACACCGCACGCGCGCGCGCGCTCAGCCAGCGGCGCGGCCCATGGCGGCCCACTGGCCCCTTTTTTTCTTTTGGCCGTTGATCTCCATCGGACGGCCAGGAGCAATTGCCGCCCGAACAAAACTGCCGCTCCCCCCCCCAAACCCTAACCCTAGACCAAATCAGCCGGTTAGATCCGAAAAAACCGGATCTGAGGGGAGGAGGGAGCGGCGGCGCACGGGCGCCCGCGTGGGCCGGCGGCGACCCCAACGGCGGCCCCGAGCGCGAGGAGGGCGGGCGTCCCCGAGCGGGGAAACGGCGGCGCACGCGCGCAGGGTGGCGCACGCGCGCAGGGCGGCGCACGGGGGGCGGCCCGAGCGGAGCGGCGGCGCCATCGGGACGGGCCGGCTGCGGAGCGGCGGCGCGGCTACCCGGCGCACGCGACGGCGGCCCGAAGCGGTGAGACCCGATCCCCTTTGCCCGCTTCCTTTTCACTTTCTTTTGCCGTTTTTCTAGGGTTAGGGGTTTTCTTTGAGCTTTTCTTTTCCGCACGCCGGTCAACCGACGGCGGTAGCGTTCATCTTTTCCCTTTCTTTTCCCCATCTAAGATCTACGCCTAGGTGCTCTGATACCATTGTTATGTCTAGAATCTCCTAGGGTTTAGATCTAGCGGGTTCTGTTCTTTTGGGTTCGCGTTCTTGAGGGATACCGAGAGGGAGTGGGGTACCAACCTTCAGACGTAGAGGAAGAGGTGGCCATCTCGGCGGCGCGCGGGCACGGCGACAGCGACCTCCCTGGCGGCGGCGCAGATCCGGTGAAGGAGACGGCGGTGGTGCTTCCCGTCGCTAGAGCGCCACCCTCTCAGATCGGGTCTAGGGTTTGTCGGTGGGTCTGGCGGCGGCACGGTCAACCTCGTGATCCAAGCCGCCCGGCCCCCACCTCTGTTTATATGGCGCTGGCAACAGGGGCCCACCAGCCTATTGGGCTGGGCGCCCCCGATCAGGGCGCGGTCAAGGGGTTGGCATTTGGCCGTTGGGCCAAATACCTGAGATCATCCTAACAGATGTCAGCCAGAGCCAATGTGCCTCGTACACGAATAGTCATCTTCTCATTGATTTGTTGCACACCTCAAAACATATGTAAAACAAAGTAAAATTGAAGCCCAAAAAACATCAATATCCGTTCATCGAGGTAGCAATTGAGGCACCACGTGTGCAAAGGTGATGATTCAATAAAATCATTAAAAGTTGGACTGTTGTGAGGATGTTATTAGATTGCACAGTCTCACACTATTTACTTAAGGACATTTCTATTGCGTTCTTGAAAAGGCGTTCCTCTGCGTACTCTGGTTTTCGTTCTATTCCCTTGTTTTTATTTTCAGAAGCTCTACATCCATTTTCTTTTTGAGAGAGCAAACATTATTTTTTCCCGTGTTAGAGCATCTCCAAGAGATACTCTATATGGCTTTTAATATTTAAATTTTAGAGTTGAAGGGTAAAAAGTAGCTCCAACAGATTCCCAAATAGACTCCCAAAAATAGAACACACCCAAAAAATGGGCTCTCGCTCTCTACTTATAGAGGATGATCTAGACTCCCAATACTGTTTTTCTGGTTTAGGGTATCTGTTGGAGAGAATGATTATTTTGGGACCTTATATCGTGATTAATATCTGTAAAAAGAGATTTAAGGTGTGAATTTATTGGGTATCTCTTGGAGATGCTCTTAGTCCCATGTTTCCTCTGAACTGTCCCTAGTGCGGCTTCGCTTCCTGCAAGGTTCGTAGGGTGCTTAACTGCTTATTACGTGATAAACATGTGTACCTAACGAAAAACAGCAAGGCGTGAAGACCTAATTACAATATTAGTGATAGGATTAGAAGGTAGTCATGGCAACCACATAGGGCTCACTACCCATGCGGTCATACGCATGGTGCATGGTATCTTTCATTCTGTCATCTGAACTACATATGTGCCATCGAGAGTTCTCATGACATACTGGCACATACCGGATATTTTCTTATCTATGAATGAAAACACTGGATCTCAGTTGATCCGGATGTGAAAGTGGTGAGTCTTAGATTATAAGGATCTAGGTTAAACAGTCTATATTAGTATAATTCAGAAATAACTAAAATTAAAAATAAAAAATAAAATTACCAATTTAATTTCCATACAAATTCCTAAGTCAAATTAGCAATTGGATTTATATAAATTTAAATAATAAATAAAATAAAATTCGGAATAAAAATAAAAATAAAATTAGCAAATTGATTTTGATACGACACATCCCTAAATAACTATGTGTGGCTCAATGGTGGTGATCGTGGCTAAGATTGGTGGGCTTCGTGTGGCTTGAACGAGTGGTATGCTGGTGGAACAAGTGTAGATTTTCCTTCGGCTTGGCCTTGGGGCTTTTCTCTTGGCTTGTGAAGGAAAATGGGGTGGCATTGCGAGTGAGAATGCTGAGGCTAGCTTAAGAGAGAAGAGGCATTCGACTCTCTCTCTCTCTCTCTCTCTCTCTCTCTCTCTCTCTCTCTCTATCTAGTACTTACTCTTACCCTATCCATTTGGCTCTCTCATTCCACTATGTGTTTATGGACTACCGGTCCAAAGAGTGGGATTTATACTATGCTTCGGATTTTCAGTGATAGAGGTAAGTTGGTAAAAATGTGAGCGTTGGATTTTTTGGTTGCCAAATGATGATGCCCGCATAAGGTGAGAGGCGCCGACCAGCCCGGGATGGTTTGGGAACCTCGATGAATGGCACTCTACTTAACTTTGTAAAGTCGAAGGGTTCTAACAGCGGTTTTCTATATTTTTTCTTTATTATCCCTTGGATTGTTCTTTCTATTAGCTCTTTTGATTGCAAAAGGAAATGGTGGGTAAGGTTTTGGGTTAGCTTTGGAGGGTTCTATCGTCGAGCAATACACAGGAAGGCAATGCACAATCAATATACAATGCAATTTTATCTAATCATGTTCTAATGCAATTTTCGGCCATGCAATTATTCATGTTTTTATACATGTGTGCTATTCTTGTAAGTAATCAAGTGTTGTAATAATGTTTGTAATAATGTTTTATTTTGCTTAGGAATGCCCAACTTGATTTCTTGTAATTTAATTATTGCAATCCACTGAGTTGTAATTATCTTAATAACCCTTACTTTATTGTTTATTTAAATTACTAGCACTGCTTAGAGTTAATTAATATTCAGGGTCCTTTCAATATGCCCTAAGTTCATCCAACTGTTTGTTAGCTAAGGCACTGTTGTCGGTGTTAAGAGTATTTAGATTATTTTCTATTGTCTAGGGTTTGAGTTCTTATGTGTCTCATGTACTATATATAGCCATATGGGCTACTATTGCAATACACTCAACGTTTCACATTTGTATACTTTCTATTCTTGTAACATGGTATCAGAGCCCTGGAGCTTGATCCACATTCTGCTGCTGTCGTTGCCCCTAGGAGGAGCGATCTTCGCTCCCAGGGATGGCCACCGACGTCGACCATAGGATCAGGCCGACATCCTCGTCCTCTCTCGGCACCTCCAGCCTCCTCCGCTCCGCCAACCCACACTCGCGTCGATGCCCCGTGCCACCGACCCACGCTCGCCCGCGCCAACGTCGGTGCCAGCCCGAGCCTGCGCCCGAGCGTGCCTCTGCGCCACACCGTAGCCGGGCTTCCTCCCGGCCACCACCAAGCCAGATAAACCACCTCCCGACCGCCGCCTTGGAATTTTATGAAATTTCACAGTTACACAGCAGAGCAAAATGCGATAGTAGGCAAGGTTGTGGGCGAGAATGCTCCAGGGAATAGTTTGATGGTGTCTCTATGCATTCAAAAGGACATGGTTCACTGTTTTGCGAAGGAAATACTAGATTCTATTCTTAAAGAGATTGGACATGATGTGTTTTGCTTACTAGTTGATGAGTCTAGGGATGTCTCTTGCAAAGAACAAATAGGGGTGGTCTTGCGATATGTTGATAAATGTGGACTTATGAGAGAGAGATTTTTTTAGTCTTGTTCATGTGGAAGAGATAATTTCTTCCTATCCCAAGTCTTCTATTGATTCTCTATTTGCAGAATATAGACTAAGCTTGAAGCAAATTAAAGGCTAAGGATATGATGGAGCTAGCAATATGCAAGGTTCAATGGCTTGCAATCCTTGATAATTACAGAAAGTACCTCAGCATATTATGTTCACTGTTTTGCTCACCAATTCCAGTTAGTTGTTGTAGCAATTGTAAGAAAGCATAAAGGTGTTGGTAGTTTTTTTAATATGATTACTGTCTTGTTGAATGTGGTGGGTAGATCTTCCAAAAGAAGGGACATGGTCCGAGATATCAATCAAGAACAAGTGCAGGAGGCCTTAGGTTATGGGCTACTTCAAACTGGGACAAGATTAAATCAAAAGCTATGCCTACAAAGACTCGGAGACACTCGTTGGATTTCTCATTATAAAACACTGAAGAATTTGGTTGATATGTTCTCGATAATTGTCAAGGTGCTAGAATTTGTGGAAGGAGATAGAGATGACACAAATAGAAATCAAGCATGGGGTCTTCTTGTGTATTTTCAATCATTTGACTTTGTGTTTTATTTGCAGCTAATGTTGACTATCTTAATCATCACAAACACCTTGTCATTAACTCTACAACGAAAGGATCAAGATATTGTGAGTGCCATTAAATGTGTGAAATCAACCAAAGGGCATTTGGGTGAACTTAGATAATATGGGTGGGAATCTGTCCTAGGTGAAGTGTTGTGAGAAACATGATATTTCACAATTGGATATGGAAGAAGCGTATGTAAATCTAAAGAAGCCATGACAAAAAAACTGGAATTACCAATGAGAGTCATTACAAGGTGGATTGTTTCAATGACGTTCTTGGCTACTTCAAGAGTTCAATAGCCGTTTCAATGAGATAACTTCTGAATTGCTTGTTTGCTCAGCCTCTTTGAGTCCAAGAGGATCATTTTGTGATTTTAATTTGGACCATTTGATGAGGCTAGCTAAGCTTTATCCCAATGATTTTAATTCTAAAGATTCGATGGGTCTCAACCATTGTCTGTGCCTCTATATTGTTGATGTACGAGCATATTGCTGATATGTGAGCAGATGATAGATTCTCCAACATAGAGACAATTAATGAACTTTCTTAGGTAATGGTTGAGACAAGAAAACACCTTTGCTATCCTTTTGTTTATCAACTTTTGAGGTTAGCACTAGTTTTGCCTATCGACACTACTATAGTTGAGAGATGCTTTTCAGCCATGAAAATTATGAAAACAGCTTTATGCAACCACATCGATGACCAGTTCATGGGTGATAGTCTAATTTGCTATGTGAAAAAATGTAAAATGGAGGGAGTTGCCAATGATTCTATAATAGATCACTTTTAGAACTTAATGTATTTTGCTTCATTTTATTCGATTATTCTTTAATTCTTTTACTTAAAATTTTGCTCACATATTGTTTTTGTTATCTATTTTGTAGGCAATAGAGCCATATGTTGTTGTTTTTTGCCGATGCTAATATATTTTGTTCTCGGATTCATCCTAAATTCTTCACTAATAGTGGGTTTCTTAATTTTAGTATGTTGTCTGACAAATATTTATTTACCATTGAACTTTATCATGAAGTTAGTTGATATTACAAAATTTAGAACGCGTTACTATCTACTACATTATTGATGGATACATTGATAACCATGCAGATTTGCAAACCCTAATTCGCATACTGAGCCCTATATGTGTATTTTTCTTTTGTCATGAATTTTTGTTAGTTTACAAGTTACTAATTAACAAGTTTTCCCCTGCACATTTTTTTCTCAGGTGATAAATTATAAGATTGAAATTTGCCGTGATTTTAAACGAGTAGAATGTAATCAATCTTTCTATCGCTTTTACCATCCATCTGTAAGATCAAGTTCTATTAGATAAGGTAAAGTAAAGTAAAGTAAAGTAAAGTAAAGTAAAGTAAAGTTATATATCTTTCTCCCGTGAGAGCTAGTTTAATTTGACCTTTGCTAATCTAGTCTTTGATATATGTTTGATTTTATAGATATTTAAGTTTTAAAATATGAAGAAGTTTGTAAATTTGAAATGTTTATATGAAAGAGATGGATGGGTAACTTGAAATACCTATCTTGAAATTCCGAGATTTGTAGACGACGCAAGCATGCAGCTATCACCGTTTGTTCCCTTTCGCTGTTGCAGCTCCACACGAACTGCAAAGGAAACAAGCTTTTCGGGCCGGATACCCACGCTGACGCCGACCGCTGTCTCTAGTCTAGGTGAGCGATTCGCATCACCCTTGGCTTGCCTAATTGGCCGGGATTAATTTCCCAACCATGCCAATGCAAAAGGTGATTTGATATATCATTCTATTCATCAGTCACTTAACAACCCAGAATATTGTTACTCACTGAACGCATGTATTTTAGGGCATGTTTCTTCCTCACTGAACGCATGTTTGATTGCTTGCAAATTCTTGCCTGTTCTGAACCATCCTTTTGGCAGAAGACGGGAATCTTCAATGATTTCATGATGTTGCTTATGAGCGAAGAGTGCACTTAAAGCTCACTTGGCTGAATAAGAGGCCCCTCAGCTGGGAGGTGAACACCTCACCAGCCATTACCAAGGACAAATTTGTCACCATATGTGCTTACAAGAACAACTGGCTGTTAAGATGTTAGTGTTGTAGTAATCCAAATCCCCCCCATGCAACTGCCAATCTCTTTTCAGACGTCAGAAATAGCAGGTGAGCTACTTTTTGTCTTATGGTCTGATGCATCCTTTCGAACAATTCGACGATAGTAATCTAGAGCTACAGTGAGAATATACAAGCCAATTCTTTCTTCTTTAATAACCCGTACATGATGAGATTGTAACTTGGTAAATGAAGGTATGAAACCAACCAAAACGGTTATGACCCAGCAAAAGCATCACACCTTTTAGGCTTGCCTTTAACTCGATGCGTATGCTACATGTAAAGCTGAGCTCTGTAGCAAATTAGGGTTTCAGAGGAACCGTGCATGGCATGCTGCTGCACTGCGGAGACCAGACGACCCCCAAGTGTAAATGAGATCGATGCAGGTCGCTCCCTGCTGCTGTAGAGCCAAATATGAAATCTTGGCCAAGGTGGCCAGCATTGCCTGCCCCCGACCCCTTCCTTCTGCCCCTTCTTCTCCTCCTCCTCCTCCTCCTTCCCCACGACCGGTTGCCTCAGAAGAACGCCACGCGCGCAGGTTGGCAGCTCGTTCTTGCCTTCTCGCTACCAGCGACCAGGAAGCAAAGCCTAACAAACAAAAACCAAGAACGCATCAAGCCCTCGCACCAAACCACAGAAACGAAAAATTTTGCAAGAATTACCACTACAATCTGATTCAAGCGGGCAGGGGGAAGAAAAGAATCGCATTGGTATCCTCCTCCGCAGCTTCTTCCTCTTCGGATTTCAGACGGGCCCTGAGGAGGAGCCCCCTCCTTCCTCCTCCAGGTTGGTCTAACGATTCTTGGTGGATTCTTGGTGAATTTGGGGGATTCTGTGTGGTTATGGATTTTCTTCGATTGGGAGATCCGGGTGTGGTCTGGAGATCGTTAATTACCAACATTATGCAATTAATGATGGGAGGGAGGAGGAGAAACATTGGAGAAGACAAATATCGTTCCAAATCGTGAGCTTGCGAATTTTGGGTGTAATCTGAATCCCGGATCTTAAGATCAGAGCAATTAGGATTCTACAGTGGGCAGGCAATGCGTGGCGGCCGCGTGGGGGTGGACGGACCTCGCGCGGTGCGCAGCCGCGCAAGGAGGCCAAGATAGGCAATACTGCCGGTCGGGGGCTATACTGGGAATTACAGCGTGCCATGGGGGCACATTGGCCAAGATTTCGCCAATTATTGGGCACTGTTCTAAACGCACATCCCATTGTCCAACTGTACCAATAATTTGTCCTGAATACATATCAGGGTGACAGATGATGATGAGTCATGGACCCAGGGCCTGGGATGCAAGCAAGGCACACATATTTACAGCGACTGGTCAATCCAAATGGGAAAGAAAATGAGAAGAAACAATAGCTGTTTCTTTTCTCTCTAGGCCCAGCTTAATGCTATGTTGTCTGTGTATCTTCACGAGAAGTGATTATATTCTACAATGTGCCAACGCAAGATGTCTGGGGTGAGAAAGTTTGATGAATTGCATTATTGCTGCTAAACACAAAGGCACTGTTTGATAGCATGAGGAGCATGTAGAGACCATTCGGATGATAAAGCTGCTAATTCAATTGCACAGTCCATCCCATACTGTCCTCTGCAAGGCCTTTCTGAATGGCTGTAAGTGCTGAATAAAGTTGCTGAGACACACCTCCGACCTTCTGATTCCCATACTCCACTCTGCAATGGACATGGGATTAGTGAGAATTGATTTTTTTCATAATAAAGGAATAGCAATTATTTGATGACATGGATAAGCCCATTTTTTTCCAGTATTGCGTCGGCTGGCAATTGCAGATTTTGTATGGCAACAGGATCAATGATAAAAGTAGGGAGAATAATTGGAGAACACGTATGCCAGGAACAATGATTTAGTGAAACTAGTAGACTCACACAGACGCCTTGAAATGCAATTATTATGCCCTTAACTCATAGTTCGATAGGCAACATATCTGAAATGCCAAGTTTCATAAGCTTTTAGCATTTAATGCCATCTGTCCTATCCTACTTTCCTAGTTTATAGTCATTTCTCAAACATCCAAATAGCACGACTGTTGTGTACGGATTCCCTAGCAGCAGGTGTGTGCAGCAGCTGCAGAACAGACGTGCAGGAGTGCACAACAACATGTCACGGGCGGCCGGCCGTGTGGGCAAAGGATCCAACGCCAAAAACAGCGTCCAGCAACAGCATCCAGAAAGAGTCCGTAGTCCAGGAGGATTAGAAAGTTAGGGTCCAGGGAGATTAATTCGTAATCTATCAGGAAAGGTTAGAGTTGGAGTCCATGTGCTAGGAGGTAAACCATCCCTATATATGGGTGCTGTGTACGTGGGCTCTGATCAAGAAAGAAAGAAACAATCTATTCTCCCCCAGAATATTCTCTCGTCTCAATCTCTCTCTATCACCCCCTTATAATACCCGAATCTCCTTCAAACCATGGTGTCTTGCCATCTTCAGCTCGGTAGTTATCCCATTGTGAACCAAGGTTCACAACCACAACTAGTAGCGAAATAACTACTTTAAGGCTGAGGTACTTACCTTCTTCCATGATACACTATGCAACCAACAGGTGATAGTACAACAGCAGTCCCAGTACAGAAGACTTCATCAGCGTCAAGCAATTCATCTATTGTAGTAAGGCGCTCTTCAACCTGACAAAAAAAAGGCATACACAGTATGTTAAAAGGGAAAAGATCATGTTCATATCTCATACTGTTGCTCAAAAGGCAGTGTGAGCAGAAGATGAACATCCCTGTTTAAGTTACCTGAAATCCAAGGTTTCGAGCAATTTCAATTACACTTCTTCTTGTGATTCCAGGAAGAATTGTTCCCGTTAATAGTGGAGTAGAAATAACATTATCCTGTAAGGGAAAAACCAATGGTAGCTGAGAACAAAATATACTAGTTATAAAATAATGCCAAGCATAAAACATGTGTACAGTTTAACTCTAGACTTGATCAACTATTCCAAGCTACTACTCAAATATTTGAAGATTAGCTAGTCCATAGCGCTTTGACACTTTAATAGGATGATGATGATGATATGCATATGACAAATGTTAAGTTTGTTCAATAAACTCCAAAAATGCTCACAACATCATTGCCAGAGACTTCACTGGTACTATACTCGAAAGTGTTTATACTAGTGTTTTCCTAAATGCACTTGCAAAGGTCAATTTGAACAAATTTCAATTTACATACCTTCACCATGAATATATTACAGGAAGAAACTTCCTCCACAAACTTTTTATGCACGGGGTCCAAGTATAGAACATCAGAATGACCTTTTTCCTTGGCTCTTTTCTGAGCACTGACAACCTGTATACATGTCAAACAAAAGTGCAAAACATCAGGAACTGCATGTACATATGTCAATGTGCCTCAAGAGTCAAGAACAATGCTGCAATCTTATCAAACAAGAGAGGCGAAGATATGCATTTATATGCACCAAATGTTGTGGATGAAAGCTACTAGTCATCCCTATACTAGAGATGGGGGCATTCATGGCTTCTCCTTGCATCCACGTCATCGTTTTTCCTCTCCGGCCGACGCGTGCGCGCGTTGCGCTCAAACGCTCCTACCGAGCGGATGGTGGCCCGCGGCTTCCCTGGCGTGGTTTCGCTTCATCTGATGCGTGTGCGCGCCCTCCGCGTGAGCCCGTGCTCTCGCCTTGGCCCATGCGATGTGATTGGCCCTTGAGCCCGTCACTGCGCCCATCCGGGCTGGCTACTAGAGGAATCCGCGCCTGGGAGTGTTGGTCGCACTTTATTGGCCGCTTCGATTGCTGCTCCGTGTTTGCCCTCATGCGGCGGACTGAAGCTCACCAGGATGGCTGCAGATGGTCTTGCTTCTTCGCGACTTTTCGGTTTCAGTTTTTCCCTTGGTTCACGCGCTTCTCAGCTTGTGCTATGCTCTGCTCCACTTCTTGTGTCCCTTCGGGTTTACGTCGCTTCTTCGCTTCGTCTGCGCCTCAATCTATGCCAATAGGAGCTCCCGTTAGAGGTATCATCTGTTTCCCGTTTCTGATCTGCTTGGTATGATGTGTGTTGATGCCATCCTTCACTTGGGCTGGATTGTTCCCTGTCTATGCTCCGTTTTCGATTTGGTTTCTGGTTGCTACGCGCCTCGATCTACGCCGGTGGGAGCTCCCGTGGGAGGTATGTTTTATGTTCACCAGAGGAAACTTACATAGCTCGTGTTGTGACACTGAGGTTGGTTCGTTTCCAATGATGAATTCCTTCCAGGTTTGCTTGTGGTCCAATCGGTTGGGGGGTGGCCTCACGGGGGTGCCTGCAGATTACGGTTTGTTCCTTTGTTGTTTCAGTGCTTACTAGGTTTGCGTTTCTTCTCTTGTTTGTCTTCTTTTTTTGGGTATGTTTGCAGCACGTTATTGTTCTATTCGGCCTGTGTCCTGTTAGGTCTCTACCGCTGCCTTCTTTACTGCGCACAATGGCCCGTCCTAATTGGGCTAACACATGGGATTAATCTAGTTTTCCCACGCCGTTGGTTTGCGGTAGTATTTTGTGGGTTAGTCCCTTTTCCATGACTTGATACATTTCCGTTTGATTATATTCACTTCCTATATGGAAATTTGTTTCCATTATTTGCTTCCTTCTACCTTTGGTGACTGCTTCTCTGATCTCCAGTTTTTCCCTTATAGCCTTGCGCTTTTGTCTACATTGTTAGCCTGTTTGCTTTCGTCTGGTTTTTATTTGTACACCTGCAGTCGGCCCATTTTTACAGCACAGTTTACATTCCCAGTTCGTTGCTTTATTGTGCTATATATTTATGACGTTTCAAACGTTAACCGCACTGGTTTGTTGTATTTACTGTTTCCATCTTTAAAAATGTTTGCCGTGTGGTATTTACATTAGTTGTGTTACCCATTTCGTTCATCCAGTTCATCTATCCTGTTCTTACTTCGATGCTTAGGGTCAATCCGTTTTACACCTTGCCCTACCTTCTTGGTTTGCTGCTCCGTTCTATTTGCTACTTTTACGTTCGCAAATGCTGGCTGCATTGTTTCATTGTGTTTGCTGCTACTGTCTTCGTCGACATTGTTGACATGATGTTTAGTTCCTGTTTATTATATGTTGTTATGATCCTTAGATCATAAAGGAGTAAATACCGTACAGAAGATGATTGAAACAGCACGGCTGAAGGAAAGAGGCTTTAGGAGAAGGGGGGGTCATGGACTAGGGAGAAGAACTTAAGGGAGAGGCTAGAACAACTCTTTCTTCATATTGCTTAATAAAAATAAGATACACGCCCATCCTTATATACATTGGATAGCTTGACCCCTAAAAAATTTATCTCTAATATTATAGAAATAGATTATCTTAACAAATCCAATCTTATCTATAAGGAAACTAATCCAATCAATTCGGAAAAACTAATCCAACCTAATCGGTACAGCGCATGAACAGAAGTGCGCACTGTTCATGTGAACAGTAACCACATGCTATCCACCGCTGCACATGACATCTTCTTCCTCCCTCCACAACAGCTCATCCTCGAGTTGTTGTGGTGGCCATGGTAGCAACCCTTGGAAGCCCCACTAAGAAGAGCGGTCGCGACGCTTTGCATGGAAACTTAGGATGGTGTTGACGACAGTTGATGGCAAAGGCGTGATGACCTTAATGCTGCCCGATGTCGAGAAAGTTGTTGATAGTGAGAGCCATCGGTGTGGGACAGCAATGGCATGCTTCCCGCCACAAGAAGTGACGAGGATGGGAGAGACATGGTAACATCACAAAATCTAAGACGCCTTCGGCGGTGCAGATCGCATAGCAGCATCTGCCCATGCCTTCTCCTCTTTTTCCATCAACTTGGCCACCATAGCCGCCATGTCTACCAAGATGGCTTTCATGGCAGCAGAAGCCATGGTATTGGCTCTGATAGCAAATTGTTATGAACCTTAGTTCATACAAGGTAAACACTGCCGAGAGGATGGCTGGGCGACGTCGACGTAGAGGGAGAGGGAGAGACTATAGATAAGAATGACTGTGTTATTTCTTAGTTCTAATAATATGCGGCAGTCCTCTTATATAGATGGGCTCCCACTAACAGATGTAATCTAATCTCAATCATATCTCTAAAAATAGAAACTAATATCATATCTCTAATAGATAGAAGCTAATCTCTACTTCCTAATAATGACCGGTTGAGTTGGGCCCATGGGCGTTTCTACGCCCATGACATTACACCCCACCGTCTGGCCATCATCTTGGCGGTGTTTACCCCCTATGAACTAAGCTTCATAACAATTTGGTATCAAAACCAATACCATGGCTTCTGCTGCCGAGTTAAAAGGTGGCAAGATTTTTGCTGGTTATGAAGAAATACTCGCTGGACTCAAGAATATAGAGAATATGTTGAAGATGATAGAAGCAAAAGTGAAGGCACAAGCAGTCATAGATGTGTGATCCGCAGCGGCACAAGGGGCAGGAGCAATGGTGGCCATACCACGGCAACGGCACCGCTACTGCTGGTCCTTCATCCGGCAAGGCCAGCGCTGCGTCTTCAAGCGACACCGGTGTGGCATCTTCCAAGGTCGACACACCAGCTATAAGCTACACCCCGTGTCTGTGAAGGCATTGCTTGGAGAGGCAGCTAGGCTATCTCGGCTCCTTTTCCTTCCACCGCTGCCACCACCAATCCAACCGAGCGGTTCAACCGCCAGAGGCGAGCGGATTAACCACCCCGAGCGGTTCAACCGACCGGTTCAACCACCCGAGCGGGGGCTTCGATAACAGCACCTCGTGTTCGGGAGAAGTCCCCGCGTCGGTGCTACGACAGCGGCGGACGATGAGGACTTGCGAGACGAGGAAGACAAGATCGATGGCGCCAAGAAGCGCGCGCTGCGGGCGACGCCGCAGAAGCTAGAGGAAGCAGCAGCGCAAGAGCGTAGATGTCTTGGGGACAAATTCACGCTTGGAGCGGTAGGTCCCGACGGCCGTGGATCTTGGAGGCAAGCTTGGTTCAGATCGGATCAAGGCCACAACCAACGATCTCCGCGACGGACTAGAGCAGACGCTTGACATGTAGGCACGCTGCGGCTGCGGCGGAGCCGTCGCAGAAGGCGACAACACAGTCGTGCCAAGGTGGGGTGAACGACATGGTAAACAACGCCGGCGCTGGCGAGGAGGCAAGGGTGACAGTGGAGCGGCAGCGGAGGGGCCCCAAAAGGTGCAAGGGGGGGGCAAGGACCGTACTTGAAGATCAGGGGAGGTTTCAAGTTCGACTATGGAAGTCCGAGTGGTATCGAAGAAGTCTGAGTGGTATCGAAGGTGTTCGAGTGGTATTGGAGGCATTCGAGCGGTTTCATCGACGTTCGAGCGGTATCGATCAGAAACTTCAAGTATGCAATGGTCGAAGTTTCCGAGTGCGCAGCGGTCAAAGATTTCCGAGCACGGAGCAGTCAAAGATTTAGAGCGCTGAGCGGTCGGAGGTTCCAAGGCACAGAGCGGTCGGAGGTTGCGTGGTCAAAACTAACACGTGGTCCTAGGTGGGTCACGGCGAGGATCCCACACAAGAAGGCGCGTTTCTCTGGACGGTGGAGCGAAGGAATTAGGAGGGGATAGAATGGAATTGGAAGCTATGTGTGGATACCTATTTGCATGGGAACCAAGAGAAACATGGGAGGAGACGTGCGTGCATGCAGCGTGTGCAAGGATGGAAAGAAGGGAGCGTGGAAAGGAAATACTGGTTGCATGTGTTGGCTTTCATGGAAGAAAATTGGATTTGATTTTTCAGCTAACTCCAAATTTCCTCCTTCCCTTGTGCGACCTTGGATGGGGTCCACTTGCAGACGTGTCGATCCAGTCAATAAGATGGCGTAGCAAAATAAATTAGGCACACCGCCTAGCAGCTCATCCTTAGCTGCATGTCCAGAGGGATGTAATGTCATGGGCGTAGGAACACCTATGGGCCCAACAGTTTCTATTTAAGTTAGAAATTAGTTTCTATCTATTAGAGATATGATATTAGTTTATATTTGTTAGAGATATGATTGAGATTATATTCTATCTGTTAGGAAGGCCCATCTATATAAGGGGGTCGCCGCATGCTATTGGAACTAAGCAAAAAATAACAAAGTCATTCTCATCTATAGTCTCTCCCTCTCCCTCTACGTCGAAACCGCAGGGCATCCTCTCGGTGGTGTTTACCCCCTATGAACTAAGGTTCATAACATATGTACATCAGTTTCAACCTCTACATTTTTCTATCCTCAGTGCTTCTTTTCTTGTGCTGCTCTTGTTTCTCTCTGCAGCTTTACTCCTTTTAGATGGTCTGCCCCCGCATAGTTCTTCATTTGTGTTACCCCCTGTGCTATTGCTTATACATGATTTACCTACTGGTCACAGATGGGTACCTCGCAGTCTACAACATTGCTATGTACGATTGTGAGGCATGCTGTATACTTTACGCATGTCGATTGTTCTGGGAAGGACGATGCAAATTACTATTATGAGTCCAAATTCGTATGACTACAGTAGGTTACCGTTGTGCTTCTATTTTTATACTCCTGTGTCTTCAGGTCTGTAATCCTATTGAGTCCATAAGCGCCAATCTATGCCTATTCCTATTTGGTGATCAGGGTGCATTGGAGCAGCGTTCACCATGCGGCTGCAGGCAGAATATAGTATGGCATTACCGCTCCGTATTCTCCGTATAACTTACATTGCGAACCTATCTAACAACCCTATTTAGGTCCCTGATATGACATCAATGGTTTTATGCTCTATGTATTTTCATGTGAATATACAGTCCTCAATCTTCAAAGAAAAAATATATGTACTGCTTCTTTCATCCCAATATAGTAAACACAATAGAATGAGCTGTATTTTCAAAAGGCAGCGCTAGCACATTAGTAGATACAGGTTGACTACTTAACATATCTATGCTTCATGTTCTTTCTCCGTATCCACATAGATTACGGTAACAAATCAGCAAACTGATCAAACCATTCAACTAGGTACACCAAATACGTTCATACCCACCAAAGTCCCAGTATTATACTAAAATTCATGTGTTATACTGTTGCTAACAAAGCCTGGCTTACGCGGCGTGGCGCCGCCCGCACGCAGCTAGTAATTAACATTTCTAGACCAAATGAGTGTTGAGATAGCATTTAGCAGAACAACAGTAGCATAGAAGATGGGGCCAATCGTTAGGGCATTTTGGGAGTTTCCCATTTGGATTTTCGGATTAGAGAGGGTGAGGATAAGGCTCCTTCTATTTGCCAAATCAAGAGGGAGATGGGGATCAATCCAATCCCCCACCTCCCCGACTCTGGCGGTCTCAGCTAGCCGTTGGCGGCGCGGTCCTCCCTCTCCCTCTTCTTATACCTGCTTGGGCTCTCCTCCCAAAAGAAGACCGAGATCCAATGGAGTCTTCCCATCTCTCTTCTTCCTCTTCCACCTCCACCGAGTGAACCTTTTGAGCTCCGGCTGCGGCGGCGCGATTCAGCACTCCATCTCCAGCAACCCAAAGCCTCGCCCTCGACTTAGCCATCGGTGAGCTGTGCTTTGGTGAGGGAGAGCATGGGAGCCAGATCGAGGCATCAGTGACTCCAGCTTTGGGTTGGGTCAAGGCTGCAATGGCACCGATGATGAGCGTCCAGGCAATGGCGCAGGTGAGCCACGGCGACACCGGTCCGGGTGCCAATTCTACGATGGTGGCTTTGTGGCTCGGCCTTGACAGAGGAGGTTTCGTTGTGTTTTGTGTGGTGTTCTTACTTGCCTAGCACTTGGTCGATGCTAGGTTTTTGGTCATGTGCGGTGTTCTCCGACTCTCGGCCTCACAACCACGGTGCTAGCCGGCTCATGTAGGTGGCCTTGTATTTCTGAGAACCACATCACGGTGCAAACGTTGGTGATAGGTTTTCTAGGACAGTGTCGACTTCAGCGTACCTAGCCTTGCTGCCTTATGGACGGCTTCGAGTGCTATCACCTTGTGGGTTGCTTTCGATTCTTATTATTGTGCGTTTGTGAGCCATTCTAGTGTACTTTAGTGTTTGATATTTGAATCACTAGTTCTAAGAGACAATTGCATGATAATATGTGGGATTAACATTGCTCAATGAGGATTAGTGGTCTAAATGAGGTCGTTGTCACAATTAAGATCAATCTACTAGTTTTGAGTTATTAGTAGCTAGCTTCCTTATTGCCCTGTTATTTGCCTTGATATTAACTAGCTGATTGTTCATTTTGTTATTGCAATTCAATTATTATAATCTTTCTTGAACTGCAATTAATCATTTGGTAAATTTGTAGAATTTAAAACTAGCATAATAGTTGGAAATTCTCACTCTAATCTTTGATTACACTAGACCTATCACATCGAGGAGGCCTTGTTTTAAAAACAAGAGCAACTGACATCTGAGAGCAATATTTGTTAAAAACACTTTGAGCAATATGCTAAGTGTATATCTTCTATTCACTGTTCTAATAGGTATGATTTCTTTTATAGATGACTTGAGAAAGAATTATGTTCCTGTTAACATTTTATTATTGCTCTTAAGTGTTGTCAGAATCATACTTTTATGCTCATATTTAATTCTGGAATTATGATTAAATTTCTGCTAAAACCTCATTGTCTACAACAATTTGTGTGCAGAGAACCAGGGATTAAAGATTTATATTAGTGTGTCCTCTAGGAAGGTATTGAAACTGACGTTAACGAGGGATCAGATAAAGAAAGTATAAATCACACTTGTAGAGAAAGATGCATTACCGAAGCATAATTTCCAATAGTCTTTATATCACCAGTTCCACCGGGTGCAGCACGGTGATATTCTTCCTCAGTTAACAAGCTAATCGGAGATAAGCCATCCTGAAAGTAAAGGAGACAATAACATCTTATAGCTACAGCCAGATAAAATACGACACCAAGAATAAGCAGGAAAGAAGCAATTAAAATTTGCCAACCTTGAAATAGTGCCCAACAGGACAAACAAATACAACAAATGTATACTCTGGGGCAGGTGCAACACCGAGGATAGCCCCACTTCCAATCAGCAGTGGTCTGATGTACAAAGAACCTTTTCCAGTAGGAGGTACCTGCAACGGAGCGCATAACCTATAAGAATGGAGAGATGCGTCACATATCATTGTTCAAGAAGAAATGTCCTTACCCAACGCTTGTTTGCCAAAATAGTAAGCTTTACAGCTTCTAGGAACTGCTCTATGCTTGGTGCAGGCATACATAACCTTTCTGCACCAACTCTCATCCGGAACGCGTTTTCATTAGGGCGAAAAAGCAGGACTGACCCATCCTCTTTCCTGTGTGCTCTCAGACCTTCAACCAATCCCTGCAGATATTTCAATAGCATATTAGAGCATTTTTAACAGAATGGAGCAAAAGAAATCAACCTGCACATGCGAAGCAACTAAGCTATTTTGGTAAACCATTATTCATCAATGGAATAGTGATTCTTCAAGGCAGATCAAGGAGGTAAACAAACCTGACCATAATTCAACACTGCAGCAGCTGGATTCAGCTGGATTGGCCCATATGGCACCAATTCACCCTTGGTGAACACCCCATCTGACGAACATCTCATTATATACATAAAGTCCGTCTGCACCAGTTGAAACCCAAGGGTCTCCCAGTTGAAGTCGACTAGGTCTGCGGTTCCTGTACTGAAACATTCAGTTCACATGAACAATAATCTCGCAAAACAGGCAATGCCCATAATGGAACAGCCAGTGGGTAACTAAGTTGAGCAGCCATTTATGAATAGTGATAGTACTATTCTGATTTTTAGCCACTATAGTTCTTCATTTTTATCCTACAAAGCTAGTAAACCTTTCACATGGTCTTAGACTATACTGTCAACATTACTCCTCTTTCCCACTTCGTTTCATCAAATAGTCGATTGTAACAATCTCATTGCTTCACCAGCACATCAATTTTTTGCCTAATTGTGTGTTGTGTAGCACCAGTACAGTGCGAATCAATCTCCCTTGTTTTTTAACGAACTTCAAAACGGTAGTACAACGAAAACGAAAGTGTGCAGAACACCGGGTCAAGTTGTCGGTCATACTTGTATGCTGTCGTCACCGGAGTTGAACACCGGCTCCTCCTCGCGGCAGGGCCTCGTCTGGAGACGGAGATGGCGCTGCCGGCCAGATGCTTCTGAATCTGCAGGCAGCGTCAATCACCAGCAGCGCGTCAGGCACATGGTTCTCCGTTATCACATCAGAGACCGTACAACTGGAACTGATCAAATGGTCATCACGCCGTAGACTGTAGTGTAGACTCCAAAATCGCAAACGAGAACTCGTGTGAAGTTGCTACTACCTTACTTACGGGGCGACAGGGCGGGCGCGGATGCGTCGGCGGGGAGGGCGCCGTGCCGCGGCCGGAAGAGGGAGATGCAAAGGCGCCGCGGGCCGCGCAGAAGCGGAGCTCCATTTGTACCTACGCAGTCTCTGTCGCGACGGGCGTGGCTGAGGGGTTGGTGGCCGGGTTGGGGTTGGTGGGGGAGAGGAGACGGAGTCGCTAGGGCGGCGGCTTAGGAACAGCCGAACTGGCGACCCGGTCGGCCGCCGGCGGCTCGCTTCGATTGGTCGCCCCGCTTCGTTGGCCGGGTCTCGCGTGGTGTCCGGTAGGCTCGCGAGGCTCTGCGGGTGATGCGCTCGAGGAGTGCGGGTCCTGCCTGTCAGTGGATGTGGGGAGGTGCATGACTGCATGGTTCAGTCTCGGTTCGGGCTCCAACCGAGCCAAAGCTTCAACTTAGGCCCTGTTTGGATCCCTCCATCTAAACATTAGTCACTAAAGTTTAGATCTAAAGTCTCCAAACAGGTGGTCTAAAGTTAGATCTAAACTTTAGCTAACCTCTAAAAAACACTTTAGACCATTAGTCCACCAAAGTGAACTAAAATGGTCTAAAGTTTTGGATTCTTAGGCACAAAGACGTGTTTACCCATGCATGTTGGTCTCTCACCTCTCATTTAATGGCTGACGCACGAAACGAGGAGAGGTAGTATGGTCTTTTTGAAACTTTAGTCCTATCCATTAGTACAGGATACAAACAGGATCTTGGACTAAAGTTTAGTGGCTAAAGTTTAGTCCAAAACTTTAGACCATGTGATCCAAACAAGGTCTTAATTATGAGCCTCAAGCTTTAAAGAGCAAGCCCGAATAACTCATCAAGACCTCGTAATTTCCTCAGTCCACCTACACCCCCAAGTCCTTCCGTTCTATATTTATTTCTATTAAGATATTTATGCTATTATATTGTGAGTTATAATAATTTTTTATTCTTACTAATTGAATATTATTGTATATTAATTTTTATCGAGTTTACTTAAGAGCTTAAGTTTGAGCTTTTCTTATGTAAAAAATAGATGCATTTTGAATTGTTGACTGTGCACGGGTGATAGTGTAAACCTGCGGCGACAACCATTCTTTGTGACTCGGATGTTTGACTGTTCACATATATAGCGTTGTAGTCTTTATTTTAAATTTAGTGTTGGGACATCCTTTTTGCAAATCTAGCTCCTTCCGTGAATTTACTGAGCTCAGCAGGTACCTACTGAGCTAGATGAGCTCGGCAGGCCACTTGCCGAGCCCCCCTAAGTGCGGCAGCAATGTTGCCTTATGATTAACATGTAATTAAGCTCATAATTAGCGCTAATTAAGAAGCTAGGCAGATGTCTACCAAGCTAAGGGAGTTCGGTGACCTGGCACGCACTAGGACTTGGCAGGCGACCTGCTAAGCTAGGAGAGCTCGGCAGGTGCTATCAAGCTACTATAGCTCGGTAGGTCATCTACCGAGCTCTCCTAATTCGGTAGGTTTACAGAGGGGTTAGATTTATAAAAACGGATGTTCAGAAGCTAATTTTTTAAAAAAATACTATAGTATCATTTATGTGAACAGTTCGAGACATTCTACAGAACAGACTATATATCCGATGAATCTGACGCTCGCATGGCATGTCAAGCCAACCGCCAAATGATGAGTCAATGGGATAGGGATGCGGTACGATTGCTATCTGGTCTAGCGAGCAATTTCGGCTTGGAGAATATGAGTTCCTCTTATTTTGGCAGCACCAATGGTTTTTGTCTGTATTTTTTAAGACGATAGCGAATAACTGAAATATCGATATAGACGGCGCACATGATTTTAAGTTTAAAAACCTGTTTGAGGAATCTGCTTAGAGAAACCATCTTATTTATTTTGACTTCCAAAGAAACCAAAATCAAGAGCCACCGAAAAACAAACAAAAACATTGTCCGAGAGATTTCTTGTTCAAGTTGGGCTGGTCCGCGAAGCAACACACGTGCGAGCAGTTTTGGAGACACCCTCGCGGGCATCCATGTGACTTTCTGCGATGATTTCCTCTGGCCCTAAAAACTTTGTGAGCCCACCATCGTTTCCCATTCCAAAAAAGAAAAACAACATCGCTTAATGCCCTACCTGACCTGATTATCTGTTACAAGCATTCTGAATTTACAGGAGGATCGAATTCTGATTATTTGTTTTTTATTTTGCTTCGGCGGATGATTTTTAGCTTTAACCAATAAATAATGATGACTGGTAAAGAAGTTGGGGCCATTCATATAGGCTTTTGGTTTTGGTTTATAAATAGTATCAGTTTGTAGAGAAGCTAGAAAGAGATATTTGCGTGTGTTTTAGCTGATATAAATAGAGTTATTATAATGTATACTACAATTAACTAGGAGATCTATCTTAAGAAGACACTCTGTTTAAAGCTAACTACCTGTACATACTACTTACCTGTACCGCATTCCATCGCAACAAGCTACATTCCTAATTATTAACGCTATGGTGTCTTTTAAACTACGACGGATGGTTTTTAGATATAACTGATAAATTTTGTTTGTGCTTTTTAACATAGTAGTGGATAGTAAAGATACTAACGTAGATGACGTATACGATTTTAGACTTAACTATTTGTTGAATCCACTTTAATAGACTGTCCTATTTTAACATTTGACTTTTTAATTTTTGAAAAAGCCAAAAAGCTAAAAAAACTGACCCCATATTTAGAGAATTCTACGTGGTACAACTTTACATGGAAGCTTCGTTACACTTGAGGCATGAAGTTCAACGAGACACAGACTAGTACAGCACAGTAGCAGATAAATGTCGTACACTGGTTGCAGGTGAATTGCACGCACTTGCGAATCAGGCAGCGACTCCAACTAAGCAGGCCAGCAAGAGCAAGCCCAGCACGATATGTGGGTTGTTTTCAGCTGGAACTCCTGATTTACGCTGTAATTTATATTTTTTTAATTTTAGTATGAGTATTTATATGAATAAATTAAGAATTGATAAACTTATAAACCGTTTTAAAAGGTTGTTCTATTAAATTACTTTTAAATAATGATAGAAAAAACTTTTGACTTATTTATTTATAAGAAATCATAAGTCATAACGGAAAAGAACTCGGCTCTGAACTCTGAACTCGTGCGGCTGCTCTGAGCCGATCGGGGGCTGAGAGTGGGAAGCGGGCTTCACGTCTCTCGTGTGTGACAGGTCGAGCCGTGGAGCCGGGAAGGGACCGGTGAGTTGTCTTCACATGCTTCACGGCTTGTGCCATCCGGATAAGGACAACGCACGATATCGCAGACTGCAGCTACTATATGCTAGATTACGGGTCTGTTCTTTTAGGCTTTTGAAATCGGCTTTTGGCTTCTGTTATAGTACCTAACTTTCAAACCGAGTATTTTCTCAAGACGGGGTTTACAAGTTAAACGATCTACACGTTAAAAGCCCAGCATCTGTACTAGCCAAAATCGCAAGTGAGTATCTGTCTCTCCGTAATCTATACTGTAAATAGCCAAAATTCAAAAATTCAGCCAAAAGCCATAAGCCGCAGCCGAAAAGAACAGGCTCGTACTACTTGTAATATGAAACCTCATCGTGCATAGCAAATTGATTCCACCTTTTTGTTTAGTTTTTTCACGAATTATATGCCCAGTCCAAATGGGTGGAAGATGGAGCGCTTGTTTAAGACAGTCCGGCTATCGACTGTATCGACGCCCATAACCATATTAGGAGTGACGCGGTCATGAGGCCTTCTACAACTACCTCATGGTTGGGATTTCATTGACGGTCATCCGACCACTCCAAGATCGTCACTTCATCGACTTTCGTCTGACCACCTTATGGTCGAGACCTTGTCAACACCCGTCTGACCCTTCGGGGCCGTGACTTTGTTGACACCTGCGACCCCCTCATGGTCGCACCTTCGTTGACGGCTATGATCGCACCATGATCGAGACTTTGTCGGCACCCATCCGAGCGGTGGGGATGGAGCGCGCACTCCGTCCCCATTCGTCGACGCCCAGTCCGAATGGTGGGGGACAAAGCGTGCGCTTCAAGCCTTTGCCTCGCCGCCGCCTTCGTCGACACCAAACCCGAGCGATGGGGGATGGAGCGCACGCTTCAAGGCTTCATCCCGCCGCCACCTTTATCGACGATAGTCCGAAGGATGGGGGACGGAGCACATGTTTTGAGCCTTCATGCCACCTCTAACTTCGTCGACGCCCACAACCACGTCTTCATCGACATCATCGTGGGCACTTCTACAACCACCTCGTGGTCATCCAGCTATTGTTGTTCGCGTCTGCGCGCCGACCGTATCGGAGGCAACACCCCAACGGGGCACCTATGCCTTCGACGTAGGACTTCATCGCCCACGCCTATGTGCCGCCCAAATCCGAGGCATGACCTCCACGCGTCTTCTCAGCCTCTGCCGGAAGATTATGCGACCACATCAAGATCAGTGAAACAACCCTGCTCCGAGAGGTTTACAGCGTCCACACCCCAGGGGTTGGTGCTACCAACTGCATCAACTCGCCCATCGGCACCTATATGCTTGCTCCAAGGATGGAGGGCTGGGCCAATTAGTTCACATCAGCTCGCCCATTGAGACTTCCGCGCTTGCTATCGAGGGAGTACTGTTGTGGAGGTGGCCCAGACCCAAATGACTAGGTCTTGCAACAAGCCTAGTAGTATAAAGAAATATACCAATGTACATCTACCTTTTTAATTATTAAGGAGTAGAATGTGAATTTCTCATCCTACCCCACTCATGTATATAAACCCCCAAGAGATGTATGAGAGAGGCAGGGCTACTCATTTCTTACTAGCTCACACTCTCTCTGTCGGTTGGCTCCTCAGCTCTTAGTCCATATCCCCCTAAGGGGGAAAAGGGATACCCAATACCTCCTATTGTGCTCATACGACAAAAAGAATGGTATTCATAAGTGGAGCAAGTTGGTAATTTGGTGCAATAAGGAGTTCATCGACAATAGGCGTGGAGAAGACGGGGACCTCACTCTGGTGTTGGGCAGGAGTGATGGGACCAGAGCGTGCTGCGGCCTCGGCATGGTGGACCGGTGAGGTGGGCAGAGCTACACGAAGCACGTCACCTCAGCTTCCCAATCCAGACTACGAAGGAACGTTGGAGGTCGAGTTCGACTGGAAGGGAGACATGCATCCGTGGAGGAGGAGGAAGAGGACAAGCCGACGGTTGAAGAGGGCAGCGCGGACGCGACACCAACTGTGATGCGGACGCCAGCGACGCAGTGAAGATGGTGCCCCTGGTGGATCTGGGACGGATTGTGGTGAGGGGAACAGGCAGATCTGGGGGGAGGGGATGGGGGTCGGGGCAAGAGGGATGGGAAGGAGATAGGTAGGCGGCGGTGAGGCGATGAGGGAAAGTGGCGCTCGATCGGACGCTAAGCTTTGAGGGAGAATAGAGGCTAGGAGATCTGGGGGGTTGGGCCGTTGATGCGGGATAGGAGAGAGCTGTAGATGGCGATGGTGAGGTGGCGGGGTAGGAGACAGTGTGACCAGAAGGGATGCAATGCATGACAACTGGCTATCGGCAGATCTAGAGGTGGAGAGGTGGGCCGTGGATGGGGACGAGTACGAGCGGTGGATGGGGATAGTGAGGGGGCAAGGGATG
This sequence comes from Dendrocalamus latiflorus, assembly GCA_017311315.1. Lineage (NCBI taxonomy): Eukaryota > Viridiplantae > Streptophyta > Magnoliopsida > Poales > Poaceae > Dendrocalamus > Dendrocalamus latiflorus. The sequence goes on along the minus strand of CM029627.1, from coordinate 9,788,444 downwards.
GGACCAGCACGAGACACAACAATGCGGTGAGGGGTGATTGGTTGGGTGTAAATTGGGCGATGAAGGTGTCAGCAGTAGGAGAATGTGGGTGAGTGCGGAGTGGGCTGTTAACATCAGTTACAAACTGCCCAATGTTGTACAGGTGTCTGTTCCATACAGACACCTTTTCATCTCTTATAAATATTTGTACAAACCTTCAGAATGAGATGAATAGAATCATTTAGTTCCATTGCAAACATTTGTCTCAAATATTCTAACACGTTATCAGCACGCTGCTCTGCGACAGAGACAAACGACACAAAAAAAAAGGATTGTACGGGAGTCGATCTGATGGATGAGGAAATGTGCCTAGTGGATAGCGGTACTACTAACTCTATACTCAGGGAGATAAAATATTTCCAAACTCTCACAAAGAACAAAGGAAATGTTTTAACAATCGCTGGGCGCGATGCTGTAATAGTTGGCACCGGTCGGGCCACTATTATGCTCCCTATGGGTACATCGATAACAATTGAGGATGCACTCTTGTATCCCGATTCAACTCGTACCCTATTGAGTTATAGAGATATCCGTAAGAATGGGTTTCATGTTGAAACTCATGAGGACAACAATGAGGAGTTTCTTCTCATAACAAAAGATCACGGATATGGCAAAGAAACACTTGAAAAATTTCCCTCACTCCCGTCTGGATTGTACTACACATACATCAACCCCGTACCACATGTTGCTTACAAAATAATTTTCCAGAATGTTAACGCATTCCAAACTTGGCATGATCGCCTTGGCCATCCGGGAATAGGGATGATGAGGAAAATTATAAGCAATTCTGTTGGTCACACTTTAAGTGATGCAAAATTTCCCCAATCCTCCGATTTTATGTGCACCGCATGTGCCACTGGGAAATTAATTTTGAGGCCCTCTTACCTCAAAATTCATGCCGAACCTCTAAAGTTCCTTGAACGCATTCAAGGTGACATATGTGGTCCCATTCAACCATTGTCTGGGCCGTTCAGATATTTCATGGTTCTAATAGACGCATCTACACGATGGTCTCATGTGTGTCTACTTTCCACACGGAACCATGCATTTGCTAAGCTTGTTGCACAAGTTATCAAACTTAAAGCACAATATCCTGAACATCAAATCCGATCAATCCGAATGGATAATGCTGCTGAATTTTCCTCACGTGCCTTCAATGATTATTGCATGGCTTTAGGAATTCAAGTTCAGCACTCGGTCCCATATGTTCATACTCAAAATGGGTTGGCAGAATCTCTCATTAAGAGAGTGAAACTTATTGCAAGACCTTTATTACAGAATTGCCATCTACCAACATCATGTTGGGGTCACGCAGTCTTACACGCTGCTGACTTGATTCAATTGCGTCCAACTGCATACCATGCAACCTCCCCGTTGCAACTAGTACGTGGAAATACACCAAATATTTCCCATCTGCGGAAGTTCGGTTGCGCTACATACGTACCGATCTCTCCACCGCAGCGTACATCTATGGGCCCACACAGGAAATTGGGGATCTATGTGGGATATCAATCTCCGTCGATCATTAAATACCTGGAACCCCTTACAGGGGATCTATTCACTGCCCGGTACGCTGATTGTATCTTCAATGAAGATCATTTCCCGGCATTAGGGGGAGGAATTGAAAACCACAATAAATGCCAGGAAATCAATTGGGATGCCATAGACATCTCCAACTCTGATCCACGTACTTCTGAAACTGAACTCCAAGTTCAGAAGATCATTAATTTGCAACACATTGCAAATAACATGCCAGATGCATTTACTGATTATAAGGGTGTTACAAAATCCTATAATCCTGCGAGAAATGTGCCGGAAAGAGTAGAGGTACCAAATAAAACTACTCAACTCCCAAATAAGAGGGGGAGAAGTACGGCTATTTCCACAGATGCAGCTTCTAGCAAACAAAGGAAAAGGAAGAACAATTCTTCTAACCCAGTAAATGCAACTCAACCTCACGTTGAGAAACACCCTGTGGAGGTTCAACCTTCACATCCCACATCAACAGTGCACTCAATTACTGATGTTGGGACATCGGAATGCCCTGATGCAATCATTTTGGAAAATAATGATACATCACAAGGGGTGCTTGAAATTTCCATCAATTATATTGAATCTGGAGAATCACATGACAGAAAGTCTACAATTGTCGACATCTATTTCTCTGAAGCAATTGCAGAAATCATCCAAAATGATCCAGATCCTAAGACCATGGCAGAGTGCAGAAAGCGCTCGGACTGGAATCAATGGAAAGATGCAATTCAAGCAGAGATAACCTCGCTCACTAAAAGAGAGGTATTCACTCATGCAATACCTACACCTCGAGGAATCTTTCCTGTGGGATTCAAATGGGTTTTCGTCCGAAAACGGAATGAGAACAATGAGGTGGTGAGACATAAAGCGAGGCTTGTAGCACAAGGGTTCACGCAGAGACCCGGCATTGATTTCAATGAAACATATTCTCCGGTTATGAGTGGAATAACATTCCGATATCTTATATCTCTGACTGTTCAAAATCGTCTATCTATGCAGTTGATGGACGTAGTGACTGCATATCTATATGGGTCACTTGATTCGGACATATATATGAAGGTCCCTGATGGAATCTCTATACCGGATCCAAACGCAAATCGCAACATGTATTGTGTAAAGCTTCAAAAGTCACTCTATGGCTTAAAGCAGTCGGGAAGAATGTGGTATAACCGACTTAGTGAGTTCCTTTTGCAGAAAGGATACACTAACAATGATGATTGTCCATGTGTTTTCATAAAAAAGTCCCAAACAGGATTTTGCATCATATCAGTGTATGTCGATGATTTAAATATCATCGGCAACCCACAAGATATTGATGAGGCATGCAATCATCTAAAGACGGAATTCGAAATGAAGGATTTGGGTAAAACCAAATTTTGCTTAGGAATACAACTTGAGCACCTTCATTCAGGCATTTTAGTGCATCAATCAGCCTATGTCCAGAAAATATTGGAGAAATTCAATATGGACAAAGCATATCCATCGAAAACCCCCATGGTTGTTCGATCTCTAGACAGGGATAAAGATCCATTTAGACCCCGAGATGACAATGAAGAGCTATTGGGACCCGAGGTTCCATATCTCAGTGCCATAGGAGCGCTTATGTACCTTGCAAATTGCACCCGGCCGGATATTGCATTTGCAGTAAATCTACTTGCTAGATATAGTGCTGCTCCAACCAAAAGACATTGGGTAGGAGTGAAGCATATCCTTAGATATCTTCAAGGCACTAAAGATCTCGGTCTATTCTTTCAGAAGAATAACAATGTGGATTTAATAGGATATACAGATGCTGGCTATTTATCAGATCCCCATAATGCCAGATCTCAAACAGGCTTTGTATTTTTACATGGTGGAACAGCCATCTCTTGGAAGTCTTCGAAACAGACTCTAGTGGCTACATCCACTAATCATTCTGAAATAATTGCATTATATGAAGCATCACGTGAGTGTGTATGGCTTCGCAGAATGATTAACCACATACAACAATCATGTGGTATAGGTGTTATTGCATCACCTACCATTATCTACGAAAATAATGCTGCTTGCGTTGTTCAAATGCAAACGGGTTACATAAAGAGCAATATCACGAAACATATTGCACCTAAATTATTTTACCCACATGAATTGCAAGAGAGTGGGGAAATAAATATTCTGCAAACTAAGTCTTGTGATAATCTCGCAGACTTATTCACCAAGTCATTACCAACCTCCACATTCCAAAAATGTGTTCATGGAATTGGTTTGCGAAGACTACGAGATTTGCAGACATCAGGGGGAGAAATCTCCTAAGACTTAACCCGTTCAATACAAATATTGTACTCTTTTTCCCTTTATGAGTTTTTCCTCTAAGGTTTCTCATCAAGGTTTTTAATGAGGCAATATGACAACGTAATCATAAATATATGTCTCTATTTTCCCCTCAGGGGTTTTTAGGAGATATAATCAAATATATGCCATATCATTTTTCTCCTTAAAATTTTCCCATTGGGTTTTAAAGGAGTTTTTCATGGCATATCAACTCTATCGATTCTTCTCATATTTTCCCTACAGGATTTTTGGAGGAGTTATTTCAAGATGATGAATCAAGATGATAATGTGAAGATACATTGGTCAAGGGGGAGTGTTAACATCAGTTACAAACTGCCCAATGTTGTACAGGTGTCTGTTCCATACAGACACCTTTTCATCTCTTATAAATATTTGTACAAACCTTCAGAATGAGATGAATAGAATCATTTAGTTCCATTGCAAACATTTGTCTCAAATATTCTAACATGGGCAAAGGAGAAAGCGTGAGGCGTTGAGTGAATGGGGAGGTGTTGGTGAAGTGGAAAGCATGGTATAAACCGTTTTTACAAGCCTGCCGAAGCTATCCCCTTTGATTCGGCTTTTGGATTCATTGGCTAGAAGTCAAAAACTGGTCCAAAAAAAAGCCTGATCGAATGCCCCTTAGAGTAACTCCAGCAGTAGCCCTCAAAACAGGGCCCCTACTTTTCATTTGAGGGCTCCCCCTACTTTTGAGGGCCCTGTTTTCTGGGCTGCACTCCAGCAGAAGCCCTCAAAACAGGGCCCCTACTTCTCAATTCCCTCTATTTCCTCACACACTATATGCATATGTATGGGACAAAAGCACAATACACAATAAAATATTTATGATTTCACAATGAGGAACAATATTTAAATATATGAATTCAAATACGAATATTCAAATTTAAATTCAAATTTGTTCCGAATTTAAATTGAAAACACAAAGTTCATCACATAACATTCAAATTTGTTCCGAATTCAAATATGAATTCAAATACAAATATTCAAATTTAAATTCAAATTTATTCCGAATTTAAATTGAAAGCACAAATATGAATTCAAATACGAATATTCAAATTTAAAATCAAATTTGTTCCGAATTTAAATTGAAAGCACAAAGTTCATCACATAACATTCAAATTTAAATTCAAATTTGTTCCGAATTCAAATACGAATATTCAAATACGAATTCAAATACGAATATTCAAATTTAAATTCAAATTTGTTCTGAATTTAAATTGAAAGCACAAAGTTCATCACATAACATTCAAATTTGTTCCGAATTTAAATACGAATTCAAATACGAATATTCAAATTTAAATTCAAATTTGTTCCGAATTTAAATTGCACAAAGTTCATCACATAACATTCAAATTTAAATTCAAATTTGTTCCGAATTCAAATATGAATTCAAATACGAATATTCAAATTTAAATTCAAATCTGTTCCAAATTTAAATTGAAAGCACAAATGTTCCACAAAAAACGAGGAAAGCTGAAAAATGAGAGCCGGAGTAGGGGGCCCCTAGGAATGAGGGCTTGGAGACCTCATTTGAGAGGCCTCCTATTTTTGAGAGCCAAGTAGGGGCCCTGCTGGAGTTCAGTTTTTTGTTCTGGCTCTCAAATATGAGGTTTGAGGGCTCAAGTAGGGGCCCTGCTGGAGTTGCTCTTAGTAGCTTCAGATTACCATGCTTTAACATCACACCGCGTGCACTCGACAAGAGGATGAAGGTGCCGTATGATCTGCCTTTCGATATGCTGAGTACCATTCGTTTTCTTTATTGCGTACTTGCGTACGAAAGAGAGAGCGAGAGAGAGATGGAGAGAGGAGGGACTATTGATCAAAAGAGCTTCGGTTTTCGACTTATTTTTTTACTATTCATAAATTTCTTTTTTAATTTTTTGGCTTTTTGTTGGGCTTTTTTATCGGTTCTTTTTTTCCCATATTTGTTTGTATTATACGTAATGAGCTAACATATTTTTTAATTTTTTTAAATTTAATTATGCTAAATAAGTCTTTGTCAGTTACAGTTTTTTTTCAGCCAGCTACAGTGCTTTTCAGCCATAAGCTATAAAAAAAGCCCAAACGATCACCCCTAAAACGACAGGGACAGCACTTGGCTAATCCTCAACCTCACACCTGTGACTGCAAACTTGCAAATAAACTGTACATACTTAGAGATGGCAATGGATACCCGAAACCCGATGGGTTTTTACTCTATTAGGGCATGGGTCTGAGTCAATTTCCTAACCCATGGATCTCTTAATGGGCAAAAAGCCCAACCCATCGGGTCTGCCGGGTTCGGGTACGTTCCTATAGTACCCAAACCCGTAAACCCATGGGTAATATAAACCCGATCCATAGGAGTTATAAACCTAGGCTCCCAGCCTCCCAGGCAAACCAGCCCAGCCCATAACCCGTTAGCCATTTAGCCCCAAACCCCCAAATCCAATGCGGCAATGCCCCATTACCCATACGACCAACCCTAACTAGCACTTGGTCACGGTCACTACTCACTCCTCCCCAGTCCCCACCCCGATTCAACAGACGCCACAGCGGCGGCGCATCTGGGGCTCCGCGCTCTGTCTTCGGCAGCTCCCACTCCTGCTCCCGCCACTCTCGCCGCACGCTCGTCCTCCCGCACGCCCTCGCCGTCGCCTTGCCTTTCAGTTCAGCCCGCCGCCCCCACTCCGCAGCCAACGCGCATCGCAGCAGTAGGCCCTTGGCCATGGCGCTGCCCTCCGGCTCCAACGAAGATGGCCGATGAACATCTTCCTCCTCTCCATTAACCATTGTTGCAGCTCGCATTACTGACCCCACGGGTGACCCGTGGGTACCCGTTAACCCAGTGGGCATGGGTCTGGGCAAAAATCTGCACCCGTCACGGGTATGAGTTTTTTAGCGGGCACGTCCAACTTTCATAGGTATAGGTTTGGGATAGCAAAACCCAGTAGGTTTGTGCCCATTGCCATCTCTATACATACTACTTACCTGTACCTCGCGTTTGGCCTATGATAATCGCGGAGAAGAGAAGGTTCGAGAGGCAAATTACAACGTGACGAATCGTTCTTTTCGAATGCGCCGTGTCATCTTTCAGATTACGCCGAAAATAAGGCCGGCCGGCGGCGAGTGCGTGCCGATCGCCATCCGCGCTGCGAGCTTTAGAATGAACGGATACGCCCTCTCATCCGTGGATACGCACCGAAGGCAATGAGTAAAGTTCGTGCACACCCTAGCTCTCACAGAAAGAGACAACCAAGCTAGAGTAACCGACATTGAGATAGCTCGCTTTCCATCGCAACCAGCTACACTGCTAATTATTAACGCTATGGGTTTTCTTTTAAACTACGCGGATAGATTTTAGATACGAATGATAATTTTTGTTTGTGTTTTTTAACATATTAGTAAACAGTAAAGATGTTGATGTGGATGACGTATACAATTTTAAGCTTGAATAACTGTTTGATGAATCCGCTTTAAGAGATTGTCCTATTTCAATATTTAACTTTTTTTAATTTTTGAAGAAATCAAAAGGTAAAAAAACTCATCCATATCTGGAGAATTCTACAGGGTACAACTTTGCAAGGAAGCTACGTTACACTTGAGGCATGAACTTCAACGAACAAGACAGAGACTAGTGCAGCACAGTAGCAGATAAATGTCGGTCCACTAGTTGCAGGTGAATTGCGCGCACTTGCGAATCATGCAGCGACTCCAACTAAGCAGGCCAGCACGATATCTGGGTACTTTTCAGCTGGAGCTTATGAGTTATGCTGTAATTTATAGTTTTTAATTTAGAATAAGTATTTATATAAATAAATTAAGTATTGATAAATTTATAAACTGCTTAAAAAATTATTCTAATAAGTTATTTTTAAATAACGATCGGAAAAATATTTACCTTATTTATTTACAAGAAATCATAAGTCATAGCGCATACTCGGAAAAGAACTAGGCTCTGAACTCTGAACTCGCGAGGCTGCTCTGAGCCGATCGGTGGCTGGAAGTGGGGAGCGGGGTTCATGTCTCTCGTGTGTGACAGGTCGAGGCGTGGGGCCGGGGAGGCAGCGGTGAGTTGTCCTCACATGCTTCACGGCTGTGCCATCCGGATAAGGACAACGCACGATATCACAGACTGCAACTACTATATGCTAGAGTACTGCTTGTAATATGCAACCTCATCGTGCGTAGCAAATTGATTCCACCTTTTTGTTCCTTTTTTTAACGAATTATATACTCCCGCACCGATGGTGCTGTATGATGTGGATTTTCATCCTAAGTTTACAATACTACTAATAAAATTTTACATCCGAGAGGCATATCTAAGCAAGTTCCGAGTAAACCGTTGAATTTGGGAGGAAAAAACGCTAGATAGAATACATATGAGATGAATGACGCCTGTCCGGTTTGACTTGAACATGCAAAACATTCCTTTCATGAGCTAGTATGTGGTTGTTCTTTTTGGCTGTGGCTTTTGGCTTGTGGTCTATTTGTGCGAGAGATTACAGAGTAACAGAAACTCACGTATGGTTTTTGCCGATATAAACGAAGTCGGTACATCATGTACTACAATTAACTAATAGATTCTATCTTAAAAAGATACTCTATTTAAAAACTAGTTAGTGTAGAAAAATCGAAAAATAAGTTTTAGAAACCGAAAAAAACAGGCCCATAACGAGCTTCATGTTTGCCCTCCCCTCCAATAATTATTTGCAACCAACCAGCCAGCGAAACAAGCTTGAGGGTTCCCAAACTGACAGTGGTTGAGTGCTGCCTTCTTACAGCTTTGTTCATGATTTCCCGGCTTATGCTCGCTAAGTCCTTTCTGGAACCAATAATTAGGCTACAAATACATCCAACTACGAGCTTAAAGAAACAGAGCTGATCGTCGTGGCGTCGGAAAGGAACATCGGCGCCAACCAAAACGACCCCCACCACAAGCTTAGCTTACGTAGGAAGCCGCGCCATCCCTAGAGTTGGCCGGTGCGTGCAACGTGAAATGACGAGATTGGAATTTCAGAGAGGAGACCCTGAATCGTGCTACAACTTGTGGTACAGATGAGATGGCCGGTGGTGGGAGGGACGAAAAGATATGGCCAGATTGGCCGAGCGTTGGCGAGGAAGGAATGCATGGAAGTGGGAGGCCGTGCTGCATCGTGCGCAACTACACGCTGCTGCTGCTGCTGCTGAAAAGACCAATAACAGGCGAATAATGGGGTAGACCCGTCAAAGGCCGGTCTTGTTTCTTTGGCATGTAATTTTTAGCTATAGTTGATGTCTTTTATTTATATTTTTTAAGACGATAGTGAATGACAGAGATATTGATGTAGTCGATGTACATAGTTTTAGACTCTGTTTGAAGGATTCACTTTAAAAAACTATTTTGTTTATTTTTATTTTTAGAGAAGTAAAAAAATCAAAAACCTAGGTGACAAAAAAGGTAGATGTCCTCTTGTGTTGCAACGGTCTTCTCAAGCGTTGATATGAGATTTTGACGACGAAAAGTATACTGCGATGTTGGAATTACATGTTTTTTTTTCGATGGCACTACGTACTTGGCTAATTTTCCCTTCTGAAACTTTTTTGCCATAAATCATTCTCCTCCCTAACGAGTGCCTGCTAGGTGGCCTGAACTGAACTGCTGCAGACTCGATGAACAGCTGAACAGCCTTTTTCCCAGAGCAAATAAATACTACCTTGCTCTTGCAGGTCACTACCATGCTGGCTTTGTGTTGTCACTCTTTTCTGATGGATAGCACGGTGCAAGCAGCCAAATTTGAGATATGCGTAACATAATGGGATTTTGCTTACCTTTCTAATGGATAGACGACTATGACTATGTATGTCATGTCTGGGGCAATTTAGGAAAGAGACTTAATGGTCAAGCCTAGTGAATTAGGTTCATGTAACTGTTAGGGTTAGCTCTTAGGCTTTAGGATCTCCTAGGTTAGATCTAGCGGGGTTCTTCTCTGGGGTTCGTGTTCTTGAGGCAAAACCGAGAGGGAGAGAGGGGTACCGACCTTCGGATGTAGAGGAGGAGGAGGCGGCCATCTCGGGGACGCTCGGTGAAGTCTGCGCACGGGCAGAACACGTTGGGTGGTAAGCCTTTGGTAAGCGGATCCGCTAGCATCTTTGCGGTACTTATGTGCTCAAGACTTATAATTTGATCCCGAACTTTATCTTTCACAACATAGTACTTTATGTCAATGTGTTTGGCAGCACCACTTGACTTATTGTTGTGGGCATACGTTACTGCGGGTTCATTATCGCAGTACAACTTAAGTGGTCTATTGATGTCGTCAACCACTTTTAAACCGGGTATGAACTTCTTTAGCCAGTTCACCTGCCCTGTAGCCTCATAACATGCTACAAACTCGGCATACATTGTGGACGATGTAGTGACGGTTTGCTTTGAGCTTTTCCACGATATAGCTCCTCCAGCGAGAGTGAATACATATCCGGATGTAGACTTTCTATCATCTCCCGCAAAATCAGAATCTGTATACCCCACTATATGGAGTAAATCTGATCTTCTGTATGTCATCATGAGGCCTTTTGTTCCTTGCAAATAACGCAAGACTTTCTTTATCAATTTCCAATGTTCTATTCCAGGATTGCTCTGGAATCTGCCAAGTAACCCGGTAACAAATGCTAAGTCAGGGCGTGTGCACACTTGAGCATACTGTAAGCTTCCGACAGCTGAAGCATATGGAACCGATTTCATTTGTTCGAGCTCGTACTGGTTCCTGGGGCATTGAAAATCCCCATATCTGTCGCCCTTGACTATAGGTGCAGGTGATGGACTACATTTATGCATACCAAATTTCTTTAAGACTTTCTCTATGTATGCCTTTTGTGACAGTCCCAATACCCCTTTGTTTCTATCTCGGTGAATTTCGATCCCTAGAACGAATGAAGCTTCACCAAGATCTTTCATATCGAAGTTTGAGGACAAAAACTTCTTTGTCTCCAGTAGCAGACTAACATCACTACTAGCTAGCAGGATATCATCCACATACAGGATTAGGAAGATAAACTTCCCATCTTTAAACTTTGCATAAATACAGTTGTCCTCTACATTCTCTTTAAACCCAAATTTTCTTATTGTACTGTCAAACTTCAAGTACCACTGTCTTGAAGCTTGCTTTAACCCATAAATCGATTTCTTTAGGCGGCATCCCATTCTTTCATTTCCTTCCACGACAAAACCTTTCGGTTGTGCCATGTAAACATTTTCCTCCAAATCCCCATTAAGAAATGACGTCTTTACATCCATCTGATGTAACTCTAAATCATAATGTGCTACTAATGCCATTATGATTCTGAAAGAATCTTTACATGAAACTGGAGAAAAGGTCTCATTGTAATCAATCCCTTCTCTTTGCGTAAATCCTTTTGCCACAAGTCGCGCTTTGTATCTTTCTACATTCCCTTGGGAGTCATGCTTTGTCTTGTAGACCCATTTACAGCCTACTGTTTTGGCTCCTTTAGGAATAATTTCTAAGTCCCAGACTTTATTAGTCTTCATGGACCTCATGTCCTCTTCCATGGCCTCAAGCTATTTTGAGGAATTTTCGCTTCTCATGGCTTCTTCAAATGAGGTGGGATCATCCTCCATTTGAAATTCCTCTGTATGATAAATCTGATAATCATCAGAGATAGCTGATCTTCTTACTCTTTGAGACCTCCTCGGGGCCTCCTCATTTGGTACATCTTCTGTTTGAGGCTGCTGTTGCTCCCCCTCATCTGTGGCAATAGATTCTATAGGATCCTGAAGAACAGGTTCCTCATTATCATTTATTGTTGCCACAGGAGGAACAATAACAGGTGCTGGCACCACAGTGTCTTGCACCGTCGGTGCAGCGACAGCAGGTAGTGTGAAGAATGGCTCTTGAATCATCGGAGTGGGCGCATACACCCGCTTCTCTTCAAGGTCAATCTCACGAGCTACCATGCTCCCCTTCATCATTTCATCCTCTAAGAAGACAGCGTGTCTCGTTTCTACAAACTTTGTATATCTATCTGGACAGTAGAAACGATAACCTTTTGACTTTTCAGGGTAGCCAATGAAATGGCAACTTACTGTTTTGGGATCAAGCTTCCCAAGGTTTGGGTTAAATACTTTGGCCTCAGCAGGACTCCCCCACACACGTAAGTGGTTTAGTGAGGGAACTCTTCCTGTCCACAACTCGTACGGTGTTTTGGGCACCGACTTACTAGGCACTCTGTTGAGAATATGAATGGCGGTTTTCAACGCCTCCATCCATAAACTCAATGGGAGTGTGGAGTAGCTCATCATACTTCGCACCATATCCATCAGGGTACGGTTGCGTCTTTCAGCTACTCCATTTTGCTGAGGTTCGCCCGGCATAGAATACTGGGCCACTATTCCATTTTCCTGTAAAAACCTCGCAAAAGGTCCAGGAACTTGTCCATATGGGGTATGTCGACCGTAGTACTCCCCCCACGATCTGATCGGACTATCTTAATCTTTAAATCGTGTTGGTTTTCAATTTCAGCCTTAAATATCTTGAATTTATCCAAGGCTTCATTTCTTTCTTTAATTGGATAAATATATCCATAACGGGAGTAATCATCTGTGAATGTTATGAACGAGTCATATCCATCCACACTTTTCACAGGAAAAGGACCACAAATATCTGTGTGAATAATTTGTAGAACTCCTGTGCTTCTTTTAGCGTCTTTTTTAATTTTCTTTACATATTTTCCTTTAATGCATTCTCTGCATTGTTCTAAGTCTGAGAACTCTAATGGAGGAAGAATATCATTCTTTACTAGTCTTTCTATTCTCCCCCTCGAAATATGGCCTAAACGACAGTGCCATAATTTCGACGACTCATCTAGAGTTCTCTTTCGTTTTCTGTTTACATTCGTAGACGAGGATTCAATCTCTTTCTCGCACGCAACGTTCTCATTATCGCATACGACATTCACATCATCACATAATGATAACAAATAAAGCTCATTCTGTAATATGGCAATACCAACACATTCTTTATTAAACATTATTTCGCACTTGCCATTTCCAAAATTGCAATCATAACCATCTTTGTCCAAATTTGACACACTAATCAAATTCCTCTGTAAAGAGGGTACAAAAAGGACATCTCTAAGTAGAAGAGTGGAGCCATTAGCTAATTCTAATGAAAGATCGCCAACGGCTTCAACTTCAGCTTCGACTCCATTTGCGACTTTAACGCATCTTTCTTTTCTTTGCGTAGTCCTCGTCGAACGGAATCCCTGTAAAGAATTAGCAACATGAACAGTTGCTCCTGAGTCAATCCACCAAGTGGATTTCGAATATTGTACATACAGGCATTCATTTATAAAGGTAATAATGTTCTCACCTTTCTTAGCCATTATCATCTTTAAGTAGTCAGGACAATCTTTCTTGTAGTGTCCCGTCTTCTTGCAGTGAAGGCACTGGTCTTTGTCTACAGCAAATTTATTCTGTTGAGGCTGATGTACAGAGGTTTTACCCTTGTTCTTTGAGAAGGGGTTACTGTTGTAATTCTTTTTCTTGTTTTCCCTCACAAAGTTGATAGCACCACCATGTGAGGATTTGATTCTTTCCTCCTCTTGCACGCACATGGCTATGCACTTTTCCATGTCCCATTTTTCGGGCTGCATATTATAGTTGACAACAAAAGTGTCAAACTCTTTTGGCAAAGAAGCAAAAACCAAATGAATAAGGAACTCATCCTTGAGAGCCAAATCCATCGGTTTCAGTTTAGATGCCAAGTTTCTCATTCTAAGAATGTGCTCTCTTATGCCATTGCCACCGCCAGAATACCTCTCTGTTACCAGCTGCTTAATCAGCTGTGTAGCATAAGTCTTTGAAGAGCCAGTGAACTGACTCTTTATTTTATCGAGATATTCAGTGACAGTGTCACACTCTGCAATTGAGCCCAAAATAGCAGGCTCAATTGTGTTCTTTATCACAGCCATACATTTCTTGTTGGCTGTGGTACATTTCTTATGATCAAGGTCATAAGACATCTGTAAGGGAGCATGATCCCTCTGTCTTTTCTGCCATGCAGTGTCATCCTCATTCTGTTCCCTCACTGGAGCCAAAGGCTCAGTGGGACGTGCTGTAGTGAGGACCCAGTCCACCTCAGCCAAGATAAAAGCTAAATCTAACTTTTTCTTCCACTCTCCATAATTATCACCTTTGAGAGTGGGGATTTCTCTAATACAACTCATTAAGTTGTATCCTCCTGAAAAAATATTTCAAATACAGTGAGAACGAAACATCAAAAATTATATGCCTTATTTCCAACGTTGGTCAAAAATACGACATACAATTTAAATCAATTTTATCATGCATTAAATCTACATCACCGTTGGGCAGAAATAGAAATAATGCATAAAATCAACATTAAAAAATTTATAATACTGATATTAACAACGTTGGTCAGTAAATAACAGTATGATAAATCTCTGGGAATTTTAATCTATTTTTCCAAAATTAAATTCTCCCGTTGGTTCGAATTTAATAATGAAAATCATTTAACTTTTGCAGCGGAAACTGTAATTATTCTAAAAATAATTCAATATTCAGAAGCATTATACTGTAAACATTTAATCTCTGAAAAATTAACACGTTGGTGCAAAAATTTACAGAGATTTGGATCAAATTTCAATCAAATTCATCAAAAATGCTTCTGAAAATCATTAAACATCAAAATTCGGATTTTACTGTTCAAATCGGCATTTCGGCCTGCTCAGCCCACGGCGGCCTGCCCGCGCGCGGCCTCGGCGGCCCGCTCGGCCTGCGCTCTCCCGCGCGCGGTCACGACGCGCCCGCGGCCCACTCGGCCTGCGCCGCCCGGCCTCACGCGCGCGCGCCCGCGCTGACGCCAAACAGCGCCGCGGCCCAGCTAATCTCAGCCGTCCACGCGCGATCCAGGGGCCCGTCCTGCGCATCGCAGCGCCGCCTCGCGCTCCCCGCGTGCCCAGGCCGTCGGATTCACATCCGACGGTTCCCGTTCCTTGTGGCCGACCGCGCTGGCGGCCGCAACCTGGGCCTGGGCCGGGATTTCTTTCGCCCGCCTGGGCCGAAAGGCAGCCCGACGCGCTCGGCGCCATCTGAACCGTCCGTCGCCATCCGACGGCTGCGAGCGAAAGTCGCCCGAACAAAACCGCCGCGACGGACGCCCCCGAAAAAACCCTAGGTCATTCTCTCCTCTCCTCTCTCTCGCCTCACGCCCGAGCGGACGCAGCGGCGGCGGCGGCGACAACGTCCACCCCGCCGGAGAAGGAGAAGAAGCCGGCGCCGCCGCGGGCCCTCTCGCCGGCGTGCGCGCTCCCCTGAGAGGGAGCGCGCCGCCGTCGAGCGGCTCCGTGTCGGTGCCCCTCCGAGCGCGCGCGCTCGGATCTGTCCCGCGCGCCGACGGTGGCCTGCACGTGGAGCGCCGGCGAGCCCAAGGCTCGGCCGATCTCCCGCACGCCAGCGACGACGACGGCGGCCCCGGTAAGTCCCGGTCTTTTCTTTTCTAGGGTTAGGGTTCGGGTTAGGGTTAGGGTTCTTCCTTCCCCTCTTTTCTTTCTTTTCTTTTCCCCATCTCAGATCTACGCCTAGTGGCTCTGATACCATTGTTAGGGTTAGCTCTTAGGCTTTAGGATCTCCTAGGTTAGATCTAGCGGGGTTCTTCTCTGGGGTTCGTGTTCTTGAGGCAAAACCGAGAGGGAGAGAGGGGTACCGACCTTCGGATGTAGAGGAGGAGGAGGCGGCCATCTCGGGGACGCTCGGTGAAGTCTGCGCACGGGCAGCGACGGTCGGGGAAGAGGTGCGGGGCTCCTCGGCGGCGTGTCCCGGGCGGCGGCGTCTTCCTGGCGGCGGTGAACGGCGATGGGGCTTCCCGTCGCTTCAGCGCCCCCTCAACAGATCGGGTCTTAGGGTTTGTCGGTGGGGTGACGGCGGCGCGGTCAACCTCGTGATGCGTGCCGCCCGGCCCCCACCTCTGTATTTATAGCGCTGGCGACAGGGGCCCACCAGCCAAAACGGGCTGGGCGCCCCCGATCAGGGCGCGGTCAAGGGATGGGTTTTGGCCGTTGGGCCAAAGCCCTGAGATCATTCTAACAGTAACATCATCACCCATCCAATTCACTGGTCCTTCCCTTGCAAGAAAACTGTGTTCAGTATTTAGACCATAGTTATAAAACCCGAACTGGTCTGAGGTTGAACGGGAAAAATCCGAACCTAAAGGCTTTGCTGGATACGCACACTCACCTAAGAAAACCCAGACGACCCGGCCAGTTATTCACTGACCTGACTGACGAGCGGTTTTGCTTGACCCGGCTCGGTTTTGCTCATGAGGCCAATAGACAAGAAAAGCCTCAAATGAAAGAGCTTTTCAAGACAAAACTGAAGGGCACGTCTGTACTTTGGGTGCTGCTAGGTTTTAGTAGGAATCCCCTTGTGAAATTGGTGGCTACACATAGGAAAATTCCATCTTTCTCACCGTCACTCTGGCTGGCAGCTCCTCTGTGTTCTCTGCTCAGCCTCGCCTCCATCAGCAAGATACGATGTACCCCCCCCCCCCCCCCCCCGCTTGCTTGTCTCTACTCGTCTCTAGTTAAAGATAATATAAAGAAACACAAAAAGCGAAACAAAATAAAAAACTGAAATTAAAAAGTCAGTCTGTTCTAAATAGCTTTTGATTTGGGAGTGTCTATACAACAGGTGACTGTTTTTGAGGACAAAAATAGTCAGATTTTAAGCCGTTAGATGGAGATCCAACGCCCTAGATCAATTTTTTTTGGAGGGGGTCATTTTTTTGAAGGGGGGCTTGTATGGGTGTATCCGTTGGATGGAGATCTAACGCCTCAGATCAATCTGACTGTTTTTATCCTAAAAAACAGTCACCTATTGTACAGCAATACTCTTCATATTTTTCGTGTTCTAAATGGCCTGACAGAGATTGTACACATTAGCTGGCGTTTCTTCGTGCGATTACCGCAAAGAACGGGTTACCGTGCTGCTAGCTATATTGATGTTTTATGGAGAGTGCATGCAACACACGGATTGACCATGCAGTAGTTGCATTTCTGAAGTTCAAAAACGTTTAAACGTTAAACACTGAGCTAGTTCAGATAACACCAAAGCTCACCATCCCGCTCCTCCTCCCTGTCGCCGTCCCCACACCCACCAGCCACCACCGGCCCAGCCCCCGTCCTTGTTTTGTCACCTCGCCCGTCGTCCCCCCACTCCACTCCTTCCAGAACCACCTCCACGGCTCCAATCCCCCACCACCATTGCTGGCCTGCCCCTATAAGACTCTTCACTTCCACTGCAACCCTCGCGCACGCACACAAAAGCATCTCATTCCGTTCCAGCTCAAGTAGCTAGGAGCTCGGCTGCTGCAAGAAGGAAGGAGGAGGCGACATGGAGGGGAAGGAGGAGGACGTCCGCCTCGGCGCGAACAAATTCTCGGAGCGGCAGCCCATCGGAACGGCGGCGCAGGGCGCCGGTGAGGACAAGGACTACAAGGAGCCCCCCCCGGCCCCGTTGTTCGAGCCCGGGGAGCTCAAGTCCTGGTCCTTCTACCGCGCCGGCATCGCCGAGTTCATTGCCACCTTCCTCTTCCTCTACATCACCATCCTCACCGTGATGGGCGTCAACAACTCCACTTCCAAGTGCGCCACCGTCGGCATCCAGGGCATTGCCTGGTCCTTCGGCGGCATGATCTTCGCCCTCGTCTACTGCACCGCCGGCATCTCCGGTACTGTTCCACCCCTCTCACCTCTCTCTACTTCTTGCTTTCCTCTCTGCTTCTTGGCTTCCTCTGTTTCTTGGCTTCTGTGCTAATGGATGGCGTCGTCGCAACTCGCAACTGCAGGTGGGCACATCAACCCGGCGGTGACCTTCGGGCTATTCCTGGCGAGGAAGCTGTCGCTGACCAGAGCGCTGTTCTACATCTTGATGCAGTGCCTCGGCGCCATCTGCGGCGCCGGCGTGGTCAAGGGGTTCCAGCAGGGGCTGTACATGAGCAAGGGCGGCGGCGCCAACGTCGTCGCACCGGGCTACACCAAGGGCGACGGCCTCGGCGCAGAGATTGTCGGCACCTTCATCCTCGTCTACACCGTCTTCTCCGCCACCGACGCCAAGAGGAACGCCAGGGACTCCCACGTTCCTGTGAGTACCACCCCACTCCTTGTTCATAGCTACTACTGTAGTACAGATTCAAAGTGTATTTTTTTTTACTGTGATTAAGTGACATGGTGATTACTTCTTGTTTGTGGGATCGCCAGATTCTTGCCCCACTGCCAATTGGGTTCGCGGTGTTCCTGGTCCACCTGGCCACCATCCCCATCACCGGCACCGGCATCAACCCAGCAAGGAGCCTTGGCGCTGCCATCATCTACAACAGGGACCATGCCTGGGATGACCATGTGAGTGAACTGAAACCGACCCCTTCTCCCTCCTTCCTACCTTGTCATGTTTATACTAGTTACAAACTTTACAGTCATGTGGTAGTAGTAGTCAGTAACTTTACATGGGTTGCAAACACCAAGCTATTGTAGTGTAGTTGTTAGCATTAAGATGAAGATTGAGAGTCTAGTCCAAGCTGTTTAACTGATGTGAAATTGTGAAGTCTAGTCTGATTAACGAGTGAATTTGTGAATTCACTCCAAGTAAAAATATGTGACAGTAGCCAACTACCAGCAATAATTCAGTGGTTCTAGCTGATTTCTAGAGGTGCAAGCATGATGGGATATCATTTGTTGGTTATTTAATTATGGAAAGTCTACCCTCATCTGAAGGGAAATGCTGATGTGAAATTGTGAAGTCTAGTCTGATTTAACTGGTGAATTTGTGAATTCACTCCAAGTAGCCAAGTACCAGCAATAATTCAGTGGTTCTAGCTGATTTCTAGAGGTGCAAGCATGATGGGATATCATTTGTTGGTTATTTAATTATGGAAAGTCTACCCTCATCTGAAGGGAAATGCTGATAGCCTTGTTCATTGTAGCAGGCGGCTACTACCTTCTAGGATAGTGACTTTAATGTCGATTACTGCATGTGAAACCTACATGGAGCATTGGTACTGACAAATTGCTAACTAACCCCTTTGGTTTTGCAGTGGATCTTCTGGGTTGGCCCCTTCATCGGTGCTGCCCTGGCTGCCATCTACCACCAGGTGGTCATCAGAGCAATTCCATTCAAGAGCAGGTCTTAAGCTGCTGCTGCTGCTACTATGAGATGCCAAGCCAAATAGCAAGCTGCTGCTGCTGGGGCGGTTGTTTCCCATGCCTACTATGTTATTGTGGAATTCCCATTTCAAGTTTGCTGTACTACTCTTGTCTTAATCTGAATCCAGACTTGTAATTTCAGTACTCAACTGTGTATGCCGCTGTTATTGTGCAAATTAAGTTATCATCCTGCTAGAGTTAAATTCAGCTGCTGCCTTTCTGCAATTGACCGCAAAACATTGAAAAATTCCTTCGTGCTCGAGTAGAAACTCTTGTACTTGAGCCGTTCAGCTACGTGGCCAATCCTACTGTCATGACACAATGCACTAGTGCAGCCTACATCTGTGAGACCACCAGGCTGTGGATAAGCAATTTCCTTGGCAAATTGAGGTTGGTGGTGATGCGAAAGGACACTGATGAGTCACTCCCATTGGCAACTAGGGGCGTGGGTGCTCTGGTCCTAATAAACGCTACACTACAAGACCTACACCGTGGCACATGCCGGGCTGATTGTTTGTTCTTCCCTTCTTTTTTAACGGCATGGGATGATCGCGTTTCTCTTTTTCTTTTTTACATTTTGTTCTTTCCTTCTCTTTTCATTTGGTCCATGTTTGCGACCACTGCACGGTGGCTTGGTACGATGAATCCCCAGTGCCCCACGGACAGCGGTGATCTGGCCGGAGCTTGAAGAGGTAAGGTAGCGTTGTGTGCAAGGTTCCTTGGCTTCCTTTCGACTGAATATATTTAGGTGGCCTGAGTTGCATTACCAATTGAACAGAAGTATCGGATAAAAGATGGCATTGCGAGGCCGTTTTGTTGAAGCCCTGTCCTGTCCAGATTGGATTACAAGGACTCCATGCCTGGATGAAAGCTACGTCTCTTCACAGAACGGCAGGACGGAACTGAAACCAGCAGATAGGTGGCACGCCAAGCACAACCCCCTGACCCACCACGAAGCATGTACGCTGTGCGCACGGTTCCAATGCCGGCAAAGGGATCAGACAGCCGCGACCTGGGACAAGGGAGATCAGATCACCATAAGTTGCAGGAGCCATCGCCTTGGCTTGAAAGGCAGGCCATCGCAGGATTGGACGGCAGACACATACATACTGCCGAACGAACAAAAAAAGATGGCACAGGGAAAAATTCAGGTCAATAGCACTTCCAAAACGCTTCGTATTCATGAAGTTCACCAAAGCCTGACGAAAACAAGCAGATGCCACATTGGAAATAACTAACCTTTATATCAAAGGCCACCATATAGCCTGACGAAAACAAGCAGATGCTACTTAGGTCCTTCAGTCTGTAGGGAACCTAATATACAGTCCTGTCATTTGACACTTGTTAGCACGCCAGTTGACAGTTGTAGTATGCCAGGCCGAGTTGTTCTGTCTGACAGGAATGGACGGCATCTGCTATTCATAGAGCAAAGTTAGCAAGAACTATGGTCGAGACAAAATTCAGTGTCCTGAAAATAAGTATAATGTTCGACAAGCAAAGGTTCAATGTGAATTTGGAGCTCTCATTGTGATTGATGCACCTGAGATATAATCTATACGCTACTAATAGGTGCAAAGCTTCAGAATGACACCAAAAAGAACCATCCAGAACAAGCCACATAGTACTGGCAAAAATGGAGTAGGACTGCCATCTGATAAAAACATCAGAGCTGAAATCATTATTTTCTTCATGAAATAAGAATCCAAAAATGATTCTACAGGCCCGGAAGAAAACATTTTGAGTCATGTTGCCTTGTCCTTTAAGAGACATGGTTATAGCAGCTAGCATGGTAACAAAACAAGTTATCAATCTGAGTGCTACCAAGTGTGTACAGAACATTGAAGTTGCAAATGACGTAGAACGGCCTGACCTTATGTAATTGAATGCAAATAATCTGGCGTGAATGGTAGAGTATGTGACAAGGGGCACACCTTTGTCGACTTCAATTGGAAAGATGACAACAAAGATTCCATCCATTGCCAACCGTTAGCTTCTAAAAAATTAATGATCCTTCTCATACTATGATACAATTCCAGCCATTGAATGGCCAAAGTAGCCAAACACCACCATTTAAATTACCAAGCTCCAAAAAAATGCCACCTTGCTTTTTATCCTTGATAATTAGTTACCATGCTTAAGTCCAAGGTGTGGAGAATCAAATGTCAAGTCTAGTGAAGGATTTAGCCTCACATGATCCACAAAGGCATGACGAGTGAAATGTTCAGAAGGTGACAGCCTATCACGCAAATCAAAAACATTGCCAAGTCTCTTTCCAAATTGAGGACTCAGAATGTCAGCTTCAGATACTACCCTCTCCTGAAGTGTCAGGACCTCAATCAATTAGGTCTGAATTTGAGTTGGATCGGAGAAGATTGGGGAAATTTGTGAAAAAAAAGAAATTGGGAAAGTAAGCAAGAACGCAATAAAGTAGAGAGCAATATTTAGGGTTTCATTTTCATAGCTTGTTTGTTACAAGACGGCGGCTTATATATGGACCGCACAGCTCTCGTTCTCTTACAGCCATTCAGTGTTTCTCTTCTCCTCAGCGACAAGAGTAGCGATTACGGTGAATAGTTAACAGAAAAGGGAAATTACAGTGAATAGTAAAGACTATGTTGAATAACAGCCGCTAGATTTGGATGAAACGTTAACTTCTCGTTTCGGCCGTTTGATCATCGTAACGCCCTCAGCTAGCTTGAGCGCCACATGATGCAACTTGATGAAAAGGTACCGAAGAATTCCCACCGTCGGATAACTGAAATATTCAGCTGCCTGTTCCCAGAACTCCCAAGATTTCAAAAACTTGACATTTGCCCCCTCCAGATACTTGTCCTCAAGGATTGAATTGTGGAAAGATTCTGCTAATGAAGTTTGCGTCTTCCTAGGTTGCAGCTTCAGTTGGCAGATTAGCCCATTGGATCTTCCACTGAACCACCGATTCATTGTCCCGAGGTATCACCCTCCTCTCCAGGACTGCAATTGGTTCAGTTAAAATGCGGCCCTCTCCATCCACCAGAGGCAATTCTGGGCTTGGAACCACCTTCGGTCCCAGAAGCCACTACTATTTATCAGTAGCAGCCAAAAGCCATCAGCAAAAGCTATGAACAGGCCCGTTAACATGAAATCAAGCAAGACTTCCATACACAACTAACACAAGAAGAAAATTACAGAGCGGTAAGATTGCCAGAATAGAACAAATTATGTCCTATGCAAATGTATCTTACAAAAGTTCTAAAGATGTTTAAAGTATATTATATTTACAGTGAGTCAAACGATGAAAATTTGAAGTTTAATATGAAGGTACTAGGGAAACACGTACCTGTTAAAAGCCAACATATACATGGCCAAATGTCCCACGGCCGATCAGCTTGCCCTTCTTCCATTGTGACCCAGATCGTGGTCCAGGACTCGGTGGATTCTCTGTTCTACCAGGGCTACGAGGTACTGAAATAGGACTAGTTGGCATGGAGTTGTTTGGCAAAAATGAATTATTAGAGTTGCTCAATGGTGGAAGGGGCAATTTGTGGGTTTGCTTCTGCTTCCCATCATCATGCCGACTTGTTGGAGATTCAGGTGCCATCCCTCCAGACCTTGGATGCAATGGAGAAACACTTCCACTATGTACCCTAAAACTAGGGCCAGGACTTGTCATTCTTGGGCTAGGAATTGGTGAAGACTCTGGACTACCTCTGCTGGGCTGCCAAAAAAGCTGGGCCAGCATATCACCACCCACTGAATTATGCCCGGATGTTTGCCCTGAGCTGGGACTGCGCTGACCAGATCCAAGGAAAGTTAAAATCTGTATGAGGCTTCACTGCCTCAAAGGCTGAAGTTGGAATATGATCAGGACATATTCTTCTTGGACTCCTAGAAGAACTTGACATCAAACTATTGGGAGCACTCTCGAAAACTACCGGCCGAGGATTTCGTAAATTGGATTGGTAATTGTCAGCTGCAGTACCTCTCGGTGATGTGGACAATATATGGTTACAGAGGAATTGATTAGATGGCTTCAACATCCCCTTCGTATTCTTTGTGGTAATAGCACCAGGGCTCTCTTTGCGCACATTACTTCAGAAAGAGAGTAAAAGATATGTAAGAGCATGTTTAAATGAGGCGCTTAAATAATGCACGACAATAAGGAGCATACCTTAACTTGCTTTCCAAAGTAACATTTGTTGAAATTTCAGCATCATTTCCAACTGGGCTCGGAATCTGCGAATCTCCATGGTCATCGCTATCAGCAGAACAGTTGCTAGAGACAGAAGCAATCACTATTTTTGTTAGACCATGTGGCTAGATCTAGAATTTTTATGATAATGAATAATTGACAACATTGCTTAGTATTGTTATTCGAGGCGTGTGCGTGTGTGTGCAGATTGATGTTGGCCAAGTTGGAGAGAACTTGTGCCGGGAAAACGTTCTTTGGTCTTTGCATGTGCAAGTTAGGCGTGGAGACGATCATGGTCGGTGACGAAGAATACTGGAACTAGGAGGGGAAAATCTGAGGTCCAGGCGGTCGAGGATGTCACGAGGTGGTCGGGCTCACGCTGGAGCACATGGAGATTAAAGATGGATAATGCGTGGAGAAGATACAGGAGGTGTGGTCCTGGAGGCTTCGACACGTGATAAGTTGGAGAAGTTGTATTTGGAATTTTGGAAAATCTGTGTAAAAAAGGGTTTCGGGTACCTTATTTGTTAGAATTGGATTAGAACTCGTGGGTTTGAAATAAGGCCAGGTTTTGGGCTCTAGATTATAAATAGAGAGGTGGGGTTGGAGGCTAACTTCGTGGCTTTTGGAGAGGCTAATTTTTGCTAAGGTTTAAGAGTGCCGGGAGAGCAATTTGTAGCCACCGTGATTCTCAAATAAAATTTAAATCAGTCTGAAAAAATTCTGCGCAAGCGAGCTTCTTTTTCGCATCGTGCGAGAGGCCATCGTCACGTTTTCCCCGATTGCCGTGCAGAGAGGCAGTCCTGCACCTTGCAGATTGAGCGACAAATATCTCGGCTCGCGCTGTCGAATTTGTCCTGAGATTGTTCTCGGGATTGTAGACGACGTTTTCTTTCCTCGGCCAGCGTACCGAAGTCATCCACGTTTGAAGACGCAAGACTTGTGGACAGCAATACTCCAGCGAGCGTCTTCTGCCTCTGACCAAGTGCTGTGCCGTCCGTCATATGCTCTTCACAATTGGTGCAACAAAAGCCATCACGTGATGTTTTCAAGTCAGCACATCTAACATCAAGCCATCAGGTGGTACTTCAAGGCATCACATCCAGAATAAAGTAGTAGCACCTAATTGCTTTAGGCCAAGTAAAGCACAGTAGCACACTGTCCAGGAGAAGCCAAGTCACAAGCTGGGTTTCGTATATTTGGTCCAGTGAGTTTTCATGCGAGGTAAAAATTAATATTTCTTTTCTTATTTTCTTGCCATTTTTTATGTGCTCTTAGTGTTTAGCATATAAGAAAAAAATAGCTTCTACTACGCACTGCAATCATTCACCTTCTTCTGATTGCCATCGACGATCTTACAATTTCTGAAACAAGATCACCATTTCCAGGCCCTTTCTGAGGCCAATTAGATTTAGGAAGTGGCAGAAGTAGTGGTGGTTTCCCATGTTTTTCCAATATGGGCTTTGATTCAGTAACATCAGAAACGGTGCGTGTCACTGCAGGACGTAATCCAGGAATACGAAGTGGCCGGGCATGTGGCCTATCAGCCGAAAAGCTTAGGCAGCGAGAAGCCTTTTTTGAGGGTGAAGTTGTGCGTGATACTATGGTAGATCGGCAGCCTTTCTCAATAGTTCTATCATTGCCACGTCTACAGCTCTGTTTTGATTGTGTGCTTCCTTTTTGCTCATTCCTGATCGGTTCGGCTTGAGCTTCTGGCTTATTTTTTACTATTCATAAATTTCGTCTTTTTCTGAACTTTTGGCTTTTTGTTGAGCTTTTTTGCCGGTTCTTTTTTTCCCGTATTCGTTTGTATTATACATATTGGGCTAACATATTTTTTATATTTTTAAATTTTTTAAATTTAATTATGCTAAATAAGGCTCTGTCAGCTACAGTGTTTTTTTAGCCAGCTATAGTGTTTTCAGCCATGAGCTTTTAAGCCCAATCGATCATTCATCAGCTGATGAAATGTATCGATTAGGTTTTCTTTGGTGGTTTTCTTAGCATCTTTTGAGGAAGACTTCCCTCACCATGGTGGCATACTGAATATGAGAAAATTTGTGGTATATCTGTCTGGATAAGTACTTATCATAATGCTATCCAAACTGATCAAGGAACATATTCTGCCAATTAGATGGAGAGCTTAAGCATGGGATTTTCTCATGATCTCATATAACACCTTCATCTTCCACAACAGCTAACAATGGAACAGTATAGCCGCACTCTAATCAGTGCAAAACCAAGAAGGATCAAGATTTCCAGCTAGCACCTTCTTCACCGCAAAGGCTGAAACACATATACATGTATAATAAAAACCAAATTCAGTATCAACTGTGAGTCATTAGCGATTTCTTAGGACAAGTGCAGGATTAAAAAATGAGTTAATATAAACACAAACAATCATCAGAAGAAGTGTCAAGATGTTTTATTTCGTTAAGGTTTTCCTTGGTAGTTTGTGTGATTCAATACCACAACCAGACTTTGGCTATAGCATCAGGCGTATTTTGTGTTTTTTCTTTGGACCCAATCTTTACCCAGCAAGACCAATACAAAATGAATAAAGAGTATCTGAAGCATTTTTTTGTTAGTTACCAACACTGGACACTTGTTCAAGCTTGTGATATCTTTATTTCTTATTAGAGCTATCCATCTCGAAAGGAGATAAGCTAAAGATATTACAAATGTTTATCTTTTTCCATGAATCACCCCTTGCAGTGAAACATAACAAGTGTGTTTTGACTGAACGACAGCACGTAGTACGGGGGAAATCATGTCTCAAACTTCATTTAGGTAAGAAGCTGTGAACATCACTACTGAGAAGTGCCTCCTAGGAATTCAAATGTATGACTGTATCCCCAACAATAACAGCCTGTAGTAGTGTAGTGCACGGTAACAGCTCATTTGCTTGGGGGAAGATCACATGCAAACAGCACCACAACACAGCATATAGCGACGTTCTCTTTGGCATTACACTTAAGCAAGTGCCCCGAGTGTCTCGCCTAACCTGAAGTGTCTTGGAAGTAAATATAAAATTCATCGCCCATGGTAGAGCAGCCCACACACGAGCGTACTGCTGAACTCTCATGCTGAAGGAAAACTCCACCTAAGCTCAAACCCGATTGCTGTAACGGTGGCCGCCCGAGGCCGGCGGCAGCGCGAGCAGCGGTGGTCGCCCCCGGGAGCAGAGATCTCCTGGGGCAGCAGAAGAAGAAATCAAAGGTTGGCTCTGATACCACTTGTTACATTCTGGGTCACAGGTCTAAATGGGCTGAACATAATTAAACCTACGGAACAACAAAATAATATACTTATAAGTAATATTAGGCATTCTCACCTTAAAACACTAGTTGTGCAGCGCAGACTCTCTTCGCGTCAAAGCAAGTTGCATCAGGAGAGAGAAAAAGTGTTCTTGTGCCAGCACAGAGAGCAAACGAGGCAGCAAAAAGAAAAACAGTAGCGCATACTTCAGAGCAGCAAGAAAAGGAAGACAAGACAAAGATTATTGCTTTGTGCATTTCATCACGTGAAGCACATGCTGTAGCATACTACTATACCAGCATGCAGGTGGCAAGCACGAGGTGGAATTCTACTAGCAGCTTCTTAATTTTTTCATGTCTTAGGGAAAAAGACAGAAAAGCAAGAGAGAAAAGAAATAGAGGATCGTGTAAGCGCACAGCAGCAGTAGGCGAAATCTCCTCGTTCCGTGCGACACATAAGACGGAAGCCGAGTCGGGTTGTGTCGATCGAATCCGAGCCTGTTTTTCCTCCGAAGCCGAGACGTGTTCACCGCGCTAATAAGGTGGTGATTGGTTCTACTGAAAAGCTCATAGTTTATGGCTAAAAATACTGTAGCTGGCTGAAAAAAGCACTGTAACTGACAGAGGCTTATTTAGCATAATTAAATTTAAAAAATTTAAAAATATAAAAAAATATGTTAGCCTATTACGTATAATACAAACAAATACGGGAAAAAAAGAACCGGCAAAAAAGCTCAACAAAAAGCCAAAAGGTCAGAAAAAGACGAAACTTATGAATAGTGAAAAATAAACCAGAAGCCAGAAGCCGAAGCCGAGTTGATCAGGGCCTAAAAGGCAACAGAACGCAGAGACAAACAACAGAGAGCAAGTCCAAGCAAGAAAAAAAGACAAAAAATAGTACAGTTTTTTTCTTCCGTTCTCTCGGCTCAGGAGCAGCTTTAAGGTAGCCTGAGTTCTTGATCCGTGCTCAAGATCATGTCGCGTACTCCGGGAAGTGGTGTCATCGGTGATGAAACATCATCCAGTATGATGGCGAAAAAGAGTTCCGCTATTTCGCTGCATTATCCGATACTTACGACGAACAATTATGCAGCATGGGCAATCAAGATGAAGGTGTACATGAAGGCTCAAGGAGTGTTGGACGTTGAGAAGATGTGTTCGTTGTCCAAACTCAAATAAGCAAAGTTGAGATTGGAACGTCGAGGAGATGTGTCACCGTTCCGTATCAAAGTATGAGATTAGTAAGTCGTAGTTGTGTCCGACTGCCTCAATATTTTAGAATCTTTGCATCTGGTGGACCCGTACCAGTTGAGTTGAGTTCCTATATGCAGCTTACATGTAGAACACTTCATGTGGAGGCGTGGCTGGTAGTTCATAATGCATTGAGACTAAAATTAGAGTATGTTAAGTCAAGATTAAGGGGGAGATTGTTATAAATAATCTTGACTTCGAGTCCATGTCGTAGTAGAGTCCGTTTTCGTATGTAACTCAAGTTGAAGTTGAGTTCAATTTGAAGTCCGAATCGGAATAAGAGTAGGAGAGTATTAGCATATATATTCAGGAGGCTTGTACCTAGTTTGGTATGCAAGAAAGAAGAGCAAGAAAAAAGCAAAGAAAGAGGGAGAGCAAATAAGAGAATAAAGAAATTCAGAAATTTCTTCCGTGTTCTCTCAGATTATTTGCAATGTGTGTGTTTTCTCCGGGATCAAAGTTGTAACATAAAACTACAATCCAACAAAGCAATCAGCGAGCTAGGGTCAACCTCCTCAGCATAACACTGACCTACATTCCAAACCTCAGTAGCCACCGCTCGTCATGCTGAAGGAAAACTCCACCTAAGTTCAAACCCGATTGCTAAAACTACAATCCAACAAAGCAATCAGCGAGCTAGGGTCAACCTCCTCAGCATAACACTGACCTACATTCCAAACCTCAGTAGCTACCGCTCGTCCACTCCCACAGGGAATTCCACCAGCAAGCACAAGGCTATCGCCCAAAATAACTCGCGCTCCAGGCTGAAACCACACTAAACACAGCCGCAGATACCATCTCGCCAGCAAGTGATTCCCCTCCAAGCGCGCACGCAAATCTCAGCAAAACCCACCGCTTCAGATCCACCCCGAGCCCCTACCCACGAAATCACTAGCCCAAACCACCGCAAGCAACATCTAGCTAGTAGGCTAGCAGTAGCAGCAGACCATACGAAGCGAGCGGAGTGAAACGACAGGGGGAAGGAGAGGGCGAGCTTACTCGGGCGCCCCAGCTGTGGAAGGAGAGGAATCTGGAGGGAGGGGAAGGAACTTCTGTGGGGTCAAACCCCATTTTTTCCCCCATGGGGTCAGCCTCGGATAGGCTGCACATGGTGCACGCACACAAATCTCCGCACAAGGCCCTTTCCCACCTCCTTTTCTCCTCCTAAATCCGAGCGCAGCTAGAAATCTCCCTCCCCCTTTACCCACTGATGGCTCGCCCGCCCCCATTGGTCGTAGACCGTGTCGTCGACTTGTCGACCACCGGGCAAGGATTCCCTCCACTGGCATCGGCACCAGCACCTCCGCGTCGCCTCCCGAGAATCTCCGGTCGACGCGTAAGGATTCCCTCCGCCACCGTCGGCACCTTCGCGTCGCCTCCCCAAGAATCCCCGCCGCCCCTGCCTTGAGAATCGACACTGGCACCAGTCGGATTCAGTTTCCCTACCTCCCTCCTTTGCTCGGCCACCGCCCTGCGCACACTCCATATGACCATGCCGTGGTCAAAGTGGCGTGGTCGTGGCGCCGTGGTCAAAGTAGCCGTGGTCGAAGTGGTCGTGGTCGAAGTGGCCGTGGTCGAAGCAAGCTCCATCCGACGGCCGGCGACCTCGGCACAAGAGGGCTCCCCCACCGTCGATGTCACCGGGTGCCAGTAGGGTTCCCCCCTGACTGCAGCGGTCAAAGCTACGACCACCGACCGTAGCGATAGAAGCTACCGACCACCGACCGCAGCGGTCGAAGCTTCGACCACTGACCGCAGCGGTCGAAGCAAAGGAGGGAGGTGGGGAAGGATGAAGCCAACCAGTGCCGGTGCCGATTCTCGGGCCGGGGACGACAGGGATTCTCGAGGAGACGACTCGGAGGTGCCAGCGATGGCAGACGGATCCATGAGCGTGGACCGGCAGGGATTCTTAGGGAGGCGATATGGAAGTGCCGACTCAGGGAGGCGACGCTAAGGTGCCGACGGCGGCGGACGGATTCCATACACGTGGACTGGCAAGGGACGGCGGGGATTCTTGGGGAGAAGACACGGTGGTGCAAGCTCGGGGAGGCGACGCGGAGGCGTCGGCGGCGGGCTCACGCTCGGATTTGGGAGGGGAGGGCGGGCGGTGGGCTCGCGCTCGGATCTAGGAGGGGAGGGCGGGTAAGGTCGGATTAGGGGGGTCCAGAGAAAAGGAGGAGAAGAAGTGGCTTGCGCTCGGCTTTGGGTGGGGGGAGAAAAGGAGACGGGAGATGGCGCTCGCACGGAGAGATTCGTGCGGAGGCGTGGAGGCCATCCGACGGTGTCCCCATTGAGAGGAAATGGGGTCAGACTCTAGAGGAGTTCCTTCCGGAGGGAGGGGAAGGAGGTGGTGGTGCGGGGTTGAGGGCAGCAAAGGGGAGTAAGTTACGCGACAAGTGGGAAGCGAAAAGGAAGGGGCGCAAATAAGCAGAGACGAGGGGTAGGGGGATGCGACTTCTCTGTTTGCTTTGTCTGTTTTCCTCTCTATTTTTTCTAATTGACAATACTCTATTAACTGTATTTTTATAGGTATTTATGATTAAAGTTAAGTGTGATTGTTACAAGCTAGAAGACGTGATCGTTATGAGTATGTAACGTGATCATAACTCGTGCAACTTGGTCGTAATCATCATCGGAGTACTCATTCGGACGTTACCTATACGTGAGTAAACGGTCGAAGCCAATAGAGTGTTACCACCTAAGAGGGAACAGGGAGGGGAGCAGGCAAAAAAACACAGAGAAGCCACGTCCGAGGAGGGGAAACGGTTTTGTTTGGGGTAAGCAAGTGTGTGCGCTCCGAGACGATGGTGGTGGGATCCTGTGCAACTTGGGATCCCTGTGGCTAGGTGTCCTTGGGGTGCTCGTTCGAGTGGTGGTGTTTTATGTTATGCTGCGGAGAGGTGCAGAAGATCCAATGCTTTGAGCATTTATTCTTTTTTTCCAAAATTTTTGAGGATTTGTTTCGTGCGATGATAATATGCCTCTTTTCGGCCCAACTGATGCCTTATAGCTGCGCTCAAGATTTTTGGCTCTAGTATGAGCATTTATATAAATGAACCAAACGTTGATAAACCATTTCGAGAAGGCTATCTCAATAAGTCACTTCAAAAAGACGGTGAAAAAGCCATCCAGTTTGTTTATTCGGATAAGCCATAAATTGAAAAGAATAAGGTCTTTGGCTTCTGGCTTCTAACTTTCTAAAGAGAAAAAACGTTTGGACCATATTGGCTTCTTAACGTAGCTTTTCTTTGCATTATCCGTGAAGATGTAACGGTTTTTTTATTTTTTCTAATTAATAGTTAATGATATGTTTTGGTAATTAATGACAATTATATTAGTTAATGGTATGTTTTGGTAATTAATGACAATTATATTGTGGGACTAATATTTTTCATGAGTTAGATTAATAGTTGATGTCTCATGATGATGAAGACGTTGGATGGTATCATGAGTTGATCATCATCAAGTCAAATTTTAGGATGAAAGATGGCATCATATGTTGATGAGCATCAAGTCAAGATCTTGAAGAAAAGATGATCATGAATTGATCATGGTGTCAAGAGAAAACCCATCGTGTGTTGATTGAGGGCAAGTAGAGGATGTATCATGGGTTGTGCACATCAAGACAAGAATCCGGACTTAAAGTGAGGATGTTCATCATCAAACTCCAAGAGGATGCTCAAGGAAAATGTATAACTAGAATAGGTTAAAGATGTGTTTCTAGTATTTTACAGGTCTTGATGTTTGGTTGGAATATCGGATTACTAGTATAGGTTATCGTACTATTAAGAGGGATCATATCTAGTAGCTTGAGTCTCACCATATGTTGATAAATCAATCTCACTTGCTCTATCTCTCTTTAGCATAATACTAAAATTTGCAAATGTGTTTTGTAAATAGTTATAGCTTACACATAATCCTTGTGACATGTGACTTATATTTATAAATATATTTTGCAAATGGTTAAAGTTCATGTGTCCCTACTCCTTAGGGCATGATACTTGTATTTGCAAATGTGTTTTGTAAATAATTACAACTCATGTATAATCCTTATAGCATATGACTTAAGTTTGCGAATGTATTTTGTAAATGAGTTGAGTTCATGTACCCAATTCTTGTATTATGATTCTAAAATATACAAATATGTTTTATAACTTGTTGTGAATCAATCCTTATGTGTATACTTCTATAATTTGTAAATATGTTTTGCAAATTTGTTGAAATATATGCACTCTTGTTTTTGCTGAAAAATAAACTAGGATATGATCGCACTTTGTGTGAAAGTATGATTAGGCGATCAAACCGGCTCTGTGTGAGCGGTTGAACTGGTTGACGGTATGACCGCTCTGAGTGTGGCAGTAAGACTGGGGCGGCCTAATCGGCCATATGTTGATGGTTTGATTGATCGCGGTCTGATCGTCCTGCGGTCTGACCATCCATTAGCTGACGGTCATACCGGCTTATGGTGAGCGATTAGACCGATGCGGTATGATCGGCCTTGTGGTACTACCGGGCATTTGCCGCATGTAGTTATTTTTCATAGAGCTCTATTTTTCTGGTTGTGATTGGTGTGGTCATACCGACCTGTGTGGTAGTTCGACTGGTCCCTGTGTTGGCGATTAGATCGACTGAGGATTATAATGGCTAGTTTTCTAGCCATTGCCAAGGTCGCGGTAGTACTAGCTGTTTGCCTACGGTACTGCTAGCCTCAAGCTGATTTCGTCCCAACAACTAGTTTTTAAGGTGGAGGTTATAAATACCCTATTGGCCTTTTAGGAGAAAAGCTTTTGGCACTTCATTCTGCATTCTTGAAGTTAGTGTGAGGTTCTTCACTCAATTATGTATGTGTACCTTATGTGCAATAAGAGAGGTCTCTACTTGTATATGTTGCATTTAGAGGTGGATTTAGTATCTACATTGGGCTTGTGCATTCGTTACACGTAGTGAGAGTCAAACAAGTGGCTTAACTTATTACTCTTGGAGGTTGCCGACTCCTAGACGGTCTTGGAGTCGTCGTGCCTGGTAATCTTCTCAAAGAAGTTTATGAGAAGGTCCAACGTGTTGTGAAGGTTAGAGCTCACTTACCCGAGAGAATAGAGCTACCACTAGTGAAATTGAGATGATTTGCTTAATTTGTGGAGCCGGTCTAATTCGTTTGGAGTTAGTTCAACATGAACTAGGGAAAATTGATAAGTCTTTGAACACCACATTAAAAAGGGACCATATCAAAGTGTGTTTTGCTTTCTTATACTCAATTTACTTAGTTGCAAGTTATATCCATAGAAATTAAATTGATTGCATGTCTCTCTAAAGTCGTAAACCTTGACATAATTTTAGGGTATTAGTGCACTTAGGTGAATCTAGAAGATTTAGACCTTAACTGTGCAAAACTATTTTGATTTACGATTCCGCATATAAACTTGGTTTTAGCCAAAGAGTGAATTTTCGATCTTACAGCCGATCATCAGAAAAGCCGAATTGAATGAGGTTATAGCCTGTGTAGATATGTTGGGGCAACGATTCTTTTTTAACATTTACCAGCTTGTCTACCCGGTAGCAAGCTCCTAAACACGAACGGGGATAAGGTGCCACCGCGCCCACCCCAGGCCTCCGACTCCTCTTGCTCCTGCTCTTCCTCCACGCCATCGGTCAACCTGCTAGCCAACTCTTCCTTCTTGTTTTGTTCTACACTTGTACTATTGCTGAGTGCAGAGAAAGAGAGATAGTAGAGGGAAAAGAGGAAGAAGAGAGAGAGAGAGAGCGAAAGAGAAGGGGAAGGAAGGGAAAGAATCTAAATTTGCTTTCTAGTAATTAACCACTTAGTCCCCCCTTGTTTGTCCCCCCTCCCCTCCATGATACCTTGTTGTTGTTCCTTATTATTCCTTGAGATGCTACCTCAAACACAAATTCCTCTCTCCTCTCTCTGAAGTCTAAACTCCTCCATGCTGGGGAGTGAGGAGATGGGGCACTGGGAGTTGGAGAGAGATGATAGTAATGGGTGTAGGTTGGCTAGTTGGGTGACAGAATGTGGAGAAGTTATTGGGCTTTGAAGGATGCCGCTGCTAGAATCTGCTCCATTTGAGTCTTTTCTCTTTTGAGTCTTCCATTGCATCCATCTAAATCTGTAGCATCTATTTTTCAGTTCGTCAAAATTGTGCATGTCCACAAATCCTGTTCAGTTAGTCAATTGTTTTGCTAGCCACGTTCCATCACCTTGGATCAAGTGTGGTTCTCTCTTTCCTTTCGCATAGCCATAGCCCCCGCTCTTCTTTTTGAGCCGCTGCAGATCGTAGAAGTTTTTTTTATGATGCCATCGCTCTTCTCTTTGAGCAGCCACAAATTGTAGAAGTTGTTATGATGAGGTCGCTCTTCTCTTTGAGCCGTCGCCCCAAGTTTCTAAGGCCAGCGTGCTTCTCTCATGCACTGCCGTCGTCTCGGGCTTCGATCTGTGCTGTTATGCTTCTATTTCTCTCTCTCTCTCTCTTCAGCTTAATTTGACATGTTTCTCTATTTATGTCACTTTCCACATCCTCTTCATCATGTTACCATGGTCATATTTGCTTCCGCTTTCCTCTACTTTCCCAGCCTCTACACTTTGTGCTTTATGGGATGTTGCATGATTTCGGATGGGAGGAGATCCTTTGGTACCTAACACAATTTTTCAAGAGCTGCACGCTATGACGACGTCTTCAAGACTAGAACTTTTGATTTTTCCTAGTTTAGTGTCAACATTTACAAATGCAATGCTATTGTATATGCCTTGTATTTAAGGAAGTGTTAAGGGTACAAGGGTATTTTCATCATTTCCTATTGTCTTAAGGTTTTACTGTTGTGTCTCTTGTAATATATATTGCCCCTTTGGGCTATGCAATATACATATGAACTATTCATCCATCCTATTACTCTCACGTTAACAAAATAAAATTCATTGCCCATGATAGAGCAGCCCACACTCTAATATAACCGTTGAACTCTCATGCTGAAGGAAAACTCTACCTAAGCTCAAACCCGATTGCTAAAACTACAATCCAACAAAGCAATCGGCGAGCTAGGGTCAATCTCCTCAGCATAACACTTACCTACATTCCAAACCTCAGTAGCCACCGCTCGCCCACTCCTATAGGGAATTCCACCAGCAAGCACCAGGCTATCGCCCAAGCTAACTCGCACCCCGTGCTGAAACCACACTAAACGTAGCTGCAGATACCATCTCGCGGGCAAGTCCATTTCTGCTTTCGATAGTTTGATTGGTGGATTGACTGCTACAATTGGTTTTTGATTTCAGATCAAGTGTTAAACATTACAACTACGCAGCTCAACAGTGTGACACCTTAATTCTTTGGCTAACAGTAAGGGGCAAAGTTCAATTCCCACCAATTGCAGGCTTAAGTAGATTATTTATGTGGATTTTTCACTATGAGTTTCACTATGGTTTTTGGTATTGGTGGTGCTCCAACTAGCTCATAGCTTAAGCTTCTGGCTATATCTTTTGGCTTATGGTTGAAATTACACTGTAGCGGATGTTAGTTTTTTATGAGAGAAAAAATAAATAAAAAATTAAAAAACTGTTATATTGTTACGAACAATACAAAGAAATAAGAGGAAAAAAGAAAAGACAAAAAGCAACATTAACTGAAATTACAAACTGACGCATTCTAAGTAACTTTTGATTTAAATGAGCCGAAAGCTAAAATAAGACAGGAACTAAAATTGCTTAGAGCCACTTCTGAATCTATAACTAATGAGCTGTAAGACTTACACGAGTACGTTAACCAATTGCTCACACATTAAAAGAAGATTCCATATCAAATAGTGTTAGTCTAACTATCAATTGTGTAGGACCCGTATCCCCTGAACGCTACATATCACAACTAGCAATTGTAAGGAGTGCTACTCGGAGTAATTATTGCCTATTGCCGTGCATCTGCATGGAATTTTGTTATACAAGAATTTACGTATTTGATTCTCGTCAATTTGAGTGGGTTGAGGAGTTAGAGGTTAGTGAGTCGGGTTAAAGGAACACGTACGTGCTGCACATCTATGAGCGAGAAAACACAATACAGTGGCGCAAAGCTGCAGATACTTTACTCTGTTCGCTGTAGCATAAGATAAAAGCAATGAGATCTATTTGCAGCCCATAGTCACTTGGTCATTGAGTAATTTTTCCATCAGTGAGAATGCAGGGGAAATCGCAATGTATCATTACATGAGAGCTGAGATATGCGAATGGACGAGTCTCTTTAAAATTTGTACAGGGCTCGTAGGTGGACCCCGTGGACAGATTGGGAATTAGAGATCGAGACCGTTTACAGCGAACTGTTCCGTGTAGTTCTGTCAGAACTCAGAACTCAACTGTACTTATAAAAAATTCTGATCGTTTCATCTTATTGGGAAATTGGCTATATCCAGTTTAGGCATTTCGTATAGTCTTGGCCACAAAGATCGTTGTTTCACAGGATACTAGACGTTGTCCATATACTGTACGACAGCAACAACAAATGTAGGAACCATACAGGAAAAAATGTCAGCAAAATCCCCATCAGCTTTCTGCTAGACAGCATTCCTTGCAACCGCAGGCAAACTCCTCATCAAATAAAACGGTGCAACCAACACCATTAAAACGCTGACGCGAAATGATTATTAAACGAAAATGGAAGAGCTGGTCGTTTTCGCCGGCACAAGTCTTAAAACAATCTTTCAATGGAAAGCAACAACTGTTGATGTAGATGCATGCATCGGTCTCTTGCAATGAAGCGACTAGCGAGTACCTATCAGCAACAAGATGCAAAAAGGGAAATAGTACGAGATATCCCTTGATTGATCCCGTCATACTCGTACAGAAATTAATCAATCGATTGACATGTTTCAGCTTGCACAAACAACACTCTTAACAATAATTGGCGGCACATTAACACAAACCGCCCGAACGAATTCGGAGCTTCCACTTTTGGTTACAATCACATCGGAGATTATTGCTCCTTTTTTTCTTCCTTTTTTGCCGTCTTCACATCCAAATCAAAGATGATCTGGAAGTTTTTAGACAAATTCCTTTATCCCAATGGAGTGGTAGTAAACAGTGAAAATAAGTGATTTAAATGACCTCACCAACCAAACCCTTTAGTTACTTACTTAGACTCGTCTATCTACATTTTTTTTTGACACAGTTCCAGTTTTGCCCTTTTCCAAACAGCACGAACCGCGGAGCATGCACGGTCCGGGATCTCCTACGCGCAGGCCGCGATGGACTGAGCCGCGGCGGCGTACTCCCCGACGCCGCGGAGCTCGTCGAGGATTGGGGCGAGGTCGCGCGGGCGCACCTCCATCCTGAGCCCGTGCTTCATGAACAGCGTGAGCGACATCTTCTGCTCGACGCGGTGGCCCGGCGCGACGGCGAGGCGGTGGCGGAGGAGCACGCTCCCGGCGATGTTCTTCATCTGCAGGTACGCGAGGTCCTTGCCGAGGCATATCCGCGGGCCGGCGTTGAACGCCACGAACTTGTACGAGTCGTGCGGCTCGAACTTTGTGCCGTCGGCCGACAGCCACCGCTCCGGCCGGAACTCGAGGCAGTCGTCCCCCCACACCGTCTTCATGCGCCCCGCAGAGTAAATGGAGTACGTCACCGACGACCCTGCCGGCACGAACGTGCCGTCCGGGAGGAAGTCGTCGGCGACGACGTGCTTGGAGTCCTCGGGCACGGAGGGGTACAGGCGGAGGGTCTCCGAGAGCGCTGCTTTGAGGTAGACGAGGCGGTCGAGCTCCTCGAAGTTGAGCGGGGCGACAAGCCACAATGCCGGGTCGTCGGCGCCGCGCGACGCGGCTAGGACGGCGCAGAGCTCGCGCACGATCTTGCGCTCTACGGCGGGGTGGGTGGAGACCAGCCAGAAGAACCAGGAGAGCGCCACCGAGGAGGTGTCGCGCCCGGCGAGGATGAAGTTTAGCGCCACGTGCTGCAGAGACTCGTCGGAGTAGGTCCCCTTGCGCATGAAGCGCGACAGGAGGTCGTCGTGCGGCGTGGCTGACCCGTCGCTCTTGCCGTTGCTGGTGAGCTCGAGCTTGCGCGCCTTGATGACCGCGGAGAGGTAGCGGTCAACATGCTCGACGCTGTGCGCCAGCGTGGTCTCCATGCCGAGACCCAGCCACTTTTTGCACCGCCACACGCACTCCGGGAAGATGAAACGGTTCAGCGTGGCCTCCGTGGCGCGGTCGAACGCGGAGGCGAAGGCGTTCTCGGGCAGGCCCTGGGCGAGCGTCTCGGGGTCCTTGCCGAACGCGAGGCCGCAGATGTTGTCGAAGGTGAGGCGGAGGAGGAGGTCCTGGAGGTCGACGTGCGTGCCCGCGGCGGCCGCGTCGGCCAGGATAGGGAGCAGCCGGTTGTGGATGGACCGCGAGACCCAGCGCGACATGGCAGTGCGGAGCGTGCGCGTGGTGAACTCGAGCGCGGCCGTCTTGCGCTGCGCCACCCACGTCTCCCCGTCGGAGTTGAAGATGCCGTCACCGAGCAGGTCCCGGAACACGCCGTGCCAGAAGGGACCCTTTGGGTAGTTGTCGAAGCGGGCCTTGAGGACGTGCTCCAGGTTCCTGGGGTCGCACGTCACCGTCACCAGCCCGCCGCGGCGGGCCAGTCCAGGGACGGCGAAAATGCACGTCTGGTAGGTGCCGCGGGTGCGGCGCAGGTTGCCCGCGATCCACTCGTGCATGTCCTCGGCGTGCTGCACGAGCCCCGGCAGGCTGCCGACGAGCGGCCACACCCGCGGGCCGCTGAGCCCGCGCGACATCCGCCAGAGCCACGCCATGTACGCGGCCACGGCCGCCACGACCACCGCCCACGTCCCCGCCTCCATCGCCAAGCTAGCTAGGTAAGCTAAGCTCGGTCGGATCCAACAAGCTACGACGCGGCTGCTGGAGTACTGGCAGTCGAGCGCAATAAGTGAGCTCACATGGGCGGGCGGGGCACGGCAGCAATAAGGATGCTGCGAGAGTGCACCGAGCGCAATGGGATCGTCGATCGGGAGAGCGAGCCTATTAAAGAACCGGGCCGAGCAGCAAGCCGATGGATGGCAATTAATGTGCCACTCTTGCAGTTGCTACAACTTGAAACGCCACTCGCCACTCCAGCTGTAAGTGCATACTACTGAGCCCGTTTGTTTCGGCTTACTTTCTAACTTCTCGTTTATTTTTTTTATTTTTAAATTTATTTTTTGGTTTTTTGAGTATTTTTTGTTTCTTTTTCTGTATTTGTTTATATTATATATATATATGATAGGCTAATATGCTTTTATTTTTAATTCTTTTAAATTTAATTATATCAAATAAGTTATCATCATCAGCTACAGTATAAAATAAATCAGCTATAATTAAAATCAATCATAAGACAGTCTTATTCAACCCAAAACGTGTACCTCTCTCGGCCTCGTTTGCTCCCATCCCATCCCATTAATGTGTAGGATATATGGAGGTCGAGCAGCAGTAGAGGAGTGTATGTGAAGGTTTGACGACAATGGATGGACGGATCGGTCCGTGCAGGTCATCCGTTCTGCAGGGTCGCTCGCTTTTGTTCGTGGCACGAACGACGTCCGGTCGACCATAAATCGCCGTCGGGGGCCGTTGGGTAGGCGAACAGACCGCTCAAAACCAACGGCGCCGCCACTGCGAGCGCGCCGCGTGCCCCTCTCGGCCTCACCTACGCGAGCGCGACTGCGCGGGTAAGCATTGAATTGGCGCAACCATGTTAGACCGCGCGGGCCCTGATCAATTCGACTTCGACTTCGATTTTTGATTTCTGGTTTATTTTTCACTATTTATAAGTTTCATCTTTTTCTGAATTTTTGGCTTTTTGTTGAGTTTTTTTGCCGGTTCTTTTTTTCCTGTATTTGTTTGTATTATACGTAATGGGCTAACATATTTTTTATATTTTTAAATTTTTTAAATTTAATTATGCTAAATAAGCCTCTGTCAGCTACATTGTTTTTTTCAGCCAGCTACAGTGTTTTCAGCCATAAGCCATGAGCTTTTCAGCCGAACCGATCACCACCTAACAGCCGTTTGTATTAGCTAATGCTCTTATCTTTTATTTTGAGAAGTTAAAACCAAGATTAATATTTAGTTTTTTGAAACGGACTGTTTTGCTTTGAGGATAAAGTAGGAGGTCGCATATGCATCACGTAATCTACTCCTCTCATTTCTGTCTCACCACGTACCTCTTCCTCACTTTCTCAACCACTCGCATCCTCATTCTAAAAGTCAGTTCTTTCAATCACTACTATATATTTTTAACCAATATCCATCGGCCACAAGCTAAAAGCTATCAGCTGCAGCCAATATAAACGCCTCCTAAGTCCACCAAGAGTAACCGAACGCTAGTGCTGAGAGAGGGAGAGGAGTACTACTACATATAGCTAGGTAAACCTTGGTTGGATTCTTTTTAACTTATAATTTATACTCTCTTAAACAAATAAGCGAGACGGTGTTTTTTACCATTGTTTTGAAACTCTCACAATAGGGTCAAAAATACTAAGTCACGGTTGAAAAGAACCCATCCTTGCATAGTTTTAGGTTTCCTTTGGTAGGGCTTATACTTAGGCTTTAGCTTCGGTTGCAACAGTAACTAACTTTTAAATGATGTATTTTTCAAAGCAGTGTCTATAGCTAAATTGTATTAGACATTATACCGAATTCAGCTATACTAACTAAAACCATAAGATAAAAGATAAAATCACAATCCAAAAAAACCTATCCTCCACAAAATCTCTCCTAAAAGATATGCAAAGCCACAAACTATCGACAGTAGAGTAGCTAAAGAAAACATGCGTTCATGCAAGGACGTAACCCGATTTGGTGAGGGCCTACGTAAGTCGGCCAGCTGAATGAGACCTGTGATGGTGTGAGGAGCTAGATGCCACATATGCTAATGTGTTCTTGGATGGCCTGGGCACCCTCGGAATTTGGACAGTGAGGTGGTTTTGACAAAGTAGGACGTGCAGGGATGGAGCGTCAGAGAGAGTGAGGTGCTTTACGATGGTTCGCAGTGGTTGGGTCACCCAACATTACCCAAGTAGCTTATCTACAAGACCGGCCTGCAGGTGTGGTTTGAGACGACTCCTTTGAGACTGCCTGGTTCGTCTTCTGTACTGCTACTTGTACATCGTCAGTCGTTAATGTTGTCTAAACCCTGCAGTGCTCTAAACCACGAAGGCTGGTCTCGAGCGGTCTTCAGAATAGTAGGAAGTAGAGGCAGCAAGAAACAACCATTTAATTCGTTCTCTGTATTTCGTCCAAATTAACTGTGAACTGTGAGATCACTTTGGCATGCAAATGACTCAATCGGTGGCATCTCCGTACCAAAATGAAGAGCAAAACTACTCAAACCCCGGAACAATGTACTAGTGCAGTAGGTGAGAATAAATGACCAATTCATACCACTTGTCAAGGCCTCAAGGGTCTTGTCCCGGCTATTATGGTTGGGTTAAGGGGTGTACTGGAACGGGAAATATATCTCTAGTAATTCAACAACACTGCCAGGAAGGTTTACATGATCCTTGTTCAGCGTTGAGTCGTTCACAATCAATGAAGAGAAATTGAACGTCGTAACAAGTAGTCGGGCAGAGCGTCACCGGAAAAAGCTTTTTGACCTTTTAAAAGGGACGTCGTCCTACCTCAAGATAGACCTTTTCTCTCTTACTAGTATTTTTATCTGCTAAACATGAGCCAGGCCGACTAATCGGTGGCTTTTGCCATGGGTGCTCTCAATGGTTCGCGCGAGCAATAAGGCCGAACTGTCCAGTTCCGGAGGACAATACCCTCTTTCTTTTCGGATATACGGCTTATAGCTTATGTTTATAATTTTTTTTGAATAAACAAATATAATATCTTTTCTATCATTTTTTTCGAAGCAACGCCACAACTGGTCTTTTTCTCTCTTCCTTTTGTGAGAGAAGAGTGTGTGCAACTGGTCAGAATCCCCGGCCAGCCGCGCACATAAAAGAAACTAAGAGCATCTCCAACAATATCCTCTAAATCTCATCCCTTAAATCACTTTTTAGAGGACACAATCTAGAATATAGAAGACTAAAAATATGTAACCTCCAACAAGTCCTCTAAATATGGTCCCCTAAATTAAAATCTGGGTCCACAAAAACTACAAACCAAAGAATTTAGGGGATCGGACGGCTCAGGAGCGTTGGGGCCGATTTAGGGGATGGTGTGCGTCCTCCATATATAAGGGACGAAAAATCAGGGATGAAGTCCTCTATATTTTTAGGTACCACTTAGGGGATCTGTTGGAGCCTTTCTTTTACCTTTTCTTCTAAAATATAGGGGATATGAGCACTTTAGAAGATTTGTTGGAGATGCTCACAACCATGCGCTGGGAGATGGAAACTGCAGGGCCGCACGCTGTTTGGTCCTGGCTTTTTCTCCGCGCATCCGGCCCACCCGGCGCATGTAACCCAAGCAAGCAAGCTAGGCACTTCTCTACACCCGGTCAGTTACGGGCTCACGGTCGTGGCCGCGCTCTCGTCCTAGCCTCTCAGGTGCCTCCACCTCAGCCCACCGACCAAAGTTGTCGCTTGGCATGG
The DNA here is from genome assembly GCA_017311315.1 of Dendrocalamus latiflorus. Taxonomy (NCBI): domain Eukaryota; kingdom Viridiplantae; phylum Streptophyta; class Magnoliopsida; order Poales; family Poaceae; genus Dendrocalamus; species Dendrocalamus latiflorus. The sequence goes on along the minus strand of CM029627.1, from coordinate 9,746,094 downwards.
GCAGTGCGGCTCTCCCGAGCCTCATCTTTCGGCCGTTGCTTGCCATGCATCAGTAGATCTTTCTCCTCTGGTTTTATCATACCACACCTCATTTAGATCGATCAAATCATTTGATGCAACCCGTCGCTCAAACCTTCTCTTCAACTTTCATTGTCTTCTTTCTGCTATGTTTGAACTCAACTCTCTCACCCAGCATTCTTGACCTTCTAGATCTCGACTATCTATGAGCGTAGTCTTGATCCTTGCCGTTGACAATAGTCAAGGAAGCACCGATACGTGGTTGACCAGCTGTACCCATACGCGATACGACACGATACTACATGATACAGTATCAAGAAGTATCGATGGAATTTTAGCCAAAAAGAAAATACAAAATACCTGGATACGTTTTGATACACCGCGATACTTTGTCAATACGTTGTGGCCATCCCGGCCCAACAGACGCAAGCCGACCCATCTCCCATCGCTAATAGCCTCCCGAACCCTAATCGCATTCAGCCATTCACACCCCAAGCTGCACGTTCACATGCCCCTCCCCACGCCAGCGCTTCCCAGTCGTCAATGACTATGGGTATAGCTGGTCAGCCACGTATTGGTGCTTCCTTGACTATGGTCAATGACGAGGATCGGGAGTATGCTCATAGATAGTCGAGGTCTAGAACGATTAAGAATGCTGAGTGAGATAGTTGAGCTCAAACATGGCACAAAGAAGACAATGAAAGTTGAAGAGAAGGTTTGAGCGATGAGTTGCACCAAATGGCTTGGTCGGTCCAAGTAATATGTGGTCCAGTAGAATCGGAGGGGAAAGACTTGCTAATACATGGCAAGCCATTTTCTGCACCTACACATGGTAAGTATGTTGATTGCTCGTAAGGGAAGGAGAGGACCGGGTCAAGTGTGAGTGTAAAACCAGTGTAGTGTGGGGTTAATGGGTTTCTCCAATTGTCCTAGTGGATTGTATCAATTAGAGTTAGATATGAGCTGGTTACTCTATATATTTAGTGAGTTGGGGATGGAGGCATGTGGCTAATCATTCCAACCATCCTTGAGTTAGGGTTAGGGTTTGAGAGAAGGGTGAACGTGTGGTGTGCTCTTTTGTCCTCCTTATGCAGTGGTCATAAAATCTTCATTCACAAGTATCAATATAATCAATTTTGTTCATTTTTCATGAGTTATTCTTGTCTTGGCTGATTTGCTCTTGTTCTTGTAGTTTATTTTCCATTTCTTTCACTTATTGATCTCGTTGCGTATCAATGATGTGTAATTGATAGATATGACTCGTGTAGACCAGATCTCATCAACCTAGGCACTGTGATGCAAGATTTTGAAGTTGTTCGATTCTTGATTGATTTGGAGCTCTTAAGTATTCTTAATCTGAGGGTTTTGGCTTTGATTCATTGGGTGATTTTGCTTGTTGTGACATGTGAGAACAAATCTAGAGCCATCTTAGCTGTTCTTAACCTACTTGCATGTTGTATCTCAAGTTTTTGAGATTTGCTCAGTTTTGATGTAACCTTGCATGTTTTGAAGAAATATTAGGACTTTGTCCAAGATCGTCCCGATCCTTGGATGAAATAGGTTCATGAGATCCTAAACAAGGTATATGCAAAGTTCAATTTTATTTGATCATGTATTTTGAGGTTTGCACTAAAAGTGGTTTAGACTTAAGTTGATTTTCTGTTCTAGGAACAGAGAAGCGATCAGACTGCTCTAGGACCCGATCAGACCAGCCAATGGTCAGACCGTTAGCTTGCTGCCAATTTGCCACCGATCAAACCAATTAGGTGCAGAACTCGTGCATCTTCACTGTTTTGAGTTGTTGCTTGGTTATAGGCTATGAAATCTGATCTTCTTAGCTCTCTAGTTCTAAAGTGAAAGATTTATGGTACTAGGAATAATTTTGAGAAGATACTATTCACCCCTCTGTTGCCACTGCAGTCCTATAGGATGATGTGCCTTCTATCTTTTTTGTGACCTGGGTGCTACTGCTTAATCAACCTTATTTTCATCTTTCCAGAATGCACTTTCACTCGCAGTCATTCGATTATTGAGCAGTCGGCAGTGATTAGTGAACACTGAATAGAGGATTACACATCTTTCTCGTTAGGTGTCCTTCCTGCCTGGATGCCTGCCAGACCATGAACCACTTGACAACAAAACAAAGAAAAGGATGATTCCTTCAAGCTGACTCTCACTCTTGACTGAAACTTGCATTGCTGCAACTCATTATTTCATGGGCATATTATTTGAGCATGCAAAAGAAACATCTCTAAGAAAAAAATAAATAAATAAGGTGGACATGTTTTCCAATCGATTATCTAAAATTCATGTACATAAGCTAAACAGCACTTCCAATTTGAAATTTCGAATGAACATCTCAACCACAAGCTTCTTCAAGGACAAGCCGTAACAATACAAACAAATTAGCTTTGCGCGATCTTCAGACTTCAGATGCAGACATTATGTAAATCTGGGAGATCTCACTCAAAATCTAATCTAATGTCATTGCGCCATCAAACAATCACCAAATATGTGATACGAGATTGGCGACATTGATCTGGGGCAAATTCAGCACATATTGTAGAAGCTCCATTGCAAATAAATGACAGTTGCCAGGTAGATATATGATTGACAGAACAAAGACAACAACTCCATCAATTATATGCAGTCAGGCTCCTAAAAAAAGGTAGTCAGGGAGTTAGGATTTAGAGACTCCCTCTTTCAACTTTGAGGGGCCAGATTTAGTTCTACTGCTGTTCCGCTCTGCCTTAATGGATGCAATCACAGCATCAGCCCCGGGACCAAGACCTTTTCTGCCAACTAATTTCACACCCAGTTTTTCACAGAGGTAATGCAGCCTCATTTCATCACCTCCTCTAACCTCTCTTAGCTCCATAGCCTGCTGTCGTGATAGTAATGTGTAAACATATAGTTGCTGTTGCTGGTTAAAATGTGACTGGAGCTGCTGAAACAACAATTTGTTTGAGTGGTGCTGGTCTGTCTTTCCCCCTTCAGTTGCACCTTTCTTTCGAGGGCCACCTAGTTCCACCTTCAGAATAGCTGGAGACTTCGGATCAGAAGCTTTTCCGCCAAAAATGATGGAGAAGCTCCCGAATTCCAAGTCTGGTTGCCTAAACAAGTCCACTAGAAGAGCCGCACAAGCCTGTGTGTTTGTCGATAGACTTTTTTCTACTTTAGTCTTTGTTGCTCGAGCGTTGGCATGGAGAGTGATGTTAGCAGCCTCCCGCAAACCACTAATAAAAGCACCATGCATTGTTGCCGGGTAACGCCTCGTTGTGGCCTCTCCAGCAAAAAACAGTCGACCATCTCCAACACTTTCGGCTAATATGTCATAGTCATCTCCAGATGCTCCAACAGCAACATGAGAATATGAACCTAGACTGAAAGAGTCTGTGCCCCATCTAGTACAGACACTCTGTAGAGGATCTGGGACCTCAATCCCTTGTGGTTCATATATACCTGTGAAACACAAGGCTCATCTTTTATACAGAAACCCACGGTTTAAGCGGTCAAATTCATTGATACAACATGAATAAATAACCACATATATTTCAGTGTGACTGCAGAGGTGAATGGAACAAAGAACTGTTGTGAGGCATTGATTACTACTTATGCAGATACTCGGTTATATAGCAATGTAAATTTTGATGATAGAAGTTAAAGTCTCACCTTTCAGTATCTGAAGAACTGAGCTGACGGCATCAGTTGGAGGTGTGGTTTCGAAGTTGTGGGCAGCTTCACCAGCAACCAATGCCATCAACAATGGACCACCAGCCACTGTTGCATAGCTATAGAACAGAAAGAACTCCCCTCGGCGACTTGGATCTTCAGTCAGATGTCCAAAGGTATCAAGGTCAGTGCTCCAGAAAACATGAGGAAACAACATTGCAACCTTGTTCAACAACCCAAAGCCTAGCCTCTTAATACCATCAAGCTTCCTCTGTGGCAGCTCAGGTACAAACTTGATACCCCCATTTTTCAGAACCCCAAGCGGAACAGTGCACAGCACCATGTCCCCTTCATACACCTGCCCACCATTGACAACTACCTGCACCCCATCCCCTCCATACCGTACAGCATGCACTATCCTCTCGTAAACGATTGGAACATTCTCTGCCAGGGCCTGCACAAGCCTCCCATTGCCGCCAGGCAAGAAGCAGTGATCTCCACCCATGTCATACGGATCATCCTGGTCCCAGAATGCAAGGCTCAGCCTTGACAACAATCCTGCATTGGCGTACTCCAGATTTGCTACATGCCAATTGAACAAGTTCATCTCCTCCTGTGCGGAGACACCCCCATCTGCCTGCCGTAATGTCTCAAGCGCCGCCCCAAGTGAGACATCCATTGCCACCTCCCCCATGGACGCCCGCAGGTAGCTGGCCTTATCAAGAAGTTTGTTAAATGTACTCTCCACTTTCTTATCCACCTCCGGATCAACTGGTGACCCGTCCGTCCGGTACAGTGGGCACTTGTCTCTGATCTTGTGCATCGGCAAGCCAAGCTGCTTCGCCACAACTCCCAGCGGGTTCCCAAATGTCCCGGTAAGCACACTGCCGCCAAGGTCAGCAGCAGCTGAGAGCCCACCCCCTTCCATCTTCTTCGTGTACACTCGGCCACCGCACCGCTTGCGGCCCTCCAATACGATCACTTTAAACCCGAACGCCACCAACTGCCGTGCCGCTGCGAGCCCAGCAAGGCCGGCGCCGACAACGATGACAGTGTTGGGCCTCGTCGGTTCCTTGGGGAGGCGCTCCTTGATGGCCGGGGCGACGCCGAAGTTAACGTAGCCGTGGGAGACGAGGAAGGTGTAGGCGGAGGTCAGGAGGTGGTCGCAGTGGGGCGGGATGAGCGACGCGAAGGCGTCCTTGGCGAGCCAGGAGTTGAAGGTCTCGCGCCACCTCGTGAGGAGGTGGTTGCGGATGAGGATGTAGTTGACCTGCTCGATGCCGCCCACGTCGGAGACCACCCCCGCCTCGATCTCCTCGTCGGTGAGGGAATCCGCTGGAAACCCGGCGGTGAGTGCGGTGACGGCCTCCGCGGTTGGTTCGCGGTTGATCACTATGATGTCGTCAGCGGCGGAGGCGGGGGGTGGCGGGTGTGCGGCAGGGGACGCGGCGACCGGGGTGGCCGGGGAGCCGGAGGGGACTTTGCGGCGGAACCCGGTGCGCTTGCGCTTGCTGGTGAAGGCGGGATTGGGGAGGACAAGGGTGGGGGTGGGGGTGGTGATGGGAATGGGGGTTGGGGTAGGGTTATGATTTGGGGAAAGGGAGGAGATGAACGGGAGGGGTGTGTAGGGCGGCGGTTGGTCCGACATGGTCGCCGGCGACGTGCGGGGCGCGGCGGCGGCGGCTAGAGCGGGTTCGCCTGTTCGATAAATCTGGGGTTTAGATGGGACTCGTGCGAATCGGAGCCATGGTTACGAGTGTGCAGCTTTGCAGGTGGAAGACGGCAAGTCGGCAACGGGCCAAGAGCCCAAGAAGTTGACTTCCGCCTTCAAGTGTAGGATACGTAAAGGGTGGCTGCACCTTAGTTCCTCTTCAAAGGCGGTTTGTCAACTATTCAGTCTTCAGGAACTGCTTGCCTTGGCCTTTCATAAGGCTTCAAAGGAGGTTCATGAGTACTACATCTCTGTATGCTTACAGTTACAGAGGAGATACAGTCTTACAGAAATTGATGATACATCATACAATAATTACTTCATCGATAGCAAAGTTTCTGATAACATCATTCAACAGGACAACAGTAACTAGTGTATAGGTTTCTGATAACATCATTCAGTGATTTTAGAAGAAAGACTGGTTTGGGGAGGTACAGAACCATCAACCATGCTTGATTGCAGAAAGTAGAGTTGTTAGTTCAGAATACTTCAAGAAACAAACAGAATTGATTGAGAAGATATATACACATTGGCCTCTCTTGAATGACTTGGGCTTCTTCAATCAAATGAACGTAGAATTACAATAACAAAACAGAATACAAGTAATTTGAAATGTTGAATTGGCAAGGACAGACCAGATGTTTATCTCAGAAAAAAAGACCAGATGTTTAAAAAGGCTCTCTGGGCAGTGTGAAATATCTCTTTACATGACAAATGTACTCCGTCATTACATTGTGGCAATACTCTTGTTGCCAGCAACATGGTCTGTCCTTAACATTATAAATTCACTACTATTAGTATGGGATGGTTTGTCCTAATCTAAGTTATATATGACCGAAAGGGGAACCATGAAAACGCCAAAGAGTGCAATAAGTGGAGCTGCGTGTGCATTGTGTTAAAACTTTATTCCAGAAGAAAATGCACACATCGCAAATAAACTAAGAGAACACAAGAGAATTTCTAATTCTCTATTCTCTTACTTGCTCCTCTTTTTCCTTACTTTTCTTACAAAACTTGTTATAAACTTTCTCAATATATAGGCTAATAATCTCCTACTAGTATATGTATTCGGACTTCAAGTGGACACAACTTCAATTTGAGATACACACGGAGACGAACTCTACTATGTTTTGAACTCTAAGTTAAGATTATTTCTAACAATCTCCCCCTTAATTTTAACTTGAGATACTCTAATTTTAGTCTCAATACATTATAAACTATCAGCCACGTCTCCACATAAAGCGTTCTACATGCAAGCTACACGTAGGAACTCCACTTAACTGCTACGGGTCCATCCAGATGCAAAAGATTCTAAAACATTGAGATAGTCGGTCTCAACTACGACTTACTTGACTTCAGGGGCGGAGCCAGGAATTATATATAGTGGGGGCCGGATAATCAAATACATATAGTATAATATAAATTTCAATATATATATATATATATGTATATACGGTTCGATCATATATTGAAACACCAAAATCTCTATTAAATCTCCATCTTATTCCGTAGCCTGGTTTTAACAAGTTTCATTGCAGAAAAGGCACGCTCTGTCGTTGCTGTGGAAACTGGTAGAATTAGCACAAGCCGAATCAACCTGCCAAGGAAAAATATTATCAGCATTTGACATAACCATGACTATGAAGACAAAGTAATCAACTAAATATTGTATAATGTAGACCTGTCGATCAAATAATAGTCATCTAATTTCCCTGTTTCAGCTAACCGACGACAAAGCTCAGCAATGGTTGTCAAATTCTGAAATCTAGGATTTGTAGGTACATCAAGTTCATAATGTTGTAACTGTTGTCTTAATGTAACTCTTTCTTGCTCTGAAAAATCAGCAGGGTAGAACTTTGAAGCTAGAGAGCACACATCATCAATTTTCAGTGAGTTGAATGAGTCCCTGGATCCAAAGAAGTACATAAAGTGAGAGGCAAGCCTGGAATGCTAACCATCGGACAGCATCAATTGATGTTCTAAGCCGCAGTCTATTTGCTTTGATTTCTTCACTTGTTTGTTTCTCGATCACCGGTTCAATGTGACATAATCGGTTCTTCAAATTGTCATAGCATTTAACAGAATACTGATGAGCTAAACCACTCTCTCCCATGTGAGTTCTGAAGGCACACTTATTCCCACCAACCTTCTTCCAGCTCTTAAAACCTTTCACTGCAAACACATCTGATCCTGATTTCCCTACTGGCTTTTTAGAAAATAAAAAGCAAGGAAGGCAAAAGGCTACATCTTTTGTTGGTGAGTATTCTAACCAAGGAAAAGATTTGAACCATTGTGACTGAAACCTCCGTGAGTGCCTCTCTGAACCTGAAGGAGGGTATACATCCTTAACAAATTGGTATGGACCATGTTTCATGTATGCTCTGATAACTTGTTCTTGTTTATCTGGAGGATAAGTCTGAATTTGATCACGCAAACCTGGATCTTGTTCTACATCCAACACACTATTGTCTGCACAATTTACTCGCTGAACCTTACATGCCGACTGCATTGGATCTTCCTCTTCTTCTTTATCGTTTTCTTGTTCTGCAGCAAGCCAGTTAGCTATTTCATCTTCCAGAGACTCAAGGTCATCTAGCCCTTAATTTATCGAAACATCAGCAGTGTCTCCCTTCTTGTAAAAAGAGTCAATTGTCTTCCTTTTAAGTTTCATGATGATTATCCTTCAATATAAAAAATAATGGTTTAATTAGCCAATTAGGCATTAGCTCTAAACCGGTGGACATAAAAAAATTAGAACATACCTGAACGGATGACGATGCCTGGACGTGCTGTAGACGTAGTCACGTAGGTGCAGTGCAGACGCAGTGGCGGAGGGATGTGTATCAACCCACAGAAGAACAACGACGAGAAGAGCTCGCAGCGGCGTAGGCGCAGCCGCGACGTGGAACCACAGGCGTCCGCACTCCGCAGCCGGCGTCTCGTGAAACAGATGCGCGTGCCGGCGTGCGTGTGGAGGTTGGGAGCGGCGGCGGCAGGAATCAGGTTATCAGGATCGTGAATCGTGATCGCCACGCCTTCGGACGGCCAGGCTCCAAACTGTCTCCTAGGTAAATAGACCGACGGTTGGACTCTACGTACGTGGGCTTGGGCCATATGCATAGAAGTAATTTTTTTCACTAAACATTGTGTGGGGCCATGGCCCCTGCTGGCCCCCCTCCCTCCGCCCCTGCTTGACTTACTAAACTCATACTTAACACAGAACGGTGACACATCTCCTCATGCTGTCTTGTCGCAGGTCTTGGTCTAACACGGACGCGTGCGTTGCTTATCCTAGATGCTAGAAACGTCTTGACTCTTTCTTCACGCTCAGGCCAAGGGGCCAAAGGCCTGGTTTCATCGGACGACTTGCTGCTGCCTGGTGCCGAGCGATGTGCGCCTTGGGAGCGCTGCGCGAGACGAGCGCGAAACAGAATCACTGAGACGATTTTTTCAGCGACTCAACTCTCACCTAGGCTCTGATACCACTTGTTAAAACTTTGATCCATAAGAAAACACATACATCGCAAATAAACTGAGAGAACACAGGAGAATTTCCGAACTATTCTATTCTCTTACTTGCTCCCTTTTTTCCTTACTTTTCTTACAAAACTGATTACAAGCCTCTTAAGTTGGACACAACTTCAACTTGAGTTACACACGGAGACGGACTCTACTACGTCTTAAACTCTAAATCAAGATTATTTATAACACACTGTCAACAGATAGCTTCAGGAATCGGGCTTCAACAGTTTGGAATTGCTTTAGGTATCGGGCTTCAATGGCTTGGAATTGCAGCAGCCTCTTGTATCCAATTGTCGTGCCTTCAACAATTGTTTGCCACAGTTCATCCGCTAGGATGTCCACATGGAACTCGATTACACGCTGTCCCATCTGGATAGGCTCCTGGCGCTGGAGCACGTGAAGGAAGTAGATCGCCCGAGGTCGAAGAGCATTTCCCAGCTTGTCTGCCCTTCCTGCGGGGCACAGTAGGAGTATATGCCATCTTGAAGCACATTGGAGGGTGCAAACTGCAGATTATCCAGCCCACCGCGCACACTGCTTGCTGTGACAGTGGCATTGGCAGCAAAGTCCTGAGAGAATTGACTGCCGAATCTCAGTGAATTCCTTAAGGACTTGCATGTCTTCATCAGAAAAGAGGCCAGATGAATTGGGAGGAACGTTCAATATGAGGAGACACTTTCTACCAACTGATTTGTAGTATATGTCGAGCAGAGTTGTAGCATCTTTTGGTTTCTTTGAGGCATGCCAGAACCACCTTGGTCTGATGGAAACATCACATTCCGCAGGAACGCAGTCCTGCCCAAAAGGATCCCCACTGCACGAGAACCTGGCAATAAAGATGCATGTCAGTCAGTAGACTATTGAATTTTGAAAAGTAAGAAACTCATCAATGACAAGCAAACCTCTCTTTCATCAAACATCTCTCAAATCCAGAATAGTGCAGATTGTAGAAATATCATATGAGATGTCAATGCCATAGAGTCTAAAAGGATATATTTTAACTTCAGTTTATTTCACGCTAAACATTTTCATGTCTATCATTGCTCTACAGAAGTATATGAATCAAGTAACACCAGTTTCTGGTCTGTGTTGCCGCTGAGGGCATTTTGGGAATCTCCTATTTGGATTTTCGGAATAAAAAAGAGAAATAGAGGGACCCACTTGTCATTGACAGAGAGGAAGAAGATAAGGAGCCTTTAGCTCCTTCTGTTCGCTAGATTGAGCGGGAGATGGGGATCAATCCGATCCCCACCTCCCCGACTCCGGCAACCTCAGCTGGTCATTGGCAGCGCGATCATCCCCTCCCCCTCTTCTTACACCCCGGTTGGGCTCTCCTCCTGGAAGAGGACCAAGATCCAATCGAATTTCCCCATATCTCTTCTTTCTCTTTCATCTTCACCGAGTGAAAGCCCTAAGTCTTTGAGCTTCGGCGGCGGCGGGCGATTCGGTACTCCATCTCCAGCAACTCGAAGCCTCACCCTCGGCTTAGCCGTTGTTAAAGATATAAGGGTATTTACGGTATTTCCTATTGAGCTGAGATCAATAGATCTAACCTTTATGCGTTCATCCTTCCACGCATCTAACATGGTATCAGAGCCAGTTACTAGGGTTAGGGTTTCCCAACCCTAACCGCCGCTCATCTTCCGTTGCAGTTGCCCCCGGGAGGAGTGTCTCCACTCCCAGGGGCGGCCATCTCCTCACCAGGCCGGCTGCCGCCGGATCCTGCCTCGTCCCACTCGGATCCGCCCTAATCAGGCTGCTGCTGGCTTAGCCCTGCCTGATCTGGCATCCTCCGTGCCGGATCCGACTATCTCTGACCCAAAACAGGCCTCCCCGACGCTGCCCCGCTCGGATCTGGCTTCCTTTTCGGCCGACCTGTCCGGATCTGGTGCAGCTCTTCATAGCCGGCTCATGCTCGCCGCCCTTGGGTCACCACCGCCCTTCCTGGGTCGCCGCCGCCCTTGGATCTGTCTGGTGGCCAACAGCCTAGCAGCGTCTCCACCTCGCGCTCTTCAGGCCGCCAACGTTAGCAGTTGCCTTGGCTTGGGCATCCTCTTTGGCCGCCAATAGGATCTCCACAGTCATATGTTCTTCTTCAGTGGCTTCTTCTTCTTGGAGCCATCCTTTTCTTGGACTGCTCGCCTCTTTTAGCCACCGTTCACCTCTTCCGCCGGTCCATGGCCTTTGACTCCACCACCGCTTGCTCCTCCTCAGCCCTCTGAGCTGCCGCCGCTCACCTCTTCTTGGCTGAGCCCGGGAGCCTGAGGAAAGGAATCGGGTATCCAAAGAGGCATGGCAATGTGGAGAGGATAGCTGATGGTCACTGAGGTTGGCTTGGAGCCAGAGTACAATGTGGAGAAAAGGATGGTGGCACGACATTATGTCGTAAAGCTTTTGCAGTGCTGCTAGTATATACTCTTTCTTTGAGTCTTCCGTTGCATCCATCCAAATTCAGATCTTTTTCAGTTTGTCAAAACCGTACGAGTCCACAAATTTCTGAGTCAATCAGTCGATTGCTTTGTTAGCAACGATCCATCCTCTTGGATCAAGTGTGGTCCCTTTCTTTTTGCATGGCTGCAGTCGCCACTCTTCTCTTTGAGCCGCTGCAGATTGTAGAAGTTTTAAGGCTGCCGCTTCTCTCTAAGACGTCGTCCCGAGTTTTAAGGTCAATGCATTTCCTTTTTGCGGCCGCCATCTCGGACTTCGATCTGCGCCACCATGCTTTATGGGCTGCCACATGACCCCAAATGGAGATCTTTTGTGACTCGACACAATTTTCCAAGAAATGCACGCTACGACAACATATTCAAGACTCGGACTTTAGATTTTACCTATTTTAGTGCCAACTCTTTCAAATGCAATGCTATTGCATACACCTTGCATTTGAAGGAGGTGTTAAGGATATAAGGGTATTTGTGGTATTTTCTAATTTCTAAGGTTTAGCCTTGTGTGTCCTATGTAATCTATATATAGCCCTTTGGGTTGAGATCAATATATCTAACATTAATGCGTTCATCCTTCCACGCATTTAACATTAGTGTTATCACAGAAGAATGGAACACTATCTAAATCTAACCCAAAGTCCCTAAGAGCAAATGGGATTTAAAGAATCTGAGAGCACCTACGGAAGCAGCTACATACTCAGCCTCAACCATGACCACTTGTAGGACCAAATAGCAACAGATGGGGTGAAAAGTGCCTCACAAAAATTCCCTCAAGTACTCTCAAACTCTTCACTCCAGTAGTTACAAAGCTATGAAGATCAAAGTTGAAAGCCAAACCAAAGCAAGAACATCAAGAACCGAAGAGAGAAAAACTTCAACAGTAGAGCGGTCTGACCGGTGGTAGCATGGCGGTCTAACCGGCGGTAGCATAATGGTCTGATTGACAGCAAGATTGCGGTCTGACTGGCTAGTGGTATGACGGGCCAAGAAGCGGTATGACTGCTCTCCTATTCCCAGAATAGAAGATCAACCTGAATTCAAAGCATTTATGGTGCAACTCCAAAAATACATAGCCAAATGAGATGAGACTTTGCATAAATCTTACTTAGGATTTTAGGAACCTATTCTATTCAAGGATCACTTGAATCCTTGTCAAAGTTCAGACTTTTCTAAGATTAAGCAAAGGTGCACTAAAACCAGGCAAAAACCAGAGACTCGGAATATGACTTGCTCGTAGGTAAAGAATGGCCAAAGTGGCTCTAGATGTATTACCATCACAGCAAGCAAAAACTTCTAAAGATTTGAAGCAAAAACTTGAGATCAAGAAATTTCAAGATTAGGCTTAAACCAAGCAAAACCGGGCAACTTCGAAATTCTTCAAGACCTGCTGCCTAAATAGATAGGATTTGATCTCCATGAGTCATCTCCATCACTTGCACATTCTTGGCACACAACAAAATCAAGAAAAGGAGAGAAGTGATCAAAATCAACAAGAACAAGAGCAAACCAAGAAAAACAAGGAGGCATTAAGTGAGATGAACAAAATTAATATATTACTACTTGAGGATGAAGATCTTATAGCCACTCCACCTGGAGAGTAAGAGAACACACCACAATACTCACTCTTCTCTAATTCTAACCTTAGAACACAAGGTTGGAATGATGGATTGTAGGATGGTTTTCTTGCAAGCTTCTATCCCAACTCGTTAAATAGATGAGGCAACCAGCCCACATCTAACCCTAATAAATATAATCTACTATCACATATGGGGGAACCCATTAACCTCACACAACACAAGTTTTACTCACACGCTTAACTCGTGCATGTTTTTCAAAGCACATAAGCTTGAATCTGCTAAGTTCTAATCCTTGATCCACTTGATCATCTCAGCTTCTTCTTAACCTAAACCGCTTTTCCAAGCGCTGTGGTTTTGATCTAACGTAGTTTCCGGTATTTGGCAAATTATTAAAATACTCGCACCTTGACTCGGTCTTTATTTTCCATTGCAAGCAATCACCATGCTCGCCACGTGTAGGTGCACCAATGGTTTGTCACGCGTCGGCAAGTCTCTCCCGTTCCGGTTTGACCAGACCACCTCACTTAAACCGATCAAGCCACTTGGTGCACCTGTCACTCAATCCTTCCCTTCAACATTTCCCGCCTTCCTTGTTGGTTGAAAGCTTCCTTGTGCTATGTTTGGAGCAAATGTGGCCGACGGTGAAAATAAGGTTAGGGCCAGCTATTAGGCTCTGATACCATGATAGAAATTGAGCATCTCAATTCTATTAGATGAATACCAATGGTATATAGTACAATACAACTCTAAAAGTAAGGGGCCAATAGGTCTAATGGGCCATATATATACATAAAAGAAACAACAAAGTGCAAGTAATAGAATAGACACAGACAATTGGTGAAGTGCTGAATGCCAATGCTGACTTATGAAACTCAGTAGAAGGGCTCTTGTATTTTTGCATGTACCGCACATCGCCAGTGCATTACACATTTACACCGCTCGAATGAGCCATACCCCTGCCTACCCACACACTGCTTATGCGAAGTTAGCTTCAACCCCATCATGATGAGCAACCTATTTTCTTGTCCCGAGGCCATCCAAATTCTTCCAAGAATGACAATATCACACCGTTGGACCAACCAAAACCAGTCTGTGAAAAGACGTCCATGAACTCAAATTAGAATAAAAGGTAACGATTGGATGAATGATAGGCGATCATGGTTTTCTGGTTAGGCTCACAATACTACACCCTCGGTAATTAGAACTTAGAAGATAACAAAGTGTAATTTGTATAAGATTGCCATTTATCAAGGAGTAGAAACATGCTCATCATCATGGGTGAGCACAAGTGGAAGGTCTTTTACTTTGATTTATAAGTTTATAAATATAACCATACCTGGGGTTTGTATTCACCGCCTCCTCCAGATTTTCCACAGGTCTCCACGTCGTACTTCTCATGCATCGTGCCAGTTGATTTGTAGGCAGCGTAGTTTGTTCTCACCCACCTCGTAGCAATGTTCTCAGCGAGTTTCCTTGCCTCAGCCGAACCAGAATTCAACAATCCCTCAGCTATCAGATGTTGCAATGGAGCCCATCCATTTGGAAAATCCCTGTTCAATTATTAGCACACCTATTGTGAAAAAAAGGGAGATCAATAATATATTGTACTAATTACACTAAGTAGAGTTTTATCATCGTTAGTATCCATTTCAGTGAACTAACCATTGTTGCCCTGTATTTGATAACGAAGTTGCTATTCCTGCAGGATGGAGTAATCCTGATGTCTGAAGGCTTCTCGTGACCCTCACTGATTTTGCGTCATTGACAAATCGCGCCAAGCCTGGTTAAGTTTCAGACAATCATACTCAATGACATGCAATAAAAGGGTAAAAGATCAGAAAAGCAAGAGTTTCAGATGCAATTGTTGTTGCTCTAGTACTAAGAACGGTTTGATAAGTTATGTCAAGGCAAGATTAGCAGTTGAGGTAGAAGATGTCAGCTTATCCAACTGCTTGTAAGGCTGTAATGTGGTACTTGCACAAGAAAAATACCTTCGGTGCCCATATGTATTAAGAGTGCTCAGGAGATCTCTCCTAGATAACTTGCTTTCATTTGCTTTCCAGATCCAATGAAAGCAAATAATTGGTAGAAACCGAATCCGTACGTTATGCATTAGGACAAACATGTTGCTGGATGAAATATTTGCCTACAATGACCGTACAGTTTCTAATCCTTTAATAGCTAAGTTCATTTCACGGAATACTCATATTAGTCTGCATAAAAAGAACTTTTGAGCAAGACATATGAGTTATGACAAACTTGTAGCTAGATATTATAGTTTTTTTATACTCTCAGAATAAATGATTGCACCCCTAGGCATTAGAAAACGAACACATAAAAGAGTACAGGACGCACCTGAATGATGTGCATTTAACCACAAAGGTATGAAGTTAGAAGCAAAGATGTTGTGGTTCTGTGAGTTAGATTTCCACTGGTAGACTCCCTGGAATAACAATATGTATCAAGTTAATACCATCAGAAAGTGTTTACCACAATTGGATATGATTATGAGAGATCAAGCTGCTATCCTTCATGAACACCTGGCAGTTTCCATCAGTAGGAAGCCAGTAGTCAAGCCACTGTTCCATCTCAGAGTTCCACAAAATAGACTCAATTGCAATATGGCGTGCTTTTGAAGCCTCCAAAAATGTTTCTGCAGTTGCATTCTCTCCAATGAGTTCAGCAAAGACTGCTATGTCTCGTTCCATCTACAATGTGTATAAAGGTAAGGACTGTGTCACATTTCCAAACATTATTGACTTGAACCAATTCAGAGCTTTTTCTCCCAACAAGCCTCCTAGCTATTGTGAACTATTGAACAAGTGAACTAAATACATTGCAAACCTGACACATCCAAATCATGCTAAATTTATAGATCATTCAACTTTGGAATTTGAATATCATGGCAAGTTCCATTGCTTACCTTGAATATGAATGCGTTCAGATCCACAGGTATAATGAAAGTTGTTGTCAACGTTGTCATGTCAGTAGAATCCCTGCACAAAACAGTGAAATCATTAGAAACAACATGTGGTACACAATGTACATTTCGTATCATTGGAGCTCCTAAAGTTTTCTTTTGGCAGTACATGTCTTAATCAAAGGAAGAACCAGCAATCATTTTTTATTGAACATCCAACCTCATCCATCGAGAGCTAAAATCCCATCCTGATTCAGCTGTTGAAGCAATTTGGTGGTATAATTCTTCCTTAGCGGTTGTAGAAGTAAGCTTTGAAGCCAGTTCATCATCCTAAAAACAGAACAGACTGTAGTTAGTTCATCCTTGGCACGGCAAAACATCCACTGTGATCAGCATAGTTAGCAACATAGCCAAAGTTAAAGACTTTACGATTGTTGCACTTTCTGGCCTAGGTTTGTTCCACATAGCCTGGTAACGGCTCAAATTATGTACCCGTCCCTGATTGTCCATTATTGCCACATTGTGAACCTCTGCGTGACAGAATCATCGTAAAGGGAGATTGTATTTAATCATGTGAAAATGTAAAAAGAATGCTGAAAAATGGCTTTATCGTCTGCTACCTGACATCCAGAAGCTATGCTCTTTCAGCAGAGAGGGGAATGCTTTCCTCACAAAGCCCAAATCACTTGTTGCCGTGTATATATCTAAAACCATCGAGCTTAAAAGTGGCGGTTCGCTGCACAGAAAAGGCATGTATCAGATGATGATCGTACAATAATATACAGCATGTACAAGTTATCTGTACTGCCTCGGTAGTATGTAGTATGACTCCAACAATCCATCTAGTTTTCATTAATCAAGGTCTGGTGACCTTCACATAAAGGTATGAACTTCCGTAGCAGCGGATATATGATATGGTAGAAATGGTAGTTCGTGCTGTAAACACAAACCAAACAGCATGGTACTGCAGAGATAATTGTCACCTTCGATTAGTGTAATACGATCTTGCACCGTTCAGCACAAAACCATACTTCTCCACAAGGTATACAAGATTAAGCACAATGTCTTTCGCCGTGTCGTACATTTTGCTCACCAGTAAGCCTCTGCATCAAGCCACCAAGCACACATACCATAAGAAACAAAAAAACAAGTACCTTTCATCTAAGGACGAGGTAGAATCATAGAAATCAAGATCTGCAGCATTTGCTGTGCGAGTCACTGTAACATTGTCCGGCCCCACGAAAATCCTACGACAAGAACTGAACTCTGAGAACTGCAGCAATTTCCTCTAGAAGGAATCTAGGACCGATCAGCCTGGGCTTTGTGAACGCCATCATCGATCAACAACCCCGTTTTGGAATAAATTTAATGGCACGGCCGCCGCAGCGCCGGTCAGCAAAGCACCACCACGGCACCACCCATAAAAAATTCAGCCGCCCCCAGTGTGTGGACGTTGCCATAGATACGCGACAAGGCTGAACAGAACAAACATATGGAAAACGAAGCGTACGACGCAGGAACAGACAAGTGAACTTTGGGAGGTTCCGACATTCGCCTGAAACCACCGAAACCGCTACCTAAGTGCGAGAACATGTGGTCTACAATTCGTGTAAGCCTGAATTCGTCAATTATATCTCCCCCCAAAAAAAGATAAATCAATTATACGTGATTTAGTACTGTTTGATGTCAGTGACGAGGAGTGTGCAACCAAATAATGAAGCAAAGCGGAAGGGAGCGGAGACGGAGGTGTACGGACCTGATGACCCAGTATGAGTCCCAGTAGTAGACCTCTCGGAACCTGGAGCCCGGCACGACCACCCTGCCGGGCAGAGGCAGCAACGTGTGCCTCTCCGGCCGCACCGCAACGGCCGGCGCCACGCGCCGCACCAAGTCCTTCCACAGCGCGTGCACCTCCAGCGCCCACGCCCGCGCCTCGGCGCTCTCCACCTTGGGCAGGAACCCGCGCGGCTCGGCGTCGAAGTCCGGCAGGTCGGCCGCCATGAGGTCGGACCCGGCCGGCTCGAAGTACCGCGCAAGGAACGCCTCCAGCTCTTCCCGCGACGGCTTCGGGCGCGGCAGCGCCGCGAGCGCGGCCGCCGCCGCGCCCTGGTCGGCGGCGAGCGGCAGGTCGACGTAGAGCTTGGGGTCGAAGTCGCGCGGCCCCAGCGCGCGCAGCGCCACCGACTGCACCCGCTGGAGTAGCCCGAGCAGAGCTTGGGCCCCCTCGTCGGACCCACCGCCGGCGGCGGAGGCTGTAGGCACCATATGGATCGCACAGAAGACGGGGTGGAACAGAACGAAAAGGAGAAGGTGGCGATGGTGCGGAAGAAGAAACATTTGATGGGGGTTTTATTGTCGAGTTGGTGGAATCAGATTCTAAAGTAAGCAAAAACACTTCTCTCCAGTCACGAATTGGATCCAATTCGTGCTTAAGAGACAAGTTGTTTTTGCTGACTTTAGAATCTGATTCCTCTCGCGGTTGGCTGCTGGAAACCGGTCGGGAAAAATATCATGGCCCTGCTCTATTCTCCTTAGTTGTACCCCTATGTAACCTTGTACAGGTGGCACCTAGCAAATTTTTCTGGAATCTAGTATCGTAAGTCCTAACAACCCGTTGTTTGGACTTTGAGCTTCTGATTTTTGACTTATTTTTAAATTTTGTTTTTTTGGTTTTTTTTGGATTTTTTGAGTTTTTTTGCCGGTTCTTTTTTCTCGTATTCGTTTGCATTATATGTACTAGGTTAACCCGTTTTTTCTATTTTAAATTTTTTAATTTTAATTATACCAAATAAGGCACCATCAGATATAGTGTAATTTCAGCCAGTTACAGTAAAAATTTAGCCATAAACTATAAAAAATCAGCCCAACCGAGCGCCACCTAATTTTAATTTTGGCTCCTTTAGTAACCACAGAACTAGCGACAGATGATACATGTCATCTACTAAACTCCCACGGTATGGCAAGTTGGACACACCGCGGTAGCGAGCTCTAGCTCAGTAGGTGATGATCGTGTGCAGCAGGTGGAGACCTACCGCGTCTAACAGGCTCAGATGCACCTGCCGCACTAGCAGCCACAACAAGAGGAAATTAATACATGCACTAATACATGCTTACACTAATGCATACTTAAGTACTAATACTAATGCATTAATGTATGCTTACACTAATAAATGCTTACGTTAAGTACTAATACTAATGCATGCTTATACTAATACATGCTTATGTTAAGTTCTAATACATGCTAGGCCAATGCTATGCTTACATCCTACCAAACACTACCACAGTTGCAACTAGCTGCCGAGCTTGGCTAGCTTGGCAGGTGATACCGTGGTGTTCCTAACCTACGGTGATGTGGGACCTCAACAGGTGATGCATGTCAGCTGCCATTGCTTTCGCGGTCGTCGAGGGGGCAAAAATTAAAAAATCATGTGCTGGGAACCAAATTTAGAGTGAAAAAATGCTACTATGCCACATATTCAATTGGGTCCCTCCTAGTAGATGCCACCTATCTCCACCAATTTCAAAGCATTTCTGAGTCTTTCTTCTTCCCCAAATATGTTCCAACCTCATCCTTGCCGCCATTCCTTTGTAGCACCATCATTCTTGCTATCCCCCCACACCCACGCCATTGCTTATCATCGCCACCTCTAGGACATCATTATGGCCGTGGCCATGCAGGACGAGAACATAGTTGAGGAGCAGATGCGCGAAGCCCAGCAAGCTCAAGCATTGCATGGCTATCAATGGGCTTGCTATTGTACTTAGTGACAGCGGCAACCTGCTATTCAATCACTGGTGGTTCTTGAAACAAACTAAAAATTTGCAAAATTTTGAATCTTCTTGAATGTCAGTTGAATTCGTTTTTCTTTACCAATTCGGCAATTCCCTACCATTTTTTCACTTTCCTTTCTTGGCTTTGCACTTTCTTTGGCTAATGGAGCCCTTCCACTCAGCGTCGTCTCCGCTGTTCCTTCCCTCCACCCAGCCGAAGGCCAAATTCAGATCTTTTTTAGTTCATTAAAGCTGTACGAGTCCACAAATTTTTGAGTCAATTAGCTGATTGCTTTGCTAGCAACAGTACATCCTCTTGGATCGAGTGTGGTTCCTTTCTTTTTGCATGGCCACAGTCGCCACTCTTCTCTCTGAGCCGCTGCAGATTGTAGAAGTTTTAAGGCTGCCGCTTCCCTCTGAGCCGCCATCCCGAGTTTTAAGGTCGTCACACTTCCTTTTTGCGCCCGCTATCTCGTACTTTGATCTACGCCACCATGCTTTATGTGCTGCTACATGACCCCAGATGGAGATCTTTTGTGACTCGACACAATTTTCCAAGAACTGCACACTACGACGACATATTCAAGACTCAGACTTTGGATTTTACCTATTTTAGTGCCAACTCTTTCAAATACAATACTATTGCATACGCCTTGCATTTGAAGGAGGTGTTAAGGATAAAGGGGTATTTGTGATATTTTCTAGTTTCTAGGGTTCAACCTTATGTGTCCTATGTACTCTATATATAGCCCTTTGGGGTTGAGATCAATATATCTAACCTTTATGCGTTCATCCTTCCATGCATCTAACATTAGTGTTATCACAGAAGAATGGAATACTATATAAATCTAACCCAAAGTCCCTGAGAGTAAATAGGATTTAAAGAATCTGAGAGCACCTACGGAAGCACCTACATACTCAGCCTCAGCCATGACCACTTGTAGGACCAAATGGTAACAGAGGGGGTGAAAAGTGCCTCACAAAAATTTTCTCAAGTACTCTCAAACTCTTCACTCCAGTAACAACAAAGCTATAAAGATCAAAGTTGAAAGCCTAACCCAAAGCAACAACATCAAGAACCTAAGAGAGAAAAATTTCAGCAGTAGAGCAGTCTGACCTAGGGGTGCAAATGGGTCGGGTTAATCCCGACCGATCCGGCTCCGAATCCGATTGGTACCGAATCCGGAGAAAAAATATGGGTTAGGATATGGTAACAGCAATATTCGTCCGAATCCGATACGTCTTGAAGTTTGATTTCAGGTTAATGCTACTATTTGACGTTTCATTTTCTTTTGCAATGGTAAAATAAAATCTTCCACATCAGCTATTAAGTAGTAACATCAAGTTCTTGACAGTACGTCCTCCTACTCCATTTGCTGTACTGCATGCATTCCTTACAAACAAGTAAAGGTGCAAACGGGTCGGGTTAATCCCGACTGATCCGGCACCGAATCCGATTGGTACCGAATCTGAAGAAAAAAATATAGGTTAGGATATGGTAACAACAATATCCGTCCGAATCCGACCCGTTTGCACCCCTAGTCTGACCGATGGTAGCACGACAGTCTAATCGGCGGTAGCACAATGGTCTGATTAACAGGAAGATTGCGGTCTGACCGGCTAGCAGTATGACCAGGCCAAGAAGTGGTATGACTGCTCTCCTGTTCCTAGAACAGAAGATCAGCCTAAATTCAATCCACTTTCGGTGCAACTCCAAAAATACATAGCCAAATGGGATCAAACTTTGCATAAATCTTGCTTAGGGTTTTAGAAACCTATTTCATCCAAGAATCGCTTGAATCCTTGTCAAAGTTTAGACTTTTTCTAAGATTAAGAAAAGTTGCACTAAAACTAGGCAAAAACCAAAAACTCGGAACATGACTTGCTTGTAGATAGAGAATGGCCAAAGTGGCTCTAGATGTATTCCCACATGTCACAACAAGCAAAAACTTCCAAAGATTTGAAGCAAAAACTTGAGATCAAGAAATTTCAAGATTAGGCTAAAACCAAGCAAAACCGGGCAACTTCGAAATTCTTCAAGACCTAGTGCCTAAATAGATGGGATTTGATCTCCATGAGTCATCTCTATCACTTGTACATTCTTGGCACACAACAAAATCAAGAAAAGGATAGAAGAGAGCAAAGTTAACAAGAACAAGAGCAAACCAAGAAAAACAAGGAGGCATTAAGCGAGATGAACAAAGTTGATATATTGCTACTTGAGGATGAAGATTTTATAGCCACTCCACCTGGAGAATAAGAGAGCACACCACAGTACTCACTCTTCTCTAACCCTAACCCTAGAACACAAGGTTGGAATGATGGATTGTAGGATGGTTTTCTTACAAGCTTTCATCCCAACCCGTTAAATAGATGAGGCAACTAGCTGACATCTAACCCTAATGGATATAATCCACTATCACATATGGGGGAACCCATTAACCTCACACAACACAAGTTTTACTCACACGCTTAACTCGTGCACGTTTTTCAAAGTACATGAGTCTGAATCGGCTAAGTCTTTATTCTTGATCCACTTGATCATCTCAGCTTCTTCTTAACCTAAATAGTTTTTCCAAGCGTCGTGGTTTTGACCTTACGTAGTTTTCAATATTTGGCAAATTACCAAAATACTGGCACCATGACTCGATCTTTATCTTCCATTGCAACCAATCACCATGCTCGCCGTGTGTAGATGTACCAATGGTTTGCCACGCGTCGGCAAGTCTCTCTCGTTTTAGTTTTACCAGACCACATCACTTGGACCGATCAAGCCACTTGGTACCCTCGTCACTCAATCCTCCCCCTTCAACATTTTCCGCCTTCCTTGTGCTATGTTTGAGCTCAACCATTTCATCTGGCATTTTTTATTGTTCTGAGCCTTGGGTCCTCCATAAGCGTAGCACCGATCCTTGTCGTTAACTATGATTGATTCTAAAGCTTTCTGCATATTCAAAAACAAAGAAATCGTTTTCGGATACAAGTTCTTCACTACTTGACTCATGTTAGCTAAAACATGTTTCATGCAACATGAATGCACTAACCAAACATATATGAAATCATCCTAAAATCAAATTTGCAAAAATCCAAAATCAAAATTTCAGGGCTGGTTTGGTGTAACATCCCAAATTTTTGCTAAAAAAAAATAAATAAGTAAATAAAAATTAATTAAAATAAAAATTAAATTAAAATAAGTATTTTTGTGCCTAAAGTTCAAAGTTGGATTTGCCCTGAATTTCTGTTTTTGAAAAAGCTGGATTTGAAAAGCATTTTCAAAAAAACCTAAAAATATTATTAAATGAAATGATATTTTGATTTTATATAAAAATTCTATGTCAAATTAAAAATTTGGAGTTATTTGGATTTTATTTGGTTTCCTGGATTTTCTGGAGTTTAAAAATGTATTTTTGAAATTAAAAAGTATTTTAAAGTATGAAAATTAAATACCAACATTAGTTGGAAATAGTTTTTATTAGGTTCCAAATGTCCCCATGAGATTCTAGGAATTGTTCTGGAATTTTTGGAGGTCATTTGATATTTTTCTGAGCTTTATTGAGTTTATTCGGGTTTTCTGAAAAAGAAAATCAAAAAATTAAAAATAAAATCCCCAAACCTTCCCTGGCTGAATAATTTGCAAAGTCCCAACCTGAGCCGAGTTGTAGGTTGAAAGTGAGCGTGGTTGGTGCCATGTGAAGTCTCACTTGGGCGAGCGTGGTTAATCCATGAGAAGTCTCGTCTAGGCTCAAGAGGTGGTCCCGGTCTGGTGGATTCCTTACTGGGGTGAAACCTTAGAGTTGGCTCGACTAGGTTGAAGGCTTTGCATTGTAAAGGCCTTGTCACGACTCCCCACCGCACACCTAAGGAAGTGTGTAATGTAGTGGTACAAAGGGATGATCGTGTCTTGTGGGTAAAGCTGCACAACCTCTGCAGAGTGTATAATCTATCCTGGATAGCCGTGCCCACGGTCATGGGCATGCTGAGTAAAAGTTTTTCATGGATTAGATTTTGATTTTCAAAATATTTTCGAAAACCTTGTGGATGGATGGAATCTACGAGAGATGAAAACCTTGCGGATGGATGGAATCCGTGAGAGATTGAAATCTGGTGAATGGATGGAATTCATCAGAGTTGTGCAGTGAAAGCGTGTGGATGGATGGAATCCATACGCGATCTTTTGGAAAAGATGGTCCGGATGGGATGCCCATGAATAGGTTGGTGTTTGGTTGGAGCCTGCACTGACGGTATTACTTTCTATCGCAAGTAATGTTTTTACTTTCTGTACTAAATTCAGCAATTTCAATCTATCTATTGTATTTCTTAAATGCTGTTTTATGCAAACTAACCATATAAGCCTTCCATTGAAGCCTTTATCATTATGTTGCATTTTCCCGGGTGATTTGCGGAGTACAAGTTTGTACTCACGTTGCTTTTTCCACACAGAGAAGGAAGACGTCAACTACGGTGAAGATCTGGACGAGTAGGCCGCGTCTTACTGTCGTTTGCCTGTGGGCAGGCTCAGTGGGCTTCTTCCGCTTCGGTTTTTCTTCCGCTGCTTATTACTTAATTTTGGCTTATGTGCCGTTGATGTAAACTTTGGCATTCATGCCCATATTCAGTTAATAAATGTCATTATGGTTGATATTTATCTTTGTTGTACGCTGTGTGCACTAGCTGATCCTGGACTAGTGCGATTTACACAGAGGATCCAGGAGTTGTTGCTCCGGGTTCCGACAAAGGTGGTATCAGAGCCATGATGACACTAAGACGTGACCGTAAGTAGAATAGAATGGTTTGACCCTAAGGACTTATTTTGCTAAACAGTAATTTCAAATGTTTTGCTTATCTTACCCCTTCATCTTTGTTTCGGGTCACAAATCTACCGACCGGCCCGAGGGAACCTGCGTCGGTGCGTCCGCGTGCGCGTGAAGCCAGCCCAGCCCATTCCCCCGGCGTGTGAAGCCTGCTCCCCCGGTCCCCAAATCCCCAATGCCTGCCCGAGCGGCCGACCCGACGCGGTCACGCGGCGACGCAATCAACACTAACCCTAGCGGCGACTCGGCGCCTAACGTGCCTTCGCCTCGCATCCTCCGCCCTCCGCCTCGTCGCCTCCACCCTCCGCCTCCACTCCGCCTCGCCGCCGCCGCCCTCCGCTTCGCCTCGCCGCCGCTGCCCTCCGCTCCGCCGACGACAGCGCCTCGCCGCCTCCCTCCGCCCTTCGGGCTCCGGCTAGATCTGGGCTCTCCGGGACTCCGCCGCTCCGGCACTTCGCGCCGCCGCAGACCACAACCGGCGACCCGTGACCACCCCAGGCACGCCTTCGGCCATTCGCTCCATGCCTCCGCCGGCGGCTCGGTCCCAGGTCAATTAAATACTACCTGTGTGATGCCATTTACTAAATCTGATTAGGGTCTCCCTACTTAACGCATACAACACATGCCCGTAATTCATTTTTTGTGCAAATGTTAAAGATCGAAAATGAGTACGGGAAAATATAAAAAAAAGATCGCGTAACAGACGGTGACAAATACCTCGAATGGGCGGCTGTAACATCCTGAAAAATCTGAATTTGAAAATATAAATTTCTTGAATTATTTTTGCCATACGTTTTATTTGAAATTGGATTTTATGATGTTTTTCTGAAATTTTGGTTGAAGTTCCAAAGAGTTAAAAGGTTCCAGAAGGAAACAAACATGTTTACTAATAGAAAACTAAAATTTTAAATTTCAAAAGTTGTGCAAATATTTAAATCAATAATCTTAATTGAGAAATAGAAATGTAAATTAAAAATCCGAATTTTTTTTAAAGTAATGTGTAAGCCCTCTTTTCCCCTTTTTCTTCCATTCTCCTCTTTTCTCTCTCTTCCATGTGGGCCATCCTTTTTCCTTTCTCCTCCCATTTCTCCCCTCCTTTTCTCCCACTGGCCGCTGGGCCCGACCACCCCGCGCCTCTTCTCCCTCCTTCCTTCTTTCGTTCTCCTTCCCGTGCGACCGGGCCCCCTCCTCCCTGCCTTCCCCTGCTCTGCATCACGCGGCGCGCGTGGCGGGAAAGCCGCAGCACTGCCACCCACGCGCAGCGCGAATCCCGCCGGCCTGCAGATCGCGGCACCTGTGCCCCGCTCCGCCCGCGCCTCTCCTTCCTCCTCCCTAGGCGCCGGACCCCCACCCCTCCTCTCCGCCTCGGCAAAAGCCGGCCGACACGGCCTCTCCCGTGCTCTGCGCCGCCCTATGGAGGAATCACGCGCAAGGATTCTCCATCATCATAGCACGCCTGCCCCGTCCCATTGACTCGCACGCCCTGCATCCGCCGCGCACAACCTGCACCCGCCGCTCGCCGATGTGACCGCACGGGTGCCTTCCCGAGGCTAGCCTCGCCCGCGTGCCTTTAAGAACTGCCGAAG
This sequence comes from Dendrocalamus latiflorus, assembly GCA_017311315.1. Lineage (NCBI taxonomy): Eukaryota > Viridiplantae > Streptophyta > Magnoliopsida > Poales > Poaceae > Dendrocalamus > Dendrocalamus latiflorus. Next base: position 9,720,062 of record CM029627.1, on the reverse strand, counting down.
GCCCCAGCTGAACCGCCCTGCTCCACTGACCCTCCTCCCCAAAGGAATTGGGTCCTCCGTGCCTCTAATGCCACCGGCGAACCCTTCTCCCCCAACTCCGGCCCCGCGCCCCGCCGCCGATTGGAGTGAAGCCGAGTCGATTCCTTCCGCCGACACCCTCCTCGGAGCAAGGTGAAGCTCCTCCGGACCTCACCCGAGCCTCTCCGAGCTTGTACCTCGCCGGCGTCGAGCGCTCCCCGAGCTCGCTGCCGCCGCACGCCGCCGGCTCGCCGTGGTGTCCCTACAGCTCGGCCAGAACCATGGTGAGCATCCTCTTACCCCCCCCCCCCTGTGCTCCTACGGCCGCCCAATTCTCTCCTCTTCTTCCCAGTCGCCAGTGCCCGCTTCACCTTCACCTCCGGCCGCTGAGCCTCGCCGCCGCCCCGGCCGTGGTGCCGACTCCGGTAGCTTCCCCTCACTCCCAGCTCTCCATTTTCCCCCTCGCCCCGACCTCCCGAGCCACCGGTCTCCGCCGGCGATGCCAGCTCCCAGTGCCGCCCGAGCCTCCTCCGTTTGCTCTGTTTCGGAGCCGCTCCCAACACTCACTTCTTTTAAATTGCTGCCCCATTAACACAGCCCAGGCACTGCGCCCACTTGGCTAGCCCGAGCGCGCTTAAGGCTCATCTCTCCCTCAGGTTATGTGTTCAAATCCGGCCGGCAGCACCCCTTTTTCCCCATTTTTGCCCTACTTTTTACAGCTATTTAAAATTAGCAAAAATCATGGAAAATTAGGGAATAGTTTAGAGAAGCAAATAAAAGTTTAATTAGAATATAAGTGAGTTATTTAAAACTTAAATCTGGATTAACGCATGTATATAAAATTAATAATATGGTTTGAATAATTATCAAAAAGATTTGTTATTGAAGATATTGATAAAAACATTATGATTTTGAGTATATACCCAAGTTTAATAAAGATGGCTCATAATTAAAACTAAGACTTATACGCAATATTTAAGATGTTGCCATTAAATAAATCCCAATGGAAGGTTTTACTAATTAGCAAGTGTTGAAAATATAACTTTGTAAAACGAGCTTGCTATATAAACAGATTTTTACATGAAGCTGATAACAACTAAAGTGTAGAGACTTTTTAAATGAATGTATATATATAAGCACCTTTACGTATATGCAAATAAGTGGTTAGCGAAATGCGAGTGGTATGTATATGGCTTACTAGTACATACAACAATGCAACCTTGCGTTCACCATAGACCCCACTAAAATATATAAATGCTATCAGTAATACACTGCCGTCATAAAATCCTAAATGGTAACTTTAGTTAACAATAATAATAAGATGTACTCTGTATAGCAGGCTCGACTAATAAAAGAATAAAGTATCAGTAACAGTAGTTTTCAGAGAACACCCAAAACAAGAGGTCATAGTAATATACATATGTTACAATAAAGAAACCCTAGGTCATCAAATACCAAAATAATCTCATAAATACATGAATACTCTAACGTAAACATTTAGCCATTAACACAAGTAATTAGAGTCACATAAAATGATACGTGGCAAGCCCTACTCCGGTTGCTAAGTTTAAATTAAATTTTGAAGTAAAATTAGGCCTAATAGTAGCTAAAGCATACATGAAATAATAATGGTATCATTAATTAACTCTTAGTACTATATTAATAAATAATAACGATGAGCATGAAATGACAATGTATGGCCGTACAGCTGAATTCTAACTCAAGTCGAAATAGGTTTAGTGAAAACTGAGGCTACATAAAATATCACCATATAATCTGCTATACACCTAGACTCTAATATTTATTCGGTAAGCCAGATGCCCTGAAAAGTAACACCCGACAAAATGATACCTACTCATAGGTCCACCCTAACTCATGGAACTTCCTTGATAAATATAAAAATAAATAAATGAAATTGTTAATAAAAAGATCAGGTCATCGTATTCTACCACCGACCTTACCTCAAATAACCCTAATCACCCATTAACTCATAATAAAACTAAATCGAGTTTATTCGGATTTATCTGGATCTCTTGAGTTATTTACTTTTATTTGTATTCAGTCGTTTATCGTGTAATTAGAAACTGGAATCCTGAAGATTCTCCGGATCAAGCGTGGTCAGAGCAAAGCGAAGATAAAGGACAGAAACTCAAGAGAAAGCATCGTGTGAGCTCACGACCGCAGTAAACCGCGCAAGGCGAGTCAATACTTTGATCATGATGAACCTACATTTCTGCAAATTATTTTGGTTTTAAATTATCAAATTGCATGCTGTATGTTATATGCAAATCCATGTTAATTTAAGATTCTAGTTACATGCCTATTGTTTACCTTGAATAATATTACACCCCCTTTGAAATATTTGAATATGTGAACATTGTCGCCCTAGCAAAACTATAATATTAACCTTTGAAAATAAGTCCCTAATTATATGCCATGCTTAGTATTGCATAGATACTCAAGGGCGCGAGAGCGCCCAAGCATCACTTGTAAACCTGAGAAAAATTGGTTGGGCAGTCATAATGGGAATGACTGGTATATTTTGGAAATGATTATTTTGTGCTCTCAAAATCCCCAACTTGCTTACATATCTGGGCGGATTGGTTCGAGGGTGTGAGTGTGGTGCAGTGGATGCACAAAGTGTGTTAGTGGTAGACCGCCCAGATACCACTAAGGACTGAATCTTGTCATGACCTCCCCGGTAAAACAGTACAACCACAAGTCTGTAAAGTACAACTTGGCTAAGTAAATTTATCGAAACTCCGGACTCATCTCACTGGTAGGGGTGTGAAGGGGCTACGCTATGGCAAGGGGGCCTGAAGGGACACCAGTGGAGGGTGAAGTTTCCCAGCTGTCCTACGTTGCGGAGAGGTAGAAGTCCGGCTGCGTAGTGGCTGGGGGAAACATCCCGCGCACAAATGGGACCCACCGCAAGTGGGCAGTTTCCCATAAAAGTGAGATGACAAAAGGGTCTAGATACTTTGAAAAGTCACTGTGATGGTCTGCTCAACCACACGTCTAAGGAATCATGTGGGCAACGAGTTGATTGTCTCTTGTGGTGAAAGTGTACAAACTCTGCAGAGTCAAAACTATTCGAATAGCCGTGCCCACGGTCAAGGGCGGACATGGGAACTTAACCAGATATAGTTCTGTTTTAAAATATTGAAAAGCTGGGAATGGAAAAGTGGAAGGGCGATGGACTGCCCTGATTTGGAATTGTCCTGGGTGTCGTCCCAGTGGTAAGTTAAGCGGCTATAACGCTGAAGAATTGCTATATGGTGCAGATGTCATGTAACGGTGGATGGAATCTGAATCACTATTAATATTGCATGTAATCACAACATATACTTGTGTTCAAAATGCTAGGTCTTAAGGATTTTTATATAATTGTATTCAAAAGCACTCTTTGCAAAACAAAATAACCCGAGCCTCTCCTTTGTTAAGCCATGCATACTATTTATTTGCATTCTGTGTATTGGTTCGCTGAGCACGGGGTCGGAGTGCTCACGCTCGCTTTTGCGGCAAAATTCAGAATCAGGAGTCAAATCACCTCGCCTCCGCAACAAGAGTGGACAAGCTGGCAGATAAGATGAAGATGAAGATGTCAAGGGCTAGGTTGCGAACCTCCAGTTGGCTGCCTGTGGGCATGTCCTGAAGGTCCCACCTGTGTGCTTCGTTCTTCCGCTGCTGCAATTTAATGATTTCAGCCTCATCGGTCCATGTGTAAGTTTGCTATTATATTTACGTTTCCGCATGATATGTACTTTGATATTCAGAACTGTAACTGTGTGCACTATCTACTGATCCAGGGAATAGTGCAATTAAACACAGTAGATTCCGGATTATAAAATCTGGGTCTGACAGGGGCTCAAATGGCCGTTAGCACAACGATCGGAATTCTGTGGATGATGTGCAAGCAATCTTCAGCTCCGGGTGAAGTGGTAACTTTCTGACCAAACTTGTGGTGAAAACCTATAATAAGTTGTTAAATGGATTGTAATTTATTTAAAATCTCAGTACTGTCACAAAACCAGCCATAAAATGTTATATTCAAAATTGAAAGAACATCAGATCTCTTAGAAATGACAAAAGGCTCCAAGTTCTAAAAAGAGTTGTATTACTTTGGTTTGGTTCAGTCTTCTTATTTGTGCCTTGCTCTCATTAGATCCCTACTTGCAACGGAAGGCACTGTGGGGACACATGGACGATGCGTGACAAAAATAAGCCTCGCCTGTGGACTGAGAATTGGACTGCACAATAACAGTAAGTTCAAGTAATCATGCTCCAACATTCTACTTGTTTGCCAAAATTTTTGCCAGCATTGCTACTTAAGAAAATGCGCAGAATGAAGAATGGAATGGAATATGTACCACTGGTAATAAGAAATTTACTGTTTTGGTTAACTTATGGTCATCCAAACATGTTATTGAATATTTCTAGTGTGTGGTTACCAATTATATTTATACAATATCCTAACCGTGAATCGTATGGTAATTGAATGTGGATATATGAAGATAAAAACCTTTGCCTTTTTTTAATATTTGTTTTGTAATTTCTTTATATTATTTGACATGTTCAGTGGCGGAGAGAGGGGGGCCTGGCACCCCCCAACCTTCTACTAATCTTTTGTGGCTTCTCAGCTCAAGGTGCAGGGCAGGAATATTTGGAGAAGGGAAAGCCCTATGACCTCAAGTGATTAGCGAAGAACCTGGGTTTGAAGCTTGGGAGGAGCCGGCGTCCTTTCCTTTTTCTGGGCTGCGACTACTACACTTATATTGCTATCGTTCTAGTATATTGTGCTACAATTCTGGTTGTTTATGTCACTGTAGTATATGTTGCATTTCATTGGTTGATATTGCTTAAGCTGTCACATGCACATTTGCACTACATCAGAAACTGTCTGAAAATGCACCTGCTTGTCTGCTGCAGAAATCTAAGGTAGGTACTAAATAATTAAACCATGTCATGCTTCATGCTCTTAATAGGAACGAGATGCATGACGCTCTTCTTTTTTCCTTTTTGAATGCCAAATTCTCGTAGCCAGGTATTTTGTGCATATATAATCAAGTAACATTAGGAACAAGATGTATATAACAGAAGAATATGCAAACAGCCAATGGCATGTGCATTTGAATTTGACACTTCACAGCAGAGCAGGCATTCGTCTACTGCCAATGGCTACAGCTTACTGCAGTGACATCAAAAGATTTCATCCAGTGGATAACATCGTCGAGCACTCCAAATCTAAAGCACTGCCCCCGCGGCCCCGCCAAATGCTCAGTGGCGGAGAGAGGGGGGAGGGGGGCTGGCTATCCTATGGTGGATAGGTTGTTAAGATTAGTCTTAACTCTTCTGGTTTCAACTGCAACCATCGAAGATGTTTTTCAGCTATGAAACTTGCGAAGACGCGACTTCAAAGTACAATGGGAGATAGATTTCTACGAGATTGTTTGGTAATTAATATTGAAAAGGACTTGGCCGCAAAGATTAGCAATGATGATATTATTAAGGCCTATGATCTTGCTGGTAGTCATAGAGCTAAGTTTAAGTTAATAGAGATGTAATTTTCTTTGCATTGTAATTTGCGAAACATATTACTCTGATATGTGACTATTGGATCGGTAAATCCGGCATGGTTCATTGGTTCTACTCTACTTGTTGTCCATGTTGCCCCCCCCCCATATCCAGTTCCTGACTCCGCCCCTGGACATGTTATCCCTAGTACGAACAATTGTATGTTAACTATTACTACTGTAGATCTTTATGTTTTATACTGAAAAATATTTTTACAACTTTGAACACCTATTCTAAAATTCCTGCGTCCGCCACTGCTCCCGGGAACCTCGGTGTAGATGTCGGTGAACGTGCCGCCCCTGTCAATGGAGAACCTAAACTTGTCCACGCTGCCCATCCTTCTTCGCCGCTTCTGTAATCGACAGATGTTGAGTTTGAGCCGCTATGAGAAGAACTCAAGGACCGTAGTGGACAGCAGCAACACGAGGAGGAGAAGTTAACTAGACCTTAGTGCTTCGGTGGAAGAACCGCGGCGGCGGACGGCGGCGCCGGAGGGGCTGGCACCTGGGAGGGATGATGGATGGCTGAACCAACCTGCCTGTATAGGTGGCCAGAGGCAGACGCTTGGAGGCTAGGAGCGAGCCAGAGGAGAAGCGGAAGACGCAGCTTTGAGCTCAATCTACCGTCTACTTCTACAACAGTTCTGCTGGTTTTCCCCCCTGGGAACTGGTTCGTGGCTGCTGGATGTTCAGAGATGACAAGGGGATGTTCGTGACTGCTAGAAACTGGTCCATTGAACAAACCTTGGATGCCTTATCCGCGGGAGCAGAAGCGCTTCGGTATGGGCTCGTGCTAGCAATGGAGATTGGTTGCAAGTTTGCAACCGTATCGTTGCGGGATCAGATTCCATGGAGGTGTACGTAGAGACCATGCAGGGTGATAATCGGGTAAGAAACACTGCTACTCCGTGTTTTGCAAATAGATTCAGAAAAAAAAAGCTAGTTTAGTCACCATGGACACTTCGGTTCTCGATCTTGTATTTTGATGAGTATCGAATAACGCCCCGCTCGGTTAAGCTGAAAAGTTGTGATTTATAGCTGAAATTGTATTATAGCGGCTAAAATTTCACTGTAGCTGAAGATGATTTATTTGACGTAATTAAATTTAAAAATAGAAAAAATATGCTAGCTCATCACGGACAACACAAACGAATACGGGAAAAATAAGCCAGAAGCTGAAGCTGAAATGAGCAGAGCCTAAATCTTTATATATAGCTTTACTATTTATATTTAATTAAGGCTAAAAGACCTTGTAGTTGTAAGTTTTCATAGATTGTTATCCAAGTATCTTGGTTGAAGAAACACTGTGTATATTACCCGGCCGAATAACCACTCGAAGAACCTATGAACTATAATACCTAAACCTGCTCCCAGGTAATCTCTCCCGAGCGATGAATAGATCACGTGCTTTATCCACCCGAAACAACACGACGTTTCGGTTCAAAGTCTCTGACAACAACCGCCCTATAGTTATACCACATGTTCGTCTCACACTGACAGCAACCGACAATTACCTCCCCGATCGGATATGTTATTTCCATAAGATGTCTTCCCTGATAGATAATTTGTGTCTTTTCAATGCTATTTAAAGGGTGACAATAGAAGACAAAAGGACAACAAAAAAACAACTGAACCAACCCAAATTCAAGGAGATTAAAGACAGCTCGGAGTCAAGTAAATCGAGCGAATAATAGTCTCCTATATGTTGAAAAAAAACAAAGAGATTAGGGCTAGTCTTATACTTTTGTAAAGGCATCGTGTAATCAGTTCATAGTAATAAAAAACATCCTCATTCCCTTTCAAGGATTTTAGCATCTTTCTCATATATTTTGTAAGATGAGCAACTCAAGCGCCGATATATTTAAAAAAGCAAGTTCACACAAATTTAACCAGAAAGATTTAATGTTCTGAACGTTCTAAGAAATACATTTAGTACTCTGACTTATGATGTGCCAGACCTGCCGGTTGTTCTTAGACAATGATCGACGCTACATTGTTGCCGGACAGCGTGCGATGCTGCAGAGTTCCAACCTCAGAATTCTGGCACATCCTTCTCGATAGTAAGAATTTGAGACGAGGTTTACCAACTAACTTTGTTACAGATAAACATACTGCTGAAGCAAAAAGAAAAAAAAAAGATGACAGCGCAATCACTAACACCGCATTCATATTTTCAACGAGCGATCCAGTGCTGAACAGCTTCAGAGCTCCCGTAATCAAGTTTGAAGAATCCATAGCTTAAAATGGCCAAAGGTCACCCCAAAGTGACCTCCGGGCCTGAAGATGCATTGTAGGGTTCTTGCTTTGGGTGACCACTATACGCTCGAATGCGCCTTCAGATGCATCCCGTTTGGTGGCACGGCATACATCAAGCTGTACTTGCCTTCCTCTTCGAATGGGAGTGTATATAATCCGGCCCCAACCTCCTCCAAGATCAGCACGGATGGGTTGCTCTTCCTCCTCCTCTCCGCTCTCGTGGAATAAACTTAATTCTTGTGCATCTGAAGCATATGGGACCAAACTGTCCTCAACGTCAACAGGAGCCTCTTCATCTTCCTCACTTGGAAATTGTTCGTCTGAGCAAAAAGCAGCAAGTAGTAAACATGATTTTCAAAATCCTGATATAAGACAGGACCGGAGGAATAGACATGAATAGATGATTACCATAGTCAATGATAAGATCTTCTGGGTTTCTCTTGGCATGACGTTCTTTAAGTGTCTCAAATTTCATGCCATCAAGCGGCCAAGCTTCCCTAGTTCAGAGATAAGGAGGAATTGTTATAAGTCAAACACATACTTGCAGGAACATATGATAACCTAAAACAAGACGCGCATGTGCAAATGAATGTACGGAGTGCGCAGTAATTGGATAAATCTGAACTTCAAAGTCACAAGCTCTTACTCTGGCCGCTTTCCCCTTCTGAAAGCAACATAGCAAAATTTTTCATCCTCAAAACCACGCAAAGGTGCACCCTTTGACCTCGGGAGCAAACAACAGAAACAGGGAATTAAAAAGGCTAACGACCAGTTTTTGGTAAATCTTACATAAATTAGCAAAAGGTGTTAGAATGATCTCAGGGCTTTGGCCCAACGGCCAAAGCCCATCCCTTGACCGCGCCCTGATCGGGGGCGCCCAGCCCGTTTGGCTGGTGGGCCCCTGTCGCCAGCGCTATAAATACAGAGGTGGGGGCCGGGCGGCACGCATCACGAGGTTGACCGCGCCGCCGTCACCCCACCGACAAACCCTAAGACCCGATCTGTTGAGGGGGCGCTGAAGCGACGGGAAGCTCCACCGTGCCTCCAGTTCGCCGCCGCCCGGGACACGCCGCCGCCGAGGAGCCCCGCACCTCTACCCCGACCGTCGCTGCCCGTGCGCAGATCTTCACCAACGAACCCGCGATGGCCGGCTCTTCTTCCTCTACATCCGAAGGTTGGTACCCCACTCCCTCTCGGTATACCTCAAGAACAAGAACCTAGAGAAAAGGATAGCCCCGCTAGATCTACCCTAGAGATCCCTAAAGAACCTAGGATCAACAATGGTATCAGAGCCAGGTTTAGATCTAGACGGAGGAAAAAGAAAAGAAAGAAAAGATGGGAACGAAGAACCCTAACCCTAACCCGAATCCTAACCCTAAAGAAAAGACCGGGACTTACCGGGGACCGCCGTCGTCGTCGCTGGCGTGCGGGAGATCGGCCGAGCCTTGGGCTCGCCGGCGCTCCACGTGCAAGCCACCGTCGGCGCGCGGGACAGATCCGAGCGCGCGCGCTCGGAGGGGCACCGACACGGAGCCACTCGACGGCGGCGCGCTCCCTCTCAGGGGAGCGCGCACGCCGGCGAGAGGGCCCGCGGCGGCGCCGGCTTCTGCTTCTTCTCCGGCGGCGCAGCTGAGGGAAGTCGTCGCCACCGCCGCTTTCGCTCGGGCGCGAGGCGAGAGAAGGGGGAGGAATGAAATGGCTAGGGTTTTCGGGGGCGTCCGCCGCGGGCGGTTTTGTTCCGCCGAGAACGCCGCGCAGCCGTCGGATGCGATCCGACGGCTGAGATCGCGCCAAGCCGCGTCGGGCTGGCTTTTGGCCCAGGCGGGCGAGCGCTTTCCCGGCCCAGGCCCAGGTTGCGGCCGCGTCCGCTCGGCCGAGACGAACGGGAGCCGTCGGATGTGAATCCGACGGCTGATGGTTTTGCGGCCGGGGCGCGGGGAGCGCGTCGAGTGCGCGTGCGCAGCTGAGGGCGAGGCGCGCGCTGAGCGGGCCAACTGGGCCGCCGCAACGTGAGGCCGCGGGCGCGAGCGCGAGAGGCGGCGTGCACGTGAGCAGGCCGCCGAGGCCGCGCGCGCGCGTGAGGCCGGCTGTGCGGGCCGCGTGAGTGGGCCGCCGTGGGCCGCGGCCGCGAGGAGCGGGCCAAATTGGCCGGATGAACAGTAAAGCCCGAAAAATGAATTTTATTTAATTTCAGAAGCATTTTTGAGTGTATTTTAATGAAATTTGCACCAATATCTCTGTAATTTTTGCACCAACGTGTTAATTTTTCCCAGAGAGTGATGTTTACAGTATAATGCTTCTGAATATTGAATTATTTTAGAATAATTATAGTTTCCGCTGCAAAAGTTAATGTTAATTGATTTTCATTATTAAATTCGAACCAACGGGAGAATTTAATTTTGGAAAAATAGAGATAAATCCCAGATAATTATGATATTGTTATTTTCTGACCAACGTTGATAATAACAATGTTATAATTTTTTAATTGTTGATTTCATGCATTATTTCTATTTCTGCCCAACGGTGATGTAGATTTAATGTATGATAGAATTGTTTTTAAATTGTATGTCGTATTTTTGACCAACGTTGGAAATAAGGCATATAATTTTGATGTTACGTTCTCACTGTATTTGAAATATTTTTTCAGGAGGATACAACTTAATGAGTTGTATTAGAGAAATCCCCACTCTCAAAGGTGATAATTATGGAGAGTGGAAGAAAAAGTTAGATTTAGCTTTTATCTTGGCTGAGGTGGACTGGGTCCTCACTACAGCACGTCCCACTGAGCCTCTGGCACCAGTGAGGGAACAGAATGAGGATGACACTGCATGGCAGAAAAGACAGAGGGATCATGCTCCCTTGCAGATGTCTTATGATCTTGATCATAAGAAATGGACCACAGCCAACAAGAAATGTATGGCTGTGATAAAGAACACAATTGAGCCTGCTATTTTGGGCTCAATTGCAGAGTGTGACACTGTCACTGAATATCTCGATAAAATAAAGAGTCAGTTCACTGGCTCTTCAAAGACTTATGCTACACAGCTGATTAAGCAGCTGGTAACAGAGAGGTATTCTGGCGGTGGCAATGGCATAAGAGAGCACATTCTTAGAATGAGCAACTTGGCATCTAAACTGAAACCGATGGATTTGGCTCTCAAGGATGAGTTCCTTATTCATTTGGTTTTTGCTTCTTTGCCAAAAGAGTTTGACACTTTTGTTGTCAACTATAATATGCAGCCCGAAAAATGGGACATGGAAAAGTGCATAGCCATGTGCGTGCAAGAGGAGGAAAGAATCAAATCCTCACATGGTGGTGCTATCAACTTTGTGAGGGAAAACAAGAAAAAGAATTACAACAGTAACCCCTTCTCAAAGAACAAGGGCAAAGCCTCTGTACATCAGCCTCAACAGAACAAATTTGCTGTAGACAAAGACCAGTGCCTTCACTGCAAGAAGACGGGACACTACAAGAAGGATTGTCCTGACTACTTAAAGATGATAATGGCTAAGAAAGGTGAGAACATTATTACCTTTATTAATGAATGCCTGTATGTGAAATATTCGAAATCCACTTGGTGGATTGATTCAGGAGCAACTGTTCATGTTGCTAATTCATTACAGGGATTCCGTTCGACGAGGACTACGCAAAGAAAAGAAAGATGCGTTAAAGTCGCAAATGGAGTCGAAGCTGAAGTTGAAGCCGTTGGCGATCTTTCATTAGAATTAGCTAATGGCTCCACTCTTTTACTTAGAGATGTCCTTTTTGTACCCTCTTTACAGAGGAATTTGATTAGTGTGTCAAATTTGGACAAAGATGGTTATGATTGCAATTTTGGAAATGGCAAGTGCGAAATAATGTTTAATAAAGAATGTGTTGGTATTGCCATATTACAGAATGAGCTTTATTTGTTATCATTGTGTGATGATGTGAATGTCGTATGCGATAATGAGAACGTTGCGTGCGAGAAAGTGATTGAATCCTCGTCTACGAATGTAAACAGAAAACGAAAGAGAACTCTAGATGAGTCGTCGAAATTATGGCACTGTCGTTTAGGCCATATTTCGAAGGGGAGAATAGAAAGACTAGTAAAGAATGATATTCTTCCTCCATTAGAGTTCTCAGACTTAGAACAATGCAGAGAATGCATTAAAGGAAAATATGTAAAGAAAATTAAAAAAGACGCTAAAAGAAGCACAGGAGTTCTACAAATTATTCACACAGATATTTGTGGTCCTTTTCCTGTGAAAAGTGTGGATGGATATGACTCGTTCATAACATTCACAGATGATTACTCCCGTTATGGATATATTTATCCAATCAAAGAAAGAAATGAAGCCTTGGATAAATTCAAGATATTTAAGGCTGAAATTGAAAACCAACACGATTTAAAGATTAAGATAGTCCGATCTGACCGTGGGGGGGAGTACTACGGTCGACATACCCCATATGGACAAGTTCCTGGACCCTTTGCGAGGTTTTTACAGGAAAATGGAATAGTAGCCCAGTATTCTATGCCGGGCGAACCTCAGCAAAATGGAGTAGCTGAAAGACGCAACCGTACCCTGATGGATATGGTGCGAAGTATGATGAGCTACTCCACACTCCCATTGAGTTTATGGATGGAGGCGTTGAAAACCGCCATTCATATTCTCAACAGAGTGCCTAGTAAGTCGGTGCCCAAAACACCGTACGAGTTGTGGACAGGAAGAGTTCCCTCACTAAACCACTTACGTGTGTGGGGGAGTCCTGCTGAGGCTAAAGTATTTAACCCAAACCTTGGGAAACTTGATCCCAAAACAGTAAGTTGCCATTTCATTGGCTACCCTGAAAAATCAAAAGGTTATCGTTTCTACTGTCCAGACAGATACACAAAGTTTGTAGAAACGAGACATGCTGTCTTCTTAGAGGATGAAATGATGAGGGGGAGCATGGTAGCTCGAGAGATTGACCTTGAAGAGAAGCGGGTGTTTGCGCCCACTCCGATGATTCAAGAGCCATTCTTCACACTACCTGCTGCCGCTGCACCGACGGTGCAAGACACTGTGGTGCCAGCACCTGTTATTGTTCCTCCCGTGGTAACAATGAATGAGAATGAAGAACCTGTTCTTCAGGATCATATAGAACCTATTGCCACAGATGAGGGGGAGCAACAGCAGCCTCAAATAGTAGATGTACCAAATGAGGAGGCCCCGAGGAGGTCTCAAAGAGTAAGAAGATGAGCTATTTCTGATGATTATCAGATTTATCATACAGAGGAATTTCAAATGGAGGATGATCCCACCTCATTTGAAGAAGCCATGAGAAGCGAAAATTCCTCAAAATGGCTTGATGCCATGGAAGAGGAAATGAGGTCCATGAAGACTAATAAAGTCTGGGACTTGGAAATTATTCCTAAAGGAGCCAAAACAGTAGGCTGTAAATGGGTCTACAAGACAAAGCTTGACTCCCAAGGGAATGTAGAAAGATACAAAGCGCGACTTGTGGCAAAAGGATTTACGCAAAGAGAAGGGATTGATTACAATGAGACATTTTCTCCAGTCTCATGTAAAGATTCCTTCAGAATCATAATGGCATTAGTAGCACATTATGATTTAGAGTTACATCAGATGGATGTAAAGACGGCATTTCTTAATGGGGATTTGGAGGAAAATGTTTACATGGCACAACCAAAAGGTTTTGTCGTGGAAGGAAATGAAAGAATGGGATGCCGCCTAAAGAAATCGATTTATGGGTTAAAGCAAGCTTCAAGACAGTGGTACTTGAAGTTTGACAGTACAATAAGAAAATTTGGGTTTAAAGAGAATGTAGAGGACAACTGTGTTTATGCAAAGTTTAAAGATGGGAAGTTTATCTTCCTAATCCTGTATGTGGATGATATCCTACTGGCTAGTAGTGATGTCAGTCTGCTACTGTAGACAAAGAAGTTTTTGTCCTCAAACTTTGATATGAAAGATCTTGGTGAAGCTTCGTTCGTTCTAGGGATCGAAATTCACCGGGATAGGAACAAGGGGATATTGGGACTGTCACAAAAGGCATACATAGAGAAAGTCTTAAAGAAATTTGGTATGCATAAATGTAGTCCTTCACCTGCACCTATAGTCAAGGGCGACAGATATGGGGATTTTCAATGCCCCAGGAACCAGTATGAGATCGATCAAATGAAAGCGGTTCCATATGCTTCAGCTGTCGGAAGCTTACAGTATGCTCAAGTGTGCACACGCCCTGACTTAGCATTTGTTACCGGGTTACTTGGCAGATTCCAGAGCAATCCTGGAATAGAACATTGGAAATTGATAAAGAAAGTCTTGCGTTATTTGCAAGGAACAAAAGGCCTCATGATGACATACAAAAGATCAGATTTACTCCATATAGTGGGGTATACAGATTCTGATTTTGCGGGAGATGATAGAAAGTCTACATCCGGATATGTATTCACTCTCGCTGGAGGAGCTATATCGTGGAAAAGCTCAAAGCAAACCGTCACTACATCGTCCACAATGTATGCCGAGTTTGTAGCATGTTATGAGGCTACGGGGCAGGTGAACTGGCTAAAGAAGTTCATACCCGGTTTAAAAGTGGTTGACGACATCAATAGACCACTTAAGTTGTACTGCGATAATGAACCCGCAGTAACGTATGCCCACAACAATAAGTCAAGTGGTGCTGCCAAACACATTGACATAAAGTACTATGTTGTGAAAGATAAAGTTCGGGATCAAATTATAAGTTTAGAGCATATAAGTACCGCAAAGATGTTAGCGGATCCGCTTACTAAAGGCTTACCACCCAACGTGTTCAGAGAACATGTAGCCGGCATGGGTTTAAGGGAAAGCCTATGATTCCTGGACTAAAAGATGGCCCAAAGATTAAAGTAACTGTTTCAGAACAGAGAGGTGTATTGTAACTGTTGAATCTATCGGCGATTGACCGTGACGATGAGACATGTTCTATGCACTAATCTATGATGGAATGTGTAAAGTCAAAAGTAATTAAAGATAAAGTATAGACTGAGATCAAGGGGGAGAATGTTAGAATGATCTCAGGGCTTTGGCCCAACGGCCAAAGCCCATCCCTTGACCGCGCCCTGATCGGGGGCGCCCAGCCCGTTTGGCTGGTGGGCCCCTGTCGCCAGCGCTATAAATACAGAGGTGGGGGCCGGGCGGCACGCATCACGAGGTTGACCGCGCTGCCGTCACCCCACCGACAAACCCTAAGACCCGATCTGTTGAGGGGGCGCTGAAGCGACGGGAAGCTCCACCGTGCCTCCAGTTCGCCGCCGCCCGGGACACGCCGCCGCCGAGGAGCCCCGCACCTCTACCCCGACCGTCGCTGCCCGTGCGCAGATCTTCACCAACGAACCCGCGATGGCCGGCTCTTCTTCCTCTACATCCGAAGGTTGGTACCCCACTCCCTCTCGGTATACCTCAGGAACAAGAACCTAGAGAAAAGGATAGCCCCGCTAGATCTACCCTAGAGATCCCTAAAGAACCTAGGATCAACAAAAGGAAGTGCTACAATGATCTCCTCAAAAGTGAAAAGCAAAGTTTTTAAAGCACATGAAAGTGGCAACCATCCACTACTAAAATACTGCTTTAAGATAAGCACAATTTTGAAAGAGCATAAACCTATTTTATATGAACAGCAATTAAAGAACAATCATGCAACCCATGTTCAGCATAACATTTTTTATCAGCGATTAATGAATAATTGTGATATTGTTGAATACCTCTGAGTGATTCAGATGTATGACATGTAAAATTATTTTTCAACTGTTTGAAAAGAGTGCATTCTAAAAAAGGCATAGCATACAACACGAAAGAAAAGTAATAAGAGATGAAAAAGACAAGGCACCTTATAGGCACGCTGTGATGACGTCCTCTCCAATCTCTGAACAAAGTGGCAGTATTTATCTGAATTCTCCAGCGGACAGCGGCCATCATGGGGACACTGATATGGAGTATGAAATTAGTCTTACTCAAGAGCATAAACTAAGATTTGAGCATTTGCAGTTTGAACTCACTGGGGCAATCACAAAAGCACCATTTTTGAAGAAGGCTTCTTGAGCAACAATGCTCTTCATTTTACTTGGAGCACTACCTGTGGATTTTTCACTTTTGCGGCACTTCTGGAAAGCACAAATATTATGTAAATAAATTGCTACATAGTCGGGACAATATGTCAAATATCCGAATAGTGAATCATGTCGTGAGTAGAGCATACTCTCTTTTCCATCCAAAGGATATACGAGCGCATTTGGCTTATAATTTTTGCTCCTTGAGGAGTTCCAGGCTCTAACAATACCTAAAAATGAATAACTTTTCTTCAGGTACAAGAGTCACAAGAACACCCCCCACAAGCACACACACGCAGAGAGAGAGAGAGAGGGGGGATCATTATACCAAAACATCTTTTGTTAGGTCCCAAAGCTGCCTCACTATTGTTATACGGTCGTTCAAAGAAGGAATCTCCCCAAGTGCATAAGACTACACATGGAGGGAAGATATTCAATATAGGTTGAAGCATCAGGAATTACAACAGACAACAAAGTCAATAATAATGCAGCATGATCTGAGGTAGTCTCAAAATTACATTGCCCATTCAACCACCATCATGAAACACTACATGAGTAAAGAAATCAATAGAACTTACCGATATTACAAGATCATGCCCTCGCTCATGTTTTTCAATGTTGCGGTTCAACTCTTGGATACTATCATAGCTGTGGATAAGTGGCAACCCCTTCAGATCTATAAACATTTGCAGAGTAAACAGCATAACTATCATTCATCAGCAAGTTGCATTGATTGTAGAAAGTGGCAACCCATTCAAATCTACAGACATTTGAAGAGTAAACAGTATAATAAACATTTATCACCAAGTATACAAATGAAAATAAAAAATCATGAACAAAGCAACCAACAGTTTTGAGTGTTACATTGTGTCACCATGGCCATGGTAAGCAAAGGCCACTAATGCAAGTTATCTAGACAAAAGCACAAGAATGAAATTTACATTACAAAGTTTAAAATAACTTTGTGGAATATGGTTGGTGGCTCCATCATAAGGTTATGATATTATTTTGCATATCAAATTGTTACGTTAAACTTAACATTCTCACATACTTGCAAGTTGCAACTCAGATGCTACTCTGAAACCACCTAGTAATCAATCGCATCATCCAATATGCATCGCACAATGTAAGCAAAAGAAAGAGCTAAGCTTACTGTCAAGAAGGCTCTGTCCTGCTCTCTGCATCTCTTTGGAGGGCTCGACCAAGTTAACACTCCCTATTGACTTCGGCCACACTGCCCTCATTGCCCTGCATTCTTATAGCCATATAAAGCTTATGCAAACTGAAACTCTTAGAAATAGATATAAGTTAGCCATACTCACCAAAGCGCTGAGCTCGGCCCCGCTCCGAAGTCCAACACCTTCACAGGTGCAAAGTCCGGCAACCGCCGACGAACCTGCAAAATCCACAAGTCAGTCCATGAAACATTCCAGCAGACGACTTCAACTAATTAAGGACAAAAACAACAACAACGAGGGCTAGTGATTCTTGGACCTCGCGGAGCACGCGGTGGCATGCGGCTAGATGGCTGGCATGCGGGAGGCAACATAGGCGACCGTCTCGTCCTCGCGGTACCGAAGGCCGATATCACCGTAGGCGGACCGCACCTTCCATCGCGCGGCCCGCTGCTCGGCGCCCGCGGGTGCGCGGGGGTCATCGAGGAGCGCGCCACGGGTGGCGGCCGCGGTCAGCTCCGCGCCAGTTCCCTTGGCGCGCTCGAAGGAGGCCGAGAGCAGAAGCACCTTGCGGTTCATGTGCGCCTTGTCCTGGTCTGCGTGAGCATCGCGTTAGTCGTGCAAGTGTTAGTAGTGAGCAATTTGTCGAGCAGGTGGTGGGCGGACGGGGCGTTACCGCGGAGGTAGCTCTTGATGGCGCGGCGGAGGGAGAGGGGGACGAGGTGGATGCCCTGCGACTGCTTGGCCGCCGTGCGTAGGGTCTCCGGTGTCAGCAGCCGCGGCGCCGTCTCCGGCAGCAGTGCGGCCGCCATGTCTCTCGCGGCGGCGTTCAGAGCTGACCGCTTCTGTGTGTGTCTGGGTGTATGGGAGCATCAGGGTTCAGGAAATAGCGAGCAGTTAGCCAACCATACACCTTGATCCCCCCTTTAGAAACACTTCCAACGTTATAGCAAAATGTTATAGTGTTTTAATATTCTGCAGCAAGTTTTAACAAGTTTTGTCAAATTTTAGAAAGTTCCATAAAAATATTTGAATAAGTTTCGAGTTTTAGCGAATTTTACATATTTCTAGAAGTTTTTGGAAGATTTCAGAAAAATTTCAAAACCAAGTTCCAACAAGTTTTAGATTTTGGAAATTAAGCTTTAAGTTTCAATCGAAAAGTTTTAAGAAGTTTTAGCAAGTTTCAATAGGTTTCATTAAGTTTCAACCGAAGAATTTTAAGAAGTTTCAGAAAATTTCAACAGATTTCATTAAGTTTCAACCGAAGTGTTTCAAAAAGTTTTAACATATTTCATCAAGTTTCAAGAAGTTACAACAAGTTTGACGAGTTTTGACAAGTTTCAATCAAAAAGTGGACAGTGATACCTCACGTGTAACATCCTGGAAATTTAAAATTTGGGAATATGAAGTTTTTGAATTTCTTTTGCAATGAATTTTTATTTGCATTTGGAGTTTATGGGATTTTACTGAAGAATTTGATGAAGGTCACAAAAGGAAGAAACAAACGTGTTTAAATACTAAAAGTTAGAATCCAAAATAAGAATCTGAAAAGATGATCCAGAAAAGGAGGGGAGAGAATTGGCCAAAAATATAAAACCCTAATTCTGTAAATAATGATAACAAGGAAGTAATACATTAATAAAGTCAATAAATATGGGTATATACATAAATAAATGAGTGCTTGTGAAATTAGTAAAATATGACACTTATAAAATTTATGTTAAATAGAAAGTACAGAAATTTAGAGGAGTAAGAAAGAGAGAGCAAACAAATTGGAGTTATATATATATGTATGTAAATACAAATGCTTAAACTAAAAATAAAAGGAAAGGAAATAAGAAAAAGAAAGCCGGGCCGGCCATCACCCCGGCCCAGCGCGCCTGCGCTCGTGGCCCAGCCGGACGCGCCTGCCAGCCCAGCACCACCCGCACGGCCCAGCCTCGAGCGCAGCGCGCGCGCCACTGGCAAGCGGGCCCCGCCCCGTTTTCTCTCTGCCGCTGGCCCCGCCTCGCGCCAGCGTCTTCCTCCTCCTCCCCCGCGCGACCGCGCGTGCGACTCGCTCAGAGCCTTTCCTCCCCGTGGCGCTCATGCCACCGCCAGCTCCGCCCGAGCCGTCCCGTCACCCGGTGGGAGCGCCTGCGAAGCCGTCACCACCCCTGGTTTCGCCGCCTCCGCCCCCAGTACGGTGCCACCGCCCGCAGCTTCCCTCCGCCCGGTCGCTTCGGCTCGGCCATGTGGCGCCGGTCGTATGCCGCTCCGCTCGTGCGTGAGAGGCAGTAAAGCTGAGGAGACCGCACGGGGGGGATACGCTTCGTCACTCCACAGCTTTGCCTGGGCATTAAAGCCGCCTGCGTCACCGTCTGCCACCGCCACCGGCTCCGACAAGACTAAACGGCCGCCGCCCGTTGTTGGCTTCGCCCGACCGCCTATAAAAGGCATTGAGCCCTTCGTTGAGCTCCCCACGCCGCACTCGTCACCCTCCAGCAGGTAATTGAGCACCTGTGCACTATAGCCACCGGGAGTCCGTTCTTTCCCAACTCCGGCGAGTACACCTCCCCGCTATTCCACAGCACTAGAGCCCGATTCCCTTCGCCCAAACCACCTCCGGAGCGTCACGGAGCTTCCCCGACCCTCACTCGAGCTTCCCGTCGCATGCCGTTCGCCGTCACCGAGCCGCCGCCACCGCACGACGCCGACCCACCTCCGAACCTTCTCGGTCCCTGACGACTGCACCTTCGACTTCATCGAAGCTCCCGGAACGCGTTTTGCTACTTCCCCGGACCTCCCCGTCATCCCCTCGCCGCCGGCCACCATCGCCTCCGTCCACTGCTGCCGGTCCCTCTAGCAGGTACCCCTCAAAAGGGTTATCTACCCTTTATGGGTAGCCAACGCCTCCCCGCTCACTTGGCTAGCGCGCTCACTCTTCCCCCCTCCCCGGCCGCGCGCGTTCGAGCCTTCGGCTCCGCAGCGCTGGGTTGAGCTTTCTCTATTTTTCTCTGGGCTGACAGGTGGGCCCCACCTGTCAGCGGCTGCAGCCCAAGCGGCCCACTGACAGCAGGGCCCACATGCCAGTGGCAAACTGGCAACCAGGGGTGGAAATAAATAAATAATAACAGCCAGTGGGCCCCACTTGTCATAGACAATGTGCATAGAAATAAAAATAATGTAAATAAATTAAAAATAACCAGTGGACCCCACATGTCAGGATTTTCCATTTTCTGGAATTTCACTGGACTGAGAATTTTAAATGAGCATAACTTATTCATTTTAACTCCAAATCAAGTGAGACAAATTTTTAAATTCATTTAAATTCAAGATCTATCCAATGGAACTGGAACCATAATTTTTGGTGTTCATTTGAATTTCTGGTAATATTTTGAGTGATTGGTTGCTTTTCTTTTATTTGGGTATTTCGCACGATTAAATAGCATACGAGACTCAAGAAGAGGAGGTTGAGGCAGCCAGCTTAGAAGCTTCAGAAGACCAAGATCAAGATCCCCGTGAATCAGGCGAGTTAACACTTTGATCATTTTGAACCTATGATTTTGCAAAGTTAATTTCTTTTAAATTATCAACATGCATGCTGTTATTTTATGTGGTAAAATATGTTCATTTCCAGAAATGGTAGTTATACACCTGATATAATGCTTGATAATAATGATCCGTTGAACTGCTTGGACATGTGAACCTTGTCGTCTTAGCCAAATTTATATTATCATAGCTTTTACTAGTAAGTCCAAATAAATAATGCGATTCTTAGTATTGCTAGAATAAGCTGGGGTACATAGCTGCCCCAAAAACCAACACTTGCAAAGTATGATATGTTTTGGAGTCAGTCATGGGCGGAATGACTGTAGTAAGTGGACACAATATTTTCTACCTCTGAAAAATTCTAAAATTGCTTAAATACCTGGATGGATGGTTTGGGGGCTGGTATGTGGTGCAGTGGATGCACAAAATGTGAAATGTGGTAGAACCATCCAGGTAACCTTAAGGACTGAATCTTGTCATGTCAACCCGTGTAAAACAGTACAACCACAAGTCTGTAAAATACAACTTGGCTAAGTAAACTTATCGAATTCCGGACTCATCTCACTGGTAGTGGATTGATGGGGCTACGCTATGGCAAGGGGGCCTGAAGGGACACCAGTGGAGGGTGAAGTTTTCCAGCTGTCCTAACGTTGCGGGAAGTAGAAGCCCGAGCTGCGTTAGTGGCTGTGGGAAACATCCCGCGCATAGATGGGACCCACCGCAAGTGGGCGGCTACCCATAAGGTGAGATGAGAGAAGGAACTAGATATTTTGAAAAGTCACTGTGATGGTCTGCTCAACCACACTTCTAAGGAATCGTGTGGGGCAATGAGTTGATTGTCTCTTGTGGTGAAAGTGTACAAACTCTGCAGAGTCAAAGCTATTCGAATAGTCGTGCCCACGGTCAAGGGCAGACATGGGAACGTAACTAGATATAGTTCTATTTCGAAAATTTTGGCGGGTGATAATGGAAATGTGTAGGACTGCTGATGGTCCTGGTTTGGAATTGTCCTGGGTGTCGTCCCAGTGGTAAGTTAAGCGGCTATAGCACTGAAAGATGTTATATAGTGCAGATGCCATGTGGAATCTGTGTCAATTATAAGATCAACTTACCTTACAAATAATGGTCTTGTGTTTAAAATTGCTAGGTCTCAAGGATTTTTATATAATTGTATTCAAAAGTACTCTTCGCAAAATAAAGAAGCCCGAGCCATCCTTCGATTAGCCATACATGTTAAATAATGCATTCTGTGTGTTGGCTCACGGAGCACGGGGTTGGAGTGCTCACACTCGCTTTTGCGACAAAATTCAGAAACAGGAACTCAAGGACATTACGCCTATGAGGAGGCCCCTACCAATGTTGGCGGAAGCAAAGACGATGACTAAGGCGTAGGCCACGATGGTTAGACATAGACAAGTGGACCCTTGGCTTTGTGTACATATATGTTACTAGTTCTCCGGTGACATATACTGTACACATTATCCTACTAGTCGCTTGCTTGTGGATTTTGGGTTTACTTTTGTTCCTATTTCCACTGCATTTATGTAATGGAGACATTTGGCCAAAGCGGCCCTTTTGTAAACGTTCACCCGGTGTGGTGTATTTCAGACTCTGTAATATTATTATGCGATGTATGTCATGATTCAGCTATGTACCTATGTGCACTAACTACTGATCCAGGGATTAGTGCAGTGAAACACAGTAGATTCCAGATTGAAAAATCTGGGTCTGACATCACGCTATACCATTGAAATTGTTTCCAACGGTATATGCAAATTTCACCTGGTTTCAATGGGCTTCACCTGTATTTTGTGGGCTGGTTTCAAAAGAGTTTCACACAGGTTTTGTAAGGTTTCAGCGTGTTTCAATAAATTTAAATGGGTTTCAAATATATAAGTTTTATCTAGTTTCAAATATGAAATTCAATTAAAAACAAATTTTAGAAGAATTTCAACTGAGTTTAAAAAAACAAACTTCAAAGTTTTTTAGCACATTTCTCAGGTTTCAAAAGAGTTTCAAATGAGTTTCCATATGGTTTCCGTGTGTTCCAACAAATTTTGATGGGTTTTAAATAGGAAAGTACAAGTTTTGCCTAGTTTCAAATCTGAAACTTGATTCAAAATGAATTTTAGAAGAATTTTAATTAAGTTTCAAAGAGTTTCAACCATTTTCACGAGAAAATTCATAAGTTTTAAAAAGGAAACAACAAGTTTCAAAGAAAGTTTCGGACGAGTTTCATGGAGCTTCAAACATCTAAGTAAGAAAATTCACAAGTTCCATGCGTCGATCGATAGGAATGAAGACAACTGGGAGGAACTCACCAGAGATGAAGGCGAGTAGGAAGAGCTCAACGGCTAACCACAAAACAATTTAGCGATAGAATAGACAATCTTTTTTTTGTGGTGCTCCAATTGCCGCCCATTTTTCTTAGTTTTCTCCACTATTTAAACCTAGCTTTACAAATTAGACTCGGGTACACAAACAGACTCTGAAACAAAAAAATTCTAATTCTAAATTGACTCGGACTTGATGCAAACTTTAAAACGAATTCGGCAAGATTATTTCCAACATTCTTGTTGCCATCATCTTTAGCGAGGGAGGACATTTAATAAAAGGCTAAAATTTAACTCTAAGGCTACATTTTGTTTAGGGTTAAAACAGCCGGGTTAACTAACCTTAACCCAACTAGTTTAGTTTAACCTAAATTTTATACTTGATAACAAACCTTGTTAATTTAAATTACTATTTGGCTATATTAGATGGGTTAGCTGGGTTAGCATTAGAAAAACAAATTTTAGGGCGGTTAGTTGTGTTGGGTTAATTTGTTCTACTAATTTAGTAGGTTAACTTAATCCTGAGTTAGGGGGTAAAAATGTTTTGACTAGGTTAAGTTAATTCTCCCTAACTTAATGCTATTTGACGGAACCCTTAATCCATCTCTTAACCCTAAACCAAACGGATTGGCTTTGCTTATATTGGCTTCTAAAATCCGCTTTTCTACGGTACCTAGCATTCAAACGGAGTGTCCTTTCAAGACGGTATCTACTAGTCGATTGTAATAGACACTATAATGACTTTATTTATATCAACTAAAATCGTACACAAGTTTCTCTCTGTTCTATAGCTTTTCTACAATGTATTTTCATTTATAAGTTAAATTTAAAAACCGTCAGTAAAAGTTAATATAAATACTCCTAATTTGAAAATGACACATACTTTCCATCTTCCTCTTCAACACCCGCACGCCTCCGCCACCAAACAACCCTTTTTGTGTGTGGTGGGGTGGGGGGCCAAGAAAAAGACGGGAGTTTCTTTGAAGTCTAGTCAGCACTCAGCAAAACAAAAAGAAAAAATGTGAGGTGATTGAAGTCCAAGGTAAGAAATTATTTTGTGTGACCGGTACGGACCTTCTACTTTCAATTCTTCTCGTATTAACAGCTGTGACCAGGAATATAAATACTGCTGCACAGCACTAGAGTGGTGTGAAGGGATTCATCTCGATTCTTGACAAAAACTCGATTCTTATTCATTAACCCCAGGTACTCTTTTTCTTTCTTAGTTGTTTTAGAAGACCTTAAGTCCTTAACTCTACACCAGAAAACAAAAGAACTTCTAATGTCTGGGTTTTATAAAGTCTAGTAACGAAAACAAAATAATCACATGGTGATTCCAGTGCAAGGAAAAGAAGGGCATTTTCAATGACCTGAGCTTCTACTGCACTTATTTTCTTTTTTTTTTCTCGAATACACAAAAAGTGTTTCATTCAATTAAGAGGAAACCAAATACAAAGCACTGAGCACAGAACAGAGAGAGAGAATTAGCAAGCTCAGAGCCCAGCAATGAGGAAAGGAAGAAGGAAAGAAAAAGAAAAAGAACTAAGGGAAGCGCTAAAGCGGGTCACCGTGGGGCAACTGGAGCTGATTGATAGGCAGTAAGGAACCTAAAGACTAAAGTGACATCTCCCGCCAAAGCTCAAACTTGGCATTCCTACTAGATGGCGTTCAGAAGGATGTCCAAGTCAAAGGCTGCGCCTCTAAACCATAAATTGTTATGCTCTTTCCTGATCAACCATGGAATGAGCAGGCACAGACTGTCTATTCCTTTCCTAGCATGCTTAGAGACTTATTTTCAAATTAACAGTTGTGGCTGACTGACTAGAAACATACAAGTATATACTTATGTATGGTGATGTGAGGGGTTCATTTTGTTTCTTGACACAAACAAAAGTTGCACAACCGATGGTTGAGAAGAGTAGACGAAACGGGACCCAGCCTATCATTGTCCTCTAGAAGATCATATTACTGTAGCCATGACTTGTGAGTTGTGCCTAGGTTTATTCAGTAGGTAATATAAGATCCTACAATTGAAGGTGTGTGTATAGATGAGGTGACCCTGTTACACTTCAACCTACAAAGAACAACTCCAAGGAAGACAGCAGCGGGTGTGCGAGTGCGACGGCCCTGTTGCCAGGACGTCCGCAGACACCAAATCAGTCTCCCAAAGCCCCAAGAAAGATGGCAGTCCCAGTTTACAGCATCACAAGGGCAGAGATCGATGAGTTCTGGAGGAGAAAGGAGATGGAAGAAGAGGAGCAGCTCCTTACTGCCGAGAAGGAGGCTGCAAGAATCAAAGCCAAGACACTTAAGGTCAGTCCTTGTTATTGATCAAGTATATTCATTCGTTGTCCATCAATTTTTCACTTCCAATCTCAGCTCAACCTCAGTGCAGTGCTTACTCTAGCAAATAAATTATCAAAGGCATCGAAAGTTTTGTTATAGCAGACAAATCATCAGTGCAGTATCTTACGATCGTGTAACTTGGAGTGACTGAATTGCTTGGATAGCAGATAGAAGATTGTATGCTTTTCGAGCAAATGATAAGGGACATTCTTGAGGGAAACGAAGGAGACAGGACAAGGAAGATGGAGAGAGACATCACCAAGAACAGCAGGATGATGGCAGCTGCCACTAATAACACTGAGGCACGTATTGGCATCAAACATTGGTAAGCTTTTTTTTGGAATTATGTTATATGTTATTTCCGCACTTTTCTGAAGTTGCATTGGCACCGAGAGTGCGTCCCTTTAGAATGTGGAAAATAATCTGTATCCCACTTCATCTAAATCCAAGTCCTTAGTTGGATGTCCTGTTGCAAAGCCATAGAACTTATCGTAAAGAATTATCCAATAAAACTGTGAGAACTGAAAGAAGAAGCAACATAGGTCATACTACAAACATATATACGTAAAAATTGTTTCTGGCCAACATGGCTATTTTCAAACGCAGATAATAGTTCATGTTACAACTTTGATCCAGGAGAAAACGTACACATTGTAAATAATCAAAGAGAATAGAGAAATTCAGAAATTCTTCTGTGTTCTCTTAGATTATTTGCAATGTGTGTGTTTTCTTCTGGAATAAAGTTTTAACAGTTCCACACTTTTATTCTGCTGCAATGAACATCCTTGGAGAAGCCTTATGAATTATTTGAAGCACATGTGGGATATGACATTCCACCATCTTCTCCCACTGGATGCAGGTGGAAAAGAAGTGCTTATGCTTATCTAAATGAACCAGCACTGACATCCATGGATGAGAGTGGCAGACGCAAACACACCATCACACATCTTCCACGAGGGAGATGTATCGAAATCCGCTTATCAACTCCACGCCAAGCAAACAACAGTAATTCTGTGATCTTCAAGTTGTTTATGCCAAGGATAAGCTGAGACATGTGAGCAAATCAGAAAATATGAATGTTGTTTATGCATCAGTTATGGTTTGGGTAAAATAAATTACAATATTTGACATTAATTAAGTGTACAACAGTATAGGTATGTTCAGACGACGCTTATGAAATGATGTATTGGATAATCTGGCTCCTTTTCATGGTGTTGAGTATGTGATTTATATCTTTATTTTTTAAGATTTAAATATGAGTGCTATAAAAAGTCCTACTTTCTTTTGGAATAAGATTGCCACTCTACTTTAGAGGAAGGCTATGAAGACTATATAAAGCATGAGGGGTAACCATAGAGAACCCAAGCAACCAAGTAATAAAGTAAAGAATCCACTCATCAAAATGTAGAGGTGAGGTGCACAAGAGGATTAGAGACTAGTTATTCTTTAGTACTAGATTTTTATATAAGGCAAAGATTCGAGTGTCCTAAAAGATTCGAGAGGGTTGTGTGAGAGTGATAATCCCTTATACTCCTTTGAGGTTATGTTTAAGGAATTCGCTGTTGGCTTTACCAAATCTTTTCTCTTATCTTGGTTGCTTCAACTTCGTTATTTTGGTTCTATCTACGAGATTCATCTTCTTTATTTTTGATACCGTGCACGTTCGTATGGTATCTCATCAAACTCTGATCCAATTTAGAGACTGTTGTGCATAAGAAGAGATATCAGAGTATAATACATAGTATAAAAAGCAGGCCATTTTTACTTATGACTAATCTTCGAAACATTTTTGCTTCGTGTTTGTTATATATATCACCATCAGAAGCTATTGCCGATGCTTTGTAATCGTGCCAGCAGTTCATAGACTCTGCATTTGCATATTCTAACTTGTGGTCTTGTTTGCAGACACTTATGGTATTAGGAATCATACAATTAAAAAAATTTAAAAGTACGCATACCAATGTTCTAACTTATGAATCCTGTCTGCTTGAATTAATATACTTGAAAATATTTTTTATATTCATCAACTATGTGTTCAAATCCTCAAAATCTGATCTGCTTGAAAAAGTGTCTAAGTATAAACAAGTCTGTGAACATCAGGAATCAAACGAATAAACAGAAGTAAAGTAAATCGATGAAAATGACCCTACAACTCTAAATTAAATGCGTTTAACGAAAGCACCTTTTAAGGAGAGGAAATTTTATGTAGGTAAGAATATAGCACTATCAGTAAGGACAGTTCTTGATGTTAACACCAACCAAAAATTCCAGCTCGGTAATTGGGCTAGGCTTAGCTATATGATGGTCTAAACTCAAATGTCCCATCACAAGCCTTGCCTTTGTTGTATGCATTGTTTATAAAAGCTACCCCTTGGTGTTCCACTATACTAGGATTAGTAGCAGGAAGAACTCGCAAAGATGGAAACTCGACAATACAGTGAAGCTAATCAGCAGGCGCCTCCACGTATCATAGATTACGGGGGTGATCGGTTCGGCTGAAAAGCTCATGGCTTATAGCTGAAAACACTGTAGCTGGCTGAAAAAAACACTGTAACTGACAGAGGCTTATTTAGCATAATTAAATTTAAAAAAAATTAAAAATATAAAAAATATGTTAGCCCATTACGTATAATACAAACAAATACGGAAAAAAAGAACCGGCAAAAAAGCTCAACCAATAGCCAAAAATTCAGAAAAAGACGAAACTTATGAATAGTGACAAATAAGTCCACAGCCAGCAGCTGCAGTCATGTTGATCACTGCCGTAGTTCAACACACAAAACTGACCTGGAGCGTATCGTAGACACTTCAAGGAATCCCTGTAAAGAGTTTCGCTATATGTGCGCCCCAAATCCACGGACTGAATCGTAGACGGACTCTTGAGACCCTGAGCTTTGTATGTTAGGCGCCGGAATGTCGGCTGCGGCGGCCGGCCAGCCGGCGGCGATAGGCTCGGCCGGTTCGATGGGATTTTCCAACTTCCGTGTGCCGCTATTAGCCCGTGAAGATTTTAGATGAGCTAAGAAGGTCTGCGATGTTGGGCTTTTATGGGCTCATGAGGAGGTTGTCCAGTAGAGCATAGAGGAGGAGATTATCCCGGCCTATTTTGTCGCAATCCGGAAGCTCTGGTTGGTCGCTCGGCCGCTCTATCCGCTGGGTCGGCCAACCCCCGTGCATATGACAATCCATGGTCGGTTACTTCTTTTTCAGATCATCATCCCACGAGTCAAAACAAACATGACATGCAAAACACTCTAAGTCTGGTCTAAGGTGCCTGTCACGGGTATTAAGAAGATCACTGGATCAAAGGGCAAGGAGCCAACGTCCACAGCAGCAACCAGCAAATGAAACAGGATGTCCGTATTAGCTTTTACTTATGATTTTAGCTATGTCTTATAAGTTTTAGTTAAAATTAAATAGTAATAACTAAAATAAATAACTTTTAGAAGGAGGGGAAGTGGTGGAAGAAATATGTGCGTGTAACGAGAGCAATAAGAGTGCAGTATGTGATGCACCATGACCATTTGATTTATCCCAGGAGCGAGACGATAGTAAGAAAAGTAAATAAACAGATGTTTATATTAGCTTTTGATTTTTGTAAATAAAGATAGAAATAAAAGCTAATATGAACATAACCTCAAACGCACGTAAGGGTTGGGACGCACCTCAAAAGCGCTCAAAGGCACGCCCAAAACACCACTACTAGTCGCCCACCGGAGTTCACGACGATGGCGCAGCAGCCCCAAGTTATTTTGCCCGCCGTTGGTTGAGGAGAGCATTTCCTTGTGTGCCAGCCACGTCTCCGGCGCATGCCCACCGTTCCGCCATATATACAGCCAAGCGAGGCTCCCTCGCTCACGTAAACGCCCATTGCTAATTTCCACCCGGTCCCGGCCGACGCTTGCGCCGCTCTCCCCGCCGAGCCAAAAGCTTCGGCTTTTTGCTTCTCCCGACCGCGGCATTACATTCTTCGCCGCGCACATGACCGTGAGGCTTGCGGCACGAACGTACGCTCCCTTCCCGCGGGATGCGCGTGTCCGAAGGCGGCCTAAGCGTCCGCCTGTCTCCCGCCCATGTGCGCGTTCCACGGCGAGTCTCCCCGTTGATAACCAACGAGCCAGCCCGTTTCGGAGTTGCCGATTAGCTTGCCGGGCTCTCTTTCTGGCCCGCGCGATGGATCTGCCGCCAAAGCGCAGCATCAAGTCGTACGGGTCGAACAAATCGTCGCGGTCGGGCTCGTTCGACTTCGACCAGGACAAGGACCGCGATGGCGACCGCCGGGAGGTCGTCGTCAAGATCGATGGTGACGGCCAAGCCTCATTTGGCCTCCACGCGGCCGGCGGCATTGCCAAAGTGTCTGGGCATAACTCCAACTACAGCTCGACCGTGAACACGCCGCGGGCCGCGGGCGCGGCGGGCCTGGTTCCGGGGTCCGGATCGGGGTCGAGCGGCTCGACCTCGCCCAGCGTCGGGAACGACGTGGGCCGCGACGGCGAGTCGTTCAGCTTCAAGAACCGACCGCCGCAGTCACCTGCGTCGACGGCGCTGAGGGCTGGTGGGGAGAGCAGCGACGATCCACCGAGCCGCCTCATTGGCAGCTTCCTACGCAAGCAGGCGGCGGCAGGCGGCGAGTTGTCGCTCGACCCCGACCTGGAGATGGAGGAGCTGAGGAGACCGCCGCGCGCGCCCGCGTCCATCTCCGCCTCCCGGGAGCTGCGCGTCTCATTCCAAGACCCCCACAAGCGGTTCTCCCCGTCGTCGTCGTCGGCCTCCTCCTGCTCCTCCGACGCTGTCGACAATCGAAACCAGGCTGCCAGCGCAGGGGATGCCGCCGAGGTGATACGCTGCACGTCGACGTCCACCGGGGCCGGCCTATTGCCGCGCAGCAAGACGCGTTCCCGACTAATGGATCCCCCGCCGCCGTCGAGTGGTCCCGCCGCCGAGGCGGAGCGCTGCGAGCGCAAGTCGTTTTTCAACAAGGGGCCGCCCAAGTCCGGGCAGCTCCGGTCGGGCATTATCGGCAAGTCAGGGCTTATTGGTAAGTCAGGTCCCGTCGGCAAGTCAGGCGCCTTCGACGACGAGGACGACGACCCGTTCATGGACGAGGGCCTCACCTCCGACTACAAGCGCGAGACGGTCGACTGCCTCATCATCCTGGAATGGGCTGGTCTGGTGGTCATCGTGGCCGCGTTGGTTTGCAGCCTCACCATACGCAGTCTGTCCAACAAGAAACTCTCGGGGCTCCATCTCTGGAAGTGGGAGCTCCTCGTCTTCGTGCTCATTTGCGGCCGCCTCGTCTCCGGTTGGGTCATCCGCATCGCCGTCTTCTTCATCGAGCGCAACTTCTTGCTGCGGAAGAAGGTGCTCTACTTCGTCTACGGGGTGCGCCGAGCCGTGCGCAACGTGCTCTGGCTGGGCCTCGCGCTCGTCTCCTGGCACCTGCTGTTCGACAAGGACTCCAAACGGGAGACGCACGAGCTGGTGCTGCTCTACGTCACAAAGGTGCTGTGCTGCCTGCTCGTCGCCACGGTGATCCGTCTCATCAAGACGCTGCTGCTCAAGGTGCTCGCCTCGTCCTTCCACGTCTCGACCTACTTCGACAGGATTCAGGACGCACTCTTCAACCAGTATGTCATCGAGACACTCTCTGGGCCGCCGTTGGTCGACGAAAGCCGCATGCTTGCCGAGGTTCAGAGGCTGCAGAGCGCAGGGGCAGCCATGCCGAATGAGCTCCAAGCAGCGGCGATGCCTAGAAAGTCTGGGCCTGTGCCGAAGAGCGGACTCCTCACGACGGCGGCATCTAGGCGAGGAGGCGGGGTCAGCAAGCAGCTGCAGAGGCAGAAAACCGAGCGGCATTTTGATGAAGGTATCACGATTGACCAGCTTCACAGGCTCAGCCAGAAGAACATCTCAGCGTGGAGCATGAAGAGGTTGATGAAGATTGTTCGGTATGGGGCGCTGACAACGATGGACGAGCAGATCAAGCACGCGACAGGCGAGGAGGACGAGCTGGCGACACAGATACACAGTGAGTACGAGGCCAAGGTTGCTG
Source organism: Dendrocalamus latiflorus (assembly GCA_017311315.1). Lineage (NCBI taxonomy): Eukaryota > Viridiplantae > Streptophyta > Magnoliopsida > Poales > Poaceae > Dendrocalamus > Dendrocalamus latiflorus. Next base: position 9,688,703 of record CM029627.1, on the reverse strand, counting down.
CCAAGAGGATTTTCCACAATGTCGCCAAACCTGGATCCAAGTAAGTCTTGTTTTACACTCGTTTTGGATCCATATTTAAAATGTTGTTTGAAATGTCATAGCAATACGCTGATCCAATTCTGAATTGTGAACGTGTTGCAGGCATATATACTTGTCAGATTTGATGCGTTTCATGAGGCAGGAGGAAGCTTGCAAAGCAATGGATCTTTTTGAAGGAGCGCAGGAGCACAAGAGAGTCAGCAAGAGGTCACTCAAGAACTGGGTGGTGATGATCTCGACACAGATCCTTCTCTATCTTAGCAAGAAATTATGCGATGCTTACTCGTGATCTCCTGCCACTGTCATGTGGTTCTGTAGGTAAACGCATTCAGAGAGCGCAAAGCTCTTGCCCTAACGCTCAACGACACGAAAACTGCAGTGAACAAGCTCCATCAGATGGCTAATGTTGTCGTTGGGCTTGTTGTGTTTGCACTCTTGCTTCTCATTCTAGAGATAGCAACGACACGCTTCTTCGTCTTCCTCAGCTCGCAGCTTCTTGTGGCAGTTTTCATGTTTGGCAACACTCTTAAGACGATCTTCGAGGCGATCGTGTTCTTATTTGTGATGCATCCTTTTGATGTTGGTGATCGTTGTGAAGTTGATGGAATGCAGGTTACAATTTTTCTTGTTGCGTTGTCTACATTGAAGCATTGCTTCGCACTACTTGACTTGGTTCCAAACTGTTCAAATTTCAGGTGGTCGTCGAGGAAATGAACATCATGACAACAATCTTCCTCCGATATGACAACCTGAAAGTTTATTATCCCAACAGTCAGCTCGCCATCTTACCCATTATGAATTACTACAGGAGTCCTGATATGGGAGATGCAATTGACTTTTCTGTTCACGTCGCTACACCAGTGGAGAAACTGGCCCTCATGAAGGAAAGACTAATGCAGTACGTATCATTGCTCTTACCTCAGTCTTTCATGTCCCAAGTCACTTCGTTCTCAGCAATCTGATCATGTAGAAGAATGTCGACATATTTATTTTTCTGACAATTTGAATGTGCTACACTTACCAATCTTCGATTCAATTTTCAGTTACCTTGACAACAAGAAAGAACATTGGTATCCTGGTTCCATGGTCGTCCTCCGTGACGTCGATGACACAAACAGGCTAAAAGTATCCATATGGTGCCGTCACACGATCAACTTTCACGACATGGGGATGAGGTTCGAGAGGAGGGAGCTAGTGCTCCAGGAGATGATCAAGATCTTGAAAGACCTCGACATCGAATACCGCATGTTGCCACTCGACATCAACGTTCGGAAAGCGCCTAGTATCCAGTCTACAAGGATGCCGACAACATGGACAACGTATTCATGAAATTTGTTACCATGCCTGACCGGTCCAGTGATGAGATTGTGGATTGAAGTTGCTAGGTAGTAGTGTTTTTTGAGGCAGTGGGAAAGAGTGTCATAGTCCTTTCCTCCGTCTTTTGTAAAGGTTGAGTGATTTGAGCTGTGACAGCTTGCTAACGAGAAGCAAGGGGTGTTACTGTTCCTGCAGCCATCACTTGAGCTTTCCTGTAATTATGGTGATCTGGTCCGTACTTTGGTGCTTTTGATGAGAAGTTAACATCTTGCTACATGCTGTAATAATTTTGATGATTTAAGGCATCAAAAAGATGGATGCACGAATTTTTGCCCGCAAATACCAGTAAGTTTGCTTGCTGAACTTTTAAGTAGTATAGATCTCGTTTTGCCTGGAACTTACGTTCCGCTGGATAAGTTTCAGCAGACATTAATTTGCCTGGAATTTACATTCCCCTGAATAAGTTTGGGCACGAATTGGCATTTGCATTTACAAAATGGACATGCACATTTTGTCAAAAGCCAGTTGAATGCCAACAGTTATGGAGAAGAAGACTTGCAGCAAAACCAACGCACAACACAATAAGAAACACAATGATCAAACTAGAGGATCTGATTAATCTTCACGCATCGCACGGTATAAGCCTCGACGTTAACGTCACGGTCACGTGAGAATGTTTATGGTTTTTTTTTGCGACGAACTATTGTCATTTTAGTGGAGTGAAAATTTGAAATATATAATTTGTATATTTTTTTAGACAACTTACAGAAATAGATGATTTTAGGAATTTGAATCATAGGATAATTTGGTTTGACATAGGTCAGTGCATATTATGGCATGATGCATGTTTCAGCTAATATGGATTAAGTTGTGAAGAACTTATGCCCAAAAATAATTTTTTATTCTTTGGATATGTAGGTGCACTTGGAATCAACTATGACCATCAGCGAGATCAAAACTACACTCATGGAGAAGTCAAGACTCAGAACGATCAAAGATGTCATATAAGATGGTTAAGCCCAAGCATGACATGAGAAATGAGGGAAATATTGAAGGAAAGTTCAAGCGATGGGTTGCACCATATGGCTTGGTTGATCCAAGTGAGACATAATTCAGTGAAACCAGAATGGGATATACTTGCCGATACATGACTAGCTAGTGGTGAACCTACACGTAGCAAACATGACAATTACTTACAATGAAAAATAAGATCAGATAAAAAAGAGTATTCTAGTAAGTTGACAAAAATACCAAAAACTATCTTGCATCAAAATCGTGGCGCTTGAGCGGCGATTGGGATAATGGTTTAGGTCAAGAAACTAAAAAGATCAAAATGGATCAAGACTAAGTAATTAGTGGATTCAAGGTTATACGGTTTGAAAAATATGCATAATAGTAGTGTGCAAGTTAAAATCCATATGTATGGAGTTATCGGGTTTTTCTCAGTATGCTAAGTAGATAGTATCACTAAAAGTTAGATGGGATTAGCTAGCCCATCTATTTAATGGATTAGGGTGGAGCCTTGCTAGTTAACCATTCTCTCAATGAGACCAAGTGTTCTAGAGAGAAGTTAAATGTTGTGATGTGCTTTTTTGTGCTCAGGTGGAATGGCTGTAAAATATTCATTCTTAAGTAGCAATATATTAATTTTTGTCCATCTCCAATGGATTCATCTTGTGTTGATTAATTTACTCTTGATTTGATTGATTTTTGCTCTTCTATTTTCTCTTCTTGATCTTGTTGTCCCAAAGATATGTAAGAGATGGAGATGACATATGAATATCAACTTTCACCCATCTATACACTTGGTTGGCAAGTTCATGAATAAATTTGGTTTTTGCTCTTTTGGACTCTCCGAGCGATTTCTTGGTCCAGCTATTTCTATCTCAATTTCTTTGGTGTTCTAGTTTTTTGTGATATATGAAAATATATCTACACTCATGTTGGTCATAATTCACAAATGAGGAAATCATATTCACCGTTTTTGGTTTTTTTTGACCGGTTTTGGTGCAACCTTTCCTCAAACAAAAATGGTCAAAATTTTGGTAATGATTTTCTTAATCATTGATTGAAATAGGTTTCTAACATTCTAGAGAAGGTGCATACTAAATTTTAAGTAATTTAGAGTTTTGATTTGAAAGTTAGCTCAATTTTAATTTTTAGCCCGTTTTTAGAATAGCAAAGCTTCACGGACCAAAAGATTCTAAATCTCTTAAGTTATTTCAAGATTTTTGATTGAGATAGGTTCTTACGACTATGATCTAACTTTGATTCAATTTTCAAGTCTTTTAGATTTACGGATCAAAAGTTTTATAGTTTTTTGAATTTGCAATAGTGTTGTTTTTTACTTATTAGATGATGAAATTATTGTAGCACTGAAATTTTTTGAATTGTTGGCTTCTTGATCTTCATAGCTTCTCATAATTATTGAAGTAAAAATTTGACAAGTACTTAAGAAAAATTTTAAAACAGCATTCACCTGCTCTGTTGCTATATCGGTCTAACACACCTATTGGCCCTTGGACATGAAGAGCAGCTGCCGGCGGTGGCGGAGTGAAACTGGCCTCCCGCCTCCCATGGACCCCATCTGAACGAAGGCCCATAGTCCAAATAGGATGCAATGCCAATGCATGATTCTTCAGTTGCCTGTTAGTTCCAGTGTTCCACCGCAAGATTCCCAGTCTTCTCGGCTTCTCCTTTTTTCTTGATGGTATGTGTGGATCTTCTCTGATTTGGTTAACTCTTTCTTCTCCTGTTTCTTGTGGCGTTGGCCTCCTCACATGATGTTCTTCATGCTGCCTTTGCTGCAAGATTGCCTTTTTGCAGGTTTTTTGGGCCTGTCTCTTCATCATCAGTGTGCCCTTTATGAAATGATTATGATTTCGTCTTTTCTTGTAGCTTTCTCACCCAATTTGCCTTCTATTTCTTCAGAGATTGGGCCTGGTAAATCCATCTCAGGGAATTCGGTGGCTTCCTCTTTTGCTTCGGTGGTTTTAGGATGACAGTTTCTTGATGCATTCAGTTTCTGGTTTTTGGGGTTCATCAAAGGATGCACTTTTCTCTTTCTGGATTGATCAGTGATACATAACCGATGAAGTATGCAAGCAATTAATGTGGTAGGGCCAAATTTGAGTTAATAACAATATAATTTCTTTTGTATTTGGTAAACAAGAAAGCGTAGTACTATATTTCTTAGTTATCATAGTCATGTTGGAGTTTAAAGATATTGTTATATGCACTTTGCTTTTTTTAATTGTCTGTACTTAGTCTCTTCATGTTTAATTCCTAGTTACTTGGCCCTCTGTTCAATTCCTGGGTGCACCATTGGCTGCTGGGTGTGCATGCACATCTACAGCTGCACAAGCACCTTCATGCACCGGATGGCGACGTCCGCCGGCTTTCGCACGTACCAACCCTACTCGAACGCCTGCATCTTCACTTGGCTCCTCAAGGTGCGGAGCCCTCTCATTTAGAGGTGCAAATAAAGTGGATAATTTTAGTCCGACTGATTAACCGAAGATTTACAGATCAATTATGGAAGTGACAAATAGATATCCCGTACGTGATAGTCGATATCCGTCCATATGTGTCCGAATGTCATGTGGTATGAGAAAGGTTGTTGTGACTTTACTTAGGAACATGATAAAAGATAGACGGATTGATGTATCTAAGTATGCAGGGAATACAGAGTGCTTTTCTTTTAACATCTTATCGATTAGTGTCTTCATGTTCGCTCTGACTGCACCCCTATTGTTCAATAAACTATGTAGAGGTGCAAAAGAAGCAGATAATTTTTGTCCGACTAACCGAAAGTTTGCAGAGTGAATACAAAATAGAGAAATGGATATCTATTTCTATCTGTATATCCGACTCTGACTCTGAGAAAAAAAATAGAGAATAGAAAATAGGATAAACGATATCTGTCTGTATTTGCTCCAATTGCACCTCTACTAGCCTCTCCTGAAACGAACAAGCTTTTTGCTAAGTAGTAAATAATCTATAATAATTAGCTTGCTATTTACGGTAGCTGTTGGAACAAAGTTCAGCCCTCCAAATGCACCCCCTAGTTGGAGGAGTATATGTCTATTTTACACTAGGCGTTAGTCACCTACCAATAGGAGAGTTCAAGAACTAATATTGGACCCACTTACCCGACTGCTAGATGAACTTATCACATGCGGAAGATGGGGAAACGTGTGTTGTTATGTCCTTGACATAACCGCCTGGCTCCTCTCATATCTCACTGACAAGAACTGTCCAAAGAACCATCTCGCGGCTATATCCGAAGGGTGAATTATTGGTAGCAATCATCCTTATGTGTGCTAATTCGTGGAAGCAATAAGGCCCTCTCCATCGGATACAACTACCACTCTTTTGACGCTATTTAAAGCTCTCTTTTGACACTATTTAAGGCTAAGTTGAGCGGTAGTACACGAAATCGATCATCTAATCCATAGTTTATTCATGCTCATTATTCTTCGTGATAATTGAACACCCCATAAATAATACATTCGGTTTCTCTCTGTGTAGCCTAGATTATAGTCTTACCTCTTTTACTTCATAAGATCAACGACTAAATCTTTGACAATTCTGAATATCATTGGAGAGACGCCTAAAGTTTTTAAGCGGACAAGAGCAGAGCGGCAAGGCAACGTGCGTACCAGGTGGCCGCGGAAGCAGGCCTGGATGGTGGCGGCCGCGACTTGCTCTCTCGAGAACTCACGATCAACAGCTGGGCCGCCTTCTTCTTCATCGACCTGCACGGCCATCGCGGTAGTAAGCGTTTGAAGCCCCGGTTCGACGACCCTAGCGCCGTCAGCCACGGCCGTCAGGCCGCACGGGCGGGATCGGGCGAAGGCACACGGTTCATCCCACGCATCCACCGGCGCGGCGTAGGCATCTTGAGCTGCGCAGCGTTGGTGCTGTGACTAAACCGCGCGGCGCAGCACGCTCATGTGGCGCCTAAGAAGGCCTTACTGGCCTCGTCCTCACCACTGCCATCAGGGCGTTCTTGGGCTTGCGCTCGACGGCTCGTGCGGAGGCAACAAAGGAGGTTGCTTCTGGCTATGTTCATGTGGTTGATTGTCTGGTGATGGCAGCGAACCAGAGACGGACAGATGGTGGGGCGACTAGCCGATCATGGAGGCACTGCAGTTTATGAGCCGGAAGAACGTGGCCGGATGAAAGCCTTGTTTGGCACAGCTTCACTAACAGCTTTATAAGTTGTTGTGAGTTGTTTTTTTACCAAACACTCTTTTTGCAAACAGCTTCATGGGTAAAACTCCTTTTTTCTGCTCTCACAAAGGAATGGGGAGAGGTGAAGCTGAAAAAAGTAGCTTTTCACAGCTCTCTCCCTCAGGCCCGCAGTCCTAGCCTCCTAGGAACCCACTGCCCCTCTGATTCACCAAAATTATACGCATTTGCCACTAGTCCATCCCGTTCACCTCTCCTGCTCACCAAAATTTCACTGCTCCTAATGATTTGACTACGAAACATAAACAAGACACTAATATTGCTTCCTAATGATTTTAATTTTTATTATTTTTATTTTAATTTTTTAATTCATACTCATTCAAATATATTATTTTTTAATTCATATGACCATATACAAACATACAACTCCAAATGTTAGAACAAGTCAGATAGACAGGGGTATCTTGGACAATTGCCCTCTCTCAGCCATGCATGAAGTTGTTGGTGAAACTATTTTGCCAAACAGTTTTCCAAAACAGATTTAGCTTCATCGATGAAGCTGCTCGTGAAGCTGAAACAAAAAAACAGCTTCACTAGTGAAGCTGAGCTGAGCCAAACGGGGCCGAAATGGTGCGATGAGCTGCGCTGCATGTCGACCCTGATCTTTTCTTGTGCAGAGTTTAGTATTGGAAGAAAATTTGACAATGGTATTGATAAACATCATCCGGATGTTTTCTTTCTAACTATCATCCAGATTTATAGCCATTAGATTAGAGATCTAACGGTCACGAATTCTCCCCGCTCCTCCAAAAAAATCTCCCCCTTCCAAAAAAAATCTCCCCCCTCCAAAAGAAGAGACTGTTGGATCTCTAATCCAACGGTCCGAAATTTGGATGATTGCTAGGAAGAAAACCCTATATACACCCATTTGACAAACTCATATCTTATCATTATATTCGTCATTTTCCACTGACACACCGATTCGTACAGACTTTTCAGGTACTGAGGTACACAAATACAAGGCCTATCATAGTATCATAATAGAGCAGCTGCAGAAACGACACCTAGTCAAGACCAACCAACGCCGGTGGCCGCGTCAGGCGACTAGGAGAGGCAGCGCAGCGAATGCAGGGAAGCGGTGGTGTCCATGGACGCGGCGTCGAACATGCCACACCGTTCATTCGCCTCGATGCCGTAGTCCATGAGAGGCCGGTGCTCGAGCTCGTCGTCGTGCCGGCGCACCAACTCAGGAACATCCAGCTCCCCCTTCCGCATGTGCGCCCACAGGAACTCCAAGCGGCTCACGTACCTCAGCTTGGCATACAACCTTCAACAAACAAGCCAATCGCTCGTAAATTTCGCGCCAACTAATTGCAGGGTCAAGAAGGATCAATGCACCGAAACGCACGTACCCTAAGCTGAAGAGGAACCGTCCAAATTAAGGCGGCCATGAAGAGCCGGGACTGGAGTCCGGGGTGCACGAAGTACACGGCGTGCAGCCTCCCCCTCACCTCGACCGGCAGGGACTCGTACGCCGCCCGGACCGCCCCGACGCCGGGGAAGTTCTCGCCGCGGTCCACGCTCGAGTGCATGTACACGACCACGAACTCCGCGTCCCCGAGCGCCGGCAGCACGCGCCTCTGCACGTACCCCTTGAGCACCGCCTCCGCCTCCCTGCCCAGGGTCCGAGCTGCGACTCGGAAACAGGCCAGTGCTTCAGTTACGATCTCCACTAGCCCGACACGGCGACACATACGAACGAAACATGCATCAACAATAGGGATACGGTGAGTTCTTGGTTACCAGGGAAGTTCTTGCCGACGATGCGGACGATGGGCCGGCCGGACTTGTCACGGCCCTGCAGGCTGATCGCCTGCTGCTTCTTCAGTACCAGCTCCTGATCGGTCATCACGTTCGTGAGAGGTAGGTCCACGTTAGGAAATCCGCTCCCGAGTTCTGAGATTTGCAGCTCTTTTTTTTTTTTTGAAGCATCTGAGATTTGCAGCTTGCGTACGTGTTTCGGGTCTTGTGGGAGTTAAATAGGCCCGCGCCGCGGTGGGCCGAGGCGGCGAGTGGTTGATCTGGGCAGTTGGTTTAGGATGGAGACGAGCGATGGGCGGTCAGGATAGGGTGCGGTGTTGGGAACGCGTGCCGGGGTATGGGACCGCGGGATCCCGCAGAATATTCGGAGGATCGTTTCGGCTGGGGCGGGGTTGGGGATTGGCACGGCGCGGGGGTATAGGGTAGACTTTAGTTTAAAGTGTGAAAAAATATCTAAGTATATAGTTTGAGTGTGTATAGCTATCATTTGGATGTTTTTTTTCTTAACTATTATTCAGATTTGAGGCCGTTGGATTAGAGATCCAAGATATTTTTAAGGAGAGATTTTTTTGGAATGGGTGGGAGAGAATTTATAGCCATTGGATCTCTAATCCAATTATCACAAATTTAGATGCTAGTTAGGAAGAAAATATCCGGATGATATTTATCAATACCTATATTTTTATGGTCCAATCTAGAAAGTGTAGATCATTTCACTACTGAGTCTGGGACGTAACTAAATTTTGGTTCTGCTACTGGCACGGCGTATTCCGTGGGTGCCTGCCCACGTCGGCCGAGCCGGTCTTTCTTTCGTGCACAAAACTGGACGTTTGAACGCGAGCGGAGTCCGGTTTCGGCTGGGGGAATGGGTGCCTTGGCCGTGTGCCGGCCGAGACGACTTGGCAGCGGCACATGACGATAAGTATCCACTCGGCTGCTTCTGATCTGGTGGCCGACCGACGGGACCTTCGAGCTGCAGCACGGTGCCGAAAGGTTTGCCGCGCTGGACTGGAGGCACCTATTCCCTTATCACACCTGTTCTCCCATCAATCCTTGCAGGTGGCGCCGCACCGTTGTTACTTTCTTCGCTGGGTTACAGCGCCTTCCCTGTGGTAGCGTCTGGCCACCACGACACTCATGTTGTCGTATTGTTGCACGGTATCGTCGCATGTGCGTTAGCAGTGGCGGAGCATGAAAATAGATTCCGGAGGAGCCGGACAAGTACGACAATCTTTTCATACTAGGCAACGTAAGTATGATTTTTTAGAAGACACACATATTTTTTAGTTATAGTTTAGATTGATAGTTTGTGTATATTGCCGTTTATATCTTACAAATAGTGAGGCAACCTAACTAAATCATACGAGCCATATAATTCACACATTTATTGTGAAGTATTATGTCGGACTAGCTATGATCCATTACTATAATATTTTCAATAATATATTATTAAAAAAGGATAAAGGGAGTAAAGGGTGCAACTGGCCATGCCAGGTATTGTTAACACTCTCACCGACCTCAGTCCCATAGTCCCATCGAGCTCTTAGGGCCTACATGTCCTGCAGAGCTGGGGTGCTATAGTAAGACCTACATCACCCACCAAGCTATGGTAGCTCTGTGGGCTGGTAGGGCCCGCTGCATGTTGCACGTCTACCTGTCTTGCCGCGCTCGGCCAGTCTCCCATGTTGGTGCTCTCCTACCGAGTTATGGTAGCGCTACAAGAGACACATATTGATTGTCGCGGCTACTGAGCTTAGAGAGGAGGCTAGGGCTCCTTTCTTTTAGGCTTATGACTTAGCTTTTTACAGTAACTAGTGTCTTTTCAAGACGAGGTCTACAAGTCGATTGTAGAAGATATTATCCTGACTTCATCTATATCGCCAAAATCACACATGAGTATCTCTCTCTGTACTCTCTCTTGTGAACAGTCAGAATTTAAAAAATTAATCCAAAAGTCATATACCACATCCTAAAAGAACTCTCCTTAGATTTACAAAAACAACATATAAGGACCAGAATTGAAAAAAATATATATCGCTCCATTGATGTATATACAACGGCTTCGAAAGAGGGAGGTGTGGTCCAACTTCCAAATACTACTAGATGCGAAAGCACAGCGCCACACCACGCTAGCTACTATGTGAATATCAAAGTAAAAGAGTTGCCGCGACATAGAGGTCTATATGCTCAAAACCGAAAGCAAGGATCTGTACGTATTTACAGGGAAAAGTAGGTTTTTTTTTAAAGAAACAAGGTCCTGCATGTAAAAAATAAGAACCTTTATGTAAGTAGATAGGGTAGCGCATTGCATTTCGCCAAACAAAAATACGTAGTTTAATGCGTTCGATCAAGCGAGAAATATTAGTCTCTATAAGTGCCTGTCGTGGTCGAAGTGCCAACCGTGGTCGAAGGCAGGCCGTGGTTGAAGGGCCGGTCGTGGTCGAAGGAGGACTGGCCGTGGTCGAAAGAGGGTCAGCCATGGTTGAAGGAGGACCAGCTATAGTCAAAGGAGTGCCGTGGTTGAAGTGGTTGAAGGGTGCTATGGTCGAAGTCGACGTCGTGGTTGAAGTTGACGTGGGCAACATCGAAGTTATGGCGAGGTCGAGGCCGTGGTCGTGGTTTAAGAGCCATGGTTGGTGTCGATGTCGTGGTCGAATTTGATGCCGTAGTTGAACGGCCGTGGTCATAGTTGAAGCATAGTCGAAGTGAAAAGTCGTGGTCAAAAGGGTTGTAGTCGAGGTTGAGGGTGCGGCACGGAGAGTATTTTTCAAGTACAACGCGCGCGCACGTAACATACACCACACACGCTCGCTCACACGCACCCGTGTGTTCTGTGCACATACTTTAATTTTATTGGAGGCGCATGGTCTTATGAGTGTAGACACGCGTTTTTCTCACCAAACGTGCACTCATGTGTACTCGTAGAAACGGTGAACACTAAAATCTGAGATTTGAATTCTAGTAGGCTGGATCACACCCATACGCCTAGATATTCGGCCACGTGGCAGCTTTGGCACATAGAGTTGGGCCATGAAACTGAAACCTGGTCAGGCCTAGCCAGACAGGGTCAAGGCGAAGGCTAGTTTGTGAGAATTGAGACCAATCCAGTTACGTTTGGGCTCGAAGCTACCTAATTGGTTCGGTCACCACTAGGCCTGCTGCCTGCAGGGGCGGAGGGCCCGATAGGGCGAGCTATGGCCCATGCCATACATCAAATTTTTGCAACGGACCTCCATATACCCCTCTATCCAATAGCAACAGCCCAATAAGTAACCCTAATCTGTGGCACTTCACCCTCAGCTGCCGACTGCCGTCTCCACTCTCCACTCTCCAGAAGCTCGGGAGGCGGGCGGGCGCCGGGCGGGAGGCGGAGGCGCCAAGGCAGGGCGGGAGGCGGAGGAGCCGAGGCCGGGCGGGCGGGCGCCTGGCGGGAGGCGGAGGCGCCGAGGCCGGGCGGGCGCCGGGCGGGAGGCGGAGGCAGCGAGGCCGGGCGGGCGGCCGGGCGGGCGACTCGGGAGCAGTCCGAGGCTCTCTGCTCTCTGGCTGCCGCAGTGGGTTTGTGGGTGGATTTGTGGATTTGTGCCGGCTGGCCGGCAGCATATTAGCATATATTAGGACTTCGGTGGATTTGTAGATTTGTGTGCTCTCTGCTCTCTGCTGGCTTGAGCAATGGATAGAAGGGGAAAGGAAAAATCACAGAGAGGTGAGGCATATATTAGGAGTGTCAATTTACATTTTGCAAATTCATAGGTCAATTTATTTGTCTATTTGCTTTTATGTGTTTAGATTTGAAGAGCTATTTTAATCGGGGTTCAAATGCCACAAACCCAAGCACTCGTGAAAGTGGAAATGTTGAAGTGGAGGTGGGAGAGTCTGTTGGTGCTGGGCAAGTGGAAGAGCTACAAGAACAAATACAATTAGGCTCTGTACAAGTGGAAGAGGTAATTGAAGAAGAGACAGTGCAAGGTGATCTTATAACTGAATTCAACCCAGATTATATTGTTTCTGATCCGGGGCTTCGTATTCCCATTGAAAGATTTGCTCCTAATATTAGAGATGAAGTTAGGAGGTCTTTCATAGCTAAGGGTCCGACTCAACCAACCGGTCATAATTCCCCCCCCCCCCCCCCTCAAGGGATAAAAGGTGCTTTCAAAAAAATTGGTTTAAGCAATATAATTGGTTGGAGTATAGTTTAAGCAATTGCCTAAGTCTCCTAGATGCAATTAACAAGATTAATATTGGTATTTCTCATTTGATTCCACTTGTCTCTTTTGTGTTGTCTACACTATATATAATAATATTAACTATGTTTGCTATTTCTTTGGCATATTATTTCCATTACTATGCTCTACAAGGTTATATGTTAAATTGGTGATATATTATTGTGATTCTTCAATTTTTGGAGGTACTTTTCAATGTCTTGCATTATTAAATATCTTTGCACTTGGATTATTGTTAATGAGTCTGATTAGTATTATAACTTGAATGGTATTGCTGTCGATCTGCCCCACCTTATTTTTTTTCCGTCCTCCGCCACTGGCTGCCTGGCCCTAACATTAGGCCGAGCAGGACCATCCCGGTCAGCCAGTTTTGCCATGCTCAGGGTAATACAACGTCTGAATATGCATCTCAGAGAGGAGAGAGAGAGAGAAACAGCGTCTGAATATATTAGGTAACAGATGATGAAGCATCAGTACAATTTTTCAGTTGTGAACGGAGAACAAGTAAAAGATCTAGTAGACAGCACGCACAGTTTGAACTTAGAACCAAATCCCTCTTATATCCCGCAAGCCACACATACTTCGTGGAGAGCACATTCCTATCCCAAACCGTCGTCCCCCAATGCCTGCAATCCTAACAAGCCACAGCTAGCCCTCTCTCTCTCTCTCTCTCTCTCTCTCTCTCTCTCTCTCTCTCCAGAAGTAACCATGTTGGCTTGCCAAAGGGTTACTTACCTAGTTCTTTGGCATTCTGCCCACCTCCTTGCAGTTTTTTTTGATCGAGATATATGCATATATACATCTTCGACCCTTTCCGAGTGTATACTGTATACTGGAGGTGGGCATACTGCCAATGGAGCTCTGTAGGCCTCCCTTGGTGAAGCCCAGATGGCATGTATCAATGGAAGTATCATCGCAGATGGATCAAAGTACCAAATCCCTCTGTGTGAAACTCTAGCTAGCTTTGCTGCCCGTTCTTGAGTGTTCTTCCATTTTGTTTTAGCGTCTTTGCAGTCGCCAGTCGTTACTCGCTAGCTGCGTGCCTGAGAGCAGGCCCTCTGATCGAGACGGTTCGGTTCTTGACACATCATTTTCTTCCTTCTGTGATCGACCTTTTCTTAACATTTTACAGTTCTTACTTGAAACCAAGTCTCTGAATCTCTGATAAAACAGACGTTTGCTTTCGTACCTGATTAGTTCTCTGCAGCCCAGTTCTTGGAGCTGTACGTACTTGTAGCTTCCATACATCCTCATCTCAGCTTATAAGAGCATGTAGTAGCATGGCCTTCTGCTAATTGGTCATTGTTCTCTCTTCCCCCTCACCTCTGCCGTTTGTTCCAGACTTCCAGTACCTCACAACACCTGTGTTGTCCCTTCTCGTCTTTCTTTCTTTCTTTCTTTGAGAATTCTGCGCGCCCTCCTTGGTTAGGTTTTTGTGCCTATGACAAGGAACCTAATGCCGAGACGTGAAATGCGTCATCCCCCCCCCCCCCCCCCCCTGTAATACTTCCAAATTTTGTCATTTTGCTTAATTGCTTCGATCGATAAATTAATTCCGACGCACATGCGTGTATGGATCCAAATTCCCGGAAAGATGCATGCCGATATGAATTCCCTGCGCTTCGTGATTCCGGTGCCCATTCATGCATATGTATGCATCATGATTCATGCATGTATATTCACAGCATGCATGGCAGCAGGTGGCACAAGGCTGAACATTACTTTCCCTAGACAAATTTGATGATATCAACTCCCCTCAAAAGTTAATCTAAAATTTCAAAATGTTTGACCTTTTTAAATTGAGTATTGATTCACGATCTATTTGAATAATTGTGTTTCTTAAGATGAAAACTTTAAAATAAGATCCTACTTGTATATATTTTGAGATTGTTTTTATTTGAAATTTGTTTCACTGATAGGTTTAAATTTGTTCACATTTACCCTACCATTGAAACATTGCAAATAAACTATTAGAACATTGCTGATGAACTATTGGACATTAAAACCAAACGCATAAAGTATTGGTGTATTCTCCTATATAACTTAATGTGTGGAGCAATGTTGATGAACTATTGGAACACCAAAATCAAACGTATGAAATATTTTATTTCAACTATTGGAACATCCAACTTCCATCCAGTCCATTCCCCATAGCTGATTCAAAATATACACGCCGAAGCATCGTCCATAAACTACTGTAATGAGACAGTTTGTCCTATTTGTTATATAATATCATTACTAAGTCTAAATATATGTAAGTGAGGTTTAGTTTTAAAGATCTTATCGTAACAAACACGATAGTTCCAACTGATCGCGAATTGACGCTCGGTTTAAAAGAGACCTCTTTTGAAATTTTGAATTGCAAACGGAACATGTCGGAGTCCGTGCGTAAGTCCGGCGAGATGAACCCAGAGTTGGACGGCGTGTGGTTTTTTTTGCCTGAGCAGCAGTGTGCAGTGATCAAGGCCTGAGCAGTGCAGCAATGCATGCGCCACCGGCCATCATGCCGTCCACGCTTCGGCATGATCTCGCCGTCCGTGATATTCTTTCTGTCGTGCAGATTAGAACCTCTTCTGAGCTTATGGACATAATCTTTTTCACAAGGCCTTCTTGACATATTGGGCCAGGGCCTATGAGGCCCATCAGGTCGAGTACTGGAAGTCGGGAACTGAACAAAAACGATGGGGATTGTGCGCAATTTGTCGCCTTCCTCGCTCTAACCCTAAGAGAGATTCTGCACAAAGCAAGGCCCCAGATAAATCAAGCGAGAGAGAGAGAGAGAGAGAGAGAGAGAGACTCCACTAGTCCACCACCAGGAAGAATCTTGACAGTAAAATGTCTGACGCCAAAGGCCGAAGTACGTAACAAAATTAGTAATCAAATAACAAATAAAATAAATGGCAAAATAAATGACTTGTAGTGTAGCACCTCACATACAGCTAAGTTGAGATAGTATCTTATATACAGCCAAGCTGAGATACTATTATGGAACATTATCGTCAAAAATAAAAAGAAATAATAAAAGACAACAGTAGAAATCATACACAAATTTAAACCTTTAAGGTACTTTATTAAAATAATCAACGGAAAGTGAAATAAGTGTTTGAAATATGAGACTGGTCCACTTCTAATCAAATAACAAATAAAATAAATGGCAAAAGTAGTGGTAAGCCACAGTGCTGAAACTCGAGTGCTCCCACCCATGCATGTTGCTATCAATCCACTGGCCTTTTACCTGAGAAGGAAGCAAGCAAGCGTGAGATTTGGAAATCTCAGGAAGTACCCAACAACGGTCGCAACACAAAGAGTAAAGACAGGTAATGCAACCAAGTGAAATAAGGGACAAGCATCATAATAAAGCAATAGATACAGAATAAATGCAACGAATATATGATACCAGAAACACTAACATAGATGGGAGACAGATATCATAGAGACTGTGTAATTAAAGATAATTATTATGTGACAAATTATAGCAAGTTATAGCAAAGGCACCGACGACCTCATCCCACACACTTGGTTATACGAGAATAGCCAGACGCATCCTTGTCCTCGACTGTATAACCGTCGACGGGGTGTAATATCCTGTATAACGAGAATGTACGGTCCTCCGTACGTTACCAGGTTGGGTGAAAATCTCCCCTATATGTGGGTAGTCCCAGTCCAGGTAACCATCAGTTCTTTATTTAGTGAATTATCCATAATGTAATTAGAAAGTCGAGTGTGAATTGAGGTAAATTTATGAGAATAATGGTTTGATACAGTTAGAACTGGAGAGACAGAATTGGTGATACAAAGCGATAGAGGACAAGATCCGATGATAATGAAATACAACCTGCAGAGAGGATACCAACTGGAGTCACATAAGGGTTGCCAATCATACAATTTTATTATATGATAAGTGATTATTAGTCAGATTAATGTACCGTAGCTAAATCCGCTAAGGCTCACGATTAATAATGAACAGTTAAAGATTCACAGAAACAACATATAAATGGCCGCCCAGTGTTAAAAGGTTACTAGTGGTTAACCTTAAGTGTGAACATGCTTATTCACTACCCTATCTACAATTTAAACATTTATTTAAATCCCTAACTACACATAAATTCTATGGTTAAACATTATACCAATTACAAGCGTTAATACTAACTAACTCATCATATTAAAATCTACTAATGCTACAACAACATACGACAAGTAATCAATATAATGCAATGATTAGAAACCACACTAAAGGCGACAGGTAATCATGAAACATAAATGTGCGAAAGAACATGTTACGGCCGCGAGGTACTTGCCTTGAGCACGCTCGACGGACACGCTGCATGATGGATCCGAGATGCACAACTGCCCAGCTGCTCCCTCAACAACTGCGTGAGAACCTACAAGGTGGTAAGGTAGACAATCGATCAGATATGATGAATTTGATAAAGGAACGACATGAGATAATTGAACTGAAAAGGAAATAGCCGTTCGGTTGCGCGAACTACCGTTTGGCCACGCCTCTGCCCCGGCCGCCACCGCTGCCGCCGCGCCATGGCCGCCATGTGCGCGTGCAGGCACCACTGCTGCGCC
Source organism: Dendrocalamus latiflorus (assembly GCA_017311315.1). NCBI lineage: Eukaryota > Viridiplantae > Streptophyta > Magnoliopsida > Poales > Poaceae > Dendrocalamus > Dendrocalamus latiflorus. The sequence continues at coordinate 9,671,538 of CM029627.1, read as the reverse complement.
GTAGCTGCCGGCCGCCGCCGCCGGCACTCCCATGCAGACGCACAGACGGGAGAGATATGTAGATTGGAACCTGGAAAAAAAACACCACAATGAAAAAAGTAGAGAGGTTCCGCTTCTTAAGGCCATGTTTAGATTATGTTTTATTTTTATTTATTTATTTATTTATTTATTATAATAATTATTTTTTTAGTGCTACATGCAGCGCGTGACAGCGACAAATCCTGTGCATGGCAACATTCTTACATCTCCATGGCGACATCCTCGTTTCTCTCAAGCGTACGTGGTGGTCTCGCCTCCTCGCTGTACGGTCGAACAATTATATATCTTTTTTCGACGAGTACAAATCAAACCCATTTTTCCTGCCCACAGACTCGTACAGGTTCAGAGTAAAGATGTCGAATAACTTAGCATGGAACTTTATCTGTCCTATAGAAATGTTTAATATAGCAAACTGCCTAACTTCTGTATGTACAGAGAGAGAGAAATGATCACCACGTGATCACATCCTGCACTCCATATAGATGTATCCTGCATTTGCTGTCATCGCGTGACTTTCTTTGTGCTTCCGCTTGTGAGGGCGCTATAAATACTACTAGGCCGTTGCATTGCTTCACCAATCGCCATGGGCTCCCTCGCCGCCGCCGCCGAGCCCTTGCCGCCGCTCCGGTACCCTCTGGCTCGCCACGACGGCGACATTGTTGACGACTACCATGGAGTTCTTGTGCCGGACCCCTACAGATGGTGAGTCTTCGTATCAGTATATGTGTTATTCACCTGTTTCCGTTCCTCTGCTATTAGCTGTTTCTCTTTTTGAAAAGCGCTCTACATGCTTGTTTGCACCTCTGCCTTCCTACAGGCCACAATAATGCTACTTCTTTGCCCGACGTGATACGTGTAGGCCGGAGAGGAACAGTATTTGTACATTCAAATCCAAAACGTTTTAAGTTTTCAGTTAAGGTGAACACAACATACAGTTCCTTTTTAGGAAAAGAAGTACTGTTTTAGGACAAGAAAACAGTCACTCGGTTAGCATTTTAGCACACAAGTACAGTTCTTGCTACATAAGATGCAATCGCTTAGGCACAACACAACAGTAAAAATACTTGCTAAATAATGGACGACGTCTGAAGAGGATCACTGATTCGTTCACTCACTGTGCTGTGGCACGCATGCGCCCCTGTATCTGTATGCCACGTGATTCTCTGAATTCTCTGCAGTAGTACTACCAAAAGCCCCACGAAGACCAATCGTACAAACCGGCGAACGTGCCCTCAATCCAGGCCACCTGTCCTAAATCAGACCGCTCAAAGATCGACAGCACAACCGATTCCAGATTGAATGGGCGTCTCTGCTATTCAATGAACATCGCCATGCGTATAACCAGATAGGTCTAGGGCCGGTCGTTTGAGCTGAAATAAGCTAGCTGGTGAGTAAAATTGTATTAAAGTTAGATAAAATTATATTATAATTGATGAAGGTTTATTTGATGTAATTAATTTAAAAAAAATTAAAAATAGAAAAAATAAATTAGTCCATCATAGACAATACAAATGAATACGAGAAAAAAGAACTAGTATGAAACTCAAAAAAGCTAAATGGTCAGGAAAAGATAAAATTTAAAAATAGTAAAAAAAATCAGAAACCAGTAACTTAAACTAAAATGAGCGGAGCCGATCAGATGTAAATTGATGCAGAGTTGAAGTTTGAAAAACCCTTACGAGTACGTACGTGATTCGTCCATTCATTTTCAGTTGGTCGAGTCGAGAACAAAGCAAGCCTTTTTTTTTTGTAGTACTTGCACGTTGTGCTGCACTGTAATTGACGTTGCTGGTTGCTGAAGGATGGAGGAGCTGGACTCCAAGGAGGTGCAGGAGTTCGTGGACGCGCAGGCGGTGGTGGCCGACGCCGTGCTCTCCACCTGCGACCACCGCGGCCGCCTGCGCGGGCAGCTCGCCGCGCTCTTCGACCACCCGCGCTTCCGCGCGCCGTTCAAGCGCGCGGGCAGCTACTTCTACTTCCACAACCCCGGCCTCCAGCCCCACAGCACCCTCTACGTCCAGGTATCTTAAACGCGTCCAAACATTCATGCTGCACGCAACATCATTGCCCCGAGAAATGACGACACTTCTGAATTGTTGTTGCATAACTGCGTCTTTGCAGCGTGGGCTGAGTGGCGAGCATGATGTGTTGCTGGATCCCAACACGTTCAGCGAGGACGCCACGGTGTCGCTCTCCATGATCGGCGTCAGCGACGACGGCGAGCACCTGGCTTACGGCACCAGCGCGAGCGGCAGCGACTGGATCACCATCAGGGTGATGAGTGTGCGCGACAAGCAGCTCCTGCACGATAGGCTATCCCGGGTGAGCTCGCAAGACCTCTCCACTGTGCACGTAACATACGAACAGTTTCACACTTTCACTTGATTAATCTAAACTGTTTGTGTGCTTGTAATAAACTGTACAATTCAGGTGAAATTCTCGCGCATCGCGTGGACTCGAGACGGGAAGGGGTTCTTCTACTCGCGTTTTCCATCTCCGAAGTAAGTGTCAATAGTAGTAGTACCCCGGTAGTTTGACGAAATAGTAGTACTTCACGAAGCATTGTTGGTGTTGGTGAGCAGCGGCAGAGATGATGGCGCATCGGATTCTGGAATCAAGACTGGTGTTAATCTCAATCACGAAGCGTATTACCATTTTCTTGGAACTGACCAGTCAGAGGACGTGTTATGCTGGAGAGATCACGAGCACCCCAAGTACATGTACACCCCTGAAGTTACAGAGGATGGCAAGGTATACAAGGCCCTCAACCTAGTACAAAGTTTTGCACCGACTTTATTCTATTGCTAGAATTGACATAAGCGAAGCTGCTCCTAACCTGATTTCTCCTGTTACTTGTTGCAGTATGTGCTTCTGTCAGTTTCAGAAACTTCAGAGCCGATCAACAAGTTGTACTACTGTGACCTTTCAGCTCTGCCTGATGGATTGCAACGCATGAAGGGAACCCATGACATGCTTCCTTTTGTGAAGCTTGTGGATAACTTTGAGGCATACTACGGACTTATCGCCAATGACGATACTGAATTCACATTTCTAACTAACAAAGATGCTCCAAGGTATAAATTGTCGAGGGTCGACATCAATAAGCCACAATCTTGGGTTGATGTTCTACCTGAAGATGAGAAGGCTGTGCTAGAATCGGCTTGTGCTGTCCATGGGAACAAGCTTTTGGTGAACTACTTGTCAGATGTCAAATATGTATTGCAGATGAGGAGCTTGATTACTGGGGAGTTGCTCCATGACATACCCATTGGCATAGGCAGTGTCAACGGTATTTCTGGTAGACGTGTCGATTCCGAGGTGTTCATCGAGTTTGCTAGCTTCCTTACTCCGGGAACCATCTATAGGTGTGATGTAAGCACTGACATTCCTGAGATGAACATATACCGAGAAATTTCAGTTCCTGGCTTTGATCGTACGGATTTTCAAGCAAAGCAGGTAAATTCCCAAAAACTTTTAGCTTCAGACCTGAACCATGTGCATTGTATTTTCAAAGTCGCATACATTGTTGTTTCTATTTCTAATTTAGTTAACCTGGCTTGTTTTTTCAGGTGTTTTACCCAAGCAAGGATGGAACCAAGATACCCATGTTCATTGTATCCAAGAAAAACATCAACCTTGATGGCTCACATCCAACTTTGCTCTACGGTTACGGTGGGTTTGGCATGAGCATGACACCACATTTCAGCGTCACTCGTATTGTTCTCATGCAGAATTTAGGATTCGTATCGTGCATCGCGAACATCAGGGGTGGTGGAGAGTACGGAGAAGAATGGCACAGAGCCGGATCACTTGCAAACAAGCAGAACTGCTTCGATGATTTCATTGCGGCTGGTGAGTTCCTCATTTCTGCCGGTTACACAAACCCAAGGAGGCTGTGCATTGAAGGTGGAAGCAATGGGGGCCTTCTAGTAGCTGCCTGCATGAATCAGGTAAGTCTTTGTGTCACACAGGTTTCAGTTCCTTGTTTACTGCAGAAAAGTGAGCAAAAAATGTTGTGGTTGCAGCGCCCTGATCTTTTTGGTTGTGCTCTGGCTCATGTGGGTGTCATGGACATGCTTCGATTCCACAAGTTTACCATAGGTTTTACCTCTCTTCCTGACAGTCACAGCTTGTTAGTTGCACTGAAAAGGTGCCATCTCATGAATGTACTAGACAACATTTGCATCCAGGTCGCGCATGGACTTGTGATTTCGGTTGCTCGGTGAATGAGGAAGAATTCCACTGGCTTATCAAGTATGTCACTGATTATTTCTCCGAACGATGAGGGGTTTTCTTCTTTGTGAGCCATTGCCCATTGGTAGTTTTTGTGCCTGAAAGCAAGTTAGGAAATTTAACCCGAGAGAGCCAAAGACTGTCGCTTGCTTGCTTCTATTGTTTTGTTTCCACGCTCCTCATAGCTGCCAATGACCATGCAGGTACTCTCCCCTCCACAACGTAAGGCGCCCGTGGGAGAAAGGCGCTGCGGCTGCCGGCGACCGCCGCCAGTACCCTTCCACCATGCTGCTGACGGCGGACCACGACGACCGTGTCGTGCCGTCGCACACACTGAAATTCCTAGCAGTACGTTCCTTGTGTTCCTTACCTTTTGTGCCTTCTTCTAAGCTGAGCCGGGAGGTAACTCGCCGTGTTTCTCATCGACACTCGGCTCGCTTCATGTGTCATTTGGCAGACGATGCAGCACGTCCTCTGCACGAGCTTGGAGGACAGCCCCCAGACGAACCCCATCATCGCTCGGATCGACCGCAAGAGCGGGCACGGATGCGGCCGCTCCATGCAGAAAATCGTAGGCGCCTGTGCCATGCTCGTTATTGTTCTTCCCACGTCGCACCATTTTCTAATCCTTCTAACTGCATCGCTCCGTTCTGTGGGTGGCAGATTGACGAAGCCGCGGATAGATACGCATTCGCGGCAAAGATGATGGGAATCTCTTGGATCGGTTGAGAGTCGAGACCTCCACGCGGTCGGCGGATTGGCAGGAGTCGGTCTGATTGGTATTGGATATGGGCGATTTTTAGCTACTGTCTACGGGTAGCTACTGTAGTGCTTGCATTGTAGCTCGCCGGGTTGCCACGGTGGCATGGCATGCACATACGACTCTTGTTACTTCATCACTGTTCCGGGTCAGGGACTATGATAAATGGTAATGAAAGTAGTAGGAGCTTCTTTTCCTCTTTGTGCGAGTTCAATACGAAATACCTCGATTTTTTAAGAACAGGTCCGAATCAAATAGCAATAATTCGAAGCACTTCTTTTTTCCATTACACTATTTCGTAAACCTAAAGTCTCGATCGTATGGGTATAGAAAATACAGGATTTTCGATCCTAGCGGGAAAAGGATACTCAATTTAAAGTAAGTAAACAGAATTCCATATTCGATCTCATAGTTTCCTATGGTGAGTAAACACCATTCCTCTTCTTCTGGATCTTCTTCTTCATCAATCATGGGTTCCTTGCCCTTGGATTCCTCATCAATTACTTTAGGCTCCTCCGGGACGTGTGGTACTGGTCCTTCGAAGAATGTACGGTATTGAGGCGCCGTCATTCTCCTATGCTTGTTGGAGCCTTGGGGAGACTCGCCACATCTTGACGCTTCACCTTGCTCTTTCTGTTGATAATGTCGCAAATACTGTTTTAGAAGCCAGACCTCCTGCTGAGCTGCGTATAGTTGAAGATGCATATCCTTGTTTTCTTCCGCCATCCGGCAATACTGGCTCTCCTGGCATACGATAAGTAATGCGGCTTCCTTGATTCTAGGATCATCTTCTGGGTCCAGAGGTGGAAGTGAAAAGCTATGCCCTCCTTCATCTTCCTGTGGAATGAGGTGGAATGGCGACTCATCGAATTCTGCATTGTAATAGCGGCGGAGATACACCACTGCTTTCCTTGCCACATCCTGAATGGTATCTAACTCCTTGATGCGATATGCTGTGAACTTTCGCCGAACGTCTGGCCTCAAAGGTAGTGGTTCCAGGTATACCCATGCCTTCCACTGGCATATCTTCCCATGGACCATTAATCCTCTCGCATGGAACACCGGGCGATGCTGCTCAGTCGCATACAGGTACTTTTGCATCCTCCATAACCGAGATGCCCAACCAAGCAGAGCTCTTGGATTGGGGAAGTCATGACGCTGCATCTGTTCAAATCGACAAATTTTGAGATTAGACAAGAATTGATATAAATATTTTTAGAAATCAAACTTAGCTAATACAAGAATAGTATAGGCGAGAAAAAGGAATATACAAGAATATTACTAGAATTTTGGGTAAATCATTTTTATAACTAAAATAATTTTTGTAAAAATCCCTAACATACTTAGGGTCATCCTACGGTCAAGCAAACGGGCTCTGATACCACTCTGTAACACCCCCATTTTTGGGAGCGTTATGAATCCCTCGCAACTGCCCAGGATTGTTCAGTTGCGAATTACATCATTCGAGTGTATAACATTGCCAACGCAAGCTCAACTACAAAAGTCGACTTTATTACAATAAAAGAGCTTAAAACCAAGTTTCACAGTAGGGCCAACGGCCTTCAGGTATATTACACAAAAAGACACCACATGCATGCTTGAGCGGAGAACGACCATAATCCCAAGCTTCTTCCATTTCGTAGAACACCACTTCTTCATCTTCACCTGATTCCTCAAAGTTGGCAGATTCTGTTTATGTTTTTAGCAAGTATGAGTACAACTACCGTACTCAGCAAGTCACACGGAGCTTAACATTAACTATATGCATGATATAACAAGTGAAGGGAAGACATGTTTATTATATCTATGTGGATGCAGTTTTAGTTGAGAATCAAATAAAAACTTGAAAAGTAACTTCATTAAGGTAAAGGGGTTTTCAAGCGTGATTATCAATATTCATCATTACCAAACCATTCTCAATTCTACTTATGTTTTGTTGTTGGATTCACCCATTAAACACAGCTTCATTCACCAGAAGCACGGCGTATTCGAATACAATTATTTCATGACTCTGCAGAGTTGCCCTGCTTTACCCACAAGATCTCTCAACTCCCGTGACAAAGTTAAGAAAACAAGATTGTTCAATGTTCAATTCTTTATATAGCCTCTACCCAGTAGGTCCTAGATCTCCATAAGCTCGGATGACCCCACGGATCTCATCCGACTCATAACAGTCCTACTGTTGTATGGTTAACCACCTCCCATACGAACTCACCCTCGGACTTCCCCCGCTAGTTGCAGAGGTTCAATTGAACTTGAGCAGTTATTAAACCAGGTTTGACAAAATCAACGCTTGTGGTTGGGCGGGTACTATGTTCTTTACTCAGCATAAGGATCTAGTCCTTATATTTTTATCCGAGGCATTATCCATGCACAAACCCATATTCAGTACACCCTGTACTGCCACCAATCCACAACCAAGCCTCCACCCTAGGGTAAGGTCTTCGGATCCACCTCTATGATCCTCGTTTACCCTAGATCCATATTTTCAAAATTCTAGACAAATACTAAGATTCTTAATAGTGAAAAGATTTTAATGGATTCCTAAGCTATCATGTTTATATCAATATTTTATTTAATACTACTATGTTTTATCAACATGAATATGGTCATCAAGTTAAACGAGGCTTTTTCGGGTGGTAGGTCATAACTAATAAGTCATGTCATTTTAAACAATAATTATATAAAAATAATGACTTAAAAATATCATAATGAAAATACTGATAAATAAATAAATAAAGACAAGATAGGCTTAATATGATCAAAGTATGCACTGACTTGCCTTGCGAGTCTATGATTTCAACTAGTTCGAACTCCTCGGTGGGCAGGGCCTGAATCTGGGCTTCTCCTTCCGGCTCTTGAGGAACTTCGACGTCGGAGGCTAATACAAAAGCAAATTAAAACAAATCAATTCCATGCTCGAAGGGTTGAGCTAGGAATAAAGAAACAAAATCCGATAAAATTCAAATAAATTGGGATTTGGGCTTATAGGAGGGTCATATGGGTAAATGGGCCTGAGATTTGGGTTGACGGGCTCGAAACGGATCTAGGGAGTACCAACATGTATTTTGGGCCTTGGGTCGGTTACTGTTCATTGGGCTTAGTCAGCACTATTCATCGAGCTCGAACCCGACGCGGCTAGGCGGCTCGGTCGGCCGGAACGGGTGCGGCTGGCTCAGGTGGACGGACTCGGTTCAACCGAGTGGAGGTGGCTCGGCCGGTTGGAACGGGTGTGTTGGGCTCGGGCGAAGTGGCTTGGCTCAGCCGGGTCAGGGTGGTGCGGTCGGAGGAACATTGCGCACGCACTATTCTTCTTCCCCAAATCCACGCGCGCGCAGAAGAACAGAGGAGAGAAGCGGCGGTTGGCGGCGGCGGTAGAGTGTGCGGCGACGGCAATGGAGGGTATGGATGGGTTCGTGGGAGGATGGTGGTTCCATTTTCGATAGCGGGAGGTCCGGCGGAGGCGGCTATCGCCGGCGGCGAGCTCCTCCCATTTGCGGCCATTTTTGAGATTGTGGGCTCATGGTGGCTTCCTAGGGCAATTAGGCCGGTGCTTGGGCATCACTAGGGTTCGGGTAAGCTTGGAGAGGAGTTGGCCGAAGCTCGGGAAGTCCAGGTTGGGCTGGCCACAGTGGTCGGTTTTGGTCGTGGAGGGGTGATCGGCGCCGGGGAAGAGGGGCTTCGTGAGGCTAGGGCGATGATTGGGGCGTGCTTCTGGGTTGTCGGTGAGGCTATAGACGAGATGAACTGGAGAATGATTGATCGGAGAGGGGACATCGGGTTAGGGCTCAAGGATGGGGATTTTTGTGATTACCGGCGATGGGGACGACAATGGGGGCGTCGGGCGGGTTGTGGGGGTTGATGACTTCGGCTAGAAGGGCTTGGCCGCTTAAATAGCAGCTTGGAGGCGGTTCGGCACCGTGCTTATCCATGGCGGCGAAGGCGCGTGGCGGCCGGCGGCGTTGCCACACCCTGGGGTCGGTTCGGAGGTGCCAGGGCAGTAAGGGAAAGGCTGCGGGGAGCTCTGCCCAAGCTATGGAGGTGGCGAGATCAGCTAGTGCGGGGATGCGGTGGCGTGCGCAGAGGAGATGGGCGGCGGCAAAAATAGGACACGGCGGCGGCAATGGGTTGGCGTGGCCTGCCACGGTCTGGGGGCGGGTACGGCGGCCGACCAACCAAGCGGAGCTGGCGGGGAAAAGCACAGGCGAGAGAGTCACGAAGAAAGCGTGAGCAGCGGCGGGATTTGGAATGGTGGTGATATTTTCGGACAAGCATAGTGCTAGTAGTTGCTCCCTCTCCAATCCTTTTGTGAAGGCAGAGATTAGGGTGGTTTTTGGTTGAGATGAGTATGGATTAGGTTGATGGGGCAAGAGAACAAAGCAAAAACGAAATTTGAGCTCAAATTCAACTTTTGAACTTTTTCAAGTTTTGGTTTTGTTTCAAGTACATTCTGTACTGAGGTAACATTACATTTCTTTGTGGGTATGCAGGTTGATAAGTTGCTCAAGAAAGTTGACAACCGGTTGATAAATACCAAGTATAAAACTCCACATAGATATAGCTAAAGAAATCTAAATATCATATGCTTAGCTATTGGAAAAATGACTAAAAGAAATAGCTACAAACAAAGCTATTAACTATAAGGACCAAACTATTAACTCTTTGACTGGAGTAAAAGAAGCATATGAAGCTAGCTTTTAACCAAAAAAGTGCCTAGTTCTACAAACTAACGCAAGCTCTATGTTACTATCTGATTCACATTGAACTATGACTGATATTAGCTCAAAAAACAGATCACGAAATGCATATATTTCTAAATCCACATAAATATTTATGTGGAGCTACTGAGTTTGAACAAATAACTAGTGGTAGTTACTGAGAAATGGATATGATTTCTTCCTCTTCGCTTCCTCCCTGAGCTGGCGCTCCTCCTCCAGCTTCTCCTTTCTCTTCTCCGCCTTCCTGGCTCTTGACCCAGCAAGCACGAGGCAACCACAAATCAGAAAAATTTTGAACAAAAGTTGAAGCCAAGAACGCAAGAGGGAAGGAGAGAGGCACACTTCTTGGAGAGTAGGAGAGAGGTACACTTCTTGGAGAGTTGCAGCTCATCGCGGCCCGCCAGCTGCTACTACTGCTCCCCATTGCCTGCAGAGAGCCCCACAAGATTCTCCACGAGGGCCGCCGCGCCCGGTAATGAGACCTCAGTTTCACCGACCGCCATAGAGGGCAAGTCGGGGCTCTCGAGTCCTCGGTAGTCAGTTTTGGTCCGGCGCAGGCGGCGGCGAGGTGGAGGCGAGCGGGGGAGGTGGCTAATCGATGATGGATTGCGTGGCCGAGCGGGGGAGGAGGCGTAGCGAGGCCGTGTAATGCCCCCGTTTCCAGGGGCGCCAGGACCCGGCATTCCGCAACTACCCAAGCTTGGCCAGTTACGGAGCGTCGAGCGAGAGAATATCATCACAGAACATGCTTACAGCAAAAGAGTCAACTTAGATTACAATATAAGTTTTACCAACCAGGTTTTACAGCAGCGGGCGTGCCAGCCCAAAATATATTACAATACACAAAAAGCCAGGAAGCTCGAGCGCAACTGAGGCCTAGAACCACGGATCCTCGTCGAAGAACGACTCTTCAGGGGCATCCTCGACTGGCTGACCTTCACCAACATCTTGAAACTCTGAAGGGTTTTAGCAAGCTGTGAGCTATCCAGCTCAGCAAGTTACAAGGGAAAACCTTAATTTAGCTAGTTTGCATGGATCACCAAAGGTGGGAGCATACTTGTTTTATTAACTTGAGTGGGTGCACTTTTATTTGTAAACACTTTTTGAGAAGCTAAAACCATAGACTACTCCTTAAAATTAAGGGGAGGGGGGTTCTGACAGATTAACCAGCTAGCCAGTTTAAGACACTTGAGAAGACTATTTTTGCCTCGCTGTTGGAATTACCCAATAGACACAGTTCCATTAACCGGGAGCACGACATATTCGAATACCTTTTTATTGACTCTGTAGAGTTATCCAACTTTACCCACAAGCATTCTTAACCCTCATGACTAAGTTAAGGAATCAAGTCGTTTCACTGCTCAATCCTTGGTATACACTCCACTTGATAGGTTAGGGGCTCGCACATCCTCAGGTATCCGCTGGCCAGCACGGAACGCCAAGCCCGAGTTGTGGAGACCTATCGTTGTCTAGTCTGGATCTGCCGATCCACACCAACTACCAATGTAGGGTTTCACTCGGGTTGAGTAGCTATTAAACTAGGGTTGATAAGTCAATACCTGTGGTTGAGCGGCCATTATGTCATTTGCTCGGCGCAAGGTCTAGATACCGTAATTTCCAACTTTCCAAATATATCAGCTTGTGCCCACAACCTTAGTAGTGTAAAACTTGCATGAAAAGTAAATACTACAAGTATTTATACCATATTTAAAGCAATTCTAGGGTTGACAAAAGGTAGGGCTACAATTCAGTATGGAATTTGTCGGTGGTGGTCATTATCTAAATATCATGTCATTTTAAACATTTTATTTTAAGCAATTAACATTTCACAATTAACAATAATGCAAATACCATAAATACATAATTTAAGTGGTATGGGATTCAACATGGTCAAGGATTTGTAACTTGCCTTGATACTCGACTAGCTCAGCAACCTCGTAAACCATGCTTCCTTGATCTTGCCTTTGCACCATCGCCTCCGGAAACTCCGAAGCTAGCGCAAATACATAAAATTAACATAAGTCCAGCTTGAGCCTAATCAAGCGAGGAAAATAAATCTATGAAAAAGGAATAAAATGCATAAAGCTCAAATGGGGGATTTTTGAATTTTTCTAGGAGGAATTTGGTGGATTGGAGGCCAAAAATGGATTCAAGGCATCAAGATGAACACAATGGTGTAATTTGGGATTTTTCTAGAATTTTCTGAGATTTTATTTGATTTTCTGGATTTTTGGAAATTGGAAATTCCTTATGAACAGTGTCGGGCCAGCCTTTTTGCTACAGTGCGGCCCGAGCACAAATTCGACCTGCGTGGCCGAGCGGCCTGGGCCTAGCACGCGCGCGCCTCCCCACACTGGATGGCCGAGGTTGACGCGTGGCCAGTGCTGGCGGCACCGATGAAGCGAGGACAAGCGCTCCGGATGAGGTTCGGTAAGTAGATCGAACTACTGAGAAGTGTCGCCATCTGATGGCCGACGTTAGATGGCAACGGAGGCGAGGAGGGTGGAGATGCGTCCACGTCACTGGGGGGTCGTCTTCAACCTCCCGCCGCTCGCACAGCGGAGAGACAGAGGCGTGAGTGCCTCTGCCCCACGGCGATGGTGAGGGTCCCCAACGGCGATAAAGGGTACCAGTGGGTAGCTCTCGGCAAGGGGTTTCCATTTTGGGGTTTTGGGAGGTGCGAGGATCAGCGATGGTGGCTGGCGGCAGAAGGGGAGGTTTGGGCTTTGCGGCGGCTCAAAGGCTCACCGGCGGCCCTTTAGCTAGGTGGGAGGCGGTTTGATGTTCTACAGCGCGTGGGGCTCACAATGGCGGTGGCAGATTTAGCTGGGAGGCTTCCAGGAAGGCTATCCACGAGAGAGCACTTCGGCTGGCGGCGAGCTTCAACGCCAGGGCTCCACGGGCTTGCACCTAGCGGGAGAAGTTCACCAAAGTGATTAGGGGGCAGAAGGGGTGTTCTCGGCAGGAGGAATTGAAGTTTAGAGGAGGGAGGGAGGGTTGGCTTACGGCGGTCACGGGCTCAGGGGAAGGCGGCGACGGAGCTGAGGAGCAGTGGAGCTTCTATCGGCAGCTCACGGAGGCGATTGAGGGTCACAGGAGGCTAGCTGTAAGGTGGACGAAGCTCTGAAGGCACGGGACAAGTGGTGGCGCATTTAAGCTCCAGCGGAGGGAGAAAAAAGAGGAGAAGAGGGGATGGGGCGCGGCACGGGCGGTCAGCAGAGGGGACGGGGAGTTGCTGAGGAGTCGTATCCGAGCAAAAGGGCGATGATGTAGCGCTACGGCGAGAGATGGCACGCAGGGGCAGGCGAGCAACCGGGATGGGCGGCAACGCAAAGCGCGGGGAGAGAGATGGAGCCGAGGCTGACGGGTGGGGCCGCGAGGGGACGAGACAGCGCGATCAACGGCGACGCCGCACGGTCTGTTCATATTGTTCATATTGATTTTTGCTGATAACTTTTTGGTTTTAGTTTATGAATAGTAACAGCTTGTAGAGAGTCGTACAGAGAGAGAAACTCGCGTGCAATTTTGGCTGATATAAATGAAGTCACTACAGTATGTACTACGATCGATCAGTAGACCCCGTTTTGAAAAGACATACTGTTTAAAAGTGAGATACTATAGAAAAAATTATTTAGAGCAGAAAAGGAGTTTTTAGAAGTTAATATAAGCAGAGCCAAGCTTATCTAAAAGGGCGAAACGTGCATCTATGTGACAAGCAGCACGTGTACAGAAGAAGCTTCTCGCAAGCGTACCCAACCTGGACACCGTCCCTGGTCTGCCAATCGACACCCCTCGGCCTCGCACCCAGGAATCCTCCCACAGATCCCATTCCAGAGCTGCGATTTCCCCACAACCCCGCACCCCAAACCCACGCCACGCAACCGGCCACCGCACGCGCGACGCGATGCCGAAGAAGATGGGCGTCAACTCCAAGGCGGAGGCTGCCCGCGAGCGCCGCTCCGCCGCGGAGGCCGACCGCCGCGACCGCGTGGAGCGCGCCAAGGAGGAGCAGTACTGGCGCGAGGCCGAGGGCCCCAAGTCCCGCGCCGTGCGCCGCCGGGAGGAGGACGCCGAGAAGCGCGCCGAGGCCGCCGCCCGCAAGGCCGAGAACCGCCGCATCGCCGAGGAGGAGGCCGCCTCCGCCTCGGCCCCGTCCAAGACCGCCGCCCGCAAGGCCGCCCGCGTCGGCGCCCCAGCGCCCAAGGTCACCGAGGCCGACCTCGCGCGCCGCCGCGAGGAGGAGCGGATCCGCCTCGAGCGCGAGGCCGAGGCAGCCAAGAAGCGCGCCGCGCGAACCGCCGCCGAGGAGGAGTACGAGAGCGTCGTCCTCGTTGCCAACACCAACAGGGACGACTCCATCATCGAGGCGCGGTCCGTCGACGAGGCCATCGCGCGGATGTCGCTCGTTGACTCGGAGGCGGCTCTGCCCGCCGACAAGCACCCCGAGCGTCGCCTCAAAGCATCTTTCAAGGTACAACTGACCAAATGTTGGGAAAGTTGGGATTTTTAACTGAATTGCTTCCTAAATGTGTGAAATTTTGTTGAATTATACTATGGTTATAAAGAAAATAGATGTCTGTGCTACTGTACTATAATTGTAGGAACAATATGTTTGCCGATTGGATGTGACCTGTAAGAAAATGTGAGGATTAGATAACTTGTTGTCGTAACACAATGATATGCATCTATATAGTCTGCCTGTTCCTTTTTTAATATTCTCATGAATGTGATTAATTAATTTTGAATAATTTCTGTAGAGATAAGAGGGATTAGTTGATATCAGATCAGATTGACTAATTTATAGAACTAGCAGACTCTGTGAACACAATGAATGGAGAACCATTTATGGTAACTATCGGTTGTAGACCTGTAGTTTGCACTGTTAGTGTTAAGTCATAACTGATGAAAGTGATACTATTTGAGGGTTGAGATCTGTTTACATGAAGATGTAACAAAATAATGAACTAATACTAGAGTCCATGGCTATCAGGCTATGTCATGTGTTCCCCTTCCCCCTCTACTCTATTGTTTCCATGTCTTGGTGTATGCACATGTATGAAATAAAGCATTGCAATCCAATTGCTGGACTCAACATGGTATCACAGTAGGTGAAATGTAATGATAGTCAATGGCGGATGGTCCACTATGTACCATTGACTTTTGACTTGCAATAATCTTATGTTTGATGTGGTTCAAACACAATCTAACACAATTCTTGGGAGATTAGATTATTATTTGATTGTTTCACTTGCTAGGGTGTGCTGTTGTGTATAATCATGTTAAATTTGCAAAATTAAATGTTGCTTGTGAAGTTGTGATACATCAAAAGGCATTTAGTTGTACTGTTGATTTTTTCGAATACATCACTATAACATTTGGTGCTTGAATACATTTGGAATAATACCTGTGACAGGCATTTGAAGAGGCAGAACTCCCTAAGTTAAAAGAAGAAAAGCCAGGCCTAACACTGAAGCAGTACAAAGACATGATATGGAAGCTATGGAAGAAGTCTCCAGACAACCCTCTTAACCAGGTTTGCTTGCATAAAGATATTTATTATCGCCTGTCCATGCTAACAGACTACTGAGCAGTTAAAGATATTCATGGCCTAGGTTACATTTGGTCTATATGAATCTGAGAGCTGTAGCATAAAGACATTTATTTGAAATTGTGTCACCTAAATGTTTTCCCCCAAAAAACATGGTGGTGATTTATCCATCACATCTACAGAAGAATAGAAGCAAGCTTTGAGAAGAATAGAAGCAAGCCTTGAGACATACGCAACTCTGGAAAACATCACATCGAAATAATATCCTTCATTGGCAACTACTTTACTTAAGCAATAATTTTTGACATTTGTTATAGACTTGTAGTTTGATTTAGGAAAGCAGAAGTGTTTAGCATGTGATAGCATGTACTGTTTAGAATACTGTATTGCCAGATCTCTGATAAATAATTATGTGCAGGCTGCTGAGTAATGATGCTTTCCTACTGTATCATATACTTCCCTAAGGTAAGTTTTCATGGCTTAAATGGGCATATTTTATTGCTGCCAATTTTCTTGAACAGTAATATAATATACCTTTCTTTCTTGTGCAGACCTGGGCTCCAACCGGGACTGAACTGCATCGGATCGGTATCTTTGTTCTTGAACTGAATGGCTTGCAGATCTTGAACCAGAGATTCCAGTTTCTCAGCTAATAATTAGCAATTGTTGCAGTGTATAAATTGAGAGCTCTTTTTATTAGAGATGTTGTGCGGCTTTGGTACTTAAATATGGTTGGGGCATGTTAGTAAATCGAATTTGCACTTTTGAACTATTGATATCGGGGCTGGACCAAGATAGCTATGCCTTTGAGTGAAACTCTTTTATCTTTCGTGGGAGTGCTTTCATTTGCTCATTACGTTTCAAAGATGCAGGCGAGAAGAATGATTCAGTTATACCTTTGTGTGAGTACTTTCATTTGCTCATTACGTTTCAAAGATACCGGGGAGAAGAATGATTCAGTTTCTTTTTGGGAAAATCCACAATATAAAAAAGCATGATGTTAGTACTTGGCATCCTTCACGTATGATTTGTGGCTTATGTTATAGTAACTAGTTTTCAAACAATACATTTTTTAAGATAGAATTAACAGAAAAATTGTAGTAAAAAATATATTAAGTTTGGTTGTATCGGTCAAAATCATATATAACTATTTTTCTCTGCATACTGTCTCGAACAAGCAGAATTTAAAATTTTAAACCATAAGTCATAGCCCAAAAATAACATATCCCTTATTTGGAGAGTACCAGTATCAATGTATATGATTGCTCGGTACAACAGCAGCAGACAACGTTACAATGCATTAGGTAACATCTGTGTTATCATTTTCTCGTTACAACAATATTAAGTAACGTTGAAGCCGAATGAAATCAAATCGACGATGTTCTCTGCATCATGAACAAATATGCAGCTCAGCAAAGTGCATTTTATGACAGTAAACATGATATAGCTCCAATAACTAGCAATATTAACGGACCAAGAGTCAAAAGATATCAGGAAGGCAGCAGCATTAGTGTATTACTGCAGGAAGTCCATCTTAACGTCAGTGACGTCGAGTTGCAATATCTCAGTTCTGCAACTTAACATGGCACCAATACTGCAATAGCAAGGGAAGTGCAAAGAAGCCTGTTAGGAATTATAACTGTACAGCAAGGTCGTGAATTCAATTTGAAACCATCTTTTCCTAGAGAGGTGAATAAAGTTCGTGGATGATGGAATGATCGGCAAATAACTAAATACGCATTACATGATTTTGTTTTTGGAGGGGGGTAAATATAGACAAGGATACCTTGGGTGCGTGCGTCCAAGATCGCCGTGCACAAACTCCTTAATGTATGTTCCAGCCTGTAAACACACAACAGAACATGAATGTAATAGTTGATGCATTCCCCCAAGCGATATTCACATAAGCATCCAACAAATGCAACATTTTCTCACCAACATACATAACCAGAATATACAATGACAGATAGCCTAACAAAATTGGCGACATAGCTACAATGCTTACCTGAGTGCATAGATGCAACAAGTAATAGTTTGAGCTACCTGCAACTTTCTCAATCTCCATCCTGATTGACAGATGAATTGCTTTTTCTCAGATGAATGAAATATAAAACAATGGATTACATAAGCCGGAATCAGTCTCACCAATGTATAATCCGTTTCCGCTCTAATGGGCTTCTACGATGAAGGACTCTTATTGGGGTCTTCTGTACGATTTCCTACAGAACAGGCAATAGAATATGCCATCATGTATGCTACATAAGAGCATAGAGAACGCTGACTTAGTTTGCAAATAGCAGCATATGAATACCAAAGAAAATCAGTAAGCTTAGCTAGGATATCAACCAATGTCTCCCAAATATACTTGTGGCAAAGAAGCAGCTTGTGGAAGTGCATGCATTCACTGAGAAAGAGAACATCTATACTGGCACTGAAAAGAAACAAGTCTGGGCATACTTCTTCTCACATCACTAGTAGCTAACCGACAAACATGTAACCATGAAGATCTGAGAAAATTCCTATATAAGATATGTATGATTGAGAAGATCTTCTACAAAAGTTTAATGCATACTCAAGGTCATGACCACAAGAACCGCTGACAGTTTAAAGTTATACAAGGATACAAACAAGAATCGTCAGATGATGAGTGTCTGTGATTGACTACCCACACTTCTTTACAGTAGAGACCAGGCTTATTCTGCAATCTGAACTACCTGTGTTCTGGTAGCAACTTAATCAGACCTCAGTAATCCAGAGCACATGGCAACACATTGTCCATGTTAAAACCTAACTTATCCAACAAAACAATCAAATAACAACATCAATCAACATTGATAGGTTCCAAGTAGTTAGCAAATCTGGCATACCATATCTTTCATAAGAGAAATATTATGCAGGTCATCGTCCGTCAGTGGGCGAGAAGTCCATATAAGGGCAGCATACTGCTTCTGCACACAGAAAGCACACTTAAGCCTTGATAATCAGCAAAGGTTATCAACAAGGCAATGTATAGCTTCAGGCAATAATCCAATTTGTGACAACTATGTATTGCTTCAGGCAATAATGCAATGTGACAGAAAAATGAAAATAAGAACAAAATTTAACACTAGCATTTCGGCAAAATGATATTGTCATCAACTGGATAGAGTACCTGCTTCTCTGCTTCTCCTTCACGCATCATGGTCCATATTTCACTGCCTACCAACTTGAGATTTCTAACTCTGACCTACAAAATGCTGAGACATAAGCACATCATATGCAATGTAAGTGCAGTTTCAGTTTTTCATAATCTTTAGAATGCTGATTCAGTGTCAATTTCAGTTCTTACATATTTCATTTCAGAACTGTTAATCGTCTCTGCAATTTGTTGAACTTCAACTGCAGATGGAATAGATCGCACATTCAGGACTTCAACTAGAAATGGACGACCAGATCCAAGCATTCGTACCTGCATAGATGATACATTTAGCATTAGCAGATACCAGTAGCCACAGTTTCCACAGTTTTAAACCATAACATTACATCAATATCTTCTCTTCCAGCAGCATGGAACTTGTAGCCATCACCTCTGCAGATGGCACGAACATCCTCCCCGATTATTTCCTACAGAAGGGTATGGTGAAGTTCAGATGCACTGCCTTTTCTTCGGTTGAGAGAGAGGGAGAGACGGAGAGAGGGGAATGTGTTTTACCTCAACTGATGCTTCCCCCATTCGTTCATCATCAATTATCCAACATGACTGACTGACATTCCTTGAAAGCTGACAAGGAGGAATAGTAACATGAGGGAAACAGAACCTATTTGAATATCACAGCATCAAGTTCGATGCAAGTGCAAACACGCAAACACACCTGTAGTTTGTTTATGTGTATTAAGTAAACGGAAACACATACCAAGAGGCATATTGCATAATTGATATGGAGGTGCAAACGGCACCATTCTTTTAATTATTTTCTGAAATAAAATTTATTTTTACATGCAACAAAAATATTGTTGTATTTTTCATAATAGCTAAGAGTTGGGCATTTGTACTACCATCAACAAGTTTGCCCGTGATTTATACAGAACTACATAATTATCAGCCAAGTCACCCTTCAAGAAAGCAGCAGCTAAAAATATTTTTCATAAGTATGCAGTTAGAGGATTAGGAATAACAAAAAGGTGTATTATATACTATTATTGACCTTCTGTTAATGTTAATGAATTACGCAAGTTAAAACCAAGGTTAATTGAACATGCATACCTTTAAGTATCTTCCACCAATATATATGGGCGATCTTAGGCAAGATATCAGAAGATGGCAAGGTTTTAACACCTGAAGGGTGAATCAAATGAGTTGGTCTAAAAATTAGTAAAATACGGAGAACTCCTTTAACAAATCAACATAATAATAGAAGATTGGGCACCTTTTCAGGTGGCATTTGGAATAAACTACAAAACTCTTGATCTTGAATGGCATCAAGGGTCTTCTGGATGTTTGAATCTGATTCTATCTGCTTATCATCGACTGTTGAATTCCTTTTGCGAGGCTCACCATAAGTATCAGTTCCATCTCTTGACTCTGTTAACACACCAGGCAAATCATCATACAGATGACTAATCTGATGCATCCAAAAGCAGGAATGAACTAGCATGTTAAGGAAAACGCTCATAAGCAACTCGATCTATTTTTTCAGTGAGGTCCATAGCCGATACCTGTTTTTCGTTTACGACCACGGTCATTTGGCAATAAACATTGAAGCTTTTGTGAAGCATCATCATGAGTATATGTTAAGCGAATTCGAAATGAATTGCTACTGTGTTTAACATTCTGCACAAAGTTAGTCCACCACATTGAGATAATTAGACAAGCAATGAAGCAATTGCTCGCTTTAGGAGATATTATTGTCAGCACTCCAGAAAATAATATACAGTCACAAAAGCACTTCACCATTTTTTTCTCGAGTGATGGTACTATCAATAACCTCAAGGCCTCCTTCACTGGCATGGTTTCTTGAGAAAATATCTTTTCCTTGAACCAACTCTCACTGCCATATTTTTGTTTCATATACAGCCTATTAAGGCAAAGTCAACACATTATGGACACATTTCTTTTTTTTATATATATGATTAATGTAGTGCTGTCTTCATGAACTATCAATCGACGATGGTGCAGAAAAACTGAGATAAAGATTCTTAAGTAGATATGTTTACCTAATGGCACGTTCATTAGCCGCTATAACTGGTGGCAGAGAAATTTCTAGAGAAAACTCATTAACTTGGTAATTCTCCCTTTCTACAACTTGAGATACCATCAAAGTGATGTTATCAATAGGAGAAACGCCATGGGATGGTTCTCTGCCTTCATCTTGATGGCAGGAGGGCAGCAATACTCCAAAGCAAATAGAACAGTATGCCTCATCCATTGACAAACATGAACAAGATCCACTTTTTATGGAATCATCACGCTCTTCTAGAAATGAATGCAAAACTGATGCCGCAAGAGATGTGCATGAGCAGGCAGGGCTAAAGGCTCCAGACAGGCGAAGAATGCATCGCACACAAACCTGCAATAACAAACATAAGTTATGTTGACCATTTTTCTCCACTTATGAATATAAGAAATTAAGCAGAAACACATTGGGTGAAAAGTACATTTTGAATTTGAAAAAAAAACACAAGACAACTAAATAATGTGGACAATCAACCTCCCAAAGCATGCTTCCTAGGCGTTAAGCAACAAAGTGTTTCTCACTACTTCACTTTCTCCTAAACAAATAACCAGAGCTTTCTCTTACCGTTTCCAATTGTTGCTGAAAAGAAAAATCACAAGTAATATCAAAAGAGGCCACATCACTGACAAAACCTCCATTCCTTCTTCACTACATATGCAATCCAGAAACCAATGTGCTAATGAATCGCATAGAGCCCCAAGATTTAAATCTAAGAGAAGACACAAATTTCTGAATCCAGTCCTCACCCACCCTACAATCCTACAAGTAACCTAAAGCTTCCTACGAAAGCATAGTTGCTGAAACATTGGACCCCATCAGTAGGTAATGCTCACTAAGGACAGGAAAGTAATTGTTTCCGACTAATATAACGCCAAAGACAGACGCAGAAGAACACTAGTAACATCAAGCATATGAATGATAGTTCATTCTAAGTTTGCTGTCTCAATTTTCTCACACATTCTGGAATTTTCAGCATGACGTGAGAGGCTGAGAGCATCAGGAGGCCACCGCACGAATCCGCGGCTTGTCTCAGCACAAATCTAAACTCTAAAGTTCCAAAGAGTTCGTGCATAGGTGAAACCGAATTGGGGGAAAACAGGACGCGGGTAGGACTGGGGAGGGAGGAGCCGAACCCCGACGGAGAGGAGGTGGTGGATGGCGTGGAGCGGCGGGAAGGAGGCCGCCGCGGCGCGTTCAAGTATGCTCCTCGCCTCCGCCTCCGCCTCCGCCGCGGCGTTTGTGGTCGTCATGGAGGCGTGCGGAAGCTTGAGATTGTCGCGGTGTGTTACGGGTTAAACCCTAGCTAGTACCCCCAAGGATGGGAAGAAAATTCAACGGCGGGAGGGCGTCAAAAATGGGCTTCCTGTCCCCACTCAATATTCCCCTCCTTATTCCCTTAAGAGTAAAGTCCATTACCGGTCCTTAAACTTTTTATGCTGTGTCATCCCGGTCCATAAACTTTTAAAGTATGTCATCCCGGTCTTTAAACTTTCAAAGTGTGGCAATTTCTTTTGAAAGTCTATGGACCGGGATGACACAGCATAAAAAGTTCACTGCTACAACTACATGGGATATTGCCACACTTTGAAAGTTTAAGGACCGGGATGACATACTTTAAAAGTTTATGGACCGGGATAACACAGCATAAAAAGTTTAAGGACCGGTAATGGACTTTACTCTTCCCTTAATCTAGAGTTCTAGACCACTCACTAATATTCCAATGATCAGTTTTTTTTATATTTTCATCATTTGCCCATTCATCATAAATAATAACAAAAATACAGAAAAAATAAAATTTATTTTTTTCTGTATTTTTTATTATAATTTCAAAAATACAGAAAAATAAATGTTATTTTTCTGTATTTTTGTTATTATTTATGATGGATGGGCAAATGGTGAAAATATAAAAAAAACTGGCCATTGGATTATTAGTGAGTGGTCTAGATTGAGGGAATAGAGAGGGGAATAGGGAGTGGGGGCTAGTGTTGTGCATTTTTCAACCGAACCGAAAAAACCGAACCAAAAAAACCGAACCGAACCGGTCAATTCGGTTTGACCGGTTTTTGGTATTCGGTTCGGTTTTTAAATTTTGGGGTTTTTTAGCATTCGGTTTTTTCGGGAAAACCGAACAAACCGAAAATACCGGTTGCCCCGCTGCCCACCCTAACGGCCGACGGCCCATGAATGCAATTGGTATGTGTTGCGGCGGGTAAGGTTGTACTAGTGGTGGTGGTAGAACGAGAACCACCCCAAAATGATTCTTTCTGCACAGTCTACGGATTACAGAATTAAAGCGATCAGAACAAAGGAGAATCGTTGACATTCTCTTGAGCGCATGAACGAAAACATATAATCCAGAGATGCCCATCGACAGGAGTCCATCCATCCAATGCGCCTCAGAAGATCCCTCACTGAGACACTGACCGACAAAAACATTCGGCTTAGTGGGAGAACTGAACACTTGCAAGGTCCCTGTGACTCTGTGAGGCTAAAGAAGGTTGCATGATTAAGCCCTTATTGGTTGTCAAAGAAATAAAGGGCCCATGAGTGCAATCGTCTGATGTTTTTTTCTTTCTTTCTGCTTTCTTTGGCCCCGTTTGGCATAGCTCTAGCTCTGAGATCTATGTTGGATCTGTAGTTTGTTGACTAAATTAAAGTGATTTAAATATTTTTTATTTAATATATAATATAAATGAAATGAGTCATGTAAATGCACTTAACGTGCCTGCAACTCTAGATCCAGGATTTCCTAGAGCTACAGATGACCAGCTCTAGGAAATCTACAGATTTTCTAGAGCTAGAGCTCTGCCAAACGGGGCCTTTCTTTAGCAGTTGCGCTTTGGCTTTGGTGCTTCGTCTCGCTAGTCACTATATCGTTTGCAATTCGTGTCAACTTTGGTAAATATGGTATTTACCGATACCGCGCCGAAATAAATTGGGATTTACCGATACCGAACTGTACTTCTAAAATACCGTATATTACCGAACTACAAACACCGTATTTACCGTATATACCGAACCGATTAAACCGAAAAAACCGATTGCACAGTTCTAAGTGGGGGACAGGGAAGCCCCATTCAGGCGTCAAGTGAGGTCGTATCTGCCGATCGAGATGATCAATTTTATCCAACGACTGGTTAGAAGGGTCTCACGTGAGGCTCTCGTAGAATTCGTTTCCCAAGGATGCCGACTAGTAACACTGGTTTTTCAGGAACCTCGCCGGTTACGGTCCTGTTCTTTTAGGTGACGATTTATGATTTTTAGCTATTTATATGAGAGAGTATAAAGTAAGAAAAAATTGTATAATTTTAGTCAATATAAATGAAGTTGATACAGTATATGATACAATTAACTTATAGACTTTATTTTTAAAAGACACTTTTAAAAAAGTTAATTACTATAAAAAAACTAAAAAACAGTTTTTAGAAACAAAAAAGAAAAGCCTTGTAGCCCTCAATTCTACCTGTTTGTACTGCGTGAATGCATACTCCCAAAAATTAGCCCCGAAGCCTTTTTGTTTTACTGCGTGTGTACTAACTATTAAACCCGCCCTTTTTCTTACTGTGGAGTATTATGTTGAAATCCCAAGGGCATTTTGGTAATTTCCTAAATGAGAAAAGAGGATGTGGGTCCCACCGAATGGAAGAGATAAGGGGAGGATCTGTTCCTCCCGTGCATGTGTGCTCGCCAGATTTGTTCTCCCGTGTGAAATCCTAGCAACGGCGGCTCAATCGGCGGATATGATCTGAGAAGCGGCAGTTTCAGCGAAGAGGTAAGGGGCGCGGGCGGCCCGAGAGCCTTGCTCTAGCTGTTGGCGACTGCAGCGCTGGTGGCCTCTACCCCTCCTCCTCTCGGCTATAAAAGGAGGTCGCCTCCTTCCGTGAATTGCATCAGAAAAACGTGAGCACTTCTCTTCCATTCTTTCTTCTTCTTCCCGATTTGGCTCTGGTTTTGGTCTTTGGAACCTCCTCTTCGCTGGCAACTGCCAGCCTTGGTGGTGGTTTGAGGTCCCTCGTGCTCGGCAGAGAGACGCACTTGGCCGGTGCTTCTCTTGTTCTTGTGCAGCGTTGTTCCCTTCACCTTGGCTTTGTCGGCTTGGTGATTCCCAAATGACAAAGGTGGGCATTGTATCTCTTGCAACCACGCTCCTCTCTCACGGCGGCACAGAGGGGCATTAGGTTTTCTAGGTCAGCACCTATGGGTGTACCTTGCACAGTTCTTGTTGGTGATTTCATTTCCACTGGCTTGATTCACTTCTGGACGGCTTAGAGTGCCATCTGCACCGTGAGTATTTTGGATCTTTTGATTGCAGACATTGTGGGTTGTGCTTGTTCTATAATCTCTTATTTAAGTTCAAGTGCTAGGAGGCTATGTTTGCTTGTGGGCTCGGTTCATATGCTTGATGATGAAATGATACATGGCTGAAATTATATATGAATGTGATGGTAGATGGATCTTAAGCTTACTGCTAGCTTGCTGTTTTATGTGCTCTGATTATTGAAGATTGATATATATTAGTTGTTGCTCACTGTGATACTTCAGTTCTGTGATCTGTGACTATTTTTTGGGTCACTTTTGCTAATAGCCGAACCTTGTTTAAGCAAGAAAATTCATGATAGCTGAATTTTAGATTGATTTGGGTCCATTCATATTGCTCAGCATGTTGTGTTCTTGATCTGTTAGCTTCGTTTAATAGCAAGGTTTAAATTTGAGCTCAAGATCTAATCTATAACTGTCATATATATAATCAAGATTAATATTTGTTATGGCGGAGATGGCAAAAAATGAGTCTTGTGCAACTAGCCTTCTGAGAGCAATATATGCCATTTAAAAACTTGATAACATACTCAATTTGGTTATACATGTTATATTGGTATCAGCATTCAGTTGGAATTATATTCATTGTTTACATGTGGATATGCTGATTTTAGACTCTTACATGATATATATGTTGAGCATATATTTCCATTTCAATGATTTAAAAGGTTCATATGTTTATATGTTGATTAAGTTGTTTATATGTTTTTTATATCATGCTTGCATCTTTATTGAATTTGCTGGAATTAAATTTAAATATATGCTTATATCGTAATTTTTACAACATATTGTACGGTAAGAAGGTGATTCCACGCAATACTTGAGAACGCCCAAATTGCTCGTTACTGATAAGAGACAACACGGATACAAAATGCAATCACATTAGTTGGCACAAACTGCGTGTATACTCCGCAAGTCTTGTTTGGAACAAACCTAACAAGCAGTAGAAATCAAGACAAACTTGACAAATGGCAGAAATCAAGACATATACGAATCTCGAATAACAAGCACACCAACGTCCGATACTTGACGTGCACAACCATCTCCAATTTGCCACACCAGTAATCCCACACCACTACTTATTATACATATACAGTATTAAGACATCATTTAAAACAGCAATTGCCACACCTGTAATCCCACACCACTACTTATTATAAGTATACAGTATTACAATCTCGTTTAAAATAGCTTTTGGTCTCTAAAAATCGGAAACAATTTTTTAAATGTTTTTCTTCTTAACAGCTATTTTTTTCTTTTATATTGTCCATGAGATATAATGGATCTTTTATTTTTTTATTTTTCTTTATTTTTTATTGAATGGCTCATCTAATAACTAACAAGCATAACAGTATTTATTTCAACCAAAAACTATCAGAAAAGACCTTTTGAACCACTACGGTATCGCCGAGGCACGTAAGTAGGCGTAATACGTAGCCCGGCGGCCGGAGAGCTCTTTTGTGTGTGTGTGTTACTTCCGCAGCGCCGCGAGCTGCTGCACGTTGATCGGGTGGACCAAAAGCCGGGGGCCGCTGAAAAGCTCTCCCGCGGCGAACCCCGACGCGGCCTCAGTAGGGTGGAAAGCGTCCCAGAAGAGGTAGTTGGTGCGGTTCTGGCACAGCGTCGCCGTGTAGTTGCACCCGCCCGCCCCTTCTGAGCCGCAGCACGCCGCCGTCAAGTCTGCCAAAAAAATGGAGAATTAGCGTCAGAATTCTGATACGTTACTGCATGACAGGAGTTATCTACTTGTCTGTTCATTGATATGGGAGGGCGCTGCGTAATTACTCATGCCAGGCTCGGCGCCGTTGAGGACGGGTTCGAGCATCCTGATCGAATCCCCGAGGGAGTAGTTCATGCCGGGCAGCTCGAGGTTGAGGTCGCGCAGCATCGAGGCTACCATTGGGTACAGCTGCCTGGAGAGGTTGTTCGCGGAGCCGAAGCAGCCGAACCGGTCGACGTCCTTGTTCATGCGCGCTATCGCCCTCTGCGACGGGCAGCACCCCACCAGCGATGGGCTCACGACGCTGAACTTTCTCGCCCCGGCTCCATACAACTCCTGCAGCACATTTTTCAGGGGGTTCATATACGTACGCAGCACAAAGAATTCTGACACGGCTCGTGCCTACAAGAATTACAGAGCGTCAGATAAGATGTCGGACCTTCAGATAGCTCGTGTAAGAGGCGGTGAGGTTCTGCAAGAGTTCTGTGTCGTTGCGGTTAGGGGGCGGGTTATCAATATCGATGTACTCGAACAGGTCGTTGCTTCCGGTGCTGATGAAGATGAGAGAATTGGAGATGAGATCGGCCGTTCCGTTCCCCATCTTCCGCACAATCGACGAGAAGTTCTGGACTTGGGCACTCATGTTGAACACTTGCCTACAGGGCTGAAAGAAAGTCGAGTCAGCGATGCGTATGTATGGACCAATTAAGCACGGGTAATTGTTTATTTAGCGCAAACAAAGTCAGATACTCAGGTCAGTGTTCGTACCCCACTTCCAGTTTGATCCTGCAGTCCTGACCCTCCTGATGCAAAGTTGATGCCGCTCTTCTTCATCTGTGGAATGATGCGCTCATCCGGCAGGGAGAGGAAAGCTGGTGGGCTCTCGTTGAAGCCAAGATATTTAGCTGCTCGCCGAAACATACATATGGCAGCAAAAGCGGTCATGCACATTTACTTGATGATTAATGAATAAACGACCAAAAATTAGAATTTCCTCTCCGAACCTCGCACCAATGGTTTTACAATGTTGAATTATGTTCTGTGAAATGATTTCATGTAAGTTGCTCAGTAGTAGGAGTCACCACTGGCGGCAAGCGGAGCATGGGAAATGCGATGGATCAGTTAACCATGCAATGTGCCGGGTTGGATTGGATCTGGCGGCGGCGGCTGGGACAAATGGAGAGGCGAATATGGGGTGCTTATTTTCAATTGGTAGTGTCTAGAAGAAGGAGCACTCACATTTTTTGAGAGTGCATACATAGGAGAAGGAAGATTCAAATATTTTTTATGGTTCTGAACACTTACATTTTTTTTGAAATGGTGCATATATGAGAAAAGAAGAAAAGAGGGATTCAAGTTTTTTTTTTGTGGTTAAGAGAACTCGTATTTTTTAAAAGAGGTGTATACATGGGAGAAAAGATATTCAAATATTTTTTATGGTTCAAAGTACTCATATTTTTAAAAATAAATAAATACATGACAGAAAAATCTAAATACTTCAAATCTAAAAAACATTTAAGTGCTATTTAGCACTTCCCTTTTCATTTTCCAGCAGTGTGCGTGAGCCAATGAGGTCACCGTCTGCCTTAAGAGAAAGAAAAGGTGGTGTGTGTGAGTGCAACTGTTCGCGTGTTGTCTACTCTAGTCATACTCGAGGGCCCTCTTTCGTTCCAAGAAAGAGAAAAAAGTATATGCAATTCGAGTAAGCTCTCTTCAATTGAAGTTTAATTAGCGAATTTACTAGTGTAATTACACGATTAGATATTATGATATAATTATTTTTGATATACAACTCTATTATCTATAATTAAAATACAATTATATTTACTATACAACTCTAATATACATATATAATTAATGTGCACTGTTATAATTTGACTCCACTAAAATAAATGGTGAAGATGCTTCTCATTAATGTGGGAATTATTAGGATTTTTTCTTTTTAGGATTATTGTGGTATTTTCTTGTCTTTAAAATGAAGAAGACGTCTTAAATCTCATCAGTTGGTTTTTTTTATATAAACGTGTTTCATTAAGAGTGTCCTCACGTTGTCATTCAGGTGATAACATAGATTTTTCATGTGTTTAATCTGTGCATTGAACCCCTCTAACAAATAGCAAAAACTAGTAACCTCTGTAAAATTCAAGGCAGAAGTACGCGCCACATACATACCTATCTGGTCCGCCAAGTTGTATCCATTGCTGAACCGGCCGGTCGGCGAGTGGTGCGGGTAGTCGACGCCGTAGCGCGGGCGGTTCGCTGTGCAACTGGCGTTGCAATCCGGCAGGAAGTTGTTGTTGCCGACGTCCACCGTCGAGTCCCCGAACACGAACATGGCCGGCACGAGGGGCTCCGCGGCGCCTTGCAGCGCGAGCTCGAACAAGCACAGGGCAACGAGCGCGAATGGCGCCCCGCAGCGGCCGGCCATTGGAGATCCCTCCGCGTTTCTCGCACTCCGCATCCCGGCCTCTCTGCTTCTTCAGTGCTTATTCTGGCACACATCAGAAGGTGCCATCGACGTGTGTATATATAGGCATGCGCCCCGAAGGCCATGGCGAGATTGTCTCGGCAATGAACTGGGCCTAGACCGTAGAATAAACTACGTCACTGTCTTCGAATCCCTCGCCGCATTAAACAAATCCAAAGGATATGCTGTTTGTTCTGTAATGTACAAGCGGTTAACCTCTCGGCCTTGCGTTTCTCGATCACGCCGATTATACCATTGGCTGTGAGGGACATTGGACCGAACTGAAACGCCTTATGCCAACGTATGGCAGTGTGGAACTACATACAAAACAGAGACGCGACGTCCCGACTGTATCAATCGCAAAGCTGGCATTGTGAAGCATAGAATAAATCAGCGCAGAACGGGACAGGGTCGGCGAGCCTGGCCGCTTGTTACGTCTTGCCATACGCCAATGTTTAGTAGTGTTAGGGAGGCAAACCGATCAAATACGGATGGATAATATCTATATCATATTTGTTTCCATATTTTTCTCAGATGCGGATACGAATACGGATACCTCGGATACGAATACAAATACGAATAATATCGAATACAGATACGGAGCGAATACGAATCGAAACGAATACGGTCACGAATATTTATCGGAACATAAAAAACCCCTTAAACTATACATCTGAAATCAATGAAAACACATAAATAGTTTATTTTGTCAAAACATTAATGAAATCTAAACAAGCATAAGTATTTTTATCCACAATAGTCATACCATTGTACAGATTTTAAATCTTCAAATGGCAGTTAATTTTTTCTAAAGTCCTAAATAATTCTTAATGGATTTCTACCATTTACATGTGACTAATAAATTAATTAAGAATTTAAATTTACATAAGAATGATTTAAATGACAATACATCAATTTAACCGGTACAAATTTTAATCTATCGATAATACTAAATTAATTTTTAATAAACATAAATATGTGCTAGTGGGCTGGTTGCTGGGGAGATGAGAGAGGCTGGTTTGGGCCATGTTGGGCTGAAATCTCGGATATCCGGATCCGTATTATCCGGATAATCTGTATTCGTTGGATATCAGATCTACTGTATTCGTATTTGTTTCCGACAAAAAAAATTCGTATTTGTTTATGATACAAGAATTATTCGAAGAAAATCCAATCCAACACAATCCATATTCGTTTTCATCCGGATCGATCGGAAACTATCCGATCCGTTTTTACGCTTACATTTATATACGTAGGTGCCTTGCCGGCTTGGATCGTAGTACTGGACTGTGACATACCGCATCAAGGTTAAACTTGTTCTTCGACTCTCTCGCCGTAAGTACGAGTACTACTAATCGAGAAGGTTCCAACAAACACGCAGTTGTGCAATTGCTCTTTGTAACATCTGGATTCTCGAATACAGCTGATCCATTTGTTTTGCACTAAATAGAAACTGTAACATGCTTTTAACTTCATGATAATTGCGTTTGCCGAATCTGTCCGTTGTTAAAGCAAGCTTGTGGCAGTACAGGTAGCAGGAAGCCAGGGATGCAGGATAAATAGGATTCACGTCTCAGGGGCAGACTGTAGGATTCCAGAATCTAAAAAAAAGGGACATACGGGACTCACATCTAATCGTGCCAAACCAACGTCTTGGATATTCAGTCCGCTGCTAGGTCGATTCGATTGAGATGGGGAGACGTGAAACCGCGAAGCCGAGAAGACTAGGTAGAGACAAAAACAAGGAGCTGGCATTTCCGCATTTGTGCATCTGGAGTTTGGACTGAAGTGCTTGCTGCAGACGCAGCAGCTTGCGCAATACGAGACAGCTCAACTTTCTGAAGAATCCATACAGAAACCAGCACTAGCGGACAGATGCAGAGCGTGTGAGCATCCAGAGAATCGATTTCGACCGTGCCACTGTGCCAAGAATCCTCTGATAAACCGCCTGAAGAGTTACCATCAGGCATAGTTGTGTAGAATAATTAACCCCATGGCGTATGACGTCATTTTAGAGCTGGCATTCGACTAGAAGGCTGAATTTCTTTCTTTGTTTTTTGAAAGATCGACTAATCAACAGCGCCCGCGATGAGGGCGTTAACTCTCATAGAACTTCCTGACCATCCGGATATTGGATGTCACCTAAGAAAAAAACGTTTATGTTCAGCGTTTTACATTGGTCCTAGCTATGCTGGCAGGATTTGGTTATGTAAACTACATATTTATAAAGAAAACTGACTTACAAATGGTTAGACGTGCAAATGTGCACCTAAGTCGACCTTTTTTAGAAGTATATATGTGTATATTGAGAAAAGCGTGTGTGCGTGTCTGTGACTGTGTCCCATAAAGTTTAGAGGATGCGCACATGTGTGTGTGAGTGGGTGTTGTTTAAGTGTGTGGTTTTCTTTGTACTCTCTAAAAAAAACTACATATGTATAAACAAAAATGGATAACGCACGGTGCTATGACCCATAATAAACCCAGGAATAACCCACACGTACCAAATATCATAGATTAAACTTGTTTACATCGAGGCCATTTAGGCCTAAAACTTGGACTCCATAGCTAAACAAGACTAATTAACCAGCCAAACTGGTATTCGACTTGCACACCACACTGCTAAAACTTTGATCGATAGCACTCTCGTACACTGGATCGTTCCCGGGCGGTACAGCTGCACGCTCACTCTAGCTCAGGGGCCGCGCTAGCGTGCTGACCCTCGCCGGCTGCTCAGTACTGCGAGAGGGGGAGGCGGCTGCTGTCGGTAGCGCGGCCGCAGAGGAGCGCGTTGGCCGGGATGGGGAGCTCGTCGCGGACCGAGTGCGACGGCGTGTACACCCGGAGGTAGAACTGCTGGCCCAGGTACCTGCGCGGCCAAACCTCCGACCTCAAGTTCCACATGCCCACGTTGTCCAGCGCGATGAAAACTGCCGTCCACGCTCTCGGATACACCTGCACAACGCAACGAGTTAACAGCCTGCGCTGATGTGCCGTTCGCTGTACTCTACGGCCGGCACGCATCGAGTGAAAAAAACGCAGCTATGCAAGTGTGTCTTACTTGGACCGTGCACCGCGCAACTGCATCCACAAGGTTGTAACCTTGCCTGCTCCGCTCGCTCCACACTCCCTTGTCCATCCTACGAGAGTTGACACGCGAAAGCCACCAAGTGTTAGGGGACAGATCAGATCAGGGATGCATGGTGTAGCGGAGTATGGCATCCCTCGAAAAGTACGCGCATGACGTACCCAACGACGAACACGCTGTAGCCATCGAGGTGCCAGCTCTGGACGCTGTCCTCGCTGTTCTCGAACACGACCTCGACGAAGGAGCGGTGGTCGGAGTCCATGACGGCCGTCTCGCTCCGCACCGCCGCGCCGGCTGCCGGCGCGTCCGGGATGCCGCCGAGCCGGAACACGCCGCTGATGTTGTAGTAGTCGGCCAGCTTGACCGGCGTGTCGGCGTCCACGAACGACACGCCGTTCACGGCGTACCGCTGCTTGCCCGCGACCCGCCCCGCCGAGTTGGCGAGCCGGATGGTGCGTGTCACGTTGATCGAGCCGTAGTGGTACGAGCCCTGCGGGTTCGGCCGCGGCCCGCTCGCCGTCAGGTTCGTCCTGGCGGTCACGACACGGCAAGTTGTTGGTTCACAATTCAGAAGCGCTCGCCGGTAGCCGTCCATCCGTAAAATCTGACGGTCAAGATGAGGGGATGTGTACCTGATCGAGCGAGCCTGGTCGAGGGAAAAGTCCAAGTCGTTGGCAGGCCCAGCTGGTGGCGGCCCGGAGACAGGGAGGCTCGAGCCGGTGTAGCGCAGCACCGCGGTCGAGTTGAGGGCGCGCCTGGTGAAGCGGGCGGAAACGGCGATGTGGTAGTCGCCGGCCGGGCGGTCGGCGGTGAAGAGCACGGAGAGCGACTGGCCGGCGTGGACTTCGAGGGAGGTGTAGGTGTTCTGCACCGTGTGGGTACCCTCCACCTCGACCAGCGTCATGTTGTGGTCTTGGATCATAAAGTTGAGCGTGTTCAGCAGGCCAGCGTTGGAGATGCGCAGCCTGTACGTCTTTCCTGCGAGTAGAGATAAAAGACAAACAAAAAAGTGGGTGCTTGTTTCGATCTCTTACCCAGCTCAGACTACAAACAAGATGGTAAAAGTGTTGTTCATATTGGGGCGAAATAAACCATAGCACAAGTTGATCTGGGTCGTTTTGCCAATTTGGATCCGGACCATGCACAGCAAAGTTCACATGAAATTTACCAGACACACGTTCCAGTGGTTAGAAACGAGTAGATCACCTTGCTCAACCGTGAGGATTGCGCCATTTGGACCCTTGCCGTTAATCAGGATGCCATCAGGGAAAGGCAGCTGCTTTCCACTGTCCAGCATAGCTCGCAGAGCCTAACCAGCAAAACACGGAACGCTCTAGGATCACTTCTAACATCTCGCACAAGACGACGGTGCATGTGTAACTGCGACGCATGTCATGCCATACCTTGTGGCTGGTCTTGTACCAGTCGCCGATGAGCACGGTGTACTCGTCGGCCGGCGGGGGGAAGGGGACGGGGATCTGCGGGCGGCTGTGGATGCGGATGGCGCCGAAGCCGCCGGCGGCCTTGTGGAAGGCGAGGGAAGGGAAGTAGAAGAAGCTGCCGATCTGGTCCTTGGCCTGCATGTGGTAAGTGAAGTTCTGCCCCGGCGGGATCGGGCAGTTGGTGCCGGACACGCCGTCCTGCCACGAGTTCTTCCTGTGCTGCAACCCGTCCCTGTTGCACCATGCATGCAACATCAGCATCTACGTTAGCACGTTACTGTTGCGTTGCACTAAGTGCCAACAGCTAAAGATGCATCCATAGATGATAGATTCATTCCAGTGCAAGTAACTTCTTTGTAATAGCTAGAAGAGAGAGATCCGAAAACAGTAGTAGATCTATCTTAGATCAAGTTTCATAAAAGCACGACAATAGTACGATATAAATAACTGATGGAAGACTCAGATGCACTTCGATCGTGATATCAGTGTCGTGTGTGTTTTCCAATTACCAGTGAAGGAATCAGATGTGGTGCGGAAGGACATATTTGAGATGGAACATGTCATGCATCTAATTTTGTTTGGTGACTTATATTTCAAGAACAGATGAGATGCGAAACATTGCGGCCAATCTAAGAACTTCCATATATTTAAATGATGAAGCCGCAGAAAATACCGGAAACGTACGCAAACCCAGAAATAACAGAAAGACGTTATCTCTAAGTTTGTATATTAGACATTGAGACTACAGAGATGGACGTACTTCAGGTGCCTAAACAACCCGTACTACACGCAAATTGCATTGCAAACAAACTTCCCCTTTTATCCGCGTTTTTTTTATCTGGATGATGCATGCATCGACTTAAGTAATCGCGACGAAAATGCAGTTTCTTGCAAGTAGCAGTACTGTTCATTAAAATGCAGGGTTCATCCTAGAAACCGGTCAAAATCAACAAGATTACAAGAGTGCATATTGAATTGGTGCAACACATCAGAAGGGTTCATCCTAGAAACTTGCCATGACAGAAGGAACGGCTCCGACAGGCGGTTGTGCACATTGATGATCAGATTGTCATTGGTCTGGCACTCGATCTCCGGCCCCGGAAACTGCCCGTTGATCAAAATACCCTAGAAAAAAAAAACAAACACGTTTCTGGATGCAAAAATTAAAAGGTAAATGTAGAACGCGCTCCGTAACTTGGCAGATTAAACGGAGAGAGAGCATACGTATCTCCATACCTGTTGCCGAACACCCAGGGGATTGATGTTGCCATAGGTGATTTCCCAGTCGAAGAATCTGTACGGAGTTTCTGCTTGCGCGGAGACGATGAGCGAGCAGACGCACGCGAGAACAAAGAGGGCTCCATTGTTTCCTGGCATCTCGACCTCAAATCTGGGAGAGTTCTTTGCTTGCTCGGCAGAGGAGGAGATGGCCAGGTGCGGCCAGGCGGGTATAGTACGTAGCTTCTCGCCCTTACTATGGCGGTATGGCCTTCAACCTGTGGTGTGCTTAGTATTTATAGATGAGAAGAGACACCCGTATCGATGGTGCAGCCGTTTGTGCAAGCTAGTAGCTAGGGTTTCCACCGATAGATAGTACTCTCGATTTACAGCTGTTGGGATCGCGAGAATTTTAAAGTCTGTTACGAAGAGAGAGAGAAAATCACGCTTTGGTGAATGGAGTCCCGCAACCGTTTTTAACCCCTCAAAACGCAATTTTTTTTTCAGTTTTCGATCTGATTCTGACTCAACAGACGAGAACGTTGTTGTGGTTGTTGCCTAGAACTGATCTGGAATAAGGTTGTGATCACAATCCACAAACAGCGTAGACAAGTATGTGCAAAGGAAAGAGCTGGGCATTTGGCTTCATTGTGTGCATTAGAAGACAACATGGTCTGGACTTGGAAGCCAAGGCAAAAAAAACAGACTTGACGACTCAGCAAAGCTGGAGAAGCCACATGTGACGACCCATGTCACACGTGTCCGTGGTTATTAACAAATAAAACAAAATAAATTTCTATTTTATCAAATAATAAGCCACATCGAAGTGTTACGGTAGAACAATAGTTAGAGACAATACATTATTTTTAGAGTAAATTGCACTTTGCACCAGTTAAATTATCACTTGTTTCACTTTGCACCAAGATTTACACATACTTTAACTTTTGCACTAAGGTGAAGAAATTATTATTTCACTTTGCACCAGAATAGAAGTCAAAAACGTGGTCAAAGCCGTGGTCGACACCGAAGCAATGGTCGAGGGGCCATGGTTGAAGGGAGCCATGCTCGAAGTCGATGTCGTGGTCGAAGTCGAAGCCTTGGTCAAAGTCGAAGCCGTGGTCGAAGGGGGCCGTGGTCGAAGTCAGTGCCGTGGTCGAAGAGGGCCGTAGTCGAAGTCGGGACCCTGGTGCAAAGTGAAACAACATTTGCTCCACCCTGGTGCAAAGTGAAAGTATGTATAAAACCTGGTGCAAAGTGAAACAAGTGACAATTTAACTGGTGCAAAGTGCAATTTACTTTTATTTTTACAATACCATTGATACGTAGGGTTTGAGTATATAATATGGCTTAACAAGTTCTACCCAAATATTACAACACTTAGAAATAGCGTGGTACTGAGTAATAATTACACAAGTACGTAGACTAGAAGATAGCGACCCGCTAATATTCTCGGGTTCACACAAGCGGTTATCGGCCGCCGTCTACTCATCCTAACCTCAATACATGGCATCCGTCTCGTACGCGTTGTACTCTAGGTCTCCTGCATTGCATTTAGCATGGTAGCTACCCTTCACGTAAACTTCGCCATAACTGAGTAAATCCTCAGACTAACTTACCTTTAAACAAGAAAGATTAATAATAAAGTTGAGTACAGGAGTACTTAACAAGCATTAATAGCAACATATAATTTCCATGTCAACAATTCATCAGCTCAACAATCCTATCTCATTTATCATCATCTCGAAAGTAAGTTTTTTATGGTAAAAAAGTTTCAATTTAAGCTTATAAATCTACTAATCACTCATATTCAGATAATAGGCCACTGATAGGCTCCTATAGCATCTAGTCCAGGAGGTAGACGTGAATCACGTTTTAAATCCTATGCATGTTTGTATCATTTTATCCATAGCTACTTTGACTTTAGTTGCAATCGGTTTTTTTGCATTTCCTTAGATACGATGTCCAAATCAGAGTACAGAGCTATTTGTTTTATTTCCATATACTATACCTTCACTCGGCCCTAGCCATGAGCCAGATCGATCTTGCCTTCACATGACACTTTATCGCGCTACTTATAGGCACATGAGTTTTGCCCTCTCTGGCCTTATCCAACCTCACAATCATATACTCCTTACCCGTGTGTAATGTATAGTAACTTGATAAGATAATTAAGTTCTACCCGTTTTCGACAAAACCATGACCGATACGATAAATTCAGCCTATTACATGAGCGAGAGTTGGTTTATCCATATATAATATTCATATGTAGAGGGTCCAATACTTGCCAATATCTTTCCTTTCCAGTGCACCCTCCACCCACTTGTTATTTATCTATAGGATTGTTGCTCCATCACATGCCTATTGTTTCATACTCATCATTAATTACATCATTCACATGATTTATGCAGAGAATGATAGTAATCTAGTACAAAATAATTTTTACGTGAATTTATTCTAATCAAAATGATCAAAGACATGGTTGCTTTAAATCTGGTGGCAGTTCCCAGTTTCAGGCGTATTTAGGTGAAGTCCTCTTCCTAGCTTGGGTTGTATCCTGCATTCAGTATGCATTCTACACCTCAGAACATGCAAATCTTTGGAACATTATACACGATCAAAACCTGATGATTGGCCTACGGGTGAATGCAAACGTGATAGATTTACGTTGGCTAACTTCTAATTATCTTTTGGCACCGATGAATTTGTACATATGCACTTTATTTTTCTCTTTTCTTTCTCTTTTCGTTCCGTTCCTCTTTTTTTTTCTTTCCTTTCCCTTGCCCTTTTCCCTTTCCTTGACTTCCTATCTATCTCTCTCTCTCTCTCTCGGTTGCTCCCTTCTGCTTCTCTGCCTCACTCACTCCCGCCCTACCCCACCGCCTCCACCGCTGGGCTTCACCCGACTAGTCGTCGATCTCCTTAGGATCTCGGCTCTACTGTGTCGGGTGTGGTGTTGCCTATTAAAGACGGCCATCACTGGTCGTAGCCGTCCTTGGTCATTGTTGCCCTCACCTCGACTGTCATAGTCTCATCTAGGGATGGCAATCGGGCGTGGCCGCGTGGCGGGTACGGGTAGTGCTCACCCATACCTGTACCCGTGACCTCAATTTACGCTCACGGGCATACCCCGCGAAAGACAACGGGTGAAGAACATTGCCCATACCCGTCGCCCATGGGCATACCTGTTTACCCGCGAACTAAGAGTCACCATCTGAGAGTTGAACTAATGACAGATACATATAAGTAGTAGTTGTTAATAGGAAATATATTAGCTATCAAAAAAGTTTATAACAATCAATAGTAATTAGAGATATGCAAAATTTTATAACAATCAATAGCAATTAGATATATTGCTATGGCTGCGCCACCTGTTAATCTATATCATAGGTAAACAGGCAGGACGGGTACAGATAAAGTTTACCCATACCGTGCCCGTTTGATTCGGCTAAAATCCCGATCCAGGTGGGTAGAGGGATCGTAATTTTAGGGCCTGTTTGGGAGAGCTCCACCAGCTCCAGATCCACCTAGATCCACCAGATTCACCTGGATTCACCGTGGAGCAGCTCCACCGTGGATCTGGGATTCGTCAAAGTGTTTGGTACAGCTCCACCTCCCTCTCTATCTCACTTCCACCTGGGCCCCACGCGTCAGTGGAGAGCTCTATTCTTCTTCCTCCCGCTGAGATGCACGTGAGCAGAGGAGGAGGCGGAGCGGCGGCTGGGGGGCGGGCGCGGCCGGCCGGGGGCGGCGCGGCGGCTGGCCGTGGGCGGGCATGGCGCGCGGCAGAGGAGGAGGCGGAGCGGCGGCTGGGTAGGCGGCGCCGGCGCGGGGGGAGGCGGACGCGGGGGAGGCGGCGCCGGCCCGGGAGGAGGCGGAGGCGGGGGAGGCGGCGCCGGCGCGGAAGGAGGCGGCGCGGCAGAGGAGGAGGCGGAGCACGGCGCGCGGCTGGGCGGCCAAGGGGCGGGCGCGGTGGAGGGTTGGAGACGGCGCGGCGGAGAGGACGGCGCAGCACGGGAAGAGACGGGAAATAAAAGATCGAACCGTTGTTTTGTGTGTAATCAGTGGCATGGTGGGTAATTTTCCCCAACTCCACCAACTTGAGTTTGGTGGAGCACCTCTTGAGGTGCTCCACGGATTTGGTGGATCTAGAGCCAAATCCATGGTTTTGGTGGAGCTGCTGGAGCTGGAGTTGTTTGGCTTGAAAAAGTGGATCCGAATCTGTTTTTCGTGGATCTGGAGCTGGTGAAGCTCTCCCAAACAAGCCCTTAGTTCAAATTCCTATCAAACCACGTGGATCCGGCATGAAATGGGCCTCCAGACAAGCGCTTACTGGTTGCTGATTCTCCAGATTTGAACGATTGGGCCGAAAGCTGCACGACGTATGGGCTGTGGCATCCATAACCTGCTGTTTTTTTTAAGACAACCTTTGCGTTTCGCTGCCAGGTGGGCTCGCCGCTGTCCCCACCGAACAGTGCCCTGGATCTTCCTCACGAAGCTTCGCTTCCCGCGAAGTCCCGATCACCGGTCGGTAACCATCGCCGCCGCCTCCTCCTCCCGTCGGGTGCGGCAGCGAAGATGCCGTGCTGCGGATCTAGCGACCCCTACGCGGGCATCAGGGCCCTCTCCCAGTCCCAGCGTCACGGTTCGCGCCCTCCTCGATTGTTGTTTGGTTCGATTGGGTTGTGATTTTTGGTGGGGGTTCCGGGGTCTGGGGCTTTGCGCGCAGGGAGGAAGCCGTGGAGGGCGTCAAGGTCGTCGTGCTGCTGCTGCACGTGCTGTTCATCGGCGCCGTCTTCCTGCTCGATCCGACCCTCCAGAGGCGAATCCACGAGGCCAACTGGTATACCCCCCCCCCCCCCCCTCAAACTTCTCCGAAATGTTTCCCTTTGTTCAGATTATAGGTTTTGATATGTAAGTTGTTTGGAGTAGATTTGCTTCTAGCTCTGGGTGGTAATTAGGGCTCTTCCTGGCTACCATTTCGTCGTGTAATTGCTTTGCTTCAGCTCGCGGCCTGCTTTGATTTTGAGGAGAAGTAGTTTTTGGTGGTATGTTTCAACTCGTGATGCAGGCCATGTGGCAGGAGTCATGCGAAATTACTGGTCTGGGCTGAGAGCCCGAGAGCATGATGTGTTTGTGCAAAGCGAAGTATATGCGCTTGGTTGCTTGATAATTGTAGAACTGCATGGCTGTTAATTTTGCCCAGCTTATTTAAAATTTCTTATTGCATGGAAATTTATAATATATAGTTGTGCTATTTCTCTGTTTATATGTTCACTAGCATGTTTTCTAGAAAAAATTTTACTGGCCATCTCTCTTTAGTTTATTCTACAGTCCACTTTTGATGCCAGGTGCATGATCTTATATGGAGTGCTGGTTTTTCTTACCTTGGTGCAATACTTGTATACAGATAATTCATCTCCAGGGTAATTCATCCTTGTCAATGTTGTTTTTGTCCTAGAGGAAGGAACACTGTCCATCGAAACAGGGATGCCTTTTAAATTGTACTTCCTTTGGTTCTTGTGCCGTTAGGTACCTGGCTGATATGTTGAGAGCTGGCTCAGGGATGCATGCAACCTTCATTAATACAGCGACTCTCTCAAAGTAATGTCGTAAGTTCTGTTGTGTTGCCTTATGATCAGATATATATGTATTTGAAGCTGGAGACTGAAGGTGGTACAGGCTCATTTTATGCTAAATTAATTGTCTTCTTTGTTATGATTAAGAAAAGACAGGTCAGTTCAAAAAATGGAAGCTTAAATTCTGCCATGAGTCGCAGCAAAATTGAGCAACAAAACCCACAATCCGCTGCATCTTCATCTTTTCTGCCAGTGATGAATCTATATCCTCCTGGGTCATCCAGCAGGTCCACTTGTTTGGCTTTGAAACTGATAAAGTTGTTTTTTTTCCCTGAGGTGTAGTTTTCAATATATTTTAGGTAGTTGACTTGCTCTTACTGCCATCTCATTCAGGTAATCTTTAATTTTCTAAATTTGCAGAGCTAGTATGTTGTTCTCTGTAGTCAAGGCAGGGATAAAAAAACCGGTGGTATACCGGCTTGGACCGGTATTTCCAACCAGCCGGAAATAGGCAATTTCATACTAATTTTAATGAAATCTTGATGTTAATGCTTTTAGCTGACCAAACAAACACAATGCTTTGAGAAAAAATATATGAATGATACCATCGACTTAATGGTATATAGGTCATTTGCAAGCATTGAAATTTTGTATTTTGTCTAAGATATGCTTATTTTAATGATTAGTTGGATTCAAGCCTTGTGTTATGTCCAATATGCTCGATGACTAGATTATGCAATGTGCCTATTGCTCTTGTTTTCACATCTACCAAGTTCAACTTGAGCGTTAATGTATGACTGGACCAGTTATGGGTAGTAATGCATTGGTCTTACAATTATATGAATCTGCCATCTAATATCCTTTCTCATCGCACCCAGTGAGTCATTTGTGTTTTGTTTGAGATGATTGTCTTATTCATCATGTCCAAAGTTCACTTATTCCAAACCATAAGAAGAGTTTCTGCAGCTTGATGCTTCATTCGCATTCACCAATCTCACAATCTGTTTAGAAAAAAAGATAGGTACTTTTTCTTAATATGAGAAAAGGAACTAATGCAGCCTTATTGGTTTAGGATAATACTGAAATTGTGATATGCTCATTTGTTCTTCTCAAATATGTCTGTCACATTCATATGCATCATCCATCACAATATCCTTAATCAGCACACATTTCTTTCATGCAAGCCGTCTAAAGCTCATTTTTTGCTGTTGACTACATTTCACAGCCTCCACGCACCAAGCACTGTCATGATTGTGATAAATGTTCTCTCCAATTCGATCATCACTGTGTTTGGCTTGGGACATGCATTGGCAAAAGGAATAATTGCCAATTTTGGTGAGTTTTGGGTTTACATATTGTGCAGCGTATTTGAACACATTTGCATCTCAGATGAATCATACATGGTTAGTGTTCTTGTTTTGTGTAAGCATAATGCGCAGATAGATTTCTATAGAAACTCTATATGTACATTCATGTGGCTTGCTTCAGTCACCACACGGTCATTCTTATCTTTTTCGGTTTCTTTACTCCCTAGTCCCTATGGTTGAACAATAAATCCAGAAGCCTCCCATGCAGAAGTTGGGTTATAATGGAGGGCATGCCTTTTACCTAATAACCAAGCCATGCCCTCATACTATATTTATCCTAATTCTTATCAAGTTGTGTTGCTTGCAATTGGAATTTTGTACCAACTCCCATTCCGACACTTCCCCCTAGTATTGATCTAGTGGGAACTGGTGGGACTTTACTTCTTGTTGCCAATCAATTCCTTCAACCTATACCTCCTATCTACCATAATCCGGACGTCTGGTTCTTATTATCATGTTATATGTATGTGCTCTCCAGAGAGTGGGGTCATTCTGAGTGTTAACTCCTAGCTTACCGCACATGTAGATTTCTAGTTCTACCTTGTTGCCAGTATCGTGCTCCTTTGGGTCCTGTACTCCTGGTTGTTTTGTAATGGAAGCAAGCCGATGATAATCCAACTGTTGTTTGATCAAAGTGGGTGAGGAAAAATTAATGAGAAGGAGACTAATGGTTCTTGGACTTAAGAAATCTGCCTCTACTATGGGTGGGTACATCCATGTAATGGGAGTGTTACAACTATGGTCGGTATGTTTTAGCATATGTTCTCTTTCTCTGTGCCATCTATAGGCGGGTGTAAAATGGTTCAATCCCAATCCCAAGTATACTTTACCCCTTGAACCCTACCATAAAAAGATCTGCAGTTCTCCTACATTTCTTTATTATTATTTTTAAAAATAATGTCTTGTTAAGATGCATTCTAGAAAGGTGCTGTAAGATGCTTCTTATACACTGGAATATACATATGTAAGCTTATGGTGTTCTTTTATGACTCACTGAAAGTCTATCCAGCTATCCTCCTTGCATAATTGACATTTTCTAGGTGGTAAAGGTTCGAACAAACAATTTTAGCTGTTTGGACTGTTGCTCTCTACATTCATTTCTTACATTTGGATATGAACGAGTCCTGGTATGTTGTTTTTACCCCTTGTAGATCTAGTTTGCCCACTCATAGGACTTCGTCGTTGGGTTTTGGTCTTCAGTTTCCTTTGCTAGACATCTTATCTGAGCATCTTATTTGATTTTGATGGACAGGTGGAAGGGTTTTATTGGTTCGATACTGTTGGTAGCATTGATATTAATCCTCATAGTCTTGCTGCTCTTCTTGATGTTTCATACGTAATCTATTTTCCTTTATATGCCTTACAATAATTGAGTTCTTTTAGCCATGCAGAACACAATAATTGAAAAGAAAAATAATACTAGTGACTATCAACCTTAAGTTCTCTTCAATCCATATTTTGATAAATTGACGAAGGTATACATTGCCAACTTAAGCTTGATAAGAATTACCACTCTAAAACTTACATCATGTGTTGCAAAGGCACAAATCAACAGTGATCCTTCGGTACAACACTTGCTGATGGCGATCGTTGTATTCATGAGCTTATGTATATCTCTGCGGTTACCTTGCTCTTACGAACCAAACAACATATTAAATTGCCAGAAGCTATGATGCACGGACACGGATACGTCGATACGACACGACACCGACACGGGAATTCGTCATTTTCCCAAAAATACCGATACGCCGACACGGCTATATATATTTAAATAATAAATAAATAAATTATATATATGTATTATTTTCTATGTTTCCACATGCTTATTATCTGAAATAATGTAAATTGTAAACTTGTAATTTGTAAAGTGTATACTCGGAATATGTACCTCATGAATTGTTTTGTTAATCCTAGCGACAATTATTGATGTGAATACCATTTCTAGAAATAAAAACTCCATTAACCTGGGAAAAAGTAACATGATCAGATCGGCAAGACTACACGGGAGGAGATGCGGGAGCCGGCGAGTGTTTTCAAGTCGTCCGACTAATCGCGATTAATCGCGATTAGTCGTCCAGATCGGTCACTGGGGTTCGATTTGGGGTAGCGACCCGATTACCTCGATCAGAAGTCCGGTCG
Source organism: Dendrocalamus latiflorus (assembly GCA_017311315.1). Taxonomy (NCBI): domain Eukaryota; kingdom Viridiplantae; phylum Streptophyta; class Magnoliopsida; order Poales; family Poaceae; genus Dendrocalamus; species Dendrocalamus latiflorus. Next base: position 9,627,696 of record CM029627.1, on the reverse strand, counting down.
TCCGATTAGTCGACGACTAATCGCGATTAATCGTCCGACTAGGACAGGGACGACTAATCCCGGCGGATCGCGCGCGAAAAAATGGCGCCCGAGCAGAGGAGCGGGTGCAGCGGGCGCGGGAAAAGCATGGCCGCCCGCGCGGGAGGGAAAAGAGGGAGAGGGAGGAAAAGGACGGACGCCGCGACCCGCACCTTCCGCTCTCCGCCGGGAAGCTGCTCTGCCCCGGCCGCTGTCCTCCCCGCCGGGCGGCTGCTCCCGCCGGCCACTGGATCCGCCGGCGGTCAGCTCCTTCCGCCAGGCGCTGGTCCCGCCGGTCCTCTGCTCCCGCCGTCCTCTGCTCCACAGGCAAGTTTCCCCGTCGGCCACTCTCCTCCCCGCCGTCCTCCCCTGCTCCTCTGTCCTCTCTCCTCTGTTTGCTTTGAAGTGAATCTGAGATCTGAATGCTTGAGCTTGAGCCTTGAGGTGCTCTGTCCTCTCTCCTTGTTTGCTTGAAGTGCTCCCGCCGGCCACTCTCCTCTGATTTGAATGCTTGAAGTTCTCTCAGGGCGCAATCCTCTGCTTTGAAGGCTTGAAGCCGTCGGTCATTCCTCTCTGGTGATGAGCTGCTCCGACGACAGTTTCAGTTTGTGCCTTTTCCCTCTCCATCTTCTGTCCTCACCTGCATCCTCTCTGCTAGGAAGCCTGCTAAGTTGTGCTTCTGCTTCTACAGATGTGGACCGACGATGTGCAAACGTGGAAGTGATAATGCCGACGCCTGACCTTGAAGGAGGTGTTCCACATTCATCATCTGGGTCAGATGCTGCTGCCACGGCTTCCTCAGCTACTCCAAATGTTGCAACACTAGTTGAGAGGACTATAGCAAAACTACCTCCAGATCTTGCTGCCCAAGCTGTTGACATCAAGAGGAAGGCAAAATCACAAGATCCAGGATGGAAGTATGGGTGGTGGCCTGATGCTTCCAAGAAGGACTTTGTGCAGTGCATATTTTGCAAAAAGGTTGTCCCTTCTGGAATAAAAAGATTCAAGCAGCACCTTGCTGGGGGGCATGGAGATGCAGTTGGATGTCCTAGTGCTCCAGAAGTAGTTAAGAAGGAGATGGCTGTTTACCTGAAAAAGAACTCAAGGACTGTTCTACCTGTGAATCCTACACTAGGTGAAGATGAAGAGGAACAAGATGATGCTACTGCTACAGAAGAACTTGCAGCTGTAGCAGTACCAAGCTCTGGAACAAAAGTCAAGCATGCCAAGAAGAGGATTGCTCAGGCTGCCATCACTGTCTCTGCTGCAGCAAAACCAGGAACTCAAAAAATGTCCAGATCAGTGAGTTCCATGCTTTGCAAGTCACCAGAAGAAGTAGTTGAAGAGAGGCACAGATCCAAGCAAAGTCAACCTACACTTGAGCATTGCACAAAGAAAAGTAAGGAGGCCAAAGTAATTGTTGATGATCATGTTGCAGATTTCTTTTATGAGAATCGCATTCCATTGAATGTCATTAATTCAAGAAGCTGGGAAGTTTTGGTTGAGTCAATTGGACAATACGGCCCTGGGTACCGCTCACCATCATATCATGATATTAGGGTTCCGCTGCTTGAAAAGGCTGTGAACAGGACATCAAAGTTGAGGAAGAAGCATGAGGAGGCTTGGAAGGAATATGGCTGCTCCATAATGTCCGATGGGTGGACTGACACAAGCCACCGCCATCTCATCAATTTCCTTGCTAACAGTCCAGCAGGGACTTTCTTTCTAGGGTCTGTTGATGCTTCAAGTGAGATAGCAAATGCACATATGTTGGCTGATTTGTTGGAGAAGCAAATAGATAAGGTTGGGAAGGAACATGTGGTACAGATTGTCACTGACAATGGAGCCAACTTCAAGGCTGCAGGGAGGCTTTTAATGGAGAGGATCCCACATCTATTTTGGACACCATGTGCAGCCCATTGCTTGGATTTGTTATTGGAGGACATTGGGAAGATCAAGGAATTCAACACTTGCATCAACATGGCAAAGAAGGTGTGTAGGTTCATGTACAAGCATGGAGGATTCTAGATCTAATGCGAGATAAGATTGGAGGAGATCTTGTGAGGCCAGCTATAACTCGCTTTGCCACTTCATTTCTCACATTGGCAAGCATGCATAAGAACAAGACTGGATTGAGGAATTTAGTGGTTAGTGAGGAATGGCAAGCTACCAACTTCTCTACCACTACAGAAGGCCGGCAAGTTGAGAACATTATCCTTTCAATGCCATTTTGGAATAAAGTGGAATTATGCATAAGAGCTACACAACCACTTCTTGTTGCTCTAAGGATAGCAGATGGAGATGAGACACCAGCAGCTCCAGAGATTATGGCAGCCATGGATCATGCAAAGGCCGCAATCAAGGATTCTTTGAAAGACAAACCAAATTTACTCAAAGAGGTACTAGAATACTATGACAAGAGATGGGAAAACCAAATGGAGCAGCAGTTGTATGGAGCAGCCCTATACTTGAATCCAAGCAAGTTCTTTGCCATAAGGGAAAAAGATAGGAGACAAGCCACAAAGCTGAGAATTATGTTTAATCAAGTTATGTGGAAGATGGTGAGTGATGATGAGGAGCAGAACAAGATAAGCAAGCAGGCAGATGACTATGAGAGGTCTGAAGGAGAATCCTTCTCAAAGCCAGGAGCAATAAGAGACAGAGATAGAAAAAATCCTAGTAAGTTCTCCAATCTGAAATTTTGTATAATTATTTCCTTACCTTTTCTGAAAGCAATCAGCAATGAACTAATAATTGAATTCTATGTTTGGAATGGAAATTGCAGTTCTTTGGTGGGGTGCATATGGTGGCCTGACATATGAACTTCAATGTTTAGCAAAAAGGATCGTTAGCCTTTGTTGTTCTGCATCTGGATGCGAGCGTAATTGGAGTGAATTTTCTACTGTAAGTGCTACAGCTACTGTTGTGCTAAGTAATTGAGTTTGGTAGCAACTAGCAATATTGGTATGGTATCTAATTCTGCATTGTATTTTGTGTAGATCCATACAAAAAAGAGAAACCGGTTAGAGCACCAAAGGTTAAATAAGTTGGTATATGTCAGCTACAACCGCAAGATGGAAAATAGATTTAAAAAAATTAGAGAGCTGGGTTCCAAAGGAAAGCGATCCAATCCACTCTTGCTTGATGAATTTCATTGGGAAAATGAATGGGTCGATGACAATTCTGAACCAGTTCATGAAGGTGGTGGCAATGCTATTACTTGGGCTAATGTGGATGATGCTATTGGTGCAACTCAGGGTCTAGAGGGCCGTAACTTGCCTAGGGCTGCTGCTGCTCGTGCTGCTGCTGCTGCTGCCCCTATGAGGCGTACTTATGCTAGGAAGCGTCCAAGGAACACAGTGACTCTGGATCTTGAGGAAGTTGATGATGAAGAACAAGATCAGCTTATAGAATCTGATCCAACAATTATGGATGAGGATGAAGAATCTGCACCAAGTGCAACTGGAGATGGACAGGGAGATGGAGGCTTCCAATTCAATGCTGATTTGCTTGATTAGATGGCTACTAGTTGCCTACTTTAGCTTATCTGTATCTGTACTCAGTGTACTGAACTGATTTGGTTATGTAATATGCTGGCTGTGTGGTCGCCATGGTCTGCTAAATGCTATTTATTTGCTACTGCAGCAGTGCTTGCTAATGTAGCATTGCTCTTGTTGAGCTGTGTAAGATCAAGACTGCATTAGTATTGCTATTGCTAATTATGGTCTTCTTTGGTATTCCAGGCTTCCAGCAGCAAGTCAGCAAAGGAATGGAGTTTGGGACAGCTGGACAGTGCAGAAAAGACAAGAAAACAACCCCCACAAGTAAGTCACCAGCTAAACACTAATGTAGTCTTAATGCTTGCTTTATTGTGTACACTATATAGTATATATATATATATATATATATATATATATATATATATATATATATATATATATATATATATATATATAGAGTATATATATATGTCCTGATGTATAGGACGATTATATGAACGACCAGGGTCGACTAGGCTCGACTAATCGGCCTGGTCGACGACTAATCGCGATTAGTCGCCTGGTCGGTCCCAAGGCGACTAGGTTCGACTAGACGACTTGAAAACACTGCCGGCGACGCAAAGGAGATGTAGTTGGCGGCGAGACGCGGGAGATGTAGTCAGCGGCGAGATGCGAGAGATGTCGGCGGTGGCGAGATGCGGGAGCCAACGGGCGGAGGAGATGCGAGTGAGGAGATGGAGGCGATGGCGAGATGCGGGAGCTGACGGGAGCGGGCGGCGGCGAGATGTGAGAGCCGGCGGGAGCGGGCAGCGGCGCGAGCGACCGATGCGGAGAAACGCGAGCGACCGATGGGAATGATGCGCTCGGGAATCGGCGCTTATGGTTAGGGTTAGGGATGGGCCGGCCGTGTCCTGGGCCATTCCTGGGCCGGCTATGTCCAGGCTGTATCCGACTCGTATATTTACTCTGTCCGACACGTGTCGAGAATTTTAATAATTAAAACTAATTACAAAATCGGCCGATATGTCGCCGACACGTGTCCGAGACGTGTCCGTGTTGTATCCGTGTCCGACACGTGTCGACACGGATACGGCAGTTTTGACACGTGTTCTTGCTACAGAGGCCAGAAGGAAGCGAATTTCTTACCTAAGGTATAGATGGCTGAAACTAGCCCTTTTGCTTCGTATATTTGTTTGTCATTAGAGCACCAGTGACGAATAATTTGTCACTGCGCCACTTTCAGGGGAGTTCCTAGCAAGGTTCATCCATTCATCAAAGGTATTTACAGAAACCTCTATGACCTGTGCCCCAAAGGGATATGTTCTGGAAGCAGTGCCCCCACTGGAGGAACTAGAAGCCAGAGCTCGACCATACACATGCCGAGATGTAATCTGCCGCCGGTGCTGTTAATATGCTCTATATGTGGAAATCATCAGTTAAGTATATTGCATATAATAATATGATAGAGGCACTTGTGGCTCATTATTCATGTATAGTACATACACTTTTTGTCTCCTAGAGTGCATCTGGGTTAACCGATGCCATTAGCTTGACCTGAATATGCTCGAATCTGGATTTTTGTTATATACATTTGCAGCTTCAAAAAAGATGAGAACTCCGTCACACATTAAATTCCGAGATAGAACTCTGGGAATGGAACAGCTTGTACTCATGTTCAGATGTACAACTGAGAACTGGTTCGTTCTGTATCTCATTGTTCGTTTTGTTCTCATGTGCCATCCTTCTTGCCATTCTTAACAGTAGTCAGTAGTCACTATGCATGGATGACAGCTGATGTGAAGACTTACACAAACCACAAGCACAAGCGCAGAAGATAAACTGGCGATCCAGAGCATGTTGAAGCGTTATTTCAACATTGCTTCTAAAAAATATCTACATTTGGAGATACAACACCATATATTTCTCAGAGAAAAAGATACAACGTTATATTGCATTATGGGTACCGATGGTTGACAAATTTTGCATGTTTTCACTGGAAATCCGCAGCCTTGAAGAACCGAACATGCAAGCCCTTGTCCACAAGACCCCACAGATTCCCAACTATGAGCACGAAGCTTAAACCCAAGCCAAGGCTTCCCAGAGCCCAGTTGATGTACCACATCGCGGTGCCTTTCCTGGGCTTCTTGATCGCCACCCACATGAAGCACGGGTACGCCAGCGTGACCGGCAGCGAGATCCCTCCGAGGAGGCCGGCGAGCTCCGACAGGAACGGGAGCGCGACGGCGATGAGGAAGTTGACCGCGCCGAAGAAGACGCGGGAGCCCACACGCAGCCACCACGGGCATGGCCGGTTCTTCTTGTGCACGTACCCGGCCTCCATGTTGTCGAACACCGGCATGGCGTATATCTGGAACGTGGTCAGGCAGTTGATGATCACCAGCAGCGTGGCGAGACCCACCACTAGCCGGGACACGTCGCGGCTGTGGAACTTGTACAGGGCACTCAGGATGCCATTGGCAGGTATCTGCATCGAACGAACGGTATTGCAAACACCTCAGATCAGTTGCTCACAATTACTCTCAAGGATCAGGTGTAGTATGTACCTGGTCGCCATAAGCCCAGAAGCCACCAATAGCTACCGGGTACAGGCAGAACGCGACGATGACGTAGGCAACCTTGACGCCCTTCCACATGGGCACATGAGAAGGATGTTTCAGAGTTGACGGCATTGTGGCCTGCAAAGCGAAAACACTCGGTAAACCTTTTTTTTTCATCTTTTGAATGGACACAAGCAATGGATCAGTGCTAGATTTCCATCCACCAGGGAGAAAAAGGAGAAAAAACTATTTTTTTCTGGACTTGACCTGAATCTCGAGTACAAGATTGTGCCCCCTGAATGCGAAAGCAATGATGCCGAGGCCATTCAGGATCCCAATTGCGCCGTCCACATCGTTCGTGGCCTTGACCGGGTCGTAGGACACCCCGGCCACCCTCCCCTTGGCCACGGACACGACCCAGATCATGGTGCAGTACCCGACCGCTGCGGCCGCTGCGACCAGCGACACGCCGGCGATGGAGTTTAGGTTGGGGAGCTGGGACAGCACCACGGCCAGGCAGACGAACACGAGGTACCACTCCACGGTGGTCAGCGGCCGCGCCAGGCACACCGGCCCGCAAGCGATGTTAAATAGCATTCCCAGGCTGCCGCCGCCGACGATGATGAGTGCCGTGCAGATGCCCGCCGACAGGTACATCGTCGGGAGCATGGCCAGGATATTCCCCCATTTCTCACCTGGAAATGAGGCCGGGCGTGGCAAAGCATGAGCACAGAACGAACGTACAGAAAGAGACGTCGTCGTTTCACGCGCGACGAGTAGCGCGGGAGTTAAGGGTGGTACGCACCAAAAACGGTCGTGGCGAGGTGCATGTATCGGCTGTACCGGGTGCCACCTGCGACGGGCTCGTGGAGCTTGACAAGCAACCATAGCGTGTAGAGCTGCCACACGAACGCCACGGTCAGGCAAACGATCGCCCACGTCCTGCAACGATCAAATTAATAACACATCGCTAAAGTTACCATGGGACAAAGAAACATGTATGTACATGCTCGATCATATAGTGGTACTAGCTAGAGATCCGTACGTTAGAATAGAGTCATAAAAATAATAAGCCGGAACTTACTGCTTGGCCAACTTCATACATCAAACATTAGAGAGCAAGCGACAGAGAGAGAAGGGTGGCCAGAATGTGCGAGGAGATGGGGAAAGTGGAAGAGGTGGAGCAGTTGTATCTTGAGAGAGATAGGAGGAGAAAGACGAATAGTCCAGAACAAATTAGATGACTGAGAAGAGAAGAGGGAGAATGGACCAATCACTAACTCACACTTTTATAATAGTAAAGACTAGCACGGCACACGTACCATCCGAGGAAGGTGAAGGCGGCGGGGAGAACGAGCGCCTGGAAGCCGATGCCGGAGCTGAGGCTGTGGAACGCGGCGTAGTATGCGTTGCCGCTCCGGGACTCGGTGATGGGCAGCCAGGCGTCGCGCGGGTCGGCGAGCCGCGTGATGTGGCCGACCTCCTCCAGGTACCCCCTCATGCTCGCCACCGCCCTCTTGACGGGGCTTGCGATCGGCGTCATCGCGAGCAGCGGCGACCGGCTTACCGCCGGGGAGTGTATCTGCGAAGGCGGGGCCGACACCGGCGGTGGCGTCGGCGGGGCCGAGCACACCTCGCTGGTCACCACCTCCTCGGACATGGCCGCTCCGGTGCTAGCTGTACGTGCCCGCCTGTTGCCCCTGCCTATATACCGCGGCTAGCTACACCGTGACTGCGAGGCTCAACGGCCCTCGAGATTTATAGGTGGTATTTCACGGGGGTTGGTGAATGGTGAGACCGTCATGCAGCCTAGGTGTGGACAGTGGACCGTGTGTCCTGTGACTATGAGAGGCTCAGAGCCATGCAGCGGTGCAGGGAGTTTTGACTCCAAGGCAGACACGATCATACCTCATACGAATGCAGGTCATAAAGTACTAGCTTGGATCTCTCTCGTCCTGAACACATCACACATGCGTGTATCAGTATGCCGGTATTGTAATCAGGTTGGTCGGTCTTTCCGAGGATATCTGGCCGGTCTGCCATGCGTTTGTGTCAGCTGAGGCATATCTAGCGACGTACTCCACGCATCTTTTTTTTCTTTTCCCTCCATTAACGTTTGATCTTGAACCCTACTGTGAGAATTTTTAGCCCTCAGAATAGGGTAAACACCTTTGATGTGATCTGTTGCTTTTAGATATATTTTTAGATGTATAGAACGTGGACCATAAGAAGTGCATAGTTTGTGGCGAGGTGTACAAATACTCCGAAGTGACCCCATAACAAAAAGATAAAAGACCATCCATAGACCATAGCTAGCGATAACCCACTAATGGAGAGTGACTGATTCCAACATCTTGGCTATTGATAAAGCTGAAACTGAGAAATGCAGCAATAGAAGCAGCATGCACACACGAGCAATCCCACACATGAGCAATACTCCTGTATGAAACAGGACGCGTGCGAAACGCCCATGAATAAAAACAAGGAAGGTGCTCCTTTGCGTTTCTCAACAGTGATCTGTACAAATTTTTAAGATATAACGAATGATAAATAGATGTTGCTTATATTTTTATGTGCTTTAAGATTAGTATTACTCTTAGTAGAGAAGAAATTATAGAAGCACTTCTCTAAAATAATGAGCCCATAGCCTGTCAAATCAGATCGTTGGGAGTCATCTGATTCGACGGCACTGGAAAATATTGTGATCGATCACAATCATCGCATTGCCGTCACCTTCTTGTGGTAACCTACTAAAGGTCAATTGTTGTGGCGACATGGCATAATTTCGCGCAATACATACGTACCTGACGCTCGATGGTGTCCGCATCAACGCACGCATGGTCGGACAACATGCATGCAGCCGATCGATGTGTGTCTGCCACGTTGGCGAGGCACGATTAATTGGGCGAGCCAAACTTCGGCACCAAGGTGCAACAATTTCTAAGGTCATTGACAAATCTCGTGCATGATCCTTCGGTTACCCACAGAAAACATTCCACGGCACTACACTTCAGCGTTTTCGTCGTAAGGATTTGTGTAGGATATGGTCGAAACGTCGAGTTCTCACATCTTAGGCCCTGTTTGGAATGCGGGAATTTTTTCCGATTCCTGCGGAAATTGAACTGTTTCCTGCAAAATTCCTGTGAAATTCCTCTGTTCCAAACAGGCCCTTAGGAAGGAAGGATTAGACCTTGGAGTCAAGATGATGAGAAGATTTGGTTTGCATGTTATCTTCATTCTTTTCACCGAAAACTGATTAACAAAACCCAAGCATTGCTCCTTTTCATCTTGTTCAAAAGTGCTATGACTTTTAGTTTAACTAATTGTAAGAGAGATTAAGAAAGTAAAAGGTACTTATGTTGAAAAACTACTCTGTTCAAAGCGACTCCTGCAATAAAAATTATTTTAAAAAATTACTCTATTCAAATAACTGGCTTCTAAAAACTAAAAGATATATATAACCTGCTTGAAATAAGGTCTTTGCGATAGAAGTACTTACCCAATTCCAAGTTATCCTATTCAGTGGTCGCAGCTGGTACCACCCAATCTAATAACCGTACTGTAAAAAAACAAGATGACGACTAGTCAACCCAATTCCCTTCGCTTGAGTCGTTATTAAAATGGCAAATTGGAAACTACGAAGAAATGTGACGCATATTGCCTCCCCGCATTACCAATAGATCATTCACAAAGTTGCTAACAACAACTATTCCTAGTCTATACCATCCACGTCAAAAAAAGGGTACGATTCCAATGATGAAAATAACCAAAGCAGTGCATCTTTAAAGAAAAACTCGTCCAAAGGGTGAGGCTGAGGGTGTTGACAAAACAATATTTACGTCCTTTTTGGTCGCATGCATTAGTACTGGGACAAAAATTTTAGCTGTACAACTACCGTTGTTCATGGTTGGTGGCCAAGGGTTGGCACAGGTCTCTGTGTTGGTTAACGAAAGTGTTTGACAAGTTTTAAGCACACCAACCCTAAACGAGTCTACGTAATGGACTTGTCAAAAGCGGGGTACAAATTTGCATAAAATCTGCTCATCCCTCGTCAACCGTTGGATTTGGTAGCCAGGCCAAGGGCACCTACGATCTATGGTAGCCTCAAGTGGCAAGTCTCTGGAAGAGAGGGATGCATCAGCTCAAGCCACACTACGCAAATCTGTTCCTCGATACATGGGGGATTCAGGTGGTGGTATGAGGAAACTTCTATTTCAGTCCCCCAATTTTATTCTAGTCCATATGTCATTCTAATTTATACTTGAGACAAGAAATTTAAATAGAGAACCCTATAGGAAGAGAGTTAATTAAACATCAGCACCCTAAAAGATTGGCCCACAGGTCAGTCCCTCACATTTCTTTTTTTCTCCTCCCCTCTCTCCCCTACATCCAACCCACTTCCCCATCTCTACCTCCCACCCTCCCGAGCATGATTCAATCATCGCAATTATAGCTATCGATTTGGCAGTGAGAACCGTTGACCTCACCGACAATTCATTGCTCAATGCCCCACACCTTGAACCGTCCAACCACTGCCACCTCCTAGTGACTATCGCCGTCACCTCTCCCTAGTCATATTCGGCCCAATCTATTCGAATCTGGTCGTCGCCACTGTTCTCGAGCCTCGTTGTTGCAGTCCTTAAGAATGGGCCATTGCTGTCGTCGGTGGTGTAGTCGTCGTTGTAGTCCACCGTTGTTTGCTCCTACTCCATCGCCGTCTTGTCCACATGCCACTCTCGCCCCCTCACTCACTTTCTACTAGGAGAACTCTCTCTCCCCTTTCTCCGCTAGGACCAGGCCCTCTCTCTCCTCCAAGCCACCAACTCTTCTACAAACTACACTCACACGCTACAATCACCCATCTCCCCTCTACGGTGACATCCAAGTCTACCGAAACATGCAAGGCACCTGGTTTGGGAGACACGCATCGCAAGTCACTTGCACAACAAAAAGCAAAAGTGAATGAAGCTACTGCAGCAAAAGTGAATGAAGCTACTGCAAAGGATGTTGGAAGTAATCTTGTTGTAAGTCATACTCATGTGTTCAAGTATCGTAGTCATAGTCGAGTACTTGTGTGTTAAGTACTACGTGGTTGTAACGAGTATTCGTGTGTTGAGTATTGCGTGGTCGTAGTCGAGTACTTGTGTGTTGAGTACTGTGTGATTGCAACGAGTACTCATGTGTTCGAGTACTTGGTGTGTTCGAGTACTCCGTAGTCATAAGTTGAACTACACAGTGGTCACAGTCGAAAGTCGAACTGCACAGTGGTCGTAGTCGAAAGTCGAACTGCACAGTGATCGTAGTCGAAAGTCGAACTGCACAGTAGTCATAGTCATAAGTCGTAGCTACAATAGTCGTAGAAGTCACAGTCATAAGTCAAGCTGCATTGTGATCGATGGTCGATACTCGTATACTAAAGTATCGCAGTCGTGTTCGAAGACCGATAGTACCATCTTTACTTGGAATCACACTAAAGCAACAAACAACAGTCATGAAACTTGCTCCTGGCGTAAGGCTAGCTTAGCTATGAGCCTTTTTTTTTGTGTGTGCAGATCGCCTCCTCTGTTTTTTCTTGCATCTTTCGGTGACAACAGAATATGCTACTTGCTGCCGAAAGAATGTACTGGTATCAGTACTATATAACAGGAAATATCGACAGAGCGCAGCTGGTGCATTTACATTGGCCTTGCTCTCGAGTTTGCTATAGGACGAGGATTACATCGATGTGCCCGTATGGATTTGTCCGGTGAAATAATAACAGTTACAGTCCATGCCATCTGTCCATGCAAATCATCAGGACGACAGAGACATAAGCATAGGATTTTTGTGCATAAACCTGTTGTCATCCTGGAGGCTCACTTTCTTGGACTGATCATGCACAAGTCTTTTGGTAATTACTAGTAACAAGTACAAGGAGCAGTATATCATTCCATGGCTTTGTTCTTTTCTTCCGAAAGAGAGACATGTGAACTTGCCGTCAAAGGGATTTCTAGCTTTTTACTTATGGTCCAATGCTGAATGTGTGTGTGTGCAGCAACAAAACGGTCCATGGCGCGTTGCTCTCTCTTCCTACCAAACGACGATTCTTTTGGGCTGATGCATTGACGTTTGACATCTTCTAGTTACGGTTGCTCTTGGTACACATTATATTATGTTTCTAGTCTTGTAGTATTTATCAAACATATTAGCTTATGTCTTTTTTTTAATCTACGAGTTGTAATGATCAAAGTTTGAAGGTGAAAGATATAAGCAGGGCCGAGGCGCCTACCGCTGCATCACCTTTCATTTGTTTACTTCTATTCCTTTCCATCAACTGATTTTTAATGATTTTTTTGACAAAACGTGCTGTGACTTTGTTAACACGATTGAGGGATAACATCAAATCAGACAAATATATACTCAAAATTCTTTACACCTTTCAAACTTTTTCCTGGAACCTTTGTGACAAACAAATTAGTCTAACCAAACATCCCCTAATTTTGTTTCTTTTTTACACGGGTCCAAACCATGATGTCACACAACATGTTAAACAAAGATATGTGAAATGCTCGTGTGCTTCAAAGCTGATCACTAGTCCTAATCAAAGCCACAAAATTTTCTGTAGACTATACCAGTATTATATCTACTTGGGATTCCTCTGTGGGGGCAGAGAGGCAGAGGCTTGCAAAAACACGTCATGGTCTCAAGTCTCAACAAATCCCCAAATTGACAGGTCCTTGGCTGAATCCGTGTTTATTTTTGAAGACTGCCTTATCCGTGTCGATACACAAAACCTGAATAAATATCAGATATTGGCCGCAATTGACGGGCAATGGGCCTATTTTCTTTTTGACTGTAGCTTATGGCTGCGGCTTGTAGCTTTTAGACTGTTCGTGTAATAGATTACAGAGTAACAGAAACTCATGTGTAGTTTTTGCAGATATAAATGAAATCGGTATAATATGTACTATAATTAACTAGTAGATACTATTTTGAAAAGATACTCCGTTTAAAAGCTAGTTACTGAAGAAAAGCCGAAAAACAGTTTTGAGAAGCTGAAAAGAACATGGGCAATGTATTACATTGTTTTTCGTTCGGCGACTCTAATCTATGTCACAAGGAGCACCGTTCTCTTTCAAATTGCGAGTCACAAGATATTGTTGTCGACCTAATGGAAATCTCAAATCCGTACCTCGCTCGTGTAGCTTAGCTACGCTAATATTAACAACAGGCGCCTCTCAAAACAAACAAACAAACAACAGGCCAAAAATATCATTTGCGTTCCGGATTAAATTACAATCGCTCGTATAAATTGTGCGCTTGTTTGGCAATAGACAACGGGCAATTGTGCGAAAGTGATGCTCTACGCACATCCCGATACTTCATTTTTAGTACTAAGTGATTGTCACGCAAATTGATTGCTCAACTGCTATTATTCTATTAAGGATATCTTCAATAATACAATCATAGCTAGTTCTTAACTATATTAAATAAGTAAAATCTTATGTGAAAGAGATAATATGATGAGAAATAATATGTTGTCTCTTATATAAGAGACAACTTGAGCCCGTAAGCCAACGTAAATAGTGAAAGGATGTGAGGCAAGAAATTACGGTGAAAATAGTATAGAATAATTAAAAGAATGATTTGTTGCTGAAGAGATTGTCTCTAATGCTGTCTCTAGGTGAGGTAAAAAATCTTAAAGACGACATTAAAAGACAAACTATTATACATGCCCTAAATTATAAAGCTTACATGTAGTATCCTAGTAAACTGGAAATACCGATTTGAACTTAAAATTTCCCTATTCTTTTACTGTGAATTTTTCCACCTTTTACTGTGTCTTTTAGGCTATTTATTTTGTGGTCACTATGTTATGATAGTTCGTTTTTATCAAATTTTTAACTTGACGAGGATAACAAACAAGCTCGTTTATCAAATTTTTTTTTAACAATACATCAATATAGGCCTTGTTCAAAAGTGATGTTCGTGAGAAAGAGTACCGAGTAATAGAAACTCACATGGGTCAGTTCTTTTTGGCTTCAGCTCATAGTTTTTGGACTGTTCGTAAGAGAGAGTATGGAGTAACAGAAACCCACGTGCAATTTTATCCGATATAAATGAAGTTGTCACAGTGTATACTACAATCAACTTGTAGACTCTATTTTGAAAATACACTCTGTTTGAAAGCCAGTTATCGCAGAAAACTGAAAAACGCTTTTTAGAAGCTGAAAAGAAGAGGTCCGTGGCTTTAGGCTTTTGGCTGATTGCGAATGAGATTATAGGAGCAATGGATACTCGTGTTGAGAAGCTATTTTGTTTAAAGACGTTCATGCAATGACTTCTACAAATAATTTATAGAAATTATCTTGAGGAATTATTCTGTTAAACTTTTAACTTCTAAATGTTAAAAGATAGAACTGTTTAAAATAGGAACATAATAGTCAATAAGAAATGCAAGTGTCGGTCAGGAGTTAGGAGATGATAATTAAGAGAGTACTGTTGGCGTCACGAGGAACAGCAACAGATGAGCTCCAAGTCACTTTCACACGGTTCAGGTTCTGAGTTCTGACCATGCATGCAGCTCAAGTCCAACTAGGTTGCAGGGTAGCTGATCGGTCGTTCAAGGGGCACACCTTACAGCCAGAGGTCAATACATGCGTCGCAATCTCGCCTTGCTCTCCAAGCTCGTATGCCACACTAATCAAGGCACTCCCACAATTCCAACGCATCGAGTAACGTCTCTATTTCTAAAGACGCTAATAATTCTTATAACTATCTAAATCTATTTAGTCATAAAGTATTGTACATAAATATACATCATAATAACATATACTTATAACAATAGCCAAACTTTATTACAGAATTATGGTTTAATAATCTCGTTTTGACGCAGTGGACATGCAAGCCCAAAGTTATCTTACAATACAAAAGAAACTCCCAAGTAAATTTGAGCGCAACTAAGATCTAAAACCAGTCGTCTTCAGCATAGTAGGGTTCTTTATAGTTCTATTGATCTTCTGTTTGTTGTTTAGCAAGTAATAAGTACAACCGTACCCAGTAAGCCACAGGGGTAAATCCTAACTTAACTGCTTGTAAAGATATTCAAAGGAAAGAATACATTAGTTCTATCAACTTAAGTTGATGCAATTTTATTTGCAAACAGGAAAACAAGAACATAACTCCTTAAGATTTAAGAGAGTTTTCTTTCAACAGTTATACACTCAGCTTACTCAGATTAAAACATAATGAAAAATACTTATGTCTCGCTATTGGAATCACCCATTAAACACAGCTCCATTTATCGGAAGCACGACCACTCTGCAGAGTTGCTCAGCTTTACCCACAAGATTTCTCAGACTCTCAATGTCACGCGATAGGCACGATTCAACTAGCGTGTGACTGAGTTGAGAAAACAAGATTTTTCACTACTCAATTCTTTATGTAGGCTCTATCCGGTAGATCCACTCAGACCTGGTTTAATTGGCTAAACCTAACACTTGTATGTCCCAAGTGGTCCCTACTGTTGTTAGGTATGGTTTTATCATTTCACATACCAACTCCCCATCATCCACACTCCTGCCTCCTATAGAGATTCAATCGAGTTGAGCAACTACTAAACTAGGGTTGACAAGTCAACATCTATGCTTGAGCGATCACTATGTCCTTTACTCAAAATAAGGTTCTTATCCTTACTTTTCACTTGAGGCAACCAACCACATCCCCTTGTGCTCGATGGCACTACCACCCCTCTACTCAAGCCTCCACTCTAGGGTAAGATCATGGACTCCAACTATCTCTTGGCTTTCCATGATTCTTCCTTACCTAGAAGCAGTTTAATAATTCTATCGGCCAAAAGCTAAGTCACTTAAGAGTACAAAATTTTGAATGAGGTAGTTTACAATTATTTATACGGTAATTAAATATTACTAAAGTTGTCAAGATGAATATGACATCAAATTAAACATAACATTTTTCAGTGGTAGGACATAACTAATTAACAAGTCATTTTAAACATTTATTTTAATTAAATAGCATTTCAAAAATAACATTAATGCAAACACAATAATTAAATAATTTAAATTTTATGGCATTCAATATGATTAAGAACTTGTAACTTGCTTTGCTGCTCCGCAAATTTTACTATCTCGAAGACTTCGTTGCCCGGTTCCGGTTGAGTCTAATCAAGCTATCTCGAAGACTTCGTTGCCCGGTTGAGTCTAATCAAGCTAGGAAAAATAAACTAATTAACAAGGAATAAAATGCAATAAAATTTAAATGAAAAGGTTTGAATTTATTTGGAGCTCAATTTGGCGAAATAGAGGTCAAAAATGGATTTGCGGTTTCGAAACGACCGAAATGAGGTATTTTTGGAATTTTGGGTTTCGGGTTAATAGTGTTTTGAACAGTAATGAATAGTGTCGAACCGACCCACAAGAACTGTGCAACTTGCCCGCAAAATCAGCCCGCTTGGCTTAAATGGGCTGACTGGCCTCGGTCCACGCTGCACTCGGCCAAAAGGCCCAGCGCGTGCGTGCACTCGCCCGATGGCAACCCGCAGATAGCCATAATGCGTCGCACGTGAATGGCTCAATTGAGACAGCCACGGTGCATGAACGGCCGTGATGTGACTACGTCGTGTTCACTGTCGTTTTCAACCTCGAGCCTTTTCTCCCCAGCGGAAAACAAAAGAGCAGTGGTTTGAGCAAAGCGGCACCAGACTTCTCGGCAAAAGTGAGCGGCATGGTTGGGCTAAGCTTGAGTTAGGGTTTCCATTTTGGGGATTTGGAGGACGGTAGCATAAGCAGTGGCAATTGGTGGCAAGAGAGAAGATTTGGAGCTCCCCAGCGGCATTTGAGTGTCTTGGTGGTTCTTTGGCAAGGCTAAGGGCGATTTGGCCGTCTATGGGGTATGAGTTTCAAGGTGGTGGCGGCGGCGGTTTGGGGCTGAAAATGTCCATCTGGGTTGTCCATGAGAGGGCCTTCCGGCCAACGGTAGCTTCCGCTGCCAAAGCTCTCGACGAATGCTCACGACCAAGTGAGTTCACCAGTGAGTTCAAGGAGCAAGGGAGGTTCTGTCAGTGAAAGCAATTGAATTTAATCGAAAGACGAAAAAAGATTGGGTCTATGGCTCACTAGGATCATGGGAGGTCATCGGCAGTGCTGCGGTGATTAAAATCTAGATTCATTGGTTATGGTGGGTGTTTGAGAGTGGCGTGAAGCTATCAATGGAAGCAAACGGGCTTTAAAAGCAAAGAGAGGTGGTGGGAACATGAAGGCGGTGTAGGTGTCTTCTGCGCGCAGGTGAGGAGAGGCGATGGGGGCTCTCTTGCAGGAGTGATGACGCTGGTGAGGTGGCTCTGATGCCTCTGCAAGAGTTGGCGAGCGTTGACGTAGCAGGTACGGAGGATGCGCGTGTCAGCTGGAAATGGCGAGTTGAGGCCGGAGAGAGGAGCAAACCGGGCGACGCGCGAAGCGAGGAGGAGGGCAGGGGATGGGTGACTGACTGGTGGGACCGCGACGTCAGCTCGGTGTGAACGGAAGGAGGAGGTGCGGTCGAAATTTTGGGCGACGGCGATGCAACGCGTGAAGCGGCGGTACAAGATGTCGGTGGAGTGGCGGCATCTTCAGGAGGCGCCAGCAAGGAGTGAAAACAGGAAATCAAAGAGGGAAAGCGGATTTTTAAGGAATTTGTCAAATTGGGTAAGAGTTAGAATTCAAACAAAATTAAAAAAGAATTTTTTTTTTGAAATTTTAGAGTTGTTTCACATCACGTGTAAACATTGCAGGATTGTACGCTGCACGGCGAGATGTTTCCTGGCGTAATCAGTACGTAACGTCGGGCGTGAATTCTGGAGTCCAGGACAAAACTGCATGGATGGGCGGTCTGTGATCTGGAGAAGCCGAGCAGGATCCGACCCGCTAGGCTGCAACTAGTGTATTATCGGGGCACCTAACTCTCTCTCCTCTCATCTCGGATGCGTGGTGCCATGCTTGCTGTTCAGCAGGTATCAGGTTTTTCACGTGTTGGTGGTTCGAAAATCGAGATCCCGTGACAGACATCAGAAGAGATGAACTGCAGGTAGACATGCACTGTGTAGGGAGATATGGTGCCGTACTGCTTCGTGTATGTGGCCGATGCTTGGCTCAAGTTGTAATTTCTATTTAGAGGGATGAATCATGAAACAGGTAGCTAGGCTGATGCAGTTTCTGCCGCTATCCAATGCTGAGGTACTGAGGTTGATGAACGGGCGTCTAAAGTTTTGCTGGGTTGGTCTTTCGTTTTCTTGGTCTTTTGACTCCTGTTTGTGGAGCAACCCGTAAGTTTATACATGGAGGCTTCATGTACAAGATTATCGCTTGGGTTTCAACTTTTCAAGTGCCTTGCAGAAATCCCAAATGACAGAATCTTATGCCGGGAAACATGATGCAACATTGGACCCGTCACTGACTGTTCACAAAAGATGTTGTAAAGGCACACACTTGACACATACCAGATACCAGTACTACCCCCGGCGGAAAACAAGCGCCCTGGCGTTTCACGCGCTCGTGACACCTCATCGTCAGGCACCGTGCAGACGACATACAGTACCGCTGACATGGGTGCGCCACTCCTACGATACAGAATCGAGTGTCGCACAGCTGCTGCGGCGCCCATGAACGGACGAGCCAGCCTCCGTGGACGCTTGCCCCCGCCACTTCGCAGATTAAGGCTATGTTTGGCACAGCTTCACCAACAGCTTCATGAGCTGTTGTGAGCTGTTTTTTTTGCCAAACACCCTTTTTGCAAACAGCTTCATGGGTGGAGCTCCTTTTTTTGTGCTCTCACAAAGGAATGGAGAGAGGTGAAGCTGAAAAAAGTAGCTTTTCACAGCTCTCTACCTCAGACCCGCAGTCCTAGGAACTCACTGCCCCTCTGATTCACCAAAATTACACGCATTTGCCACTAATCCATCCCGTTCACCTTTCTCGTTCACGAAACATAAACAAGGCACTAATATTGCTTCCTAATGATTTTAATTTTTTATTATTTATTATTTTAATATTTTAATTCATACTCATTCAAATATATTGTTTTTTAATTCATATGACCATATACAAACATACAACTCCAAATGTTAGAACAAGTCAGGTAGACAGGGGCATCTTGGACAATTGCCCTCTCTCAGCCATGTATGAAGCTGTTGGTGAAGCTGTTTTGCCAAACAGTTTTCCAAAACAGATTTAGCTTCATCGGTGAAGCTGCTCGTGAAGCTGAAACAAAAAAAACAGCTTCACTAGTGAAACTGAGTTGTGCCAAACGGGGCCTAAGGCAACTGCTTCGTTTTTGGCTCTACGAAGACAGAAACTATTTGAAAGGTATCGTTTTTTTAATTTTAATTTTTAACTTTTCTTATTATTCTTTTATTTGGCTCGTGATGATATAATGTTTTTTAATTTTTTTATTTAAAAAACTAATAATCGTTACAGTGTATTTACAATTAAAAACCAATAGCTAAAAAACTTTTAAGCCAGTTGAAGCGAGCCTGTCCCACGCGCATTTCCCTATAAACCAACCCACCACAGCCCAAACTGGCAAGCGGCCCTGCTCCATGCCCCAAAACGAAAACGTTAAATGTGTTGAGGAACTGTCGCTGGCAAGTCCAATCCGATCGATTCATCTGCTATGCAAAAGACAAATCAATAACAGAAAACGTAAATAGCATATTAAAACATAGAGACAGAGAGAACTTCTAGTCTTTCTTTATTGCTTTCTCTTTCTCATGCATGTATAAAATAACCAATAGCACTTTCTATTTATAGTCTAATGATAAGATATTCACTATAAATTAAGACTTCAAGTTCAGATCCAAGTTTCCTAATAAAGCGTAACGGCCGGTGCGTGCCGTGAGCCCGCGCCGCTGCAACGCACGGGGCAGTCAATGTGACAGAACGAACGACTCTGAACTCCCCGAGCTCCTTCGCGTTCTCTATCTAGTAGCCTGTATGTATAAACCACACGAAGGCCGTGGCCCTCGCAAATTACACGCACGCCTCCCTCGCGCGTTCCCAGGCCCCAATCCCGGCTTTAAAAACCCGTCTCCGTTTCGCCACTCGGCACGGCAAAGTCACGCGCCATTCGGGCCAAATCACGATGGCCGGGTACCGACGCACCATCTCGTTCCCGGCCCCGAAGCCCGCCGCGGCCGCCTTGGTGCGCGCGAATGACAAGCTGGTGGCCGCGTACCGCATCCGCTCGGCCAGCCTCCCGTGCCGCTTCCACCCGCTGGTGCTGCAGCTCGACGACGACGTCGCCGCGCTGCGCCTGGTGATCGGCCAGTCTCCTTCCGCTGGCGCGCCGTCAGCGTCGTCCATCTCCGCGGCCGCCTCGCAGGTCGACCGGGTGCTGGTGTCGCTCTCGGAGCTGCTGCACCACCCGCAGGCTCAGGAGCCGCTGCGCCGGTTGGGGAGGTCTCCGTTCTCGGAGCGGCTGCTTGACGACTTACTGCATCTCGCGGACGCGCACGGCAGCTTCCGCGAGGCGCTGGTCGCGCTCGCCGCCCTGCAGAAGGAGACACGCGCCGCCCTGCGGCGCGGCGACCCCGCGTGGCTGGCTTCCGCGGCGCGCGCACAGCGCCGCGCGGGGCGCGACCTCCCCCGCCTCGCCGCCGCCGCACGCGCCATGTCTAGCAAGGCTCCCACGCCGCTGCCGGAGGATCTCCAGGCCGACACTGTGGCCTTCGCTGCCGCGGTTGTCGACGCGACAGTCGCTGTGGCCTCCGCCTCCGCGGCTGTCTTCTCCGGCTTGTCCTCCCTCTCGAACGCCGCCGCCGCCGCCCGTGTCGAGGTCGCCTCCACGCCCTGCTGGATCACCACCCCCGCAAGATACACTGTCGTATCGGACGCACCAAGAACCAGCCACCACCGCATATGGTGGGTGGCCGACCTCGTGCGTTGGATGTCGCGCGCGAAGCGGCGGTCCACCGAGAAACAAAACGGCGGCGACGATGACGAATTGTCCACCGTGCAACTCCGATCGGAAGCCCGCATGAAGCCGGAGGAGAGGGCGCGGAAGGCGGCACTCGAGCGCCACGATAACTTGGAACGTTGCATCGCCAACGTCGACAGCAGCGGCGAGAAGGTGTTCCGATCTTTGGTCAACACCAGAGTCTCCTTGCTCAACATTCTGAGCCCAACCTTCTGATGTCCGAACAACTCGAATTAAAATTTGAGAAACGCTTTATTTTGGCTTGCATGTTCGGACAGAATCTGTATGTAGTGAAGTGTCCTTCCGGATGCAGTCTGTTCGTTCGCCTGCATCTTTCAAGAGCTTTGGAACCGGGTGTTCTAAATTGCAAAATCTGCATTCTTTTGGTCCGGTTCTTGACTACAGCCCATGGAATCCTTCTAGACTGAACGAAAAATTTGGCATATGTGATTGCAAATAGAATATGCCTGCTCCTTCCATACATCTGAATTCCTCGTCCATGGCTCCTCCAGCACAATGCCTAGAAGAAAACCCTGACCAAGCGGTGATAAGCCTTGTTATTTCTGGTCCCAATGGTGCAGGTTGTCTATCCCCCGAAGGTGTCCGCTAGCTGAACCGAACCACGAGATTGGTACCTGTTCTGTACCAGAAACAATATGAATTTTATGATCGTGCATCGCTCCGTAGTGCTACATTTGGACACTGTAACATCAGTAGGACTAAAACACACTGTTATCCAGCAGTGCCCCCGTGTTGCCCTGTCGCCTAAACGTTACGGTACGTCGTCACTGGTTCGTTGTAATCACAGTTCGAGGCCACGGGAGCATCCTCTTACAAGCTCTCGTGCCATCTCTGCTCGTTGCCGGGGACATGCCTACCTGGTGGTGGTGGCAAACGTGCGTTTGCGAGGGAACAGCTGGAACTTCCTGTGCGGGGAGCGCGCGCCGCCGGCTCGACAGCTCCGATCCGCGGTGCGCACCGCATGCGTTTGGTGAGTCGGTGCGGATGCCTCTGAACTTTTCTACTTGCCCCGCCACGCCGCGCCTTGTTTCAGAAAGACTTCAGGATGCCTTCCGTTTGTTCTTGCACTGACGATGGCGAAATATCATGTGCTTTTGCGATGCATGCTTGACATCGTTTGACAGACATGCTAGTCGTCGCGTGATAAACCGAACGCAACGATTTTGGCAAGAGAGAGATGCAGTTTCCCAGGGCCACGCGCGACGGAAACGTACATTCATCTCAGTGGCAAAACCATTTCCGTTTCTTCAACCGAAAACATACAGAAACGTTTCAATCTCTATCAGGTCGGCGCATTGCAAATCGTTCTTAGGTGATGATCATTTGGGGTTATTTTCGGTGGCCTATGGCTGAAAACACTGTAGCTAGTTGAAAAAAACACTGTAGCTGACATAGACTTATTTAGCATAATTAATTTAAAAAAATTAAAAAATATGTTAGCCCATTACATATAGGGAAATGTCTATACAACATTCGACTGTTTTTTAGGACAAAAACAGTCAGATTTTGAGCTGCTAGATGGAGATCCAACGCCCTAGACCATTTTTTTTGGAGGGAGTCATTTTTTGGAGGGGGGCTTTGTATGGGTGGATCCGTTGGATGGAAATCTAACGTCCCAGATCAATCTGACTGTTTTTGTCCTCAAAAACAGTCGAATGTTGTATAGCAATACTCTACATATAATACAAACAAATACAGGAAAAAAGAACCGGCAAAAAAGCTCAACAAAAAGACCAAAGTTCAGAAAAAGACGAAATTTATGAATAGTGAAAAATAAGCCGGAAGCTAAAAGCTGAAGCCCAACCGATCACCCCCTAAGGTTTCAGTACATTGTCAGACCTGAATATCTTGACGTACAAAACGGGCCATTAAGGGTCTCGCTCATTTCGATTTGAGTTTCTGATTTATTTTTTACTATTTCTAAATTTTATCTTTTTTCTAGCTTTTTGTCTTTTTTTTTAGCTTTTTTGTCGGTTTTTTCCGTATTCGTTTGTATTGTCTATGATAAGCTAACATGTTCTTTATTTTTATTTTTTTTAAATTTAATTACGTCAAATAAGCTATCATCAGCTCTAACATAATTTTAATTAACTATAATATAAATTTAATTATAAACTAATTTATTTCAACTCATCTGAACAACACCTAAGCATGACCGGGCACCGCGGGAGCTAGTCAGACCCGTCTCTTGCAGCGGCGACATGCTCGCTGGACGCGCTTTCGCACCAGGCATCAGACATCAATCCCACGTTACATGTCTAAGCTTGACCAGTCAGGCTCGCCATTAATCTCCCCTGTACGGTACAGATAAAAAAGTCGCAACGTCACGCGCACAAGACGGACATTTTTTATTAGGTTTTAGTAAACATCATCTGAATATTTTCTTCCTAACTATCATCTAGATTTAGAATTATTGAATTAGAGATCCAATGTTTCGCACAAGTCGCAACCTCGAATTCTATCTCTTCCACCTTGAAAAAAAATCTCCCCCCTTCAAAACAAAGAGCCTCTTGATCTCTAATCCAAAAGTCACAAATTTAGATAATAATTAGAAAGGAAACATCCGAGTGATACCTAGACACTCCCTTTTTTGGGAGTGATCAACTCGGCTTAAAAGCTCATGGCTTATGGCTGAAAACACTGTAGCTGGCTGAAAAAAGTACTGTAGCTGACAGAGGCTTATTTCGCATAATTAAATTTAAAAAAATATAAAAATATAAAAAAATATGTTAGCCCATTACGTATAATACAAACAAATATGGGAAAAAAGAACCGGCAAAAAAGCTCAACAAAAAGCCAAAAATTCAGAAAAAGACGAAACTTATGAATAGTAACAAATAAGCCATGAGCACTGTAGCATAAGCCATGTTGATCGCTGCCTTTATTTGTTTAAGGTCTCATTTCGGCTTAGGCGTCGTCACGTGTTAGTTCCTTAATTTCAGTTTTTTCTATTTTAGTTTTCTATTTTACTTTTTCTTTCCTTTTTTATTATATTATTTGTGAGGATATAACTAATTTTTTTTTCTTTTTAATTGAATGATTTAGAAAAAACTAACAGCAGTTATAGTATAATTTTAACTAAAAACTAACTGCTAAAAAAATCAGATTGAACGGGGCTGTAAGCCGGACGAAGCTATGCGTGGAATCTCCCTGGCAATATGAAACGGGAACGCGCAGGGTTTGGCTGGTTGGTTCCCGACAGGCTGCTCCCGAGTCCCCCCTGGGGTCTGGTGGTGGACTCGTTTGTTCCATGCACATTGTAGAGTTGCAGGGCTCTCGTCTCACGGTGTCAGCTGGTTGGGTCGCCTGGGCCGTGCCGTGTCGGCCGGTTGGTTGGACGGATGACCCAACAGCTGCATGCCTCGTGTCTGGCCTGAGCCGATGGGTCCGCTCCTGCCAGTGCAGAAGTGCTAAACTGATAATCGATCTAGATGCTAGGCTGCTGAATGCTGATTTTTTTTAGGAAGTAAAGATGGGCCGTGAAGTCATGAATTTGCCTGTTAGTTGTTGGGCTGCAAAGTTGCGCTGTTATGCAGCACAGCCATTTTCCGCAAGAACTAACTCCAACTTCTGTTCCTACTGGAGCCTAATTCGGACCAGTTCGTGTGGTAGTTCAACTGACCCGAGCCCAAAGCATTATTTTGGTCTACAAATCATTCCAATCTCTCTCTCTCTCTCTCTCTCTCTCTCTCTCCAAAAAAGTTGATCATGATTCTTCAGTAAACCCACGTGGTGGATGGTTTGTGAGAACATGTGGAGGTTACTCCATGGTTGTGATAAGTAATTGATCTTTGGATTAGAGTATGTACGGACGTTGAGTTTGGTTTTTAAGGGTTTTGCAAAAGATTGCATTCTGATTAGGCTGTTTGCTGGAATCTTCATGTTAAGCGGTTTGACCACTTTATTTTGGCGGTCTGACTGGCAGATTTCGACCGCTAATAGTAGTCGGAGGTGTGGTCCTTGACTTTGTAATCGGGCAGTCCGATCGGCCCTGAGATAGGCAGTTCGAACGACCGTGTTTTGGGCGGGTCCAATCGGCAGATCGACCACGGATGGTTGATTATCGAAAGCTACAGTGTTTGACCAACCACGAATGGTCGATGGTCGAAAGTTACAGTGCTTGACTGACCACGGATGGTCAATGGTCGATGGTCGTAGTCGTAGGCATTGCGATTGGCTATCGTAGACCTCGAGTACTCGTGTCAAACCAGCCAGCAGTCTGACTGACTTGTGCATGGTGGTCAGATTGGTCTCTCCGTGGTCTGAGGTTGTTTTCTGGAGTGCATGGAATTTGGGTCATGTCTTGACCTGGGTGTTGTTGCTTATGTACACATGGGTTTATTGTTTGATCCTAAGCTTCGGATTAGTATTTTGGCTGCATACTTTTATATGGTGCATTGTATGGATTAATTGCGTAAATTGATGTATTTGTGTATCGTGCGGTGCTATATGACGGTTTGCTTGTTGGTGTTGGTTGCAGGACTTCAGAGCTAGGTTATGGTAAAGCATAGAAGGACTGGGACAAGGCACAGGGTGGTGTTGAGGTCCAGAATGGTCAGGGAGATGCTATAGATGACTGAGGTTTATGTGGTGGTTGCAAGCCGAGACGATTAGGAACCAGAGCGAGAGCTACTGGTGGTGGACATGATGGGCAATGACAAGGTGGACCAGGATTAGGCTCAAGGAGAAGTTGAGATGCAAACGATCAGTGCTATCACCAGTACGCACGGTAGAACCTTCGGAAGGAGGTGGCTAGGGTTTTGGTAGGTGATGTGATATCCTACCAAAAGATCTATGCCTCCCTTTATAGAGAGTCTATTTAGTGGAACCCTATGCTAGGAGCCAATTAAGGTGCAAAGCCCATACGAGTGAATTATATCTGAACTGGTTTATTCTAGCCTATTTAGTATGCAACCCTATATGTTCATGTGTACTTGGCTGCAATCCAAAAACCTCTTTCAAATTCACAAGTCAATAGCGGTCCCTAACAGACCATAGAGACCCTCAGACACATATAAGTATCATGTCAAACGAACCTATATAGTGCTCATGTGCTTATCCCTTTACCTCATGATACTAGATCAAACTCAAGGAGAGATGTATACTATCCTATGGTATCTCAATTCTTCACTCAATCTTGTAGTGGATCACTTAGGTGTAGTTGACTCATTAACCAAAATCGACATGGCTATACACTATTCTAATTCAACAACATCGACGAGCCCAGAGATACCTATCCCGTTAAAAAGGAGGGGCAAACGTGATCATTAATCAATATATATGTTGATCTATAAATTATAAGTGTCTCACATAATGATATAATATCAAAGATGTTTAGAATACCATTACAAACACAAATAGAGATATTCATGAATAAGTCATAAACTTGCTGATCAATATAAATGATAGTTCATTTAAGAAATAAAATAACATATTATTCAAAAGTTCATAAATATAGAAGTGATACGATCATCTTTATGGTTGTCTTTAGGGCATATCACTAACATATATCCATCATACAAATTTTCACGTGTTATTTCATACTCTATAATCTTGTTCTTTTTGGTATTTCAACGGCTTTTGAGTTTTGACTTCTCTCAATAATTACTATTTATTAGACTAATAAACCATAATCGAAAGTCATAAAATATAACCTAAGAGTACAGGCCATAAGCTTCTCGAAGACACCTAATAAGTATGATCAATCTCTGTTACAGACTACTGAGTACTTACTCCTATAGATGTACCAGTAATTTTTATGATATTCTGTAGTTGTACCAGTAATGCACGTCATATAGATGCAGACATGCAGATGGATCTTTGTAAGAGGGGCTGTTGACATATTCTTTAATATTCTCTTCGTCCCATAATATAAATCCAAAATTTATCATATATATATATATATATATATATATATATATATATATATATATATATATATATATATATATATATATATATATATATATCAAAAAGACATTAAATTAAAAAAATAATAACATTAGACTATACATACCCTATTAAATAGTATAATATAACTATTTACTCATTTTTTAGAATTAAAATAGAGATATATAATATAAATATTATAATAATTACACCTTTAGGTTGTGATCATTTGGGCTTCAGCTTCTGGTTTATTTTTCACTATTCATAAATTTCATCTTTTCTGAACTTTTAGCTTTTTGTTGAGCTTTTTTCCTGGTTCTTTTTTCCCGTATGTGTTTGTATTATACGTAATGGGCTAACATATTTTTTTTAATTTTTTTAAATTTAATTATGCTAAATAAGTTTCTGTCAGTTACAATGTTTTTTCAGCTAACTACAGTGCTTTTCAATCATAAGCCATCAAAAAACCCAAATGATCACCACTTAATCTCTGTAATAAATTTATATTATGTGACGATGTTTTTTAAAATAAGGATTTATGTTGTGAAAAGGAGGGAGAATCGTTTAGGGGATCCAATGCTCCAAAGCTTCTGCAGAATCATTTAGTACATCAATCATCCACAGTGCCAATGGTTAGCCTGACGATTCACTGGGCCAACAACTAGGGCTACACGGCTACACGCTTGCACCTCAACAAACACAGATTAGTGCGTCCATGATTACATACCACTGCACGGCTACACGCTTGCACCTCAACAAGCACAGATTAGTGCGTCCATGATTACATACCATAGCAAAAAGAGTGGTCATTAGGTGTTACATTATCTTTTGCACATACACGTAAACGAGTACCTGTGCAGTTCCTTTTACCACTGTTCTTGCACGGCCAGTCGGCCCCCGTCTTCCTGCCGCAGGGATTGCACTGCGTGCTCTCATGGCTTCACAGTTTTGTCCCCTTGATGATTGCGAAGGCTCCTGGTACATCGATCATCTCTGCTCTGGCCCAAATTGTTCTCTTTAGTTTCTTGCTTTGGTTTCAGTCTTTCAGAGAATCTCTGAAAGGCTGGTCAGCCACCAACCGCGCAAGGCGTACTTGATGACTGGTGAGGATGAGCACATAAGATGAGACGAAACAGCACGGGCTCAAATGCAATTTCAGGGCGTTTTAATTAGATGGTAAATCTTGGCTTGTGGATACGATGTGTAAAGAAAAGTTGTTGAGTTGGTTGCATTTGACGTTCTAAGCAATGAGACGAGGAATTAAATAGTGTAAAACCCCAATGTACCTGGAGCTATTCAGGATTCTTGCAAGGGATGCGACAGTCCTGTATACATTTTTCAATACAGCCATGTTGTATTTGCTTGTGAGAAATTTGTGTGCTGGGGTAGTGGGGTGTGCTCTTCTCTTGTACACAGTGTATCTTGGAGAAAACCCAATAATAGGCAGCATAATTCTTAATCTTTTTTTAACCAGAATTCTTAATCTTTTCAGCATGTCCTATTTGCAGTAACAGTCCCTAGACATGTTAATTGCTGAGCGTGCTAGTTGCGAGTGTCGCATGTTTGCCCGGTTGCTATCGTCTCTTGGTACGGGACTATAGGAGCGAAGCTTTTCTTTTGGAGTGCGAGGTGGATCATGTCCCTCGTGCAGTCATGCTTGCTTAAAGACCAAACTTATGATGTTGGAGGACGACTACCATTCATGAACAAGCACAAAAGAACCACAAATCTAGAGCTACATATCTATGTTTTCTTCTTTTAGGCAATTATTGATCAATTGATCGATCATTCAGTGTACCTACACACAGTTACACTATGGCTTTGCTTATTTCAGTTTCAGCTTCTGGCTTCTGGATTATTTTTCATTATTCATAAATTTCGTTTTTTCTGAACTTTTGGCTTTTTTGAGCTTTTTTGCCGGTTCTTTTTTTTCCGTATTCGTTTGCGTTGTCTGTGTTGAGCTAGCATATTTTTTTCTATTTTTAAATTTTTTAGATTTAATTACACCAAATAAGCCACCTTCAACTACAGTGAAATTTCAGCCGCTACAGTGCAGTTTCAGCCATAAGCCACAGCTTTTCAGCCCAACCGAGCGGGGCCATATCTACACACAATAAATATTTGCCTCTGCCTCATTCTTGAAGCACTACAGGTAGGCTATGCAAACACAATTTCAAAAATTCTGCCGCGTAAATAAGAAACCTCCGTTAGTAATAGATGATGGGATTACCACTAGATGCGCAGACTTGTAGCGGAAGTAGAGTCAATGTAGTGTGTTGATGCGGTTATACTTGTACTAGCCGCATGTCTCCTCTTTTAGATCCTTGTGATCTTAACAGATTGCGGATTGTCCTAATGCTGAAACTTCGCATCAATACTTTTGAGATATCCACACATACAGGGCAGAAACACCATGCGCTGGAGTGCTAGTTCCGACGGCATGGTATTAAATGAGGAAGGTGTGGCGTCTAGGGTTTCGGGAATTCCAAATTCTCTCTTTGTCGCACAAATCCTATGCCATCCATAATGGCCCGTGAACTTGAGACCCATTAGGAACTCGTGGCCCACATGAACTCAGATAACCATCCGAATTATATCACAGCCCCTTAAGTGTGCGACTCTATAGATTCACGTGCACTTGGACATGGCCCAAATACTCCTACTCGTCCACTAATTGGTAGTGGCCCTTAGCAAGGCATGCCGACTCCCAAGTATATGTAAATATCATATCAGACGAACCTCATCAAAACTCATATGCATTTTCCTTTGCCTCATGATATTGGTCAAGCTCAAGGCGAGTACGTGCTAGCCTTATTGATTAGCTCGACCACTCTTTCTCGATCACGTGATTCGAATTCGCTGACTATGGTTAACTCTTTAATCGCAAGTGGTATGGCCATGTATTTCTGGAATCCAATCACTCGAGAGGCCTAGAGATATCTCTCCCATTGCATGGAGGGATAAATCCTATCTTGATCGACCATGCCTCGAAGCATACATCATGATACCTGAAAGCTACCTTTACAACTACCCATTTACGGAGTAGCATTCGACAACTCCTAAGTTAACAATATGCATCATGAGTACGTGCGATGATCTCAAGTCTAAGGACATAGCATACGCATTGTAAATGAGATCAACTGATAACATATAAGAATGCAACGTTCTCACAGTGTTTCATGGTCATGTTCCCTAACATGTGTCCATATTATTGGTTTGATATCTTCATATCTATGGCCCATGAAACATGGTTATCAGACAATACATATACTAGTCTATTCATATGTGTCCTTATATGTTTTCGACTAGGGATTGTTTAAGAATAATCATCGCAACAATATAGAGTTTCACAATCAAGTCACATACTCAATAATAATATCAACGATATTATTCAAGAAACAAGATAACATATTATCCAATAAATCATGAACATAACGAAACAATGTGGTCGAGCCAATGTGGTCGAAACAACGTGGTCGAACCAACGTGGTCAACACAACGTGATCAAAACAATTTATCATCTCTATGATTGCCTCTAGGGCATATTTCCAACAGTCTTTCACTTGCACTAGAGTCAATCATTTAGATATCGAATATCGATAGCTCTTGTGTGCGCCTCATACTTTGGCTGTGTGAGAGGTTTCGTCAATAGATTAGCAACATTTAAATTGTGTGTACTTTGTATATATTTACATCTCCTCTATCCACAATATCGTGAATAAGGTAATAGCGCCTGAGTATATGCTTAGATTTCTGATGGAATCTAGGCTCCTTATCCTATGCAATAGCTCCATTATTATCAAATAGAGATCCATTGGACTCGAGGCACTCGGGACCATACCCAACTCAGCAATGAAATTCCTTATCCAAACACCTTCCTTCGCTGCTTCAGAAGTCGTAATGTACTCGACCTCCATCATAGAATCAGCAACCATCTCCTGCTTAGAACTTTTCCAACTTACTGCCCCTCCATTCAAAATAAATACAAAACTAGATTGCGAACGATAATCATCTTTGTCGGTTTGAAAGCTTACATCGGTGTAACCATTTACAACGAGCTCTTCATCACCATCATAAATTAGGAACGCATTCTTAGTCCTTCTCAAGTACTTAAGAATGTTTTTCACAGCTGTCTATGACCTTCACCGGGATCAGCTTGATATCTGCTTGTAACACTTAGAGCATAGGATACATCTGGTCGAGTACATATCATGGTGTACATGATAGATCCAATAGCTAAAGCATATGGAATACCATTCATATGGTCTCACTTTTCAGTCGTCGAAAGACACTGACTCTTGCTAAGACTTATGCCATGTGACATAGGCAAGAACCACTTCTAGGCATTCTGTATGTTGAACCATTTTAACACCTTGTCAATATAAGTACTTTGGCTTAATCCAATTAGCCTTCTCAATCTATCTCTGTAGATCTTAATCACTAAGATATATGCTGCCTCTCCTAGGTCCTTCATAGAAAAACTATTTTTTCAATGAGGCCTCAATGGATTCCAGCATAGGAATGTCATTCCCAATCCATAATATATCATCTACATATAAGATTAGAATTACAGGTGCGCTCCCACTAACCTTCATATAGACAAAACATATATTCCAACTCTGAGATGCTTGCTTTAAGACATAGGTGGATCTCTAAAGCTTATATATCTTTCTAGCATTTTGGGGATTAACAAAACCTTCAGGCTGTGTCATTTACACATCCCCACTTAGGTTTCTATTTAGGAAAACCGTTTTGATATCCATCTACCATATCTCGTAATCGAAATATGTAGCAATAGCTAGAATGATCTGGACAGACTTAAGCATAGCGGCGGGCGAGAAAGTTTCATCATAATCAACACCTTGAATTTGTTTGAAACCTTTTTCCACCAATCGTGCCTTATGAATATAAACATTTCCATCCATGTATATCTTTTTCTTAAAAACCCACTTGCACTCAATGGTTTTTTACACCATCAGGCGGATCAACCAAGTTCCAAACTTGATTATCATACATGGATTGAATTTTGGATCTCATGGCTCTAAGCCATTTCTCAGAGTCTGGACCAATCATCGCTTCCCTATAAATTTTAAGCTCATCATTGCCTAACAATAAAATGTCGTGTCGATAGCTTATCAGTAATTAACATGGCCTTTTAGACCTATGTGGGGCTGGTGCCTCTTCCACAGGTTCTACAACATCTTGTATATCTTGAAGAGTTCAAAAAAAGGCGAAATATTTTCTGATGTCTCTCAAATTTCTTCGAGTCTCACCGTGCTCCTACTAACTTCTTTTGAGAAAAACTCTTTCTACCAAAAGACACCATTTCGAGTAATAAATACATTATTCTCATCCCTTTTATAATAGTAATATCCTTTAGTTTTCTTAGCATATCCCATAAAGAACCATTTATTAGATTTAGGTGTGAGCTTGCCAGATGACAAATGGTTTACATATACATCACATCCCCATATTTTGAGAAAAGACAAACCAGGACTCTTCTTAGTCGACATCTCATATGGTGTCTTATCTACTGATTTAGATGGTACCCTATTTAAAGTGAAAGTTGTAATTTCTAGAGCGTAACCCCAAAAGGATAATGGTAGATCATATTGGTTCATCATGGACCGAACCATATCTAACAAGGTCCAATTTCGTCGTTCAGACACCCCATTCCATTGAGGCGTTCCTAGAGGAGTTAGTTGTGGAATAATTCCACATTGCTTTGGATGATCACCAAACTCATAGCTCAAATATTCACCTCCACGATCTGATCAGGGCTTTAATTGTCTTGCTAAGTTGATTTTGTACCTCATTCTAAAATTCCTTAACTTTTCAAAGGACTCAGACTTATGCCTCATTAGATAGATATAACCGTACCTACTAAAGTCATCGGTAAAAGCTATGAAGTACTGAAAACCACCTCTGGCCGTTGAGCTCATTGATCCACATACAACCGAATGTATTAAGGCTAACAAGTCATTTGCCCTCTCACCTAGACTAGTGAAAGGTGTCTTAGTTATTTTGCCAAGTAAACAGGACTCACATGTTTCAAATGATTCAAAATCAAATGAGTTTAGAAGACCATCTTTATAGAGCTTCATCATGCGCTTCTCATTTATGTGACCTAAACAACAATACCAGGTATAAGTGGGATTCAAATAATTAGGTCGAACCCTCTTAGCATTAATGTTATAGGCACGCACATCCTCAAGATTTTTCATTCACTAATGGAGCATGACTATAAAGCATATCATTCAAATAAATTGAACAATAATTGTTCTTTATTCTGAACTCATAACCGTCTACACCCAAACATGAAGCAGAAATAATATTTTTGCTTAAGGCAGGAACATAATAACAATTATTTAATTCTAAAACTAATCCTGAGGGTAAAGATAATGGTAAAGTGCCAACAGCCAACGCATCAACTCTTGCTCCATTTCCCATGCAAAGATCAACCTTACATCTTGCTAAGCTCCTACTCCTTATCAGCCTCTGCATCGAATTGCAAATACGAGCAACCGATCTGGTATCAAATACCCAAAAACCAATATGAGAAGTAGCAAGATTTATTTCTATAATATTTATACTAGAAGTAGAAGTCTTACTTTCCTTCCTCTTTTCCAATTCTGCTAAGTACTTCTTGCAGTTCCTCTTCCAATGTCCAGTGCCTTAGCAATGGTAGTAAATAGTATCATGTTCAGCACCAATCTTAAGCTTTTGAAGCTTGGATTTTATACTCGAGATCTCATCTTGAGTTTTGCCCGTGCCCTTTCTTTTGCGCAAAGTCTTAGACTTCTACATTTTGAAGTTGGTAGTCTTTTGCACTGTCATCACATGATTGTTGCTTTTCTTAATGCTATCCTCTGCAGTCTTGAGCATCATATGCAGCTCGGTGAGATTCTTGTCTAAACCATTCATATGGAAGTTTAGAATGAATTGCCCATAGCTTGCATGAAGCGAAGTAAGAATCAAGTCAATAGCCAACTCTTGGCTAAGAGAAAAACTAAGTTTTTCCAAACTCTGTGTGTAACTAACCATCTTGATCACATGAGGGCTCACCAGACTGCCTGCAGCTAGCTTACACCTGAACAAATCCTTTTAGATCACATATCTCTCAGTTCTTGCTTGTGTCTCAAATATGCCTTTGAGCGCCACGATTATATCGTAAGCCTCTATGTTCTCAAATTGCTTCTGAAGGTATGCTTTCATGGCGGCAAGCATGAGACAGCTAACATCAAGGGACCCATCACATGCCTTTCTATAGGCATTTTTAAGAGCAGCAGTAACATTTTTGTTAGGCACATCTGGAATTGGTTTCTCCAGAACATATTTCTTTTTATCTTACCTAAGAATAATTCTTAGGTTGTAGGATCAATCCGCAAAATTTGTCCATTCAGTTTTTCTTTATCAAGTATCGAACGTAAAACAAAACTGGAAGTAGGTACAACAGATCGTAAAATGAAGCTGGACGCAGGTCCAGCATTTGATGCCATGATCTACAATATAAAATATGCAAGACTAAGATATATGTTCAAGAAAATTAGCTTCTATTAAATAATTTAATAATGGTATTCCAACTAAATACCATATCCCTCTTATGACATTTAGTGATTCAAGACCCACAATCAACTTAGCTACTAGTGAGCTTTGGCATCACTACTAGAAGATTAGTGAATTTGGTAAGCAACCCTTTGTAATTATATCTCTATATAACTGTTATTGTTGGGCAGCATGTCTATGCTCTAGCACCTAATCCTATGCCCCAAGGTCCATAATCGTTACGATGGCCTTGTCAAGTTAAACTAATGCTTTGCGTGTGGGTGTCTGACACAAACCCATCTAGTCAAGGATGATTAATGGCACTCTGCTTTAGCAATACCTACCATTAAAATACATGGCTTTGGATGGTGCAGCTAATTGGGAGGACATTAATTTAGCTTAATATTATGTGAGGAAATTTTATTTCCACCATGTTAAAAGCATCCAAAGCAATAGAATAACATGCATAGAAATAAATGAATAGAAATATAAAGCCATTCATAGACAACCACATTGCATCGTGATATAGTATGACCCTTTCACATGGTGATCTCTATCGCCACGCTTCCTGTTCACCATGTCTCTAAGTGGCCAAAATTTCCAAGTACTCCCACTAAGATATTACTCCATAGCATGTACTAGTAAAGGTTACAAGGAGTGAAGAAGTAACACAAGTCAACACGTAGGTTGTTATACTTGACACATAGGCCATGAATATTACATACATATACGCATCTCATACATCATTTACATTCATAATGTGCCATACTATTCACAACAATCATGTAAAACAAATATGCATAGAATCATATTTTATCTAATAGACCAAGTTATTATTCTAATCTCAAAAGTCCTGTTCGACGGTTCCGCTCACCAGTGAGTCGACGGGGTCTAAGGGGCGACAGCCCCTCTCGAGGTCAAATGGGCGGACTACATAGATCCAATCTATTGTTCTGTCCATGCAAATCGCATTGGGTTAATCACATTAACCATTTTAGATCAAAACTCTGATTCGATCAATCGATATCGATCTTCACATGCTCCATGGACTCACGCCTTCACTATCTGCCCTGATGGCGGAAAACCGACTAGTAAAGGCAAGTCATGATTCGACCATGAAAACACAATCACGGAATAGCGATCGTGAACCCATCTATTGACCTCTGCCTATGGACAATCATATCGACCACCGCCAAAACTAATCTATCATATAGAACGACCACAGAAGCAGTAATAGATCACATCTATGACTCCCACATATCACCATATGCATCTAATCCGAATCTAAAACTAAATAAGATGGCTCTGATACCACTGAAGCACTATGGGTAGGCTATGTAAGCACAATTTCAAAAATTCTACCGCATAATAGATCATGGGATTATTACTAGATGCGTAGACTCGTAGCAGAAGTAGAGTCGATGTAGCGTGTTGATACGGTAGTAGTCTTACTAGCTGCACGTCTCCTCCTTCAGATCCTTGTGATCTTCACAGGTTGTGGATCGTCCTAGTGCTGAAACTTCGCATCAACACCTCCAAGGTATCCACACGTATGGGGCAGGAACACCATGCGCCAGAGTGATAGTGCTAGCGGCATGGTATCAGATGAGGAAGGTGTGGTGTCTAGTGTTTCGGGAATTTTAAATTCTCTCTCTGTCGCACAGACCCTATGCCACCACACCCCTCTATTTATAGGTGTCCATAATGGTCCTTGAACTTGAGACCCATTAGGAACTTATGGCCCACATGAACTCAGATCACCATCCGAAATATATCTCATGCGATCCTATAGGTTCACGTGCACTTGGACATTGCCTGAGTACTCCTACTCGTCCACTAATCGGTAGCGGTCCTTAGCAAGACATGACGACTCCCAAGTATACGTAAATATCGTATCGGACGAACCTCATCAAAGATCATATGCATTTTCCTTTGTCTCACAATATCGGTTAAGCTTAAGGCGAGTACATGCCATCCTTGTTGGTTAGTTCGACCGCTCTTTCTTGATCATGTGATTTGAATTTTCCAACTAGGGTTAACTTTTAACCGCAAGTAGCATGGTAATGCATTTTTAGAATCCAATCACTCGAGAAGCCTAGAGATAGCTCTTCCGTTGTATGGAGGCGCAAATTCTATTACAATCTACAAAAGATTAGCACATTTCCAACAATTCTCTCTCTGGAAGATTAGCACTTGTGTTTTCATTCGTACCATTGGCATTTTAAGCTGTGGCCGTGTCTATTACAATCTACGAAACAGAAACTATTTTCATACAGTAGTGCATAGCTCTCCATGTGGACAGACTGGAGTGGCTACACTACAATCTGCGAACGTCCAACAATTCAAGGTTTGAGCTGCATGCATGGCAGTATGGCACCAAGAAAACGGAAATGTTCTACTTTGACACCACTTTTACACTGTCCGAAAAGACACTCAAAATTGGAAGGGGAAAAAGGAGCAAAGGCAAAAGAACTAAAGAGAGGTAAGCCGTAGTGAAAGCTGGCATAAGATTCAATTGAGCCTGTGGCTTGCACGAATAGAAGCTTTAATTCGGAGCAGATTTGACCTAGTATAGTTTGCTTCTCCTATGCTACGAGTATGAATCTTTATTGAGGTAAGCATAAAGTTGTCTTGGGTCCTGAAAGATCATACGAGGACCGTCAGAGATATGAAATATGATGGTGCTGGCAACAAGGCAGATTCGTCTCTGTATGGATACAAAACGTTTAATCTTGATTTGCACAAACACATGATCGTATTTTTTAGGTTGATGCTCCGTACTGGAATTAACATACCACTTGCCATACACTAACCAGCAACGTTATTTTTTAATTAAGGATTGACTTTGTTCGAACGAGAAAACCTCACATTAAGCAAGGTTTAATGTTGTAGTTACAGATCAAACAGTGAATAACAGAGGCTACGGAGAAACCATACAAGGGCTATATGGAGTCTAAAGCTCACAATAGGGAGTAGATGTAGAAGATGTATACACTATATCTAGCTATT
Source organism: Dendrocalamus latiflorus (assembly GCA_017311315.1). NCBI lineage: Eukaryota > Viridiplantae > Streptophyta > Magnoliopsida > Poales > Poaceae > Dendrocalamus > Dendrocalamus latiflorus. The sequence goes on along the minus strand of CM029627.1, from coordinate 9,590,210 downwards.
ATATAGCCTTATCTTTAAAAAATGAATCCTCCCCCTCCATGGCATCCTAAGAATGTATTTATAACTATGAGGAACTTGTTTACACAAATGTCTCTACTGAGGTCTACAATAATGAGATTAAAAATGTCTTTTCCTTTGTCACAACCCTTTTGGGCTTGCCATACCGTTTACATGCTTTATTGGGTCTTTTTATACGGTGGGCCGATTGGATCACGGTGAGGGTTACTCCCCTAACAGTAGCGTCTCATGGTAAAAGACTTCATTACTAGTAGAACGAAACCATATTACTTGTTTATTGGCTCCCTGTGTCCCTTCAGCTCCCTAGTTAGTTGCCCGTGAAATTCTGGCATGCTATCTCGATCGGCACTATTGCCGCGTGTTTGGTGCAAATCACGTCGTACATGGGACGGCCGTCTGCTCGTGGGTCATGCGACGTGAGCTTCTGCACTGGTTACGAGGGCACACATGTCCTCTAAAAAGGTGTGCCTGCCCTATCGCCAGTAATGTTGCATGTCCTGTCAATACTTAAGTGCTGTGGCACTTTGGTTTCGATCAATTCCTTCTTCTTTCTTGCACTTTCCTGTTGCTGTCTGTAGCTACTTTGCTCGTTGTCGACTTTTCTCCGTCGCGCTTTCATCGTTTGCCTTTTTCCCTGTCGCGCTCTTATTGTTTAGGATGGGTCGTAGAAGTGAGCGCAGCGATCGCGGTGGCGTGTCGGCTGCCTCGAGTAGTCATGGTGATGAAGATGAGTGGTCTGAGCTTGCCGCCTGTCGATTGCGATGGATGAGCTATTGGATACGCTCGTGCGCGATGGCAAGGTGTCCTCCTGCGAGCTTATTCACCTCCCTGCCGGCGATGAGGTCGTCCCGTGGCCACGGCCCACGGGAGAGCAGTGGATGTAGAAGATAAATACAATATGTCTGAACTATTGTATAGCCTTTTCTAAAAAAAATGAATCATCCCCCTCCATGGCTCCTAAGGAATATATTTATAGCTATGAGGGTGTTGTTTACACAAATATCTCTATTGAAGTCTACAATAATAAAGATAAATATGTCTTTTTTCCTGTCACAATCCTTTTGTGTTTGCCATACGATTTACATGCTTTAGCACTTAGCAGCCCTTTTGGCACGGTGAGGACCACTCCTCCAACACTTCTTGCCATAAGGAAAAAAAATGGCTACAGTTCGCATAGATAGTGATCACTCGAAGCGAATTGTTAACTCCGTGCAGCTATTACAGCTTAATTGAGCAAGTCAAACAGTAGTATTTGATTCCAGGGCAGGGTAGTTTTGTATCCCACTTGAATTTCAGAAACTTGCTGTTACAAGGGCCATTTGGATCGACAGTTCGCAAAGGCCCCATGGGTTTTTAAATTGCTGATCTGAAAGCTCCAAATCATCACACTACGATCATGGTAGGGTCTTCAGCCGCATGATAGAAAACTCATGCCTCAATAGAGTAATCATGGGTTGATGTGAATTAGGTGGTTCACGGGGCCTCTAATTTTGCGAGTGGGTGTAATAATTGAATGTCACTGCACCTAACAGATTCAGATCGAACTCGTCAGCATTTTTTCAGAACATGATGAGTTACCGTTTAGGTCAGAGAAGGACAACTAGACAAACATGGCTTCAAAAACACTTAAATATTCAGGCCTTCACCACATGTCGGGCCCTATTTACAATTGAATACTCACTTAGGAGCGGGACTTGCAAGTTATTTTAGTCCATATGATGCTTCCCCCACCAATACAACAATGGCACCATTCTGCATGAACTATGCTAGTAACTATATCCTCTTGCCACCACGTGAACCACTCGACTCGATCGCATGGACACTAGCATTAAGAACTTCTAACTGGTTTCTTACGTTACGTCGCTCTATCTCTGACATTGTTTGTTCCTTCTCCATTTCTTCGAGTTACGTAACAAAGCAGGGATTTCTTTTTTTTTTGAAAAAAAAGGGAAGACCACCAGATCAAAAGAACCGGCTAAAATGGACAAAACAAAAGGCGATCCTACGAGAACTCGTTGCTTTACGTAAGCTTGGGCTTACCTGGGTTTCTTGTCTCAACCGTGTACGATTGATCGTGGATTCGACTTGCGCCCTTTATGTCACTCTCTACTCGACAGTAGGAACCATGCTGAGCTGCTCAACATGATGGATTCTTTGATTGGACCAAAGTAGAATATAGAGTACATTGTTTCAGCTCCTCATCCACTGGGTAACTATGGCATTCAGGAGTTACCGAGTTACTAGTGGTTAGCTACGTGCTCTTTTTCTCCATCCCAGCCTGTCGGCAAATGAGGGTCTCTGAGCTGAATCTTTAATGGAGGAGGAGGGGGTGCAGGCCGGAATGGATCACTGGAGTGGTGTGTGATTGAACAATGGAAAGTGGCACTCCTCATTGAATCGTACTGTGGAAAAAGGGCAGGAGCCTCAAATGGACAGTGGAGGTAGAATTGATGATTGAACCGAGAAACCAGAAACAGTCGTGGGATGGGATCATCTATTTCTAGGCGGTGATCGGTTCGGCTGAAAGCCTCATGGCTGAAAACACTGTAGCTGACTGAAAAAAGCACTGTAGCTGACAGAGGCTTATTTACCATAATTAAATTTAAAAAAATTTAAAAATAGAAAAAACATATTAGCTCATCACGTATAATGTAAACAAATACGAGGAAAAAAGAACTGGTAAAAAACTCAAAAAAAAGCCAAAAGTTTAGAAAAAGACGAAATTTATAAATAGTGTAAAAATAAGCTGAAATCAAAAGCTGAAGCTATATTGATCAGGGCCTAGTCTGATAGTTGCATGGAGTTGAAGGCATGGCAGAGGTCACTGGCCCCCGCAGCGAGACATGCCCAGAGGCCCGAAGTCGAGCAAGTGCAAGAAATGATACGACTCGGATGGCCTCCGAGTGAATTCTCTCTGCAGCGTGATCTGCCCTCAGAGTTGCATTGAGATCTTGTCGCCATGCTTCTCTGACGCTCTCGGTCATCAGATTTTTGCTCTGTTCTCGAGGAGATTGGAGCGGTCCACTCTGAAACAGTGAGACGTGAATACGGAAATGAAAGAAGAAAGAAGGATAAACAGGGAGGAATAAAGGCGAGAGTTTGCATTGGGTGCACGTTTTTTTCTACAGACCATCGTTGACGTAGATTTTCTTTTACTAGTACTGTCTTTTCCCCTTGAATTTCTTGCTCTACATTATCGGTGAAAGTGCTACCACCCTTGAATTTCTTGCTCTCCTACAATAGCAGCAGCACACTTGTTCCTTGATGAAGCCGTGACCGTGAAGGTAGCTGCCTTTGTTGTTTGCCAGCTCTCGTAGGTATGTCTACGACTACTATTCCAGTCGTCCCTTTTTGACGGCCTTAATTCATGTATGTAGTACATTAGCACTAGTAGCAGCTATGCGTACTAGGAGAGCAGTTATGTGTGCTAGGAGAGTATCGCGTTAATGGGAGTGTTCTTTTCCTCCGAAGCTGGCGGCTTTTGGCTTTTGCTATAGTACCTAACTTTCAAACGGAGTATTTTCTTAAGATGGGGTCTACAAGTTAAACGATGTACACGATAAAAGCCCAACATCTGTACCATTCAAAATCGTAAGTGAGTATCTATCTCTCCGTAATCTGTACCGTAAATAGTCAAATTCAAAAATTTCAGCCAAAAGCCATAAGCCGCAGCCGTTGCCAAACAGGCCCAATGTTGTAAGCTTAGCTGGAATCCACGAGGATCGGAGGGGATGAATGATACTTCTACATTTAATCTCTCGAAATATATTTTAAAACTTTCACGCTATTGACTACCGGAAGCGGAAAAAAACAGTTTTACACACCAACAAAGAACTCACAAAAACATAAAACCAACAAAATTGATCCTTTGCAACTTATAAATAAAGATTTTATAACCATTTCACCATAGAGGGCATTGCTCTCACAAGAACACTCACTCAAAACTTTCACCATAAGAGTCTTTCTCATCTCCTTAGTCATATACCTTCAACCCATCTCACTTATATAGATGGAGCAATCAGCCCACATCTAAATCTAATGTATACTATCTATTAACACAACAAGGGAAATACATTAATCCCACACATTAAATTTTACATTCATATATGATTTATGCACGCTTCTCAAAGTATATAAGCCCAAACCGCTAAGGAACAATATTCTCATCCATTTGACCTTATCAACATCTCATTGAGCTAAACCGCTCTCCCAACGCTCTCCAAACGCCACGATTTTGGTCATATCACCATTTCTGCCTTTCTGGTATTTTAATTTTCTCGCCAAAACAATCTTGCTTTGACTATGAACCTGACATCTTCTTCCAGCCTAGTTCATGATCATCTCCTCCTTTGTAGGCAATCTCCATGCTTATAGCGTATAAATTCACCAATAGTTCACGCATCGGCAAGTCTCTTTATGTCGGTTTCCCCCAAACACACCTTACTTGCACCGCCTGCACTATTTGATGAACCGTTGCTCGAACATTCACTTCAACATCTCTAGTCTTCTGTGTGCCTTGCTTGAGTTCAACTATCCCGTCCGATTTTCTTGACCATGCCTCATCTTATCTCTGATCCTAGTCGCGGTCCATGCCGTCGATCATGGTTACATTCAAGCTTTTTACACATCAAAGACTAAAGAATTATTTTTGAGCCCAAGTTCTTTACAAACTTGACCCACATTAATCCAAACATGCTTTCATACATCTTGAATGCATTGACCTAGGACTCCAAAACTCAACCTATGATCATTTCCCATAAATACCTAAAACCTCTTACTAGTTACTAGTACTGTCTTTTCCCCTTGAATTTCTTGCTCTACATTATCGGTGAAAGTGCTACCGCCCTTGAATTTCTTGCTCTCCTACAATAGCAGCAGCACGCTTGTTCCTTGATGGAGCCGTGACCGTGAAGGTAGCTGCCTCTGTTGTTTGCCAGCTCTCGTAGGCATGTCTACTATTCCAGTCGTCCCTTTTTGACGGCCTTAATTCATGTATGTAGTACATTAGCACTAGTAGCAGTTATGCGTACTAGGAGAGCAGTTATGTTTGCTACGAGAGTATCGCGTCAATGTTGTAAGCTTAGCTGGAATCCACGAGGATCGGAGGGAAATATATTTTAAAACTTTCACGCTATTGACTACCAGAAGCGGAGAAAAACAGATTTACTCGTCAACAAAGAATTCACAAAAACATAAAAACAATAAAATTGATCTATTACAACTTATAAATAATGATTTTATAACCACTTCACCATAAAAAGCATTGCTCTCACAAGAGCACTCACTCAAAACTTTCACCATAAGAGCCTTTCTCATCTCCTCAGCCATATACTTTCAACCTATCCCACTTATATAGATGGAGCAATCAGCCCACATCTAAATCTAATATATACTATCTATTAACACAACAAGGGAAATACATTAATCTCACACATTGAATTTTACACTCATACGTGATTTATACACGCTTCTCAAAGTATATAAGCCCAAACCTGCTAAGGAGCAAACTTCTCATCCATTTGACCTTATCAACATCTCATTGAGCTAAACCGCTCTCCTAATGCCCTCCAAACGTCACGATTTTGGTCATATCGCCATTTCTGCCTTTGTGGTATTTTGATTTTCTCGCCAAAACAATCTTGCTTTCTGCCTTTGAGGTATTTTGATTTTTCTCGCCAAAATAATCTTGCTTTGACTATGAACCTGACATCTTCTTCGAGCCTAGTTCATGATCATCTCCTCCTTTGCAGGCAATCTCCATGCCTATAGCGTATAAATTCACCAATAGTTCACGCATCGGCAAGTCTCTCTATGTCGGTTTCCCCCAAACACACCTTACTTCAACATCTCTAGTCTTCTATGTGCCTTGCTTGAGTTCAACTATCCCGTCTGATTTTCTTGACTATGCCTCATCTTATCCCTGATCCTAGTCGCGGTCCATGCCGTCGACCATGATTACATCCAAGCTTTCTACACATCAAAGACCAAAAAATTATTTTCGAGCCCAAATTCTTCACAAACTTAACCCACATTAATCCAAACACGCATTCATGCATCTTGAATGCATTGACCTAGGACTCCAAAACTCAACCTATGACAATTTCCCATAAATATCCAAAACCTCTCATATACATTCAAACAAAACCGGTCTAACTGCCATTGAACGGCCGGTCAAATTGCTGGCCCCGGTGACCGCTCGGGTCTAGCACCCAGAAAACACCTCTCTAGAAAAAACCAGTCGTCAACTAGAAACCGATCACATCGCACTGGTGATTCGACTGCCAACCAAAATCCAATCGCATCAGACTTAAGGTCAGACTGACCCTTCGACTATTCAGATCGCCTCCGACTAACAGCAGCTCCTCTTATAAATTTAAATTTTATCATGACACGATTGCAAATTGATTAACACATAAAATCTTTGATGTAACAAGTCAGGCAATTACTACCGCAAAAGTTATAGTAATTCGGTGACATACCTGTGACCTTACTTCCCGGACCAAGTTCAATGCCCCTGCGTTGGAAAGTAACGCATCCGAAACTTGCAGGCCTCTAAGCGGTGTAGCCATACAAGCTCTGCTGAACCATGGACAACCTTAACTCACTGGTACCAGTACTGCCGACATTGCGGCAGCCAGCACAATTCAGCAGTAGTACTAATTAACTTCCTTGTGTGAAAAATGGAAACACCTCACCTCCCTTTCGTCCTCTGCTCGCCAAGAGCAGGAGCTGGCAGAGAACGGAGCAAGAGCACGCACCAGCCAGAGCCTATCACCTGGTTGATCCGCACAGGCCGAGCCGGACAAGCGTCCGTCAATGCGCCACGGCCGGTCCGCACGCGACTTTCGTTGTACATGCGTACAACATTTGGCTGGATGGTGTAGATCAAGAGTTATTGGTGTAGACCATGGGTTAATGGGTAGAATCAGGTGTGAGAAAGACTTTTTGGCTGTTTTGGTGTTTTTTTCCGTTCGTATTTGCAAAAAGGGCAGCCGTCGTACAAAAATAGCAAAAATATTATCTCTATCACACAGCCACCATACGGCTTCAACCCCGGCATAACACGTGGCGAAACCGCACAGCCACCGTACGGCAAGGACACTGTAGCAAGTTTTTAAGAAAAATTTATTTATGTACAATTTTTGTCAGACTTTTTAAATATATTAAATGAGCTCAACAAATTACGATTTCCTTTTGTAGAGCCTTCTAACATAATGCACTTGCATGTGTAATTTTTTCATAATTTTATCCATTCTTAATTTTTTAGAACAATTCCTGCAAATTGTATAATAAAATAAATTTTTGAGAACAATTCAGAATGAATAAAATTATGAAAACATTGCACAAGAAATTGTACTATGTCAATGCGCTCTACAAAAAATTGTGTAATTTTTAGAGCTCATTTGTTATATTTAAAAATTCAGACAAGAACTATATATAAATAAAATTTCCTGAAAAACTTGCTACAGTGCCCCTGTCGCGCGGTGTCCGTGTGGTTTCGCCACGTGTCGTGCTGAGGTTGATGTCGCATGGTGGCCACGTGGTGGAGACGTTATTTTTGCTATTTCCGTGTGACTACTGCCATTCTTGCAAATATAAGCGAAAAAAGCGTCAAAACGGCCAAAAACCCAAAATCAAACATTGAGATCATCTTGTAGTACATACATACTACAAAACATGTAACTTGTGAAGCATTTATCTTATTAAAGTAAAGTCAAAAGAAGCCACCATGTTTACTCTCAAGAGTTATAAATTAACATAGTGCAATTCATAAAAATATTAGTGGGGGAAGAATAGAGGCATACAATCATATGATTCATACATGATGGAGAGTGATTACGCTTGTAAGAACACCAATAACTTATTATGCCTAATGATTTTCTTTCATTAAAACTCGTACTTCAATTATGTTTCTCAAATTATTATTTTTTTCTTCAAGCTTCAATAGTTAATTCCAATGTTTATAATGTTTTAAAATCTTAAATAGTATATAAGATACATAAATATATTCTTGAGCATCTAAGTTGTATAAGTTAATACTACTAATCTATATAAATAAAAACAACCGGTGAGATTCAAGGCATCTCTTTCGTTTTGAGAGCAAGAAAATCCCACAATAATCTTAAAAAGAAAAAATTCTAGAATTTCTTACATTAATTGAGAAAAAAAGAGAAGCATATCTACAACTTATTTTTGTAGAGATAGATTATAATAGTGCAGATTAATTATATATATATTAGAATTATATATCAAATACAGTTATATTTTAATTATAAATAGTAAATTTATATATAAAGATAATTTAATCATAATACCTGCACAAGTACATGAAACAACATGCTAGCTTTCTTTTCAAAACCCCCCGCCCCGGCAGGAAATCCGGTCCACTAGCCATCCAACCTCACGTTCTTCACACTTGGCCGTTGGATTTTTCCTGCGCGAATTCCACCACTTCCGTCCGCGGCAGCGCCCAGCGGTACGCAACATAACCCCTGCGCGCTGCCACGACAAATCCCGCAAGCGCAAACGATAAAAAAGAAGATTCTGACCCCTCTGCTCTAGCCCGCGCGTCGTCGGCTCCTCTCTGTCTCTCCCAACTCCCAAACCTTCCCCGGTTCTCTCCTCAGTCCTCACTTCCCATCTGTTCCCGTCACATCCCCAGAAAACACACACATACACTGTCACATTCTACAGCAATGCTAAGGCTTTGTTTGTTTTGATCTGACCTTCTAATTTAGGTTTATTTTTTCTACTTTTAAATTTTATTTTTTTTGAAGTTTTAGTTTTTAAGTTTTTGTATCGATTTTTTCTCATATTTGTTTGCATTGTCCGTGATGAATTAATCTGTATTTTATTTTTAAAATTTTTAAATTTAATTACACTAAATAAGTCACTATCCGTTACAGTATAATTTTAATTAATTATAATATAATTTTAATTATAAATTAACTTATTTTGGCGCAACAGAAGGGTACTAAGGCGTTCGCCCACGTTTCCCTCTCCTTCCGTGTGAGGTGTGACCGCATTATTGCGCCATCACTCCTCGCGCGCGAGGGACGCCTACGCCACCGAACGCTATAATGGAAGGCAAACAAGAGTGAGAACACTCGAGGCTAGCAGCTGTGTTTGTACGTGTGTTCGTTTGGTTTGGACCGGCCGCGCGCGATGGGTTGCAAGGGGTCCAAGCTGGACGCGCAGGAGGCGGTGGCGCTGTGCCGCGGCCGCGCCGACCTGCTCGCCGCGGCCGTGCGGCACCGCTACGCGCTCGCCGAAGCGCACGCGGCGCTCGCTGACTCCCTCGAGTCGCTGGCCGCGCCGCTGCACCTCCTCTTCCTGGACTCGCCGCAGCTCACGCTGCCTTCAGCGCGCAAGGGTGGTGGCCTGCCCTCCTCCTCGTCGCCTCCTCCTCCCGGCCATTCTGCGCATCTCCACGTCGGGTCGTCCTCCGGATCCGAGTCGGCTTCGCCGGCCGACTCGCCTCCCCACCGCGTCCCTGAGCAGCTCCCGCACACGCATTACGCGTATGGGTACGGGTACGCGCCCGAGCCCACGTTCGCGTACCCGGCGCCGGCGAGCTCGCTGCAGTTCTACTACGCGCGCAGCCGCCCGCCCCCGGCGTCGGTCGCCGACGCGCAGCGCGCGCCGCCGTCGGAGCGCGTGTTCTTCGGTTCGTTCGATGCGGCGGGTCGCTACCCACAGTATTACGCCTACGGCTGCGAGCCGGCCGCGGCTGCGCCGCAGCGGGCAGCGGCTCCGCGTTCGCCGCCCCGGGAGAGCTCGTGGGACTTCTTCAACGTGTTCGAGAACTACGAGTCGTACGACAACTACTACTATGACTCCACCACCGCGGCTGCGGCCGCCGCATACACCCCGAGCCGGAGCTCGCGGGAGGTGCGGGAGGAGGAGGGCATCCCAGACCTGGAGGACGACGAGGACAGCGTGGTTATGAAGGTGGTGGCCAGCGAGTTCTCAACGCCTGGGAGCGGCGGCGGCGGCGGCAGCCGGCGCAGCTCGGTCGGTGGTGTGAGTAGCATCGCCGAGCTCGACGAGTCGCAGAATGTCGTCGTCCATAAGGACGTAGTGGGTAATGTACTACGGAGGCCACCGGCACACCGTAAAGTGGCCGTGCCGGCACGAGAACCGCCGGCGCAGAGGGGCGTCGACAATGTGGATGTTGCCAGCGAGATTAAGATACAACTTGTTCGGGCAGCGGAGGCGGCAAGGGAGCTCGCGCCATTGCTCGAGGTCGGGAGGCCGAGCTACCACCGACACAGCTCGGTCTACGACGGTGAGCTACCACTTGTTCAAAGAAGTTACCAGTTTGATCTAACTCAGTTTATCTGTGGTGCATTATGTGACTGTTGCATTGTTGGAATTAGCTTCATCACGGATGATATCGGCAATCTCCGTGCCACATTTGGGGTGCAAAGGCGTGGATTTGTTGGACATTGTAGGCGAAGGGATGCAAGGGAAGGTGGCGGGTTCGTGGAGCCTATCCTTGACTCTAGAGAAGTTATATTTCTGGGAGAGGAAGCTGTATGGTGAGGTCAAGGTATGCTCATATTTGTTTGGAAAAAAAAATCGCCTTGTACTGACTAGAAATGATCTCTGTTCTTGAGCTATGATTTTAGTGATTCATGGATAGGTTGCAATTCCGTTGCTCAAAACAGTGCCATCGGTTCCTCTGGCTTGTAGTTTAAAGTTAATCTTTCTGAACCTTTTGGTAGCCTTTTTGTTAGTCCAAATGCCCTTCTGCTTGAACCAAAAGCAACTTTAGCTGAATAATGGAGTCGGCATCCTACCAAGGAAGGGTGATCTTTATTTTTTTGAGATATCCAGCAAAAAGTCTTACATTTTGTAAAGAGTAAAGTCCATTACCGGTCCTTAAACTTTTTATACTGTGTCATCCCGGTCCATAGACTTTTAAAGTATGCCATCCCGGTCCATAAACTTCAAAATGTGCCATTACCGGTCCTTAAACTTTTTATGCTGTGTCATCCCGGTCCATAGACTTTCAAAAGTGTGCCATTACAGCTGGACCCGTAACAGGTGGTAATGGCACACTTTGAAAGTTTAGGGGCTGGGATGGCATACTTTAAAAGTCTATGGACCGGGATGACACAGCATAAAAAGTTTCTGGATATTTTGTAAATATCCAGAAAGATAAAAGGCTGAAAATTGAGATCTTCATTTGTTGCTGTTGAAAGAGCTAGTTGATTAATTGTGGTACTGGAGTAGCTTGTTAGCATTTTTGTGTGTACTTTAGGAGTCTAGGTGGTCTGGGCAGGATAATCAAGGATCCATTAGATGATATCCACTATGGAAAGTAACTTTCTCAAAGCCTAACGGCCAGATTCAGAAGAACTCGTCTTACTGATGACTTTCTTCTGATCTGTAGCCTTTAGCTAGTGAAACTTGGCAGAGCAGATGAACATGGTCTTGAGGTACCTGGCTATGTTGTTTGAACAATTGGGATTTGGTATGCAAATGCACTATCGTTTTCCTATTTAGAATAGCTTCCAAGTACATTATCAAGGTCATTTGTGTCACAATTTATGAAATCATCTTTTGTGGATTGGATGTGCCACATTATTGGAACTATTTTTTTTATCACTGATTTAAGTAATGTGCCGTATGCTTCTATTTAGTACTTGTTCAGCAGGCTATGTCGATGCATGTGCTCACCCTAGTACCCTGTTTACACAGCATATTCTCTTTTGTGTTGTCTTTCTCTTGCAGACTGAGGAGAAAATGCGTTTACTTCTTGCCAAGAACTCTAAGCGACTGAAGTTCTTGGATCAAAGGGGTGCTGAAGCTCATAAGATTGATGCGACTCGAAGTTTGCTGAGGAAGCTGTCAACAAAGATAAGAATAGCTGTGCGTGTCATTGCCAAGGTTTCAAGAAAGATAAACAAAGTAAGGGACGAGGAATTAGGGCCACAAGTTAATACCTTGATCCAAGGGTATGTCTCCTTTTTAACTCAAGGATAATTGCTCTTATATTTCCATTGGGCTTTCTAGTTTGTTGTTAAATCAAAATGTTCTTATGAGACAATTGCAGTGGTAAGATCTCAAATGTTACTTCGATTTTATGCATTGCAAACTGAATAATGCAGTTATGCACACATTTAAATTCAAGAATTGGGGGAAGGGGAAATCATGCATTTATATCTAGGTTGTTCAAAGATTTTGTTATACTCTTGCATATTCTATGTTGAATTATGGATGTGTCATCTTTAGTGAAGTTTGAAGTTTCTAATTGCTATTCGAATGGACTTTCCCTCTTAAATTCCATCTATTTCTCATTCAGTGCTAGCCCTTTCTAACAAACTGATAACCCCCTTCCAGGTTTGCAAAAATGTGGCAAGATAAGCTACACTCCTACCAGACTCAGTTTCAAGTGCTATCAAAAGCCAAAAACTTGGCTTCGGTTCAATCGGTTGTATCAGATGGAAATGGCTGTGATTTGGCAATGGAGCTTGAACTAGAGCTGATTAAATGGATCATCAATTTCTCCTCTTGGGTGAACTCACACAGGAACTTCGTAAAGGCACTGAATGGATGGCTAGCACTCTGTCTTAACTACGAGCCCGAGGAGACAGCTAACGGAGTTCCCCACTATTCGCCTGGAAGAATAGGGGCTCCAATGGTTTTTGTTATTTGCAACAAATGGTCTCTGGCTATGGATCGGATTTCTGAGAAGGATGTGGTTAATGCCATGCAAGCTCTTGTTTCTAGTGTACGACACCTGTGGGAGCAGCAAAATCTTGAACAAAGCGAACAAACCATTGCAATTCGAGAAAGGGAAAAATGGATCAAGATTTTGGAGAGGAAGGCACTAGAGATTAACAAGGAAGCTGATGAATTAAACAAGAAGCTGGCCCTAGTACCGAGCCGGCAGAGTTTTCAACGGCCTCCAACCATACAAACATACGAGGCCCATTGTATTGAAGCAAGCAATATGCATATAAATTTGAGACTAGGTCTTCAGGCTCTGGAGAACTTTGCTGCCAGTTCCCTGCAAGCTTTCCAGGAGATACTGAGATGTGCTGAAGAGGCAAGGTTGTCAAGAGAAAATGTGAGGGTACCGTAACTAGAAGAGAAGTTCCAACAGTTAACCTAACTTGTAAGATGTAAGGCCTCCTTGCTAGGTGGGAAGCAGAGCAACTGAAACGAAAACATATGATACAAAGGTGGCAGCAAGCAGCATGGTGGCTCCTTAGGTACCATGGCTGCTGGTGCAGATCAAGCAACTTGTGGATGGGCTTTTGTGCAAAGATGAAAGAACTCGAAAAGGGTATTGTGTCATTGAATATTTGTCGCTAGAGCGGTTTGGACAAAATGATAACCACGGAAAAGTTTTCAGCACAAAGATCTGACTGAAGGATCATTTTCTCCACGTTGTTCAGGCAGATGATTTACATTGGTTCAGGGAAGTTCTTCGATGCCAAGGTTCAGCAGCAGTCTACTGTACAGGTTCAACGCCAATCTGAGATACATCTGTTACCCAAGATGCACGTGCATACAAGGGTCCTATAAAAATAAACCAGTTTCATTTTGGTGATAGGGGCATGTAAAGTGACCGAAATTTAGAATCAGCCGAATGTGCGTTAGGGAAACAATCTGTTGCTGCATCGAATTGTATATATTTTTATTGTGTCTTCGCAACCAAGAATCTGACTTGTTTAGTGCCTGTAGGGTGGTATCTGTCAATTACTCCACTAAGAGTGTTGCTGTATATTAGTCCTTTTCAATTGCTTCGCATACTCTACCAAAAAAAGAAAAGAAAAGAAAACTCTTCACATACGCTTGAAACTTTCCTGTACTACAACAATGCTGAAACAACAAGTTAACAACAAAATGAGCCAAACATATGACAGAGCTGAATTGATCGTAGTTAGATGTTTCTTGATGAATTGGTACTGGTCCTAACTGTACAGGCAACTACATGATCTATGATGAAAGCGAACTACTAGAACAAGCAAGTTTAGTCCGGCGTTTAGGTTGAATCAATTCTACACGCCAACCAATCCAAGACATTGATACATCGGTATTTGCACAATCTGAAGTTCTGAACACACTCTTTAGGCCCCCGTTTATTAGAGCTTTAGCCTCTGGCTTCTAACTTCTAAATTTCGTCTTTTTATGATATTTTAGTTTTTTGAGTTTTTTGTATCATCTTTTTTCTCTTATTCCTTTGAAAAAAACCACCGAACAGTATACCGTTTTCACGGTATACCATCCCCCCTCTCTCTTATGCTGCTGCTCCTCTCTCTCATGCCGCCGCTCCTTCCCTCTCGTGCTCCCTCTCGCTCCCGTCTGCCACTCCTTCCCTCATCGCCGCCGTCATCCCCTCTCTCTCCTCCGCCGCTAGATCTAGCTCTCCTGTGGTGGGCGGCGGAGGGGGGCGATGGGCGGGGTATGAGGGCGGTGGCCATAGCAGTTAGGTTAGACGGGGCGGGGTGATGGGGAGGGGTTGAGGGGCTGCAGACAAGGCGACGACAGCACCGCTGGCCACGGGTGGTGGTGGAGGGGGTGGGGGAGGCGGAGGAGGAGCGCGGAGTTAGGTTGACGCCAGAGAAGAAGGCGAGAAGGTTGGCGTTGAAAAGAGAGAGGAAGGGAGGGAAGCGATGGAGAAGGTGAGGAGGAGCGGCGCTGGTTGGATACTATACCATTTAGATCGATTCGAACGGTATAACGTGGCGTAGTAGCACTCTATTCCTTTGTATTATTTGTGATGATATAATATTTTTTTAATTTTTAAAAATTTAATTATGTTGAAAAAGCTAACAGCAATTGTAATGAAAATAACACTTGATCGTAAAGTAAGCCAAAAGCTTGGATTTAAAAGCTCAAATGAGCGCCTTTTAATCGATTACGGAATTCATATGGTGAATCTATATGTACCTACCTAAACGTTGGGGTACCTGTTGTTGATTCCTCGGCACAGACGTTACCTACACCGTGCTCGAGCTCGACCACCGATCTCCTAGCCGCCTTCGCCGACTAGCCAAACGCAAACCTCAGGAAGTGCATGTTTGCAGATCAGCCAACCCGTGCCAAACTGCCAATGGCAGAGGTGTTGGCGCGGGCAGAAGCAAGAGCGAGTCCGCGCGATGGCGGCATCAGGGCGTAGGGACGCATGCCGATATGCCGCGGGCCGGGCTATCTGCACGCGCGACTGCTGCCGCGGCCGCGGCGCCTCTTCTCCTTGCAAGATTGTCCCTCGGCCGCGTTGCCCTGAACTCTGGTGCGCGCGGCTTGGCGTCCTGCGGCCGTGCGGCGCGCCGCTTTGGCACGGACGCCCGCCGCAGCTTTAAGGGCATCAGGAGTGTATATATCGCAATGAGTCTTAAGGTGGGCCCCACCTAATTGTTACGGCCGACTCGTTATGTTTGAGGCTACTGCTTGGCTGTAACAAGGGTCCCACTCGGCAGTAAAAAAACTGTATTTTAGTGCTTATGGTAGTTGGTAATTGGCTGCTGGGGGGAGAGAGAACAACAGGATTAAAAGAAAATTATATTTTAATGCTTGTGGCGAGGTCTTTAGCTTGAGAACCGGCCTCAAGCTTTTTTTTTGCTTATAGCCTGTTTAAGATCAACCATGTAATGTATAAGGTCGACCCTAAGGTGGCCTATGACCCCCTATTTTCATACACTATGGATGCCCTAACCCTGGCCCTAAAATTTCTTCCATGGACCATGGCTACCCCACGCGCGGCCTCTGCACGTTTGGCCCTTTGCATCACGTACCAGCGTTCGGTGTATGTCCAAGTCCAACAGTAACTAGGCCTAGGCCGTGGATATGCTTCTTTTCTGGTAAGCGGTTGTAATACCTCACCTACCTTTCCTCTGCCAAGGAGATGTGGCAGCCGCATGTTTGCCCTAAGCGTGCATGCATGCCACCTGTGCCCTGCACCCTGCAGAAGTAAACACCCGAGCTCCTTCTTAAGTCGAGCCAACCGGTAGCTACTGAGAGGGAGGGAGAGTGACCGGAGGCAAAGAGATTGGAGAGAGGAGGAGCACGGAAGAGGTGGCGGTTCCGCTCGGGTTGGCCGGATCCGGGGCAGAGGACGAGGGGAGACCGGAGGGGAGGCCGCCACAGGTAGGGCGCCGGCCAGATCTGGCCTGGCCGGCTAGCTAGAACCGCCGGCGGCACGCTCCCGCTCCACGGACCGCGTCGTGCCGTCGTGCTGCCGGAGGGTGCCCGCGCAAGAGAGAGAGGGAGAGGGGAAGCCGGAGGCGGGGACGGCGGTGGAGAGAGAGAGGCCGGCGGAGAGAAAGGGCTGGGGCCGGCGAGCCTCCCGCGTGGCCGCGCGCCGGCTCCAGGCGGGAGAGTGAAGGGCGGAGGGGAGCTGAGGAGGCGGGGAAGGCCGGCGGCGGCCCACCGGTCGGCGGCGAGGGGGATAGAGGAGGCGGAGGCCGGCGTGAGGAGCAGGTCGTTCGGCCGAGTGAAGAGAGAGAGAGAGAGGTGAGGATAAGGGAGAGAGAGGGGGAGCCAGGAGAGGAAAAATTGGGGAGGCCGATTCGGCCGGCTGGGTAAGGAGGAGAGAGAGAAAGAAAGGAAAGAAAGAGAAGAAAAAAAAGAGAAGAAGAAGAAAAGAAAAGAGGAGAGAGAGAGAGAGAGAGAAAAGGGATTTGGTGCCGCGCGGTAGACCCCTGAAAACCCACGCGTGTTACGCCCGAACCAGTTTATGCATATAGTACCGTCGTCGCCCATTTAATTTCTGGTTCGTTGAGATGCGTTAAATCGGATTATTTTCTTGACCAGGTGGAGGTCCCGAGTCGACGCTGTCCGCACGTCGCTCCGCTCCGTTTGGTTAACAGGCAAGTGCATGGTAGTGCGGTAGATCGTAGGGATTATGAATATGTGATGTTTACATGATGTGCTAATGCTTATGTGGGAATGCGATGATTACATGATATGATGTTTATTTATGGATGACCATGGTATTGACAATGGCATATGCATTTGCATTATGTGCACTCAAGAGTGAGGGCGGTGAGAAAGTCTCTAGCTTCAAGTAAAGCTAGCGGACTAATCCGGAGTGCTCTTGAGTAAGACCTACTTCGGTAGGCCTCCACGGGAGTGGAGGGGTCCCCGTGCCGAGATGGGCGGGTCCAGATGATGGGTGAACATCGACGGGTGTTCACTCGGCGATACCGGTATTTGCAATGAGATGAGCAAATGTGCATGTAGAGTAGGATTGCATTGCATTGATGATTTGGCAATGTTGAATATGACAATGCATATGGAGCATGTTATGATTAATGTGGAAACATGAGAATGAAGATGTGAGCATGGCAATGCAAGCGGAGTATGATATGGATGGTTGATTTGCTTACATGTTTGGTCGTGTTTATCGTTCTATTGTGTACTTGCTGAGTCTTTGGACTCACCCTTGATTTGTTGTTTTATTTTTAGGTAACTTTTGAGGACGTCTTGCACGGGCGGGTGTAGCACATGAATGACTTCACGTTCTTGCAGCACTTCATATATCTAGCTTTTGGTAGTATGTTTAATTCCACTAGTAAGTTAGAAAAGTTGCTTAATAATGATATAGTGTAAGTGGTTGTTGCTTCATGATTAAGGTAGAGTTTGCTTAAATTGTTTAGCAGATGTCTAGAAGTGGTATTATTATGCAGTAGTGGTAGCACTCTAGGCTCAGAGGATGGGCGGGGTGTTACAGCGGTAGACTCGTATCCTTTCCTCCTTAATTCTCATGATCAAATTTGCAAGTCTGCTTGAATATTGAGCATTTATCCGTAAGAATAGGATTCTTTTCGATGAGTAGTTGTAAGGCACATGCTTTATTATCTGTTCTTATTTTGGCACACCCCCTCATGCTCAACAGAATCCAACGAGACAGAGTCACAGAGGTAAAACTTGCAGTGGCCTGACTGTTTCATTATGACGGTGCACTGCATGTTTGTACGCCTCCACTGCCAAGCACACGCACACACACGTAACTCTGTGCGTTAGCCAAGGCCAAGGGATCTTGGATAAACGTATCCGGAGGTGTCTCCTTGCGCGTTTCGGCAGCGGGAGACGGTTTCTCGGCCATCAGAGCCTGTAATCACCATGGAGTTGACATGGATCTCGGTGCAGCTGCCGCTCAATGTGCTTATGGATATCCACCTTCAACCTGAGCAGGACGATATGATCATCTGGAGATGGACAACACAGGGAACTTGCTCAGCTAATTCAGCTTATAGGGCTCTTTTTCATGGTGCAACCCTCTTCCCCAGTGCTAAACTTCTTTGGAAAAGCTGGGCACCGATGAAGGTTAAATTCTTCATTTGGCTAGCTTTGCACCACAGATGCTGGACCTTCACCCGTCTGCGCAAGCACATCATCCAAGCTCCAGATGCTTGCCTACTCTATGATCAAGAGCCTGAAATAATTGACCATTTGCTACTCCAGTGCAGCACGTCCAAGACAGTTTGGTTCTTAGTTTTTCGATGGCTCTAGTTTCCCTCCACTTCAGATTTTACCTACGCACACACACTGAGTGACCTCTGGACTGTGGCCCGGAAGGCATTGCTTAAGCGCGATAGGAAAGGGTTGGACATCTTCTTCCTCCCAATCCCTTGGATGATTTGGAAAGAATGAAATAACATTTGGTTCAGAGGCAAGCAGCTCTGGGTCGATGATCTCATCCATTGCATTCAGCAGGAAAGTCACATCTGGGCAAAAGTAGGAGCTTCAAATCTGGACTCTCCTAATTAGTAGAACTCCGCAGTCACCCTCTGTCTCTGCTTAGTTCTCTTCTCTTCTCGCTGTTGCTATGTCTCTTTGTTTTTCACTCTCTTCTCTTTTTTATTTCTTCTGTATCGCTGCCTCTAGAGGCCAGCCTACCCTTGTTATTTGCTTCATCTTAATTGATTGAAACGCTCCTCGCGTTTTCAAGAAAAAAAATGTTTCCCTTCAAAATGCTATTAGAATATATAATATCAACCAATTACATATTTGCACTAGAGTTTCAGCCAGTTTGGGCAAAACCTGCAAGCTATTAGTTTAGAGCACCCAAATTGCATATGTAATCTGATCTATGTACAAGAGAACAGTAAACAACCACTCAGTTCAAGTCAGCGGTATCAGTTCAAGAAAAGAAGAAAACAACCATAAAGAACTTGGAGAATATTAACCTATATTAATGAAAAGTCTCAAGGAACATTCAGCACACTGAAATGTCAACAATTAAACAAAAATAGAAGCTGAATGCTGGTAAAACATCAAATCCCATAACTAAAAGAGGCAGCTCTGCACTAGTCATAATGCCAACAAGTTCTCGGTACAATCTCTTTTTTTCCCTTCATGTTTCAAGTTATGTACAAATTTCATGAGAAGCCAAAAATATTAGCTACAAAGTTAGTCGTTGACTCTTTGTATTGTTTGATTTTGGTTAGTCGTTGACTCTTTGTATTGTTTGATTTTGGTTCCTAGTTTGGCCTTCAGGTCATCTCTGTACCTCTCTTCTTAATGAATGAAACGCAAATCCCCTGCGTTTTCGAGAAAAACCATGTATTGTGAAAGAAAAATCAAGAGTAACTATCAAACCCAGCAAACTCTAACAGGCACATTACATCGAAAACTTTAAAGGGAGGAAAAGGCTTTAGCATCTATTTACGGTACAAGATAAAAGATATGAATAACTATGAAAAAAGCCTTCTAATTTGCCCCTCAGCATTCGTTCAGACTAATCAAATACTGTACAATTGTCTTGCTCATACTGAAGGCCTGCTTCTGCATTGACAAGACATATACAGCATTAGAGCGTTCACGTTCAAATTAGCAATACACAAAGGAAAGTCATACTTTCCAGTTTGATTCAACATGTCTTTTTTAAACGAAATTTTTTATTCATCGTATTAAATACTCATTGTTGCCAAATATTGTTAAAGCTATGATTAAAAGCCGGTTTATGTTATGAGAATCAAACATGAAGGTCATGTATGATGCATAACTTTCAATTTTCAAAGCATCAAGTGTATAAAGGCTAATGTCATTTACTCACTTAAAGTATTTCGTAGTTACCTGTCTTTTTTCTGTAAGAAGCTCTTCCTGATTTCTACAAGTCTCCAAGAAAAAACAGGAGAAGATAAATTATGTAGCAGCTTCTGTCCACAAAAAACTTTACCGCCAATCCCTTCGAAATGACAAAACCTATTATGATAATTATCCATTTTAAGTGGCTAGTCTGAGATCATGTCCTCCAATTCAGGAATGTCTGATCCACCAACACGACTATAATCTGAATCAGTTTCATTTGATGAATCCCTTCCCAAGGGTGTATTCTCTCCATAGTCCAAATCCCCCCAGTCGAACTCTCTATCACTAGAATGATTCTCAAAAGCTTCCCCAACACGTTTACTTAGGTGTGGCTTACTATGTCCAGTTCTGCCGTTTGTCCTTGCACAAATGCAGTCCATAGGGTGCTCATGGAATTCACCTCTTCCTGGTTTAATCTCATTGGGCTCCCCCATAAATCCCTTTTGGAACGTCTGAACTTTGGATGCAAATGTGTCCCAACTCATGCTGGTTCGATTGAGAAAGAGTGAGTAAAGCTTCTTAGCATTGGGCCTTATGGTCCTCTTGTGTCCTAAATATCTCCTGAAACCCACATTTTGTCAATCAATCACCGTTCCTTTAGAGGGTATTGGAAGATGTAAGCAACAATTTGGTCTTGTTGAATCTACTCTTATTCAAATTATTCAGAATAACACACAAAAAAAATTACCTTCGACCAGCCAACATTCTGGCCATGTTGCCATTGTTGTTTGTCACAAAAACATCGCTCCCATCACACACGATGAAATCAAGGGCAGCCATGCGAGACGAAAATGACAAGAAAGGTGCCAACTCCTCCTTGATTGCTAGAGTCTCCTTCGAGTGAAAGTTTGGGAAGAGTGCTTTCAGAGGTGCCAATGTCTCCTCTCCTCCATATACATCCCCCGATGCAACGTATAGGTGAACGTCCTTCCCAAACCCCAACGCCCTGAGCATGAGGCCAACTTCTTCTGGTGTTAGAGGGCATTTGCCATGCCGGCGTTCTCTATCAGGGTTGCTTGCCTGCACATAAATTTAAAGATGTGTAACTATAAAATCTGAAACAATCATACTTCAATAACCATCACAAGGAAATACTACTCTCTTACATGCAGTGTCTTCCACCTCTTACGAATTGCACCTAGTTCCCTTCTCTCAATTTCCCCACCCCCAAAGTAGCATGCGGAGAAGGCGAGCATGTCAGGTTCAAATCTGTCAAAGCTTATGTGGGTAACAGAGTTCGTTTGTACTGTGTAGGCAACACCAATTTTCGACAAAAAAAACATATTACCTTAAGTGAAGAGCAATGAAGCGTCCACTTGTGGCTCTCATTCTTTGAACAAGCATCTGACCCATTTTGAGAATTGGATCTGTGAACTGTAGTGCATGATAATTGACTCTACACCTCAGCTTTTGAAGGTCAGTCTCTAACCTATTGGAAACACGGTAGTCAAATTTTGTTAGCTGAACAACCTGCATCGGTGGAAATGAAAGAAACATGTCAGAATTGAGCATTTTAGCCAAAAGTTTTGAACATAAGAAGCACGTCAGGTTAACAAACGGTAATGCTTACATGCGTTTTTAAAAGAGCAGGTAGTACTCGGATCTCGTAGCATTTTGGAGTACACTTCCTAGGAACACGCATCTTATACGGAGATGGTGTTTTCCCATTCCTATCAGGTACTTGCGGTATGATCTTTACATCATTTGAGAGTGAGGATATGAATGAATCAACATCAAATATCTCTGCAAAATCACTGCGATGCAGAACAAAAGATTAGCAGAAGGTACTTTGCTACAACAACCAAGAGAGGGTAAAGATTAACCTCGCATCTTTCCAGAAGGATTTCTGATCGAGCTTTGGAATGACAAGTGTTGCATTCAGAATGCGGGCTGCAATAACAGCATCTATGATCTGAAAATCAGATCAGCAGCATAATTCTCCCATCATTCACGGAAAAGGATAATTCAGTAAAAAAATATGGGGCAAATCACGTTGAGAAAACTACTGATGTTGGAACAGGAGAATTTTTTTTCATAACTTCTTTTCTCCATTCATCAAGGAGAAAAGAGATGAGTTGAGCTCACACACACACACACACACACACAACTAATTCGCTGAATACATGTTGCTAATTAAATATGGAAATTCAGAATAGAGCAAGCTTGTCACCAATAACAAACTCTATAATAGAGGGTCATTGTTCAGATTATTCACGAACAGAATTAACAAGTCGGGATTTCCTAAGATAGGGTAGTTGACTAGTTGTAAATTGCAGCTAGTAATAAAAAAGAAATGAAAGAAATGCACAAGTGCAGTCAGGCAGGGCGTCCAAAAGTAGTTGGAGTATACCAAGACAAGACAGAAACGCACGGATGCAGTGACGCAGGGCATCAACAAGCTGTCGGAGTATAACTAGCTGACGGCCGATCGTATCAGAGAGTAGTTGGGGTAAATTACTAACTAGTACATGCTGCACGCGTACAATTGAAGAAACGGGATTTGAGGGTAGAATAGTAGCTACACGTTCCTGAGTCTCATCGTTGCCAAACATGGCATTAGGCCACCAAAATGTCCCGTCAACACAACAATTCAGATTATGCATGTACTGAAATCGCAGGATAATTTAATTATTGCACTGTGCAATCAATCAAAAACTGAATATTTTGATGGCACAAGCATGTACCATAATCTTACCCCTGTTCGCTGCTGGTTCAGGCCACCGCTCGTCGCGATCATCAGATAGCGATTGGGCTCGGTGACGGCCTTGGCATCTGCCGACCCATAAAAAAAATAGAGCTTATTGTTACCAAACACAAACAGTGGCAATTCTAATATTCTCCCGAGTAAAATTATTCGTATACAAAAAGAAAGAAATCAATATGTTGCGAGTAACGCGTACCGGCGAATTCCTTGGTCGCTTTGCTGCAGCCGAAGAAGTTGCTTGCCGCCTTCGACACCCAGAGTTCTTCCCCCAGCTTGCTCCCACCACTCTGCGAATCCAGAATTAGGCGAATTTATCAGTGAATTCCTCCGCAAAACGCAATAAACAATGAACCAAACGCAGAATTATCCACTCACAGGAACGGCAAAATCCACGGCGCCAACTACATTTCTACGCAGCTCGCCTGGCTTGTTCAACTGCTCAGAGAAACAAACGGGGAAAACAGAAAACACACACACACACGAATCCACATTAAAGCAGGAACTGGATGAAATCGGAGACCAACCCATTGCATGAACCGACAACTCCCGTCGTCCCATAATCGCAGCTTTAGAGGGCGCATACCAAGAACGGCGGGTTCGGGCGCCGGACGACACTGCCGCCGTCACCGTCGCCGAGCGGCGGCGACAGGAAGCAGTGGAACGCGACGACCACGAGCAGCAGCCCGGCCGCCGCAAACGCCACGGCGGCAGGAGCCACGGCGGGCACCACCCACCGGCCGTGGTGGTGGTGCCGCCGCCTCGACCCCATGCGCTCCACCTCCTCCTCCTCCCACGCACGTACGTATGCACGCGCGCGCGCGCGGTGGCGGTGCACACCTCTGCCCCTTGCCCTGTGAGCGACTCCTCAAAGGCGGCGGCCTCTTCTTGGCCTTCTCCTCCCGTGCTTCTCCTACGCTTTTTGATCGAGCGTGTGTTTCGATGCGTTTGGATTCGCGGCAGAGTTGAGATGGGAAGCGGAGGCGGAAGCTTAGTTGGGTGGCAACATTTGGAAAACAGGTAGAGCACGAGACGGCAGCACGCGAGACGGCGAGAGGGAGAAAAAAATCATATAGAGCAAAAGTTCAGGGGCTAAAGTGCAACAAATAGTTGCCCAGTAAAAAAATTGAAGATAAGAGCGAATATTAGCAGATAAACCGTTTTTAATTTCGTTTGTCTGTTCGTTTTGGACTAACGCGGAATTAACTAATATTTGTTTCGTTTGTTTTTCCCTGTGATCCCGTACGAGCCGATCTGGCTCTTCTGTGTGCGTCTAGCGGGCTAGCGAGGAACATGATGGTGTCTAGCGGGCGGCGATTAGTAATATCAGCTATTCTCAGGGCGCTTTCCGCAGAAATACTCTTCCTCTGCAGCTAGCGTGCAAGGGCATATGCAATGGTTTATCTGTTGGGCCGTTGAGAACTTATCACCTGTCTAATCTATACAAATAAAAACAACTAATAATATTCAAGATATCTTCTTCGTTTTGAAGCAAGGAAATTCTATAATAATCCTAAAAAAGATTCTAGAAATTCTCACATTAATAAAAAAAGAAAGATCTCCATTACTTATTTTGGCGAGACCAGATTATAACAATGCAGACTAATCATATATAGATATTAGAGTTATAAAATAAATATAATTGTATTTCAATTATAGAAAGCAGAATTGTATATTAAAGACAACTTCATCATAGTATTTAGTCGCGTAGTTACGTGGGTAAATCTGCTAGTTAAGATAACATGAAAGACAACCACTACAACCACCGTCTATAGCACACTCTCAATGTTTTTTTATATTTTCCTTTGTAGTGGGTCCCACACGTTAGATTTTCTAAACAACTCTATCTCCTCCCTCCCCCTCTCCTTTTCCTACCGATAACCTCTACATCCCAGTCCCTCCACCTCTCTCCCTTCCACCGTCGCCGCCATCTCCTCAAGCTCGCGTCGGCGCTGCCATCTCCATGAGCTCACGCCAACACTGCCATCTCCTCGAGCTTGCACCGCCCCGCCAACTCCTTGAGCTCGCACCGCTATGGCATTTCCTTCAAGCTTGCACTGCCGCCTGCCATCTCCTCTCGCCTCGCCCCTCCATCCACCATCGGCCTCTGACTCCTCGCCGGACCCTCAGCCATCGGTTGGCTAGATTCATTTAGATTTGGCCAGCTTGCCTCTAGATCCAGTTGGATTTGGCGAGATCTGACTCACTGGTAGTGGGAGGCAGCTAGATCTAGCCAACACCACTTTCTTTGTTGGGCTGTAGTGGTCATCGCCACCATCGCATTTGTCGTCTTGGTGGTCATTGTCTCGGTTGTCCTCACATTTGCGGATGTGGTGACGGTTGCCCCAGCACTTGGGGCCACAAAACCGTGTGGGTAGTAAAGGATATTCATACAACAGACGTCAAAGCCGTCTATTCGTGCCTTAGTTCGTGCGCTAAAGCCAACTACTGTATTGTCGACGACTTCCCTCTCTGTCCTCCCCTCCCCTCTGGGTATGCGTAAATCCTGGCTGACATGAGCTGTAGACAACCTATTGAAACTAATGGCGAGATTACAAAGATTTAACCGTTGTAAAAATTACTACTCTTTATCACCAGCACCGCTGTGAATTTTAGTTATGGACTCATTGAATGTGCAATCTAATATTTGGTGCTTTGCCACTGATTTATCGCAATTCCTAATAAGATGGCGTATTTTTGCACTCTGATAGCCCTAATTTAATCAATTAAGTTGCGAATTTTCTTCTTGCAGAGATGTCAAGATGCCTGCTACACCAAGTGCGTCGTTTGCCCGATAGAAGTCTTGCGAGTAGGCACTTGCACCGCACGACGTGCTACCGTGCAACTAGCAAAATTTTTAATTCATGCCACATCAAGAAAGGGGAGAAAGAGTAGAGAACAACACTGAATAGTGGAGAGAGATACACATGCACGAACAATCCATGGGTCTATTCCTTTAGGGTTATTATTCTCACTGGTAAAGTGAGGGAGGATGGCTATGTTCCTTTTAACTCTTTAGTGTTTTTTAGTTTTTAATTGTTTTCATCAATCACTATTTATTAAACTAATAAGCCACAGTAAAAAGAACACGCCTGATATATGTGATGCAAGACAACTGAAAAGCTTTGCCTAGCTAGAGTCCAAAGCATTGTATAATGGATATGTTTAATTTGTTGAGGTCAATAAAAACCCACGGTTAATTTCCTGAACATTTTGCATTCGGACTTTGTGCTCCCCACATGAATTGAACGCAAATATGAGCCCATTGACAACTTACCGCAATGGCCTCTGCCTATCACTAGGGGTCGGCGGTGATGGAGCCCGTCTCACAGTCCACACCGAGGCCTGTTGCACACTGCGTCAAGGAGTTCCACATGGCGTAATCGTGTTAGAGGCTCTCCCATTTATTTTTCAATTTCGTGCGCGTGTAGGAACGGCCGATGCATTCTTGCAATTTACGGGAAAGGTTGGTGTAGCCCTGCTTGTTCAAGCAAGAGTACGGACTGTTCTGGGCTGTGATCTCTTCAGCAATGATTTCTAGGAAAATATGTGTAACCTTACCTCTCCATGTACCCTTGCCCTTGTCCATCTATATGCACGACAGTGCTAGGACATGCAAGGCCAACCAACAAATGCGCAAACAAGGTGCAGTACACATGTGGATAAAAACATGGAAGCTAAAAAAACGATAGCAAATCATGCAAAATGAACTCCTCTGGAAATGGAGGGAAAAACACGACGAGAGTACAAGCAAGGGAATCGGGCGTACCTTGGTGCGTGCAGTGTGGTTGTGAGGAAGAGCTTGTCGCAAGCTTCACAACTGACCCACTGGTGAACTCGCATGGTGGACGCCTCCCAACAGAGGGATGAGGAGTGGATGACAATGCCACTAGAGCATAGGCCGCTGGAGCACATTGACAATCAAGACCGGGTTCGACCGTGGACAACGCCTAATCTGTGAAAAGAGGACAACCAAACTTGTGAGGATAGGGAGGGGGACAAGAGGCCGGTGCAGGGGGAGGGGAGAAAATGTTGGCGCGGATCTGGTCGACATGGGGTGGGACGGGGGAATCACTTGGGGAGGGGGGAGGGCTGTGCGAGCGAGGAAAGTGAGGTTGGGGCAGTTCGCGTATGAAGGAAGCCGAGGCGTCGACCTTATCTGATGGCCCTGAAGCAGCTTTGGTAAGCTATAGCTGAAGCGGCCCCTGCTCCAACCGGCTTTTGGCTTCTCACAGCCCGAAGTCAGCAGCTAGTTGGATTGGCCCCTTAACATCCATTTTGATGGAGATTATATTTTTATTGGATTGGAAGATTAGAACCATCTATTTGTCCATGTCCATGGCGATGATCAACACAGACTACAGAGGTTGGTGGGTGCTGAACTTTTGTTTAGTGACACGAGGACAAGGGGGTATTTAGGGAGCAACAGTTTTACTATAAAGGCTCTCTTTGTATATGTACTTCTGAACACTCGATAGAGTGCACGTTTATGAGATTTATGAGAATGCCAATTAAACAAAATCACCAGCTACCGTGGCGGAGTTGTGGATAGACCTGACCAAATGAGCGGGACTAATTGTGCTAGCCTAAGGTACGGTACTATTCGTTCAGTCTGAGCACGACACGATATGAACAGTAAACTGGTCGTACCGGTCCAACCTAACCCGGTGTGCCATACTTGGGCCAGCACCTTGCTACGGTGGTCCGGCCGGCACAATATGCACATCAACTTTTTTTGTAGTAGAATAGTAAAATTTCTTGTGGTTGACAGTAAATTATTTATGTTAGGGTTACTATACTCTTCTGAACGCGGATAGATGCCTTGGCAGTAAAATTATTTGTAACTAGCAGTAAAATTACTTGTGACTGGTGGTAAAAATAATTGCGACTCAACGACTGACAGTAAATTACTTGTGACTAGTAGAAAAAAAAATTACTTACGACTGACAGTAAAATCAATGGGCCATCGATAACCTATTTGACTAAATGTATCTAGACTAGCCCGACATCTCTTTGTTTGTGCCGGGTCAGAGGCAGCCACGTGGATCGGCATGACCGGCATAAATATAAACTTGGCATCTCCAATGGTCTGAGTCAGCTAGCTATATGCATGTACACATCAGCATATATCTTATGTGGAAGAAAGCTATTGGAGATGCCCTTAGAGCTAGACGTATAAGCTCGCGTGAGCAGAAACTGAAAATGACGAAATTAGTCGCTCTGCCTGGCTCGAATGCAAGCAGAACAAGAACATGGCCACGGACGACCAAGTACTGTACGTACCCTGCAAAGCCGAATCTATTCTTGCTCAGCTGCCAGATCGACCTGTGAAAACCGAACAGGCCGGCCGTACCAGGCATCCGCCGGTTACGTGCGAGTTGGGTAAAGTCGAGGCAATACACATGCATGCTGCTGCACGGTCAGCACGGACACGCCCCAAAAATTAAAATCCGCTCGCGTCCAAGCCAACCCCAAGGCGACTTCTCACTTTTGGACTGCTAAAACGATCCTCCAGTAACTTTGTGCCGTGTAAGGATTTGGTGCGCGCGAATCCCCACAGATCGTGCCAACGGGTCGAATTCGGACGGATATTATTGGTACCATATCCTAACCCAAATTTTTTCTCCGGATTCGGTACCAATCGGATTCGGTGCCGGATCGGTCGGGATTAACCCGTTTGTAAGGAATGCATACAGTACAGCCAATGGAGTAGGAGGACGTACTGTCAAGAACTTGATGTTACTACTTAATAGCTGATGTGGAAGATTTTATTTTACCATTGCAAAAGAAAATGAAACGTCAAATAGTAGCACTAACCTGAAATCAAGCTTGAAGACGTATCGGATTCGGACGGATATTGCTGTTACCATATCCTAACCCATATTTTTTCTTCGGATTCGGTACCAATCGGATTCGGTGCCGGATCGGTCGGGATTAACCCGACCTATTTGCACCCCTACATCCCCCATTCCCCCTATTCCATTAGCTAGCTTCATATTATCATACTAGCCACGTAGGCGTGGCGCCACGCCACGCCAGCCACCGTGTAGACCGAAGTAAAAGAGGCGAAAACTCACAGAAAAAAAGAAAGCATAGGGGTTTTTGGCAAAAAAAAAATCGAGGGTCTTTCGAATGGTACATATTGAGTACGTGTTCACTTGTACTGTTGAAAAACACCCTGCTACGTAGCAAAATCAGTGACCTGGAGTACTCCAGTACTTGTAGGGGGCTACAATGCAACAGTCGTCGCCAAGGGGACTACACTTCTATATTACGAATACCATACTACTACTACTACTAGTGTGGCAGTAGTAAATTAAAGATAGAAAGCAGGGATATGTTTAACTAAACAAGTATGCTTTAATTAGGTAGCTACTAGTTTAAGACATGGCCATAGCTTTAATCTGATAAAAGAATTTTCTTTTCCTCGTGGCCATAGCTTTCCGCCCTGCAGTGGGCGTCACCCCGGACCACAGCAGCGTACCCACTCCATTTGACTATTTATAATAACTGACTCCGACTGAAAGCAAGTTACCAACCACTGTACTACTAATCTACCATGACTAGTCTACAAACGGACCTGATTTGCAGTAGATAAGAACGATCGAGAGCATCGCCATCAAGCTAGCACCGACTCGATCAATCATGGAGCTGGATTCAACGGCACGCAAGTGGCCTGATTTAACCCGTCGATCACACGAGCAACTTCCACGTACTAACCGAACCGCAAAGGTGTCCTCTCTTGGCCGGCTTCATTGCTGTTCGTGCCGTGCGGTGTAGTAGTACACCTAATGCCCCATTGATCGCCCAACCAAGGGACTAAGGGAGAAAAACCTGGAGGTGATCAAACCAAATGAATGAATGATTCCTTAGAGACAGCGCTGATCTGTCGGGCACACGCACATGGGAGGCGAGACAAGGAGTACTGGGAGCTGGTTAAGCTGCAGGGCAGGAGCACACATGGACATGATACCGCTTGCATTGGTCCACTTGGCAATTTTTTTCGAGCCTGTCATGGGGATCCACGTTCGCAGATTTGATTTTTAGGTGGCACAAAAGCCAGGGGAAAAAAGAGAGCATGTTCTGGTTTTCTCGCTCGTCGACAATTCTATACCGTAGCCAATCAAATAGGATTAACCCTGTTTTAAACAGGGCCGGACACTGCATTTCTATGGTGGTGATCGATTCGGCTGAAAAGCTCGTGGCTTAGTTATGGCTGAAAACACTGTAGCTGGCTGAAAAAAGCACTGTAGCTTACAAAGACTTATTTAGCATAATTAAATTTAAAAAAAATTTAAAAATAAAAAAATATTAGCCCATTACGTATAATACAAACAAATACGGGAAAAAAAGAACCGGCAAAAAAGCTCAACAAAAAGCCAAAAGTTCAGAAAAAGACGAAACTTATGAATAGTGAAAAATAAGCCAGAAGCCGAAGCCGAGTTGATCAGGGCCATATGTCCAGATTAAGGTTCATGTACTGAAATTTGCGCATATAAGCTACTAATAGTCTGCTCGCAAACTTACACCGATGAAAGTACTAGTAACCAAACGTGGTACTGTATGTAGAGCTGTAAACGAGCCGAGCTCGAGCGAGCTTGACCTAGCTCGCTCGCGCTCGGCTCGTGTAGGCTCAGTGGTCGGTGCGTACCTGCGTGCTGCGTGGCCGGATCCCGTTCCAGGAGGGGCGGCGCCGGTGGGGGAGGAGGGGCGCCGGGGGATGAGAGGCGTCGGCAGCGGGGGAGAGGAGGGGCGTCGGGGGGAAGAGGGGTGGCTGCGGGGGGCGAGGAGAGGCGGCGGCCGGCGGGGGGCGAGGAGGGGGACCGGGGGGGGCGAGATGGGGGACGGGGGGGGGGGGGGGGCGGCGGGGGAGAGGGGGGCGGCGGCGGGGCGAGAGGCCAGGAGGGGAATGGGGGGGAGGAGGGGCGGCGGCGGGGGGAGGAGGGGCGGCGGCCGGGGGGGGGGGGCGAGGAGGGGGACGGGGGGCGGCGGTGGCGGGGGAGAGGAAGGGGTCGGGGGGAGGAGGCCGGAGGGGCGGCGGCCGGGGGGGGGCGAGGAGGGGGACGCGGGGGGGGGGGGGGGGCGGCGGCGGGGGAGAGGAAGGGGTCGGGGGGAGGAGGCCGGAGGGGCGGCGGCGGGGGAGAGGAGGGAGGGGCCGAGGGGGACGGGGAGGTGGCGGCGGGGCGAGGAGGGGGACGGGGAGGCGGCGGCGGCGGGGGAGAGGAAAGGGGGCGGGAGAGGGGGGCGGCGAGGAGGGGCGGCGGCGGGGGAGAGGAGGGAGGCGACGAGGGGGACGGCCGGACGGGGGTGCCGGGGTGGGGGGGGCGGCTGGCGGCGGGGGCGGTGAGGGGCGGCGGGGGCGGGGCCGTGGGTGGGGGTAGGCGGGGGAGAGGCGTGGCGGCGGGGGGCCTGGGCCCTGGGGGCTGGGTTTTGAGAGGAGAGGCGGGAGGGAGGGGTGGGGAATTAGGGAGGGGTAAAAAATCCTAAGCTCGCGAGCTATTCGAGCTCGGTTCGTTAAAGCTCGCGAGTTTAGGATGAAGCTCGAATTCGGCTCGTTTGGAGTTCGAGTCAAGCTCGAATCGAGTCTAGAGCGAGCCAAGCTCAAACAGCTCGCGAGCCTCGAGCTTTTTTTACAGCCCTAACTGTATGACTCTACAGCACTAAAGGCTATGACTGGTGGCTTTACTGAATCTTTTGAGCTCAAATCTCCAACATAACAGCCTGACCTGTCATAAGCTGTAATAAATCGGCCTAGTGAATCTGCTGCGTTGCTGCTACTACGGACTGGAGTATGCAGATTCAGAGATTCTCCAGGGAGGCATGGAATTAAGCACGCTCTGAAGTATGAAGAGAGTAGCCACCCGGCCAAGGACAAGCCGTCAGCTCAGCCACAGAAGTGGAGAGGACTGTGGGCTGACAGACAGGTGGGCCCGGGTGCACGAGCCGTCGTACGAGCACACAAACGGATGGGGCGCACGGGGAGGCATAAATCAGGCTAAGCCGGGGGTCCGGTGGGCCCGTGTGTCAGGGAGCGAAGAACGTGGCGAGCAGCCGATTGGGTTTGTTCGGAGGGAAGATTCTGCCATGGCTGGCTGGCTCGCTCGCCCCCTCGTCTTCGTCTAGCTGGCGCTTGTGCCTGTGCAATGCTTGGAGTTTTCTACGCCTGGATGCATCTCTTGTGTACCTTGTGCGCATCGGGAGTTGGAGCCGCAGATCTGTGCCCCTATTGGCTGGCCTAACACCTAAAGAATCGACAAAGACAGTTTACTTTGGAGTTTGAGTAGAGTTCAATGTGCGTATTTTTCTCGGAAAGGCCCGTACTTTGTTTTACTACGAACTCTGCATGAACTCTTCTTCTTGGATTTGGGTTCGTCGGAGGAACGCGGCAGGCTGCAGCGTAGCCATTGTCTATTTGGGCTTTTCCTGCCCACGCAAATCACTCACACAGGTCCACTGCCGAGTACAACTAACTTGACTTTTTTTTTTTAATAAAACGCGACAGCATCCTCTAAAAAACAAAAACCAGCAATATAGCAATTTGATTTTCCGTAAGATATTACTCCTCAGGGGGAAAAAGAGCACACTATCAACTTATCCTTTACTGTCATCAGTCTGATATTCATGAGAATATGCACCTTCCAGGTCATTTAGTTGCAGTTCAAAACGGCTTGTACTAATTGCTTTTGTATGTGACGATTGACTTTTATCTAAAATAGACACTATAGCATATATTAGTTTTTGACTGAGACGTTTCATTAAAGAAAAATGAAGAAACAAGAAGGAAAATAAAAAATCCGTTATTTCTTCGTAGCCAATATAAAGAAAAAAGGGAAAAAGAAAAGGAAGTAAAAAGAGGTGTTAAGAAACCAATACATTCAAAATAGCTCTCGGCTTCTGAAAACTAGAATCCAAAAACTGAGTATATGAATGTACAAGTAATAATGTGAAGGCTAGTTAAATCAGTTAAAAAGGGACACTTGTAGAGGGGCTTTCGTTTATAACAAAAAGTGCCTTTTCAATTCTGAGGCGATAATTGAACTTGCAATCATCAATTCCCTGTACCAAATATCAATACGACTTGAAAAACAACGAGAAAAATAATAGGCTATGAAAAACCCCAAATTTTTTCAAACCAAAATTTTCCTTTGTTTTTGCTGCATTTTTGGGTGATTTTCGGAAACTTTCCCTTTTGGGAAAGTTCCCCTTACTGCCGCTTTACCTTTTCGGCCGGGCACCTGCTTTTCCCGCTGGCGCCCCGCCCATTCCCGCCTTTTCCTTCGCCCGGCGCTTGCGCCCTTTCCTGCTGGCGCCTCCCCTTTCCGCCTCCCTCTCGGGCGCCTTCCCCCCTCTCCCGCTGGCGCCCCTGCTCTCCCCGCCTCCTCCGTCGCGCCCGCGCCGCACCGCCTTTGCGCCCGCGGTTTCGCCCCGCTCGCGTCACCCCGACGCCGCCCGGTCTAAAGCCGGCAGAATCCTCACGCCACGCGTCGCCCGCGTCTGCTCTAGACCCCACCTGCCAGTCGCCTCCTGTTCCCTCCGTCGCGCAGGAGCTCGCGTGCGCCCATGCCGCCACTCACCCGCCCTCCCGTGCCGTCGCCTCGCCATTACGGCTCTGCCCGCCCGGTCACCGCCCCATCCCGCGGAGGGACTCCCCACCAACTCCTGTTGACTCCAGCGTAAGCGCCCGTGCCTTCTCCCTGAAGGATCCCCTCCCTCCGCCCGGGTATAAAAACCGCCCCTCGGCTCCCTCTCCCTCCTTTGCTTCCCGAGCTTCCCCACTGTCCGCAATCACTCCCCACCGCTCCCAGCCACCTCCCTGAGCCGCCAATCGAAGCCCCGTCGCCCGTAGCTCCATCATTGCCGCCCTGTGAGCCGGCGACCCCCAGGAGCCAAACTCCCTCTCCTCTCCCTCTTTCTTCGATTGCATTCGGCCAGAGCACCTCCTCGGCGTGCTAATCATTTTGGTGTTTGCCCCTGGCCAGGTGAAGCTCTGTGCTGCGCCGGCGCCGAAGCTCCTCTCCGGCCGTCGCACCTCTCCCGTGGCCGGACTCCTCCGAAGCTTCCCAGCACTCACCGCCGCCACCAATATGAGCCCTGGGTTCCCCTGTCGGTGTAGCCGCCCACGATTGAACCCTCTCGCCGCCAAATAGCCGAACCACCCCCTTCTCTCTCCCGCCTTCTCCATTGGTCCCCTCATCCTTCTAAGCCCCAAAATGGACTCCCCTCACCAAGACCTACCCGGTGGTACCCGTCTTTTCCCTCGGGGGCCATCGTCGTCGCCGGAGCGCAGCAGCTCCGCCACCCCTGCCCCTCTGTCGCGCGCGCGTAGCGGGAGGAAGACGATGGCGACGTGGCCTCCCCTCCACCCTCCATCTTCCCCGTCGCCATATAATGTCGGCTGCCCGATCTCCCCGTACCGCTTCGCCCGCCCTCCCCTCTTCTCCGCCGTTCGATCCACCTCGCAACCCATCCTGTCCGCCCGCTCCGCCCTATCCTGGCCGCCCACTCGTGCCACGCGTCGCGCATCGGGACCGCAGAGGCACGCGGAGGTGAGCCGAGTCGGCCTGCTCGGCCGCGCCGCGCGCGCGCTTGGGCCATCTGGGCCGCGCTGGCCTTCGGCCGCGCGGGCTGAATCCCCGGCCGGGCTGCACTGTTGTTGTGGGCCGGCCTTTCTCTGTTCACCGATTTTCCAGTTGATTTATCAATTTCTAAAATCCTAGAAAATCCAAATAAATCCTAGAAAATCACAGGAAATCCCAAAAATTCTCACATTTCACCAATTTGCTCCAAATAGTGTCTTGAACCCATTTTTGACCTCCACTTCCCCATTTGCCTCCCAAGGAAATTCCTAAAATTCGCCATTTGGAGATTTATGCATTTTACTTCTTTTTAAATAGTTTATTTTTCCTCGCTTGAATAGTTTCAAGCCGGACTTATTTCTTTTATGTGTTTGCGCTAGTTTTGAAGATCCTGGAAGTTCAAGTGCAATTTCAGGACCCAGGAGCTTCTACGTTCGAGCTAGCTGAGATCATCCGGATTGTCGGCAAGTCCCAAATCCTTTGATCATGTTGCAACCCATGTTATTTAATATTGTTACTATGCTATTTGCATTGAGCTAGTTCTGAAATGTTAGTTCAAAAATAAAATAAAATGTTTAGAATGACATGTGATATAGTTAGACCTACCACCGATAAATGCCATATTTAATTCGTAGCCATGCCATTGAAACCCTAGAATTAATTATCTGTTAATCTAGATAACTGTAGGTTACTATTATCATGCAAAGTCTTTATACTGATAAGGTTGTGGCTGCGGGCCAATAGAATTTGCAAACCCGACTCTAGGGTAGGGTGGTATGGGACACCGTGCCCTAGAGCGGAGAGTGCCGGCGTGCACAAGGTAGGGTAAGGGTTGGGGAAGAGCTGGCGAGTTAGTCTTCGCCCATCTCTTACCCTAGGAACGAAGTTAGGGTAAGGGTGTTGTGGGGCGCCGCGAGACGGCTTTCGCCCACCGCTTACCCTAGGTTGGGTCACGGGCCTGGCAAGGTTGCGGACCAGGGGAGAATATAGAACTAGACCCTCACGCTGAGCAAATGACATAGTGATCGCTCAACCACAGGAGTTGACTTGTCAACACTGGTCTAGTAGCTGCTCAACTCAATTGAAACTCTACAGGTGTTGTAAGGGCTTGGTGTTGAGAGAGCGAGGTTAGGTAGGCCGTACTGCGGGTGCCTAACAACGGTAGAGTTCACTCGAAGCGGACGGGAGTTTATTGTGCCAGACCCGAGTGAATTCTACCGGGTAGAGTCTATATAAAGAGATGAGCAGTGAAACGACCTGGCTTTCTTAACTCAGTCATGAGGGTTAAGGAATCGTGTGGGTAAAGCTGAGCAAACTCTGCAGAGTCAAATAAATGGTATTCGAATACGCCGTGCTCCCGGTTAATGGAGCTGTGTCACTTGGGTGATTCCAGCAGCGAAGCTTAAGTAGTTTTGTAAATGCTTTAACTTGATTAGCTGGTTAATTAACTCTTCATGAAAAACCCCAGAGATTTTAAGGAGTAGTTTTGGGTCCGTTTTATCAAAATGTTTGCAAATAAAACTACATCCACTCAAAGCTAATAAACCAAATATACTCCCTTCCTTTATTAATCCGTGCATGTAGTAAGTTAGAGTCCCTTTGGGGCTTGCTGAGCCGGTTGTTTGGCTCACGGCTTGCTTAATCCACTCTTTAGAGGATTAAGACAGAGGTGAAGGTTTCCCCGTCAAGGACGCCCCTGAGGATCACTTCTTCGTCGAGGACCCGTGGCTTTAGATCTTGGCCGCGCTCTAGCGGATTCTGGAGTTTTTGTGATGTGAGTATGCTTTGGGCTTGCACGCCCCGCTGTTGAAAATGGATGTTAATCCATATGTAAAATATATGCTGAACTTTTGTTGTAAGCATGCAATGGTATACTCTTGCGCGACGTTCCATAACTGTTCATGCGTGAATAGTTGCGGAATGCCGTGTCCGTACGCGCCCTGGAAACGGGGCCGTTACAAGAAGTGGTATTAGAGCAGGATCTTTGACCGTAGGTTGAGACCTAAGGCAAACTAGGAAGCGATTTTATCGCAAAATTTAATTTAAAGCCATAAAAAGGGTTTACGAAAAATATAAGTATTACTGCTGTCTTTTTCCTCTCTTGTTGCTACCTTATCTGTCTTAGTTTACTTCTGCTTAAGTTTTGCTTTTGCAAAATGTTTACTGCCTCTCTTGTCTAGTTTCAAAATTTTGTTTCTCGGCAGCTGGAGGAGTAGCCGTTGTTCGCTAGACTAGACTGACCCTGAGTAGTAGTTGTACTTTTGTAATGTAAAGCAGGTGTAACCATGAACCCTAAGTGGTTTGTGTACCACTTGCATATTGTAAATTTATGTTCTTTACCTCTTCTATGTTGTTTGCTTAATTATCAGTAATCCCCCTGTGTTCAAAGCTTTCTCCTGTCCTTTTCGCTCTCATTCTTACCTTTATTTCACCCTATACTTACCTTGAAATTCAATGTCTTACTTATCTATTCATAACTGCCAAAGCCGCTGCAAAGCTGATCTCAAATTCCCAATTGGCAGATGGATCCAACGCAGCAGAGTGGTTAGACCAACGGGCAGGGTGCACCTGCCACAGATCAAGTCCAGATGTCAGAACAGCAAGGAGAGTTACAACCACCGTTCTTTGTCAAGGGGACACCCGAAGAGTCAGTGTCAGCATCAAGTGTAACTGCATTGAAGTTTACAGCCTTCCCGAAAACTCAGCCACCTATATTCCCTTCAACAACAAAGCCACTGAATGCAGATGACTGGTTACAAGATGTTGAGAGAAGAATAAATACTATACGATGTAGAAATAAGGAGAAAGTTCTTTTCGCCACCTATCAGCTGTCCGAGCCCTTAATTACTTGGTGGGATGCTATCCAGTGGATACACCCTAAGGAGGAAGATATCACATGGGAAGACTTTGTGAAGAGATTTCGTAAAGCCTGCATTCCTCCTGGAGTTATCACAAGAAAATATCAGGATTTTCTTAAATCTTCAACAAGGAGAGAACTCCATCACAGCATACCTACACCCATTTCATCAATTATCCCAATTTGCTCAAGAGGAAACTAACACCGAAGCTAAGAGAATGGAGTACTTTATGAAGGGTCTACAACCCAATGTGAGACAACACCTTCAGGCCATGAAGTTTTCAAGCCTATTGAGCCTGGTCGATCGAGCTCTCCAGATAGAAGAAGAAATACCGGGATACGTGAAGGTTATGAAACGAAAGAGGCCTTCGCCATTAACACCAACAGCTTGTTTTCACTGCGAACAAGATGGGCATTACCGTGACCAATGCCCACTGAAGTCCTTACCTAAGGAAGAAGCAAGAAAGCAAGCAAAAAGGCAGACAACAACATCACGCCAGCCACCAATGGAAGGACAAGACTTTCACCCTAAGAAGACCAGAATAGAGAAAGGAACAGATCTACTCGGAGGAATGTCATGAAGAAGAAAAGCACGGCAGGCAGTTAGAAGAAAGTGATCTATGAAGAACAAGGAATGAAGTAATGTTCTTTTGGTTATCCTTTTGTAAGCTAGTTGGAAGAACTGAATAGCTTGATGTAAATTATTTTAACTAAGACTTGTGGCAAGATTACGAAAGTGTATGAAGACTGTTTGTGTAAAGCGTAAGGAATGAGAAGTTTATGTTGCAATGAAATTAATCCTAACAGATCCAGATATATATATAGCTCTGTACTGCATGATTCAGCTAAGTGTGAACCTGTGGCATATACCCAAGGATGATATACAGGTGCAGGTGAGAAGAAACGACAGCATCATCTGAAGATAGCAAACCTTTTATGATCCGAAAATAAGGACCGCAATTAAAGAAAATGAGTCAAAGACAATCCAGAGGAAGATCAAAGCAGTCATGAAATAGAAGCCCTCAGAGACAGTAATAGAAGTGAGAAGCCTCCTTGGATTGGCGGGCTAGTATCGCTGGTTCATAGAAGGATTCTCACAAATTTCTCGTCCACTCACTCAGCTACTGAAGAAGGACAAACCCTTCACATGGGCAGATGCATGTGAAGAGAGTTTTCAGTTATTAAAGACCAGACTCACGACAACACCAGTACTGATCCTACCCAATCCAGAGAAAGAGTTCCAGATTTATTGTGATGCTTCGAAGCGAGATTTGGAATATGTGCTCATAGAAAACGGAAAAGTTGTTGCCTATGCTTCAAGGCAGTTGAAGCCACATGAAGAGAATTACCCTACACACGATTTGGAGCTAGCAGCTGTGGTGCATGCACTCAAAATTTGGCGACACTACCTGCTAGGGAATCGTTGTGAGATATTCTCAGATCACAAGAGTTTGAAGTACTTGTTCACACAGTCAGTATTGAATATGAGACAACGCAGATGGCTAGAGTTGATTAAAGATTATGATGTTGATCTTCAATATCACCCGGGCAAAGCCAATGTAGTTGCCAATGCCCTTAGCCGCAAGGCTCGTCCAAGCAAAGTCAGCAGATCAGAGTACCCGCCAGAATTGCAAAGAGATATCCCACGACTGAATTTAGTGATCACTGAACAAGGCGGTATGGCAGCGTTAGAACTCCAACCATTATTGACAGATCAGATCAAAGCAGCGCAAGAGGAAGATGAAGAAATTCAAAAACTGAAAAAGAGAATTCAAGAAGAAGATTCAACAGAGTATGCGATAGACGAACATGGAATCCTCACCTTCTGTGATCGCTATTGCATACCCAACAAGAAGGAATTGAGAGACTTGATCCTATCAGAGGCTCACTCATCTCAATTCTCAATTCATCCCGGAGGCACCAAGGTGTATCAAGACTTGAAGAAGAAGTATTGGTGGAACCTGATGAAGAAAGAAGTGACAGAATATGTAGCTAAATGTGATGTCAGCCAGCAGATCAAGATAGACCAAAAAAAACCATCGGAAGTGGGATAGCATTGGAATGGGCTTCATTACTGGACTTCCTAAGACTCGTGAGGGTTATGACGTTATCTGGATCATTGTTGATAGATTGACCAAGGTAACTCATTTCCTTCCGATCAAGAAAACCTATGAGAAGGATAAGCTTGCCGAGCTGTATTTGACCAGAATAGTAACACTCCATGGAGTTCCGAAGAAAATTGTCTCAGATAAAGGAGCACAGTTTACATCCAAGTTCTGGAAGAAATTACATGAAGCCATGGGCACTGATCTGAACTTCAGCTCAGCATATCACCCACAGACAGATGGGCAGACGAAGAGAACCAACCAGATTTTGGAAGACATGTTGAGAGCTTGTGCAATTGTGTATGGTGTAGCATAGAATACTTGCCTCCCGTTTGCTCAATTCTCATATAACAATAGCTACCAAGCCAGCATCCAAATGGCACCGTTTGAAGCACTTTATGGCAGAAAATGCAGGACACCTCTGAATTGGATAGAAATAGGAGAACGATAACTTATTGGTCCCCAGATTGATCAAGACGCAGAAGCACGTGTCAGAATTATCAGAGAAAGACTCAAGATTGCACAAGACCGACAGAAGGGCTATGCCAACAACCGCAGAAAAGACTTGAGCTTTGAAGTCGGAGATTGCGTCTACATCAAGGTCACACCATTCAAGATAGTTAAGAGATTTCAGGTCAAGGGCAAATTGACACCAAGATATGTGGGACCGTTCCAAGGTATCGGAAGAGTTGGAGAGGTAGCATATCAAGTACAGCTGCCACCCAACTCGTCAAGAACACACAATGTGTTCCATGTATCTCAGCTTCGAAAGTGTCTACGACATCCAACAGATGAAGTACCTTGTCAGATATTGAATTGCAGGATGACTGCACATATGCTGAAGAACCACTACAAATACTCGAGACGTCAGAGAGGCAGCTCAGAAACAAGAACGCCAAGTTTTGCAGAGTGCAATGGAGGAACGATACACCTGAAGAGTCTACCTGGGAACGAGAGTCAGACTTGCAGCGGGATTTCCCCAACTTACTCCCTGGACCAAGTTAATCTCGGTGTCGAGATTCTTTTAAGGGGGGTAGGTTGAAAAACCCCAAATTTTTTCAAACCAAAATTTTCCTTTGTTTTTGCTGCATTTTTGGGTGATTTTCGGAAACTTTCCCTTTTGGGAAAGTTTCCCTCGCTGACGCTTTCCCTTTTCGGCCGGGCACCTGCTTTTCCCGCTAGCGCCCCGCCCATTCCCGCCTTTTCCTTCGCCCGGCGCTTGCGCCCTTTCCTGCTGGCGCCTCCCCTTTCCGCCTCCCTCTCGGGCGCCTTCCCCCCTCTCCCGCTGGCGCCCCTGCTCTCCCCGCCTCCTCCGTCGCGCCCGCGCCGCACCGCCTTTGCGCCCACGGTTTCGCCCCGCTCGCGTCACCCCGACGCCGCCCGGTCTGAAGCCGGCAGAATCCTCGCGCCACGCGTCGCCCGCGTCTGCTCTAGACCCCACCTGCCAGTCGCCTCCTGTTCCCTCCGTCGCGCAGGAGCTCGCGTGCGCCCATGCCGCCACTCACCCGCCCTCCCGTGCCGTCGCCTCGCCATTACGGCTCTGCCCGCCCGGTCACTGCCCCATATCGCGGAGGGACTCCCCACCAACTCCTGTTGACTCCAGCGTAAGCGCCCGTGCCTTCTCCCTGAAGGATCCCCTCCCTCCGCCCGGGTATAAAAACCGCCCCTCGGCTCCCTCTCCCTCCTTTGTTTCCCGAGCTTCCCCACTGTCCGCAATCACTCCCCACCGCTCCCAGCCACCTCCCTGAGCCGCCAATCGAAGCCCCGTCGCCCGTAGCTCCATCATTGCCGCCCTGTGAGCCGGCGACCCCCGGGAGCCAAACTCCCTCTCCTCTCCCTCTTTCTTCGATTGCATTCGGCCAGAGCACCTCCTCGGCGTGCTAATCATTTTGGTGTTTGCCCCTGGCCAGGTGAAGCTCTGTGCTGCGCCGGCGCCGAAGCTCCTCTCCGGCCGTCGCACCTCTCCCGTGGCCGGACTCCTCCGAAGCTTCCCAGCACTCACCGCCGCCACCAATGTGAGCCCCGGGTTCCCCTGTCGGTGTAGCCGCCCACGATTGAACCCTCTCGCCGCCGGTGACCTTCCTCGCCGCCAAATAGCCGAACCACCCCCTTCTCTCTCCCGCCTTCTCCATTGGTCCCCTCATCCTTCTAAGCCCCAAAATGGACTCCCCTCACCAAGACCTACCCGGTGGTACCCGTCTTTTCCCTCGGGGGCCATCGTCGTCGCCGGAGCGCAGCAGCTCCGCCACCCCTGCCCCTCTGTCACGCGCGCGTAGCGGGAGGACGACGATGGCGACGTGGCCTCCCCTCCACCCTCCATCTTCTCCGTCGCCATATAATGTCGGCTGCCCGATCTCCCCGTACCGCTTCGCCCGCCCTCCCCTCTTCTCCGCCGTTCGATCCACCACGCAACCCATCCTGTCCGCCCGCTCCGCCCCATCCTGGCCGCCCACTCGTGCCACGCGTCGCGCATCGGGACCGCAGAGGCGCGCGGAGGTGAGCCGAGTCGGCCTGCTCGGCCGCGCCGCGCGCGCTTGGGCCATCTGGGCCGCGCTGGCCTTCGGCCGCGCGGGCTGAATCCCCGGCCGGGCTGCACTGTTGTTGTGGGCCGGCCTTTCTTTGTTCACCGATTTTCCAGTTGATTTATCAATTTCTAAAATCCCAGAAAATCCAAATAAATCCTAGAAAATCACAGGAAATCCCAAAAATTCCCACATTTCACCAATTTGCTCCAAATAGTGTCTTGAACCCATTTTTGACCTCCACTTCCCCATTTGCCTCCCAAGGAAATTCCTAAAATTCCCCATTTGGAGATTTATGCATTTTACTTCTTTTTAAATAGTTTATTTTTCCTCGCTTGAATAGTTTCAAGCCGGACTTATTTCTTTTATGTGTTTGCGCTAGTTTCGAAGATCCCGGAAGTTCAAGTGCAATTTCAGGACCCAGGAGCTTCTACGTTCGAGCTAGCTGAGATCATCCGGATTGTCGGCAAGTCCCAAATTTGTTCCAAGGTAAGATTTGTTCAGATGTCTAGAACTCACATATTTCCCACTGCCGATCACGAGGTCTCTAACACACTATTTTATGTTTGTTGCACTTCTCTCATCCGGTTTCAACTGTGGAAGCTTCATTTTGGTGGGTCGGTTGCTTTCCTTGATTTCATAAGGGTATACAGAATCAGGGGATACATAAACTCTCTACCAGGAGTTTTTCTCGAGCAACTCGATAAACACTCGGTGGTCAAGCATTCCAACAACACTCTATTGGAGGTCGTACAGATTGACCTCAGTAGTGATTGGATGGCATCAATCTCCGAATATCTTCATCATGCTATACTTCCTGAAGATGATGTAGAGGTTGATCGTACAGCTTGAAAAGCCAAATCATACACTTTGATCAAATGTACCTTTTACAAACGGGGAACTCACGGAGTGTCGATGAGATGCATTTATCAAAAGAATGGTTTAACATTACTATCCGACATACATGAAAGAGTCTGTGAAGCACATCATTTCTGTAGAACTCTGGTCGATAAATCCTTCCAACAACGATACTATTGCCCAACTACCCTCCATGATGCAAAAGACCTTTTGATAAAGTGTGTACAATATCAGTTTCATAGCTGATAAATACATCAACCTACACAAGTTTTGCAAACAATACCTCTTTTTTGGCATTTTCAAACCTAGGGGCTAGACATTTCGGGACCTTTCCCAAGAGCACCAAGGGCTTTAAATTTCTTTTTGTCATGATTGATATATTCACAAAATGGATAGAAGCTGAGACAATTTTTAAGATAACAACTGAAACTACTAATAAATTCATCACAAAAACCGTGATGACACGATTTGGTGTCCCTATTGTATAATCATAGCCCCCGACTGATTGTTTTGTAGAAATGCTTACTAAGAAAGTAGTAGACTAAGAATAAAAGTGCAGTTTGCTCCGATCAATGGACTAAGTACATGCTAATTATGTTGTAAAAAGGATCAAGTTGTCCATAGGAAATCACTTTGATCGGAACTAGTAGATGATTTTGACTAACCTTGAATACCATTCCCATAATCGAAATATCATATATTCCAAAATGTGGTAGGCAAATGAAATGAAACTTTGTTGATGATATGAATGATAAATAACTATGTAAGAATGTATGGAAGAATGATAAGTGCTTTTATTTATAAACTTTATCCAAACTGGTCATAACATTGCTAAGAACTAAAGGCACGAATAACACTTTTCGAAACGTATTCATACTCAAGTTTCGACTGGTAGCAAAGATCGTAGGAAAAAAGCCATCGCTAGAAAACTCCTTCCAGTGGGCAGAACTATGTGCAGAGAGGAGAGATTTCGATTAGGAGGTTTTTCGTGTCTCGACCAGTTTTAAACAAGATAAAAACATAAGTTGAAATAAAAAAGAAAGCCTTCAAGCCTCCAAGCATATAAATAACTATGTCTAGTTGTGTGTGTGATGCTTTTTTTACTTGTCTTTCTTGAGAAAAGAATGTGCAGATTATTGTAAGAACCATCTCTGTGATGGTCATGATAAGAATCCACATGGCATTCGACAGGTATGTCAAAGCCAAAAGTAAAAGATATCTCTTAGAAGGGTTTGGAGGAAAATGAGTCTTTGACTATAATGAAATACAAATAAAAATACTCATCGGAAAAAATAATGCAACTTTATTGAAATATTAAAATGAAAGTATATTTACAAATAGAACTTATGCAATTAATCAATGTTCCAAAAATTAGATAGACATAACACACCTGCTTGACATGGCCAGTCGTACTGAGCCTGGTCTGGTGATTTCAACAATAGTGTATAGACCTTCCCATTTAGATGAAAGTTTGGTGCGAAGTTCCTAGCCCTAAATTTTTCCGATAACAAGATCACCTACAACTAAGCTGCGAGGCTACACCTTATGATCGTGGTACCTTCTAATGACTTGTTGGTAAACCGTTGATCGTATCAAGGCTGCGCTTCGTCTTTCTTCAAAGAAATTGATGTTGTCAGTTCGT
Source organism: Dendrocalamus latiflorus (assembly GCA_017311315.1). Classification (NCBI taxonomy): domain Eukaryota; kingdom Viridiplantae; phylum Streptophyta; class Magnoliopsida; order Poales; family Poaceae; genus Dendrocalamus; species Dendrocalamus latiflorus. The sequence goes on along the minus strand of CM029627.1, from coordinate 9,545,879 downwards.
CTGATTGTTGTCGTTATAACGATCGGTTCAAGTAGAGTTAATCTAAGTTTCAGAGGAATCATGGCTTCTACACCGTAAATTAGAAATAATGATGAACACAAGCTTCTGACCGTTGTATTAACTGGTTAACCACTCGGCGTTTAATTCCTTGTATTAGTATACCGTTGGTTCGCTCTACTGCCCCGTTACTCTGTGGGTGAGCCACTGAGGTGTAACATATCTTAATACATAAATCTTCGTAGAATTTATGAAAATTCCCGCTGTTGAACTGGATACCGTAAGCAAACACTGCGCTAGCGCAATGATTTATTAAATTGTTTTCTTTAAAATTCTTGTTAAAGTTTGAAAATCAATGGTAAACTACAAAACCGGGCATTCACGAAGTGTTGCTACCAGGCAAATTACCCCGAAAGCCATTCTACCCTGTGGGCCTGTGGAAACAGCAAATTAAAGAGAGAGAGAGCGGGTGAGACCCGCGTGTGATGCTCTAGGCTTTCTTCCACCTCTCTAACCCGCCCCCACCCCGCCCGCCGGCATTGCTCCGGGCGCTCGGCATTCTCGTCGCCGGCAGGGTCCACGCCTCCCTCTTCATTATATCTATACTCCCCAGGCCTCGATTCCGCCATCTTCTCTCCCTCCAGCCGCAAGCCGCTGACTATGCTTCTCGCCGGTGCCATCGCCCGATTCGCCTGCTGCGTCCACCGAGCCATCAAGCTGGTGGGTAAGCACCGCTAGCTCCCCTCCTACATCGCAGCACCAACACCAATGAGAACCAAGCTACGGACTTAAACCATCTTCGAATTTTTGTTTCCTTTTGCTGTTTCGGTACTTTCAAACATTTTATTTGAACAAAGAAAATTCTCGATCGAATCTTTCTACGGTTACTGGATTGTTTCATTTTAATCTGTGCCTACCAATACAATTCGCAGGTCTCTGCTTGTTCCCAAAACAGCACTAGCAAGGGCTAAGTAAGTCATCCACACACAATCTGTTCGACGAAATGCCCCGAACCGGAGCTGCCACCAAAGCAGTACCGACGCCTCGACCGAAGCAGCGCGGCCTGCTCTCATGGCCGCTGCCGTTACCAAAGCAGCAAGCCTCTGGCTCAAGCATTGAGAGGGGAGAGAGTGCAGGAACCTTTACTAGGGGAGGCGAGGTGTGGACGGTTGACAGAGAGGACGGCGAGGAAGAAGGGTGACGTGGTCCTTGACGCTGATGTCGTCGACATGGACGCCATGTTAGCGAAATTCATCTACGTAGATGCCACATCAGCGAAATTAGAGTGGTTTTGATCTAGGGGGTAGGGTAACATACCCGACTTTGACCATTGAGGTATGAATTTTAGGCAAACACGATAGTTCAAGGTCAAAATATACTTTTTCCTTGTTCATTCCTTTTGTTCGTTGTATCAAAAGTTTTGCGATTATTTGCAATCATCGTATGTTTCATGCATCCAACAATTCGAAGAACAAATGGAACATCAGCAAAAGTTTTGAACATCTGAGAGAGGATAAAATGCTCCAATTTATTGCTTCATTTCATGCAAAACACACGTTTCTTTACAAGGTTCCACAAGGCACAAGCATTCCGTGAGAAAGGCCAAATCGTTATTAGCTGCAGCATAACTGAAGGACTGACTAATCCCATCATCATTCACAAACATAAACACATTCACAAACATAAACAGACTAAGATTACATTATTACAAGCAACCTGTAAGGAAATCTGCTGCACTTTTGTGCAACATCAGCGGGATGTTCTGCTTGTTGTTTTCGAGTAAAAATCTATCCAGGGGAATAGATTCAACTAGATTGCAGCCGAAGGCTGTGTCCCTCCTGACCCCAGCAAGAACACCGCAGGCTCCAATTTGGCTGCACACCCAAACTTGGATGTACTGTATTTCCGGTGCACGCCGGTAAGCTTGCCAGCTCCGGCCTTCTGGTGGAAGTCTACCATCATCCTGGAACACTCACTGAAAGGACAGCCAAATGAATACGTAAGAGTCACCATACGCATCCTAAAGACAGATATGTTTGTAAATACAGACAGGAAGTAACTGAAACCAAACTTACAGGAGCTGATCTCCAGTGTATCTGCTATGCAACTCGCAGATCTTTGTCCAGTGATGGCGGCGATTGATAGCACATTGTGCAGTGTAGACCGCAGAGGCAGCAAGAAGCGAAGGGCGGTACTTGAGCATTTGGTATTCAACAAGGCAGAGCTCGAGCATGAAAAAGGAAAGTAGCTCTAGCTGTGATTTACAACATGCATGGAATTGCGTCAATCACAAAGGAAAAATTTTTACTACTGGGATAGTTGTTATTCAAGTCATGAAAACACTAATCAGCAGGTTGTGATAGTTCACCTGCTTGTCAGAATCTGCTGCCTTCAGAAACCTTCTCATAAAAACATATGGCGTTGGTACAGACATGTTGAACTGGAGAGTGTTTAGAATCAACTTTTCCTGCTCAAACAAATGATTCACCTGTTAGTACAAAAGGAACAATAGGCCATGGCACTATAAAATAGAACAAGAAGAAACCATTCAAAAGATTGCCATTGACCAATGATGTCATGGTGCACTGATGATGCAACTAGAAAGGATTACTACATTTTTTAAGTCTTAAGTCTGTGGTTGGTTTAACCACAATGTAATTTAGGAAATGCATAGGGAACTTCATCTATGATGGAATTTATTTAGATATGCAAAGACCAGAAGCATTGAGCATGATTTCAATGGAAGTGTATACTTTATTCAATGGAATTACCATTTCCAGAATTTGTTCTTTCGTATAAGCTCGATCAGAAATTAGCACTAGATCCTCGACAACTGGGACTGACACTTCCTCGTATTTAGCAGCAAGAAGCATAGCTGTCACTCCAACTAGCTGCAACTTCTTCCTTGGCACCACTTGTTTTTCTAAGAATCTGTCTATTATGTTCACAGTGAGAAAGAGCGTCTCATCCATCAACTCAAACTTGTAATGGACCTGTTAAGAGACATATAAAATATACTGGGTCTCAAATGCACAGTTCAAATCAGTACAAGTTATAAGATAGAAAAGGTCCAGGGTTTGCACGTTTTTCTACCTCAATGAGCCAATCAATCAGAATCGCTCTCATCTTTTCATTTATGTCTTCTTGACTGGACATGTAATCAGGCCGCACACAACTCGTTTTCTGCATAAAACACCATTATATGAATAAGAGTACCGCCAGCATTTGTTTTTCAGTCATGTCAACGAGCAGAAATTGCTATCAACAATAACAGCAACAACAGCAAAGCCTTTTATCCCAAACAAATTAGGGAAGAATAAGAATAAAATATTTTTAAGATAAAAAAATGAGAATCTTGTAATAAAACATATGAGGTAAAACCCTAAACATTTTATCTTGCCTTCTGCACAGAGAGCCTAAAACACTGTTTCTAAACCTTCTTCTTATGTTATCGTTCTGGTACATAGATTACTAACTTCCATGTGCACTTATCTAAAGCTAATTATTTGGATATATTTCAATCTCTTAAATCTCTTTTAACCGCTTACTCCTATGTTAGTCTTGGTCAACTTCTGTCTTTTCTTGTGTTTTTGGTATATACCATTACATACCATTGTCTCAGGAGGTATTTATTGGAGATGTCCAAATCATCTTACACAAATTGCTATAAGCTATCATAAAAACTTTCCCATGTTTTTATCAAAATGTTTGCATCAGAGGATAATGTCGGCTACGATTTCCATCGAGGAAATCACGATTTGTTATGAGCATGTATGGTTGATTTCAGTAGTACAAGGATAATGTATTAATGTATTTGATCTGAAACACAATGATGGGAAGACCGTAACCAAAATGTTTTCTTAGAAATGGGCATCAGACTGTTCAAATGCTGTTTTTAGCTTCTGAGCGCAGATTAACCAGTTTTAGTAGTATAACGTGTTGCACTGGACTGTCACTGATGACCTACAAACAGCATAACATTTCAATGCGTTGCACTGGACAAATAACTAGGTACGACTCCTGATTCAGGTGGGTAGACGTGTCATATCACATTCACTCAAATCAAACATATCAACACTACAGGCCCTTTTATATGGGCTTCTGGTTTTGATTTTATCTCATAAATAGTAACAGTTTATAGAGCGAGAAACACTTGTATTTAGTTTTTGGCCGATATAAATTAAGCCGACTAGTAAACTTTGCCTTGAAAAGATACTCTGTTTTAAAGCTAAATACTGTATAAAAGCTATTTACTATAGAAAAGTAGCTTTTAGGCGCCGCTCAGTTGGGCTGAAAAGCTGTGGCTTATGGCTAAAATTGCATTGTAGCGGCTGAAATTTCACTGTAGCTGAAGGTGGCTTATTTGGTGTAATTAAATCTAAAAATAGAAAAAATATGCTAGCTCAACACGGACAACGCAAACGAATACGAGAAAAAAGAACCGGCAAAAAAGCACAAAAAGGTCAAAAGTTCAGAAAAAGATAAAATTTATGAATAGTGAAAAATAAGTCAGAAACCAAAAGCTGAAACTGAAATGAGCGGGGTCGGGCCAACTAGTAAATCTTACATTGAAAAGTCACTCTGTTTTAAAGCTAGATCATATTTCATTTATTTTCTTTGCACGGACAGATCATAAGCAGATCATATTTCATACAAATCCGGCATTTAATTTCAGATTATCTAACGGGAACAAAAAAGGAAGATACACATCACATGGCACCAAGGACGATCACCTCATTTTCTCTGTAGAACTTGTAAATCTCTTCAACATACTCAGTTGCCGCAAGCGGATTCCCCGAGTCGGCACCGTCGATATCCATGATGGATTCATCCTTCACAGTGTCCTTGCGCTCTATCTCATCCTGCAGTACCAAATGTAACAGTAAGCTGGAGCCATCCCTTTCGATAAACAGTAGTAATCATCACAGTGCATATACCATGTCAGTATCATCGGCCGACTCGCACGATTCCACGTCGGCATCAATGGTGCCATCGGGAATGGGCTTCTTCTGGGGATCATCTCCGAGTAATGCTGCATCAGTTGCGGTGGCCTGATGGCCAGGGTGTTCTTTGCTCCCCAAGAAGGCGGCGAATCTCCTGAATTACCAGAGTACCATCAGATCAAGGCTCCAAGAAACGTCAGAGCACAACAACAGTGTGCGTCCTAACCTCGTGACGGGCCGGCGGCTCACCAATGCCGGCTTCTGCTCATCCCTCCCACTCTTCCTGAAAAGAAAGGGATCAAATTCTCGATCCAAGAACCATCGCAAAGACACAAATTTTACGAGATTCTCGGCCGAGGAGATTACTCTAGCATGGGCTTCTTGGCGATCGCGCACGGGTACGGGGGAGCCCCGACGAGGTTGTTGATGTCCCTGAGCGCCCTCCGGCTCCCCATATCTGCACCAATCCAAAGGACAAATCAAGAGATGAGAAGGGGAATCGCGACGACGCAGACCTCTAGATCCGCCCCCAAGAACCCGCACCGCCCACCTCGGACGCTGGGCACGGGCTTCCCCACCACCGGCCTCCGGTTCTCGCCCGCCCTCTCCATCGCCGCCGACGCCGCCCACCTACACAGCACAAGACGATCGATCCGCCTCAGGAACCAAGAACCCCGGTTTCCATGGATGGGCAAGCGGCGAGACGCACCCCGGAAGCGGAAACGCGGTCAGAGACGATCCAGGCGAGAAGCGGGCTGGCGCTCGGGCGGCCTAGGGACGATGCGAGAGAGCCGAGACGCCCATGCAGACGGCGATCTGAGCAGCGGCAGCGTTAATAATGACGAGGACGCGAGTCGTACAGCAACGGCAACGTCTCTGACTGCGTTGGGATTCGAAGGCGGAGAGAGAATGGGAGGGAGGGAGAGAGAGAGAGAGAGACGGGAAAGAGAGAGATTTTGGTGATTCGTTTCGGGGGAGGAATGAGAGATCCGCGTCACGTACGAGAAAGGAGGGGGTTTGTCTGGGAGACGAGGAGGGGGGAATGGGATTTTTGAAAGGGGGGAGGCCAACGGCCAACGGCTAGTAGGCCGCGACGGGGAGCCGTTGGATCGTCGGACAAGCTCGAGAGGGCCGGCGCCGTGGTCCTAACGGTCACCCCGCGCGTGCACGTGCTTTCAAATCGCCGAGTCCGGGTGCGGCGCCATCCGACCCTGGCCGGTTCAGGCTCGCTTCGCTCTCGTTCGGCCTAGGTCACGGCGCTCGCTATCCTACCGCGCTGACCTTTGGGCCCCCGGGTTTCGAGAAGCATGCCGCACAGCGACACGTGGATCCGGCTGTGTGGATGTTGTTGGGCCCACGTGTCAGTCGGGACTAACGTCCAAAACTTCAAACGAGGAGGGGTTTGGTGAGGCTTGAGGCCACTAGAGCCGTCGCCTTTAGAACTACTCACTAGGAGCCGCGTGGTGGAGCCGTGGAGACTAGAGAGTGCTGCTCATCGTTAGTGGATTATCGTTGCAAGTGTGTACCTGGGCCAAGATAATACGACAATGACTTGTACCACTAGTAGTAAGCTTGCACGATTCGCGGATTTCGCCAGTAAATTAATGGGGCAGGCGGACACTGCTGCACTGTCGCTGTCGGATTTGACTGATTGCCATCCATGGACTGGTTGATTTGAAAACTTGACAATGTTTTGAGGCGAGGAGCCGCATGTATCTGACATGGCATCCGTGATGCAGGACCGTCACATGCTGACAGCTCGTCCTTATGTCAACAGCTTTCACATGTGCTTTCGGGGCTTCTCCAAAAAAATTAAAATAAATATAATAAATTCTTAAATTAATTTCTTTTACCAAGTCTAAAGTCATATATGTTATTTTTATTTACGTAGGTATCTCCGTCATCCACTGTTATCTTAAAAAATAATGATAAAAACTAAAAGCTATAGCCAAAAAGAAGAAAGCACGAAGGAAATAGCTATGTGAATTGCTAGCAAATCAATGTTAGTTTTTCGTTCAATTCTTTTTTTCCCAGTCGAAGTGCATGTTTAGCAGATCCTAATGCACAGGTTTGGTAGATTGTTTGGCATTTGATTCTAAGGATACGTCGATTGAACACAAGACAAACTTTGTGTTTTAGTTTCCAGCAACTTGGAGTTGTTAATTGGATTTTGAAGTAGAAACATACCTTGCTTGATGGGGTCAAAACCCGAGCGTTAGTTCGGGGACGGACCGTGAAAGTCACGTGAATTTCAGAGGTCCCATCAAGGTATGTACAAGATTCGTATAAGGTATGATACCTTATACGAACTATATAGATAACTCATTATATGAGGCTATTATAGACAACATATTTTATATATTATCTTTAGTCTTATCTATAAGTAATAAAGAAATATATTACATGCTACTATTGTCTATACCAATGTATATACTATTTTACATACGCCACGTGTGAACTCTATAATCCAGTAGATCCTACCAAATCGGTAGTCTATCTCTATTCCATTTTGAAGGGTGAAACACCGAAATGATTGATCACAGTCCTACAGATGCTTGGGATAAAGTATGATTGTACACCATACAGTTACAGTATTTGTACCTTACTCTAAAAAAAATACAGAATTTGTACCTACAAAAGCTCAAACTACTCTCATTTGTTCTGTGTGCGATTCTTGGTACACGCAAGCACATTCAGGCTAGAATGTAGTACCTCCTCAAAAGGCGCCTCTTACAAATGCACACAATAAACCAACTCAAAACGACTAAACAAAAGCTCAATTGTGGGCGTTTGGATTCTCGCATGAAACAGATACAAACCACCAGCTTACTGTAGCGAACAAACTATACTGGTCCCTCCCTGGTTTCCTTCTCCATGTGGTGATACCAAGTTACCAACTAGTCTAGTACTGCACACTGAGCTTAACTAATGCCCAACGTCTTCCTATGAATCTATAGGATTGCTTTCACCTGTAGAAATGCTGCACACCGCACTGTTACTCCCGCGCCGGGTGAGATGGATATGTACATAGATGCTCTGTAAAAATCCCAAAGTGGCCTATTTTTCCATCGATATGTCGGCTGTTAACTAGAAGCTGGAGGATGGAGGTTGGCTCTCTCCAACCGGCTTCATGGCTTTTGGAGGGGGACCACATAGACTCAACACAACCTGGAAGATCCATTAATTTTAGGGTGAAGCTCCTTATGGGAATGTGTGGAAACAATTAAGAGATGACAGATGATTAAGATGCTAACCGGTAGGAAGATAAGCCCATGCAGAAAGCCAATGAGGACAAGTGCCAAGTACATTTGGAAGTAATAGACCTGTAGTCATTTCGATAAAAAAAAAGTGCTTCAAGCTAAACTCAAAAGAATACAGGGCTAAGAAATGCGGGTTCAGATGTAATACCACAAAAACTTCAGATTTTGCAAAGCGTAGGACAATAACTCCTACAAGTTTGGTCAAGGTGATTCCACTGAAAAAATAAGAAGCGTGTCAAGCCACGATAATATAAAATTATAAATTTTGCAACCAGATGCGGAAATATGACAAAACAACTGCAATTGGACTCCAGTAGTAAGTTTATTTGCAACATTGGGAAAATTTCTTACGCAAAATGCACATTAAAATCGAAACCGTTAAGTGCTTATATGTAACACTAACTCAGGCACATCAACGCACAGAATTGAAGCAAACAAGCACAAGCTGTAAGCAGCTTATTCAAATGCTCTTCCAAGTTCCCTATTCAGTTCAATATTGTCTCAATAATGTAAGCAATAATGAGATGGTTAACCTGAATACAGAAGCACCCATCGTCGATAGAGCCTGACTTGCACGGCTCTCTCTATCTCCAATGCCTTTCTGTACATCAAAAAGGGAACATCAAGGGTTTAGGCATGATATGGAAAATAACAGCTAAGATAAACATAAAAGAGAACATATTTGTTGAAAAGTAGGCTGACATCAAAACATTTTCTATGGTTCTACTTTATTGGGTATGAATGGGTTGGGTGTTAGTAGAATTGGTTTAAATCAAATTTAACTACTTCCACAGTACATTGCTAGATAGCTAGATGCCTTGATGCAAATGGTACAAATTTCAAGTACTAGGAAGAACTAATTAAAAGATTTTCAAGGTTAGTGCAAGTGCACAACACAAACAGTTCTGTAGAAGTGGGCAAAGTGTCCTAAATAGTGCAATACTTCTCCCTGTTAAATCTTTCAAATGCATATTAGTACTTTCTTCAAGAATATAGAGCAACAAGCTACCGTTAACTCTTCCCAATAATCACAGAACTAAGTAAATTGAAAGATTTCGAACTGGTATTTCCAGATGTACAGTGCACCTACCATAAAGGCATGCGTGATATGAACACAGAATTCAACAGCAATTCCTATAGACATAACAAGGTTTACAACAGAAATTGCATTGAGCTGAATGCCAAGGATAGCCATCAATCCCTGCCAATAATTTGGAAGCAAATGAAAAGGAAATGTTACACTTTGATAATGAAAATAACAACAAACAATTTAACATTAAAACTGAATTTCCATAACTATTGTAGAAAATAGAGAACTAGAATAAGCAGTATCAATGCTAAGGACTTCAAATTGTGCTGAACTCCCTAGCGTCAAACACTAGCTTTACATATACAAACACCCAGTAAAACATGCCAATAATGCTAGGCACGGTAATGTGGAATGCCTTCATTAGATTTGTGGACTTTTTTATAATTCAGCACAATTATTTGACAATGAGCGCCAATTTAAATGGTGCACAGATAACATGCCCACTGCTTTCACCAATAGTTGAACAAATCCTATATGTTTTAGTTAATGAGCTAGTTGACATACCAAATCACAACATGTGCCTACTATGACAAGCACTTTTTATTTAAACATCGGATACCTGTTTTATATTCAGCTAATTGCTATTAATTTGAAAATACATTTTAATTAGGAGTATATGATCTTGGATAGAAGAGGGTCAAATATACCATCAAATCCAAGACTATCATGGCCAGCACAATTAAAATGATTGCCGAAGCCCATAAACTGAAACCGATAGAGAGAATGAATTATCACAATCAAGCCAGTTGAAGAGCAACAAAAATAGTTAGAGCTAGGTTTTTAAAAGAGGTTACTGACCTGCCGGTGACTATGAAGCAAACAACAAATACTGTACCTGTGATTTTTTTTGCATAACAATGAACTGTGTCAGATGAAAGTACAAAAATTATGAAGTAAATAGATTCTTCCGTTTTCATGATTATATTCAGCAATTAATTCCAAATTAAAGAAACCTATTACGTAAACTGCATGACAGAAATTATGTTTCTTTTTATTGTTAATGGATAGCTTAGTTTCTAAATAATATGTTCAGAGATTAGAGCATCAAAGAAAGCCTTTAGTTCAATTTCCATATGGATTAATAAATGGAGAGGAACCTGGGCTGTTAGCCTTCTTGTTCATTATTTTGGGGATAAAATATAGCATTCAAGTTTGGCATTGTGTATCAACTATTGAAACTCAGAAAGTTGATAATGAAACATTCAGGTAGGAGCCCGGTGCAAGTTTCTATTAGTAACTGGTATAGTACAGACAGAACATTGCAAAAACCTGGCTGGCGCCTAGCCAGGTCCACTAAAGCTGGGAACTCATCGGATTCCAGCAAAAATTACTCAGCTCGAAATATTTAAAAACAGCTCCTAACTCTTACTAACTTATGTATTGAAACCTGTTCACTGAAAGTCTGTTTGCTAATACCAGAAAAAAACATTTTACCAGCTGGCACTCATCAACATTCGGTTCTTTAGTGCAATCTGATGAACCAATTCTCGGGAAAATATCAAAATAATCAAGACTGTCCGGCAGGAAATGTCTATTGCATATTCATATTAGTAGAGAGATTATAAGTGTTCTCTGATACCAAGAAAAAATTTCTCATATAAAAAATGAGACCCCTGTGAGAACACATAGATTGTGAAGAGTGAATTTAATAACTAACCGAGGCAAACACATATATTTATGATAGCTGTCTTCCATACGCCCAGGTATTGCTCAAAAAATATATAGAACACTGAATATGGGAAAATTTGCATCTGCACAACCAACATATATCAAAGACTTTGTTAGAAAATATAATGTAGCCATAATGTGCAAGCAAAAGATCAGAATAAACACTATGAAAGATCGAGCAATTATCATTTCATAAACCTTGGCTGAAAAGACAAAGCTCACACAAATTTGTCTCTATAAATATAAATAGGTAATAACTGCTAGCATTTAAGTTAAAATCTAGGCATAATGTGCTCAGTAGTAGGCCCAAATAAGTTACTTGTAATGATCCTAGACCAATGGTAGAATCACAGGTAGACCTTATTCATGTGAACAATCCTGCTGCAGATGACATTACTAATCCATTAAATATTCATTCACAAAGGAAACTCACTTGTTCCTCTTGATGTATGTTACAATGGCTAAGAGTGAAAAATGTAGAATCTAATTTGTGTAAGTCACAGGAGAAAGTACCTCGAGACAATAAACAGTATTTAGTTACATTCTGTAGCTAGTAGGCAAAGTACCTGTAAATCTTTGGACATTTTAGAAGTGAAGTCCCGAGCAGCTCTCATTGAGTTAACATAATCACTCTAGAAAGACAAAATATTCAATATTACTTACATTTGACAATGTTGGAAAGGAAAATGGTGATAATTATGATGGGCTGCATGCTAATTCATTACCTGTTTATTAAGGGGAGTATGGTATGTTCGGAACGCCGACGCTTGTATAATGCCACTTTCGTAACCTAACCAAGAAACACGGTTGTTAAGAATGTTTAGTGAAAGTTTAATGTTACACTTCAATTGATTTAAATGCATGTACATTGAGTGGAAATTTAATACTATACTTCAATTGATAAAGATGCATTCACATTTTATAAATTACATGCAAGTTCAAAACCTCAGACAGCATGATAATAAGGTACATAATTGCAATATACTACACACCACTGAGGTCCAAACTTGTAGAATAAGCTCCTTTTCCACCCTTAGAACAATCACTTGATGGAAGTGCATCGAGAAACCATGGAAGTTTCTCTTTGAATTGAGTTGTGGATGGACGCCCATTATGCAAGTCTGAATGTAGGAAGCACTGAGACAAAAGCATACCAAGTAGATTAGAAATATTTCACTTCTACTGAACACATATATAGTAATGTGTGAATTGTGGCTGAAATATACTATTTATCCATTACACATAGTAGGACACAGCAGTACGAATGCAACCATCTGAAATTGATCAATACACTAAAAGGAATGGAGATCAAAATTCAAAGATAGTATACCGTTGTACAATTATTGCATGCTCCACTTGCACTGCATGAACCTGAATCTTGATAAATTTGACAGCACGGAGGCTGCAAAGAAGAAGTTCAAGTGTTATCTAACAAATAACATGTGACCAGTTAATGTTTTCTCCGCTAGCACTCATAATCCTCTCTCTTTCTCCCAGAGAGGGAAATGTCCATTGCTTCAGACAAGAACTTGTTAGTTTTGCCAACCAATACAAATATTGAAATATTGTACGAATGAGTTACACTCCTAAAAGAATCCAGGGAAAAGTCCCGAACCTGATCATCTGGAGGGCAATAGCTTTCATTAACAAATTTTCGACAGCATCCAAATGCTTCAGGAGACATCCATATTAGGAAGTCATCAAGCCATGAAGCAGCAGGTTTAGCAATGTAACTTGTCTCAGGAGATAAAGATTGCCTTGCTATCTGCATGGTTGTGACAACCATGTTAAATGGAGCGCAGTGTTATCAACAAATGATGAACTGTTATACCCAATGCTTATCAAAATTGCATCAGGTAAGTTGCAGCAGGAGCTGAAAGCATTATTGTAATGAAGCTCACCTTTCAAATGTATTGTGCTACCAAATTGAACTACCAAATCAATCATTTTGTACTGACTATTACTAAAAAAGAACTTTGTTAAAACACAGAAACAATTTTATACCTCATTCAAAAGAGAGTTTGAATTACACTGGTTGATCGAGCATATCTGATTTGTATGTTCCGATGCAGAGCTGGAAACAATGTAAACATATTAGAAATCAAACTAATGATTTTTTTTCAGTCAAGCATGCAACTCGAAAGAGCTCAACCATATCGCCACTTTCAAAAGGCAACAAGTAACAGCTCATGCAGAAACATCAGAAAATTGGTTTATTTTTGAACTTGCGTTGTATCTGGAACAATCTAAAGACAAGAGTTGTACTGGATGATAGGTCAGAAAGCACACAGTGTGTCAAGGAATTATTTGGCACACTGTTTTGTTTTCCAAGATAATAATTTACAGGCAACATGATTCTTTTATTTAAAGCATACAGGAAAAAATACAGCAGTGCTATTTTACAACTAGTTTACCTGTAATTGAAGTCCCTCACTACAAAATATAGTGGCGGTCCGACTTTCATATACTTCGCGAGGTCATCAAAATAATCCTGCAAATATTACAGTGAGCATGATCCAAAAAGAAACAGGAAGGTACCTACAGAAGTAATTAAGACTTAACAACAGAAAAGGCAAGTGATGGCAAACCTGTAAATAGGAATTTCGTGGAAGAACAATTTGCTGCTCTAATCCAGGTTGCAGTCTAGTTGACAATGCCTAATTGAGACAGAGGAAGCACTACAAGTGAGTGACAACATATTTTTTCCAAGAACACAAAGGAGAAGTGTGTGTCTTTGTATTAAGAAGAGGTGAAAACGGCCAGGATTAGGAAACACAAGGCATTGAACATAAATGGCAGATGCCTTTCCATAATGTGGTTGTGGATTTATTAGACTGCTTACTCATGCACTACGAAACAGGAAATTCATAGTAACTACACCCGAATGACTATGATATCAGAACATCTTCTCTTACATAGTAAGTAGCAAGTACATTGGCAACAAACAAAAAACAAAACAACCCCTGTAATCATCCTAACATAAGAAGACTACGTGCAGGTGTCCCACACAACACAATCAGCCTTGGTGAATGACAGGCAAGGAGGTCCTGACTGCGTCAGTAATACTCTGAACATAACCCATGGGCTTGTACAAGTTTTGGAACAGATGGGAGAATCTTCGAAGGAAACTTTATAGGAACTCCTTCGTTACTTCTACAACTGAGATTTCCTAGTAGAGAATCAGACACTTGATACTTCTAAGCATAAGATGATTATGAGACCCTGCCCTTGATTTTGCTCTAATTTCTTAGATTTGTCTGTGTCCTGTTACGGCTTGGCAATGCAACCGTACGTACTGTAGTATGAACAGTACCGTTTGGTACTGTAGCATGATACGGTAATGATTGTTTATTTAGGATATGATTTTAAGCATACCTTCATATTAGGAAAAGTTAAGACACATATATTTATATTAAGAATAGTTAAATGTATATATTTATATTTAGATAGTATAGATATGATATTATCTTTAGTTGATTGTGTTATGAATGTTGTGTGTATATTCATGAGGCCTAAAGGGCAATATATATAGGGAGTACAAAGGAATAAATAGAGGAATATGCTATATACAGATAAGAAAACCAAGGCATATAAGGAAACGAATAACAATCCTATTCTATCCTTAACACCCTCCTCAAACTCATGGTGGATCACACATACTGAGTTTAGAGAGAAAATACAAATGTTGTGCTCTAGTTTATGGCTTCATGAAGAAGTCAGCAAGCTGTAACTCTGATGGCACAAACTGTGGAGCAAGTACTCCCTCCTACACCTGTGAGCGAGTGTATGAAGCATCCACACCAATGTGCTTGGTGAGCTCATGCTTCACTGGATCACGAGCAATACTGATAGCGCTTGTACTGTTAAACATAAGTGTCGTAGGTCCCCTCACAGGTACTCCAAAGTCTACAAGCAGCCACTCAACCAAGTAATATCTGTTGTCACTGCTACCATAGCTCTCAACTCAGTCTCTGCACTCAAATGGGAAACTGCAGTCTGCTTCTTTATCTTCCAGGCAATCAAGGAGCAGCCAAGAAAAACATAGTAAGCAGAAAGAGAACGACGATCAGAAGGATCACTAGTCTAGGTCGCATCAGAGTATGCTTAAAGCTATAGTGAGGTAGAGTTAGGGAAAAACAAGCGACGAGAGATTTGTCCCACACAAGTAGCGAAGAACACAAAGGAGATGACTATAGTGAATATGAGTAAGACGAGCCATGAACTGACTCAAGATATGAACAACATGAGCAATATTAGGGCGAGTGCTTACAAGATATACTAGACTCCCGACAAGACGGCGATAACGGGTAGGATCCTCAAGAAGATCATCATCAGTAGCATGAAGCTGAAGGGAAAGCTCCATAGGAGTCTCAGCAGTGCGAGTGTCAGACCAAACCGATCAAGAAGATCCTGGACATCTGCTAGGAGAGGCAGTAACCCTCAGGCGTGAAAGAAACCTCATTCCCAAGGAAGTACGTAAGCAAACCAAGATCAGTCATCATAAACTGCTTACTGAGATGCTTCTTCACATATGTGACGAACGAGGAATCGTCACCCGTAATGAGCATATCATCCATATATAGAAGTAGTGTCCTACCTCGAGGTGAGACCAAGGTTCCAAAAACCGAAACCGGAAGAAATCTCGGTCGGCGGCCGGTAACGGTTACCAGCCGGTTACTAGAAAAACCGGTAAAAAACGGTCACAATTTGAAAATCAAAATTTGAATTTTGAGATGCTTTGAAACCGGTAACCGAAAAAACCGGCCGGTAACCAGAAAAACCGGCTGGTAACTGGAAAACCCGGAAAAAACCGGCCAAAATTCGAAAATCAAAAATTGATACCGGCCAGTTTTTCGGTTACCGGTCTCCACCGATAACCGCCGAGATTTTGAACCCTGGGTGAAACATAGACAAAAAGAGGGGATCGTGGGCACTGACAGTGAAACCGATAGCGGTAATCACTGTGGTGAAATGCGCAAACCAGGCACGAGGGGCCTGTTTAAGGCCATAAAGAGTATGACGAAAACGATAGACATGACCATCTGGAACAGAATACCTAGATGGTGGCTACATGTAAACCTCCTCATACAAAACACCATTAAGAAAGGCATTCTTAACATCCAGCTGAGAGATAGACCACCAGCAAATAGAAATAACCGCAACAAGAGTGCGAACAATGGTCATATTGGCAACAAGGCAAACGTCTCATCATAATCACGACCATACTTTTGCTGGAAGCCACGAGCCAGAAGACGAGCCTTGAAGCGCTCAATAGTACCATTGGATCTGGTCTTAATCTTGTACACCCACTTGCACGTGATAGAACGAGCATGCACAGGCGTCGGTACAATATTCCAAGCCTCTGCACGTCTAAGAGCATCAAGCTCCTCTGCGATAGGAGCAAGAGGTGGTACCGCAGAAGGCAACACAGGCGGTGAAGGTACAGAAGGAACCATTAGAGACAGGTTAGAGGAAGGCTATGAAAGGGGAAAAATGGGTAGAGTCAGGGAGAGAACTAGGAGATCGTCTTGATGGTGGAAGCAGGATGAGGGGCTGAATCTCGATAGAAGAAAGGCCAAGATTCATCAAAAACGTCTCATGAGATCCTAATCCGTTGAGCAGAAGAATCATAGCAGCAATAACCCTTATGCTCAGAACTGTACCAAGAAAAACACACTCAACTGACTGGGCTGACAGTTTGATGCGCTCACGAGGCTACAACAGGACAAAACAGGTGCAGCCAAAACCACAAAGGTGATTGTACTGGGGGCTCTAGAGTAGAGACGCTCTATAAGACTGACATCCTTAAGAGCAGTGAAAGGTTGCATATTGATATGCATCCATAGAAATAGCCTCTACCCAGAACTGTGGTGGAACGTGAGAAGAAAGAAGAGTGCGAGGAATCTCAAGCAGATGACGATGCTTGTGTTTAGCAACCCCATTCTGAGCATGGGCACCAAGACAAGAAGACTGGTAAAGAGTGCCCTGCTCAAAAAGAAATAGTCCGAAAGCACTAGAACAGTACTCTCCAGCAGAATCATAGCGAAAAGTACGGATAGAGGACTCAAACTGAGTACGAACCATCGTGGTAAAGCTGCGATAGATCGCAAGAAACTGACCACGATTAAACATAGGGAAAAGCCAAGTGAAACGAGAATAATCATCAATGAAAATTACATAGAATTTATGCCCGCCTTTTGAGATAATATGCGGGTCCCCATACATCTGAATAAATTAAATCAAAAGGACAAGAAGACATGGACTCACTAGAATGATAAGGAAGTTGTGGCTGCTTGCCTAGCTTACAACCCTGACAAAATATTAACGTGACAATAGTAACACGTCCAAGAACACCCTGACGAACTAATGAAGAAAGACGGAATCCACACAAGTGTCCTAAACGGTGATGCCACTGCGCAAAAGCTCCAAAGGTGGTGGCAACAGTGGCGGTAGAAGTAGACGTAGTAGGAGCAACTGAAGTGGACGGAAGGTAAAGACGGTCGAGAATGTAGAGACCCTGACGATCCCTACGGCACCAGCCAGTCCCAAGTACCATCCCTGTCTGTCGATCCTGGAGAAACAGGTGAGTCAAAAACAACCCTACAACCAAGATCAGTGAGCTGTCTCACCGAAAGAAGCTGCATGGTAAGTTGGGGAACATGAGAAACAACTGGAACAGAAAAGTCAGTGGACAAAAGAATACCTTGGACAGACAAGAAAGTACCGTCAGTTGTCTGAACAGATATAGGAAAATCAGGAGGTCCTACTGAAGTGAGAGATGTAGAGTCCGGTGTCATGTGAAAAGAGGCACTAAAATCTAGAACCCAAGAGGTACCTGGAGGGGACGTCTGAGCTAAATTGGTAGAACCCTCTGAGTTGTGCTAGAGCTACTGAAGTAGAGCCTGGCAGAGCTGTTGAACAGAGTCATCTTTTTGGGTAGAAACTGATGAGCTGGTCTGTCCTCCTGTGAAGGAAGGGCCTCCCTGCCCCCCTTTGGTCGCCCACCCCCACGTGCCATGTTCCGCTTTTTCGCACCGCACAACTCTGGTAATCGTGCCCGAAGTTCTTACAGTAGTTGCACTGAACTCCAATTGGTGCAAAATCGGAGCGGAAACAAGCACCTAGGGAGACGCCGTAGTCGAAGCAGACATCATTGTCGTAGTTGAAGAAAGGGCAACAAGCACAGTCGGAACAAACTATGCTGCTAACTTGAGACGAAACTCTTCAGCTCGAAGCGTCGAAAGGGCCTCTATAACGGTCGGCCGTGGAGAGCGGCTCAGCAGCTGAGCTCTGACAGGCTCAAACTCTGGGCGAAGGCGATCATGATCCGCCTTCTGCACTTTGTGACACTTCTGACAAAGTGGGGCGCTCATCTAACTGGCGCTAGAGACTTGCTAGGGCCCGAAAGAAGTCATCAACGGAAGAACCTCCCTGGCGAAGCGTCTCCGACTCACGATGAAGCGAAAAGAACCGAGCATCACTGCTCTGTTGGTATCGCTCATGCAAGTAATCCTAGATCTGTCGAGTAGACCGTAGACCGACAATGTATGGCTGGATGAAGTCATTGACGCTGACCACCAGGATGGCACGAACATGGGCCTCGTCAGCATACCAGCGCTCGAAATGCATCAATGGCATATTGAAAAGCCTCATCAGCAGCGTCAGCAGCAGCCTTTGCCGCCTTCTTGGCAGCCTCTTCTGCTGCAGGAGGTGCAGAAGTAGACTGCCTAGGAGGAGGCTAATCTGGCGGTGGCAAAGGGTGTGCACCGGTGATATGTCCCCAAAGGCGGAGACCATCAAGCATGATCTCCATGAGAGAAGACCATAACCTGTTATTCGTTCCATGGAACTTTGTTCCCGAAAATGGGATCGTAGCAGATGGAATGGAAGCCATTGGTAGGCGGCGCTAGACGGCGCGTCAACCAAGGCAATGAAGTCCAACAGACAGCGCTAGACGGCGCGACGTTTAGATCAACATTATGTTTTTCTCTTTTTTCTTTTTTTTTGCACTAATACAAAACTAGAAAAAGCGTCGGCCGAAACTTTCGAGCCGAAGCATACGGCCAACTCGCTCGGGCGTCGCCGAGGCAACGAGAGAAACACGGCGGAGTGGGTGGCCAGCGAAGTGGGTGGCCGGCCGAGTGGGCAGCCAGCAGAGTGTCGACCGCGGCTCAGGGGCCGTCGGCAAAGTGGCGACCAACAACGATTGAGCAGGTAGCGCCGGATTGGCTGCGACCTGTGCAGCGGCGACAATGGATCAGTCGGATATGGCGAGCAGCGCCAGATTGAGCGGGTAGCGCCGGATCTCGGTGGAGACGACGGCGGCAGCTCAGGCGGCGGCGGCCCATGTGGCGGTAGTGGCTCGGGCAGCGGTGGCTCTGGCGGCGGTGACGATGGCTCGAGCGACGGTGGCGGCTCGGGCAGAGGTGGCCCGGGCAGCGGCGGCGACTCGAGCGGAGGCAGCCCGGGCGGCGACGGCGGTCGCCTAGGCGACAGCGGCAGCGGCCTGAGTAGCGGCGGCGGCAGCCTAGGCGGCATCGGAGGTAGCGAAAGAACAAGGTTAGAGCCCTAGCTCTGATACCTTGTTATGAATATTGTGTATATATTCATAAGGCCCAAAGGCAATATATATAGGGAGTACAAGGGAATAAAGAGAGGAATATGCCATATACAAATAAGGAAACAAAGGCATATAAGGAAACGAATAACAATCATATTCTATCCTTAACAAATTGGTTGCATTAGATATTGTTAGTGGCTAACCTCATCTATATAAAGTGAGGAGCCGCACCATTCATACTTAAGCAATAACGTAGTCAAGTTCTAAACCGGTTGGTCTCCAAATCAGAGCCTCCGCCACAAGGGATGAAGTGTTACGGCGTGGTACTGTAGCGGCGCGTAAACAGTACCACAGGTACTTGTAGCGACACGTGAATATTACTGTGAAGTACTATACCAGTTGTTTAAAGATATAATAATATGCATATCTTTATATTGATAATAGTTATATGCAGATATTCATACTAGAAATAATTAAATGCATATCTTTGTATTTAGAAATAGATTGATGCATATCTTTATATTTAGATAGTATGGATATGATATTATCTATAGTTAATTGATTGCATTTGATTGTGTTAGTTGCAATATTGTTAGAGGCTAACCTCATCTATATAAAGTGAGAAGTCGCCATTCATACTTAAGCGATAAAGCAGTCAAGTTCTAAACCGGTTAGTCTCCATATCAGAGCCTCCGCAAGGAAGTCGATCTTAAACCTTCCTGGCCTATCCCCTATCATAACATCTTGGTATCAGAGCCATTCACCATGACTTTCGGTGACACACTATCTATCCTAGAATCATTGAAGGCTAGCAACAAGGAGCTGAAGGCCTTACTCGAGAAGGCTATGGAGATGGTGGACAAGCTAAAAGCGCAAGAAGAGGCGTCGCGTGCCATTGCAATGGCTGCGCTGCCACCACCTTTCCTAACGCTAGTATTGTCACTGGCCACATTTCAGCAATGACGACTCCATTGGCAATAGAATCGAGGAAAAAGTTTGTTGCTGTCCAACGACCATCTTCATGCGGCCGGCCAACGCCGTGCTTCCACAAGTGTGGAGAACAACAGTTGCCATATGGGGGATTGCGACGTCGTCGCATATCTTCCACCTTCATCACACCACGTGGCAAGAAGGGCATTGCTGCTGTCCCGTGCCAGTCGCCTAGACTGTCGGCCTCATCCACATCGGCCAGCATCACCACCTCCCAGCCAACACCACTAACTCTACATCTGACGCATCATCGATGGTCTAATTTTTCTTCGATATAGGGCTACGAAGGTCTTAGTCTATGGCCGCCACTTGATAGCTGACGAGCTGTTTCGCCGCGAGGGATGAACTGTTACGGATTGGTAATGCAACCGTGCATACTGTAGTGTGAACACTACCATTTGGTACTGTAGCATGGACAGTACCGTTCGGTACTGTAGCACGATACAGTAACGGTTGTTTGTTTAGGATATGATCTTAACCATATCTTCATATTAGGAAATGTTAAAGACGCATATCTTTATATTAGAAATAGTTAGAGGCATATCTTTATTTAGATAGTATCTTTAGTTGATTGGTTGCATTAGATTGTGTTAGTTCCTATATTGTTAGAGGCTAACCTCATCTATATAAAGAGAGGAGATACACCATTCATACTCAAGCAATAAAGCAGTAAGTTCTAAACCGATTGGTCTCCATATTAGAGTCTCCGTAAGGAGGGCAATCTTAAGCCCTCCTGGCCTATCCCATACCATAACGCTCCACTATATTCTTAGATCTATCTGTCTCTCTACTGTGCACTCCTTGGAATCTAAGTGCCTTTCTGAATATCTTCACCATTATAATTTTGTACTTTTTTCATATAAAAATATCCATTATAATGCTCTAAGCCTCTAATCATGCAAAAAATACTAGTGAGCTCGTAGCATGTTCCAAAAAAGTCACCCTGCTATAAGTGCTAGTACATTGTTATTTTTGGTCTAAATAAAGTCCCAGTTTCCACAATGCTAATATCTATTCCATCCTCTGCTTCATAGACTTTTGCTTCTCTCCCTTAACAAAGTATTATGCAGTGGTAGTTACCTACAACGCCCCCATCAAAAGATCATCTCATGTGACTGAAATACACTAGCATCTTTCAAAGTAACAAGTTAAAGAAAAACTGTGTACTATAGTGGTAAAGTAATTAGGTGCAGTGGTTGAAATCACGAGTAGTTCCATCTCCTACCTTGACTAAAAAGATGCATAGTTCCTCCTATGTGTTCTCTTTTTTAAAAAAAAAAACTAACAAGTTGCAAGCGAGGGTGTCTCCCAAAAGAAAAAAAAATGTAAGTGAAGGTACATGTTATCTCATTTAGTCATTTGGTCCAAATTTGCATCAGTCAACTACTGGACTTGCATCATGCAACTAGACAAAAACAGCCACTACCCTACTGTAACAAATGAATAGCTGATTCCATATTGATGGTTACAAAGGTTTTTAAGAACTACAGACTGAGCTCTAAGTTGTTTTGATCTCGCTTCCATCAGAGAACTTTGTTAAAAACAAATTAAGTAGGCTTGGCTTCTATATAGCAGACTCATATGTTCACCAGATACAAATCTCTTGGTAGAGGCTAATAGGAGAAATAGCAATAACCATGACTGCATGCAAAACGGAAGAAAACTTACAATGCTTGCAAATGCAAATCCGACAAATACGGTAATCACAATAAACTTCACTGCCCGATAACCGAGAATTGGTCCATGGACATCCTACATGAAAACAAAGCAACTTCATTGTTTATCAAAGAAAATAGACGAAAACCTTGAGAACCTAGAACCTGGTTAAAAAGTTAACTTCATTGAAGATAAAAAAAAAACAACGTTATTTGCTCTAGCAAAAAAGTTCAAATATTTACCTTCATATATCGTGCAAGCAAGTGAAGCCCCTGGTGGCCACCACCTTAATTTTGGAAGATATTAAAAAAGGAGACTGTTAGAGATGAGCCAAAATGACCAAGAATTTACTGCTATAGCTTCTAGCCTTCCTTTTTGCAAAGCAAATGCAAAATTCTATTTGGCTACTTACTATCACCAGCAACCGTACTCGATGCAACACAAGGGACACAATCAATCCTGCCATCATAAGCCCTCCTAGAATCAAATACAATAAGGGCTACAAAGGCTGTCACTTGGAGAAGGAAATCCAGAAGAACCGCCAATGCTGCACAAGATAGTGCGTTGGAAACTCCAAAAGGAAGTGCCAATTAGGGATACAAGCAAGAAAATGTACAGAGACCAACCAGCAAACATGGAAAACACTCTGGTCGCAGGCATTGGATTGATTGCACTGACAGCAAAAGCTAAAACTTCAGCCAAACTGGCTAATGTAATGGATGGTCCAACTTCCACCAATGCATTACTTATCCGCTCTTCCAATACCAACCCATTTGGTTGGCGTTTGACAGCATGCACGAGGATACACATGTTGTCCACACCAACCTAACCACAATCACAACCGTCAGTTTCATCTAGTAGCAGTGATCAGCACACCTATCTTTTAAACAAAGGAGAGATCAAATGAAATAGCAGTATTAATCAACCGCCAACTCTCTTCCAGAAGGAAAAAATGCCTAATATGGTGAATGCAGCAAGAAAAAACTGCCTAAAAAAGAGAAACAAAGAACTCCATTCCAGGCAATTAAAATATAGACATCAACTGAGTTCACATATGTGGAAATAAAACATGTGTTAAAATCAGTTTCATGCTATTAAACATCAAGTATTCAACAAGAATTAAACATGATGATGGTAGCATGAAAAAACTTTTTTCAGCAGAGAGTTCAATAATCAACATGAAGAAGCTATGTTGCAACTCAAATGTGTAGTGTGTAAATGCATAATAGTTTTTTGTTAATGCAGCGAATCAAAGAAATATTAGAAAAGAATATCATTGGATTGAAGAACAGAAAATCAGTCACTATTGTGCTAGAAACAGAAGACTTACTGCCAACACAAGAAAAGGAATCACTTCCATTATGATTAGAGTCGACTTCACTTCAATAGCACTAAAGAATCCCATTGATCCTAAAACTGAAAGCATCACCAGGACAACCCCAGACAAGCCAAGCAGTACCTGGAATCTATCTTGTCAAATGCTGGTGAAGTCCAAATGCACCATAATGCAAGACAGATTTTGCATAGTTAAGTAAATCACATACTTCTGGTATCTGATGAATAAATTAGCTCTTCAAAAAGAAACTTGACAGTTGACACAAAACTATTATATAAGAAATCTAAAGACAAGTTTCTTATCAGAATTTTTCAGCTGGTTTTTCTGTGGGAAACAGTAGGGAAGAGCCCTACTAATGTATTAAAAAATTTTATATGCAACTTTACAGAATATTCCAGCTGGTTGTTGGTAGTTTGTCTTTCCTTTTTCTTAATTTTTCTTTTAGAAAAAAGCTATCTGGACTTCATAAGTTGTATTAAATTGTGTGATACTACTGGTAAATTTACCAAAATAATTAATTTGATATACTGAATGTAGAGCACAAAATTGTATCTACAGTTTCACATTTGACATCTCCCACTTCTAAAAGTATGTGACCTGAGAGGCTGAGACCATAGACCACACAAAAGTGTGTCCAGAGTCCAGACAGCTGCAATACTATCAAGCAGGTAAATAGACCACAACCATGGTATCTAGCTACTAAATGTAAGGTCAACAAAACATGAATAAATGAAAATAGATATTTTAGATTATTCTTAAATAATGCAAGCATGAGGAACGGGTTACTCCATGTATGGCAAAAGAGATGATTGCCAAAGTTTTTTAAAAAATGTACATGCCACTGACTTGTCTCACAAATATGTGTCTGGAACCACAATATTAACTTTTTTTTATGTTCAATTCGGCTTTTTTTTTATGTTTTTTTGGATAAAATGGTATCGTAGCAACTATTAACTTTTTCTGAGGCATTCAATTAAAGGAAAATGAAGAAAGATGAGGAAAAATGAAAAACACGTTATATCTCCACGGACAATGCAAAAGAAAAAAGAAAAAAGGAGAAAAAGGAAGAAAAAAGCCGCGTTAAGAAGCTTAACGCGTTCCAAACGGCTTTTGACTTTTGGAAGCTAGAAGCCAAAAGCTGTTTGGAACGGACCCATTGTCAGTCTCGCATTAGCGGCATTACAATATCAGGAGTGGCATATACAATGCTTTCACATCATAGGTTATCATATTCATACCTTTGATGAAACAAATACTGACAGCAAACGAGAAGGACGGTCTCCAAGTGTGAATGATATGTAGGCAAACATCACAATATAGCTTATCTGATTGCAATCAAAAGGAACAAATAAACATCACAATATGTAGGCAAACTGGGATGTCTTCCACAGTGAAAAGGAAATTTGCTTATATGATATATTTACCACTATTGTAATTGCATCAGCTGTACTCTCTCGGTTTAATTCATCTTGGATAGAGCTCTCAGATGAAAAGGACAATGTAAGGTTCTGTGCTAATACCATTGGCAGTATCTCTTCCTGCAAAAGTTTTCCAAGTCAGCAGATGTAAGTTTTAGCTTAAGTAAAATATATAAATTGCTAGGATATGTACCTTCTTGTAAAGTGAAAATCAAAAGCCACAAAACCACTGTAGGGAAGAAACTCTAGCAAGAAAATATAAATACTAAAGGCTATGAAAGAGTCGGTTCCATCACCAATTTGAATAACTTTGTGTGCATACAAATAACATGAGCAGTCAAGAAACTACCATTTATTACATTCAAGCATTTGGAGGCTTCAACATGCCAGGTGAGTTGGCTCGTTTTGGATCGCAAGGAACTCTCCGTACTTTTAAATTAGGTCCAACAATCTCCCCCTTCACATATTGGTGTCTCTCAACCGTTTACCGCCTCTTTCACCATATACCGACAGTTCCTTAGGGTCACGGTCCATTGAACGTTCATACATTAGTGCCCGTTGGGCCAGAGAAGTTAGAACCGAGCTCTGATAACACTTGTTGGATCGTAAGGATCTTCTCATCCCGAAAAGCTAGTTTGTGACGTGAGAAACTTCCCCACTTTTAAACTAAGTCTCTTACCCTTCCACAACCAATTTGAGACTATTCCAAGAACTCGCTATATTAAGAAAGGAGAAAAAAACAATTGAAACAATCATGTTCCTACTTAATGTCCCGAGAATATAAAATCAGAATGCTCTTAATTTGCATTATCTGAGTTGTTTCCCATTGCTGTATTTTTTGAGGATGTAGAGCCATGTGTACTCAAATGTTCTCTACTGTGTGCTTCACGGGAATATGAAGCTTTGCATAGTTTACTTTACTAATCCCCAAAAAAGGTTTATTGTTTTAATTATTTAAGCAGGGGCAGTGGGGAGGTACTAAAATATGTCATGGAAACTGCTTAAAAATAAATGTTGGAGAATTGACTAGTGTAGAACAGGCATCAATTAAGGGTAGAGGTAGACTTCTACTGTAGGGACAGCTGCTTGTTGAGCACATAAGCTTATAAACTGAATGAGAATTTCCAACCTTAACAAGATTAATATATGCCCTTTCCCAAGCCACAGCCTTTCCATTCTCTTGTCCTGTTGTCTCAACCTTGTTGTTCACAGGATATGTAATTACAAATGCAGAAGCCTGCTAAGCAACAGTAAGTTCATAAGGAAAAGTGGGAAATCAGAATAGGGAATCCACAAAATCTTTTTTACCAAAAAGGTGTAGTAGCATATTCACCTCAGTAAAATTGCTTCCTGGAAAACCACCCAATATTGTACTAGGATCAATAGGTGATTGAAAAGCGCTCAAACATGTCTCTTCAGAAGTGTAATGCTGCAATACAGCAGATTGTTAAGTATTTAGATAACACCATTTACAACAGGCTAACAAACCTAACAAGCATCCCGATAATCAATGTTCCGATTTCAGTGAAATTGTAATTAAAACTACCAAAAAAACATGGACTCATAAGAAATTTCAACTGTACAAATTTACCTGAAAACAAAAATTAGCATGTTCTATACCCAAATCATCATATTTTTTAGGATCCAGCTGAAAATACTGCAACATTGAAACCATCACTTTAATATTATTGTGTGGTAGTAACTAGTAAGCATACTGAACAAAAGATAGGGGTAGAAAAGATTTTGTACATTCTAGAAAAAAACAAGTTGGTTTCAATATGCAGACTAAGCACCACTAAATCATCACCTGCAAAACACTTTGAGTAGCACAGTCTGTACCGAGTGGCTTTAGGCAGATGTCAGCAAGGGACACTGTTGATCCAGAATAATTTGCATGTAGATCATCAATCTTTGCAATTAAAAAGAGACATTAGAACCACAAGGCAGGTGCAGTGCGAAATTCACTTTACTGTGTGGATTTAATACCTTTTTCTGAATCTGAAATAGCAATTTCATATTGTTGTCATTTACTATTGAAGGAGCTTCAGACCGACCAGATGCAGACGTGGCTACTACAAGCTGCAGTTAGAACAATAATTGACAACATATTTACTAGTTAGAATCTTCATCTTCAAATGTCAAACAGCACAAAAAAAACCACAGATAAGAGGTCAAGATCAACACAGGGAAAATAGTTGGTTGATATGCAGGAACTATGTTAATATACAATTTTTAACAAATGTTCACCTAGTTGAACAAAAGCAAAGTCACAAGAGATGAAAAACCTGCTCGATCCTATAAAATGGTGCAAGATGACTGTCAAAATATTGCTTCTCGTCAGCAGCTCGACTTCCAGAACTGACCCAAAGCTGCCAAAAGAAAAGGAATTAAATCAGAAATCGCTGTAATGTAAATGTATACACAACTTCCTGGAGAATATACACTGAAAATTTTGAGTTCAAAATGCTGTCAATTCATCTTGTGGACCATGAATGTATTTGTTCTGATTTCTCTTTAAAAAGATCATTTAATGGGGAGCAATCACTACCAAGTTTCACCAACATCACAGTTACTGCCTTAGAAAATTTTTCTAATCACCCGACGCAAAATACGACTTTCACCCCACTTCTTTGGGGGCAGGATTAATTTTTCTAATGTACTTTTGGCAAGGTAAAAAAGAAAGTCATCTGAAAATGGCTTTAAGAATGAAGAATATAGAACACCAACATAGTCCGAATAGATTCAAAAACTTGTAGCCAACAACAAGATTCCGAAATATAAAAATGAAATTCTAAAATGTGCACCAAAATTATTTGTTATTTCAATTTTTTCTCATTTTCTATGCTTTTGTCAATAGATATTTGTGAGTTGTGACAGATACATATAGTACTTCCATTGAACTGATTGAAGCAATCAATATAAAATGTACATGGAAATTTTTCCTGATTTCCATTTTTATCAATTTTGTATGCTTCAAATTTAATAAATATTTATGAGTTGTAAGCGGACATCTATTAGTTACATCAAACTGATTTAAGTAGTTATTCTTAAATACTAATACACAAAATATTAATTATGGATGTTGATCTTACAAGATTTTAAATTTCTTTCATTATGCACAGTTGTCAGCGTTTCAGCAACAGTAAAAGAATGGTTGCTATGATAAGATGATAATGCTGAGATCGACAGGGCAAAATAATGATGATAAATTAGGTACCTTTTCTGGTCGAGTTTCAACCTTGAAACGAATAAGACCAATGCATAATAGGATAGGGACAAGCAAGGATGCAAGTAACACAAGAAGAGGATGTCTAGTAACAAAAACTCCATGCCACCTGCAATACTTTGAACATATTAACACAATGCCTAAACACTACCAATATATAATTAATGCAGCTGGAGTCAGAATCCAACCTAAAGAAAGTTGACATGTAAGTTTGGACAATAGAAGGATGGGCTGGTTGGACAGGAGAAGCAGCAGCTTCAGACACCTGGTATAAAGAGAAATTCACCAGAAAATCACATTAAATTTGGGACAAAGAACTAAAGCATTGTCTAGAAAAAAGAAACTATGTGGCAGAAAAGATAATGCTAGAAGGTACGACAAATACTCTGTGGCATTGTCTAGAAAAATGAAACTATGTGGCAGAAAAGAAACCAATATCTTTTGAATATTTGAAGACCAGAGAAAAATGCTAGAAGGTACGACAAATACTCTAATTAAGCAAGCAATCTCTGGCCCTGAAAGATAATGTGGCAGAAAAGAACCTGAACAGAGTTATCAGGAACCTTGCCGTTGTTGTTTGAATGCAACTTATCTTCAGCATTCTTCAATGGTTTTGCTCGTGAGGAGAAGCCAGTTCTTGCTCGTGTTCTGTATAACAAGCCCCACAATAAAAAAGTGCACAATAACGCAAGGTACACAACCACTAGTGAAAAGTCCAAGCATTTGGCCTGTAGATATCAAAATGAATAAGAGTTAAGGGGTACACAATAAAGAAAGCATCCAAAAAGGAAATACAATTTTTTTCACACAGCAATATTCGGACACGTGGCAAATACATGTCGGAGCTGTATACGTGTCTGACACAGACTCGGTGCTTGCCTGCCGTGTCCATGCATCATAGTATAAAACACATGGAAACCAGCTAATTTATTTAGCGCCTAAGACGATAAAGCATATTTTATCAAGATTTAGTATAATCACTTATTCATCAGAGTTAAATATTATTGTACTTCCCACAGGCACATGGTACAGGTGTATGGACAGACACATGGAAAATCCACACCCATTCATCTACATCTAATCCATAGCATCACTATGGCAGCATGTGTCCTGCGCCATATACTTTGTAGTAGCATCACATATGTATTTGACCAATTTGATTTGATCTACCCTGTTCATATTGGCTTCTAAAAGTCACTTTTCTACAGTAAATAGTTTTTTTACAGTGTCTAACTTTCAAATGGAGTGTCTTTTTAAAACGGAGTCTACTAGTTGATTGTGTTGGAATAACGCTTGTATTCCTCATGTGGCCAAAGGGCCAATATATATACATGTACAGGTGGCATATATGCAAGAAACCCCTTATACAATGGGGTAAATACACAGATATATAATACACATCTAACACCCCCCCTCAAACTTATGGTGGATCAACAACATGAAGTTTGGAGAGATGAAAACTGTGCTGAGCTCTGATTTGTGCCTTTGTGAAGAAATCTGTCAACTGAAGCTCGGAAGGCACATACTGAAGAGCAACAATCTGGTATTGCACATGTGTCCGCATGTAGGAAGCATCAACACCAATATGATTTGTAAGCTCATGCTTCACCGGATCTTTAGCAATACTAATAGCACATGTACTGTCAGACAAAAGAGGAGTCGGTGCAGAAACAGAAACACCAAAGTCCTCAAGTAACCACCGTAGCCAAGTAACCTCCGCAGTCAACAAAGCCATAGCTCGCAACTCAGCCTCAGCACTCGGGAAACTGCTGTCTGCTTCTTAGTCTTCCAAGCAATGAGAGAACCACCAAGAAAAACACAATAAGCAGAGAGAGACCGGCGATCAGAGGGATCACTAGCCCAGGTGGCATCAGAATATGCCTGGAGCTGTAAAGAGCTGGAGCGAGGAAAAAAGAGATGACGAGAGATAGTTCCACGAAGATATCGTAGAACACGGAGAAGATGACTATAGTGGAGCTGAGTGGGAGCGGAAACAAACTGACTCAAGATATGCACAGGGTACGAAATGTCAGGGCGAGTGACACCAAGATAAATAAGGCTCCCAACAAGATGACGATAGCGAGTAGGATCAGCAAGAGGCTCACCATGCATGGGACGAAGATGAACATTAAGCTCCATGGGAGTCTCAGCTGTCCTCTGATCAGTAAGAGAGGCACGATCAAGAAGATCCTGGATATACTTTTCTTGGGATAGATAGAAACCCTCAGGAGTAGAAATAACCTCAATCCCAAGAAAGTAGCGAAGAGGACCTAGATCAGACATAAGAAACTGATCATGAAGCCGCTCCTTGACAAAAGTGATATACTGAGGATCATCTCCAGTAATGATCATATCATCAACATACAAAAGGAGAAGCGTCCGACCACGAGATGAAGTGTGAATAAAAAGAGCAGGATCATGAGCACTCGCCGAAAAACCAGCTGCAGTGACAACAGAGGAGAAACGATCAAACCAGGCACGAGGAGCTTGCTTGAGGCCATAAAGAGATCGGCGAAGACGACAAACCATACCCTCAGGAACAGAATAACCAGGGGGTGGCTGCATGTAGACCTCCTCACGCAACTCGCCATTGAGAAAGGTATTCTTGACGTCCAACCGAGAGATAGACCACTGTCGAACAGAGGCCACAGCAAGAAGAGTGCGAACAGTGGTCATGTGAGCGACAGGAGTAAAAATCTCATCATAGTCACGGCCATGCTCCTGCTGGAAGCCACGCGCTACAAGACGAGCCTTGTAACGCTCAAGAGAACCATCAGAGCGAGTCTTGACCTTATAGACCCACTTGCACGTGATAGGAGTAACACGTGCAGGAAGAGGAACAAGATCTCATGTGCCAGTACGCTCAAGAGCAGCGATCTCCTCCGCCATCGCATGCTGCCACTCCTGATGAACAACAGCATCACGATAAGAAGTCGGTTCGGCAAGAGCAGTGGCAGCAAAACCAAAACGCTCAGGAGGCCGAATAGACTGGCGATCGCGAAAACTATAATGAGTAGCCAAAGGAGATGACTCATCAGAAGGAGAGGGCATATCAGAAGGAACCTCAACTCGCGGGCGACGAGTATAGTAGAGAGGATAAGAAGGAACAAGATCAGGAGCAGCCTCGGGAGAGGATGCCGGTGGTGAAGAAGGTGCTGACTGAGAAGGAGGTACCGGAGAGACCAAAGGCTGTGGTGGAGTGGTGACTATAGGACTGGAAGGAAAAGTCAGAAATGATAGCGGCTCAACAACAGATGCTGAAGTGGAGGAAAGAGAAGAACGATGATAGAAGGGACGAGACTCGTCAAAAGTAACATCCCGAGAAATCCGCATCCGTCGGCCAACGGGATCCCAACAACGATATCCCTTGTGCTCAGCACTGTAACCCAAAAAACGCACTCAACTGACTGAGCGGTCAGTTTAGTGCGCTCACGAGGTGCAAGAAGGACATAGCACACACACCCAAAGAGGCGAAGTCTGGAATAATCAGGAGTCTGGCCGCAGAGACGCTCAACTGGGATCCCACCCTGAAGAGCAGAGGAGGGCTGAATGTTGATCAAGAAAGTGGCAGTAGAAACAGCCTCAGCCCAGAAATGTGGTGGAACAGCAGAAGCAAGCATGAGAGCACGAGCTGTCTCAAGAAGATGACGATGCTTGCGCTCAGCCACACCATTCTGAGCATGGGCACCGGGACAAGAAAACTGAGAGAGAGTGCCCTGCTCAGCAAGAAAACCACGAAGGACTCCCGACAAGTACTCTCCAGCGGAATCAGCGCGTAAAACACGAATACGAGAGTCAAACTGAGTGTGAATCATGGTAGCAAAGGTCTTGTAGATAGGTAAAACCTCACTACGAGATGACATAAAGTATATCCATGTATGGCGAGAAAAATCATCAATAAAAATGATATAATAGCGATGACCTCCTTTCGAAACAAAAGGAGCTGGTCCCCATACATCAGAATGAACAAGATCAAAAGGACGCTGAGACACTGACTCACTAGAAGGATAAGGAAGTTGCAGCTGTTTGCCAAGCTTACAACCCTGACAATTTAGAGAGGCATCACCAGACACAGACCCTAAAAGACCTCGACGAAGTAAAGAAGACATGCGGGAACCACAAAGATGTCCTAAGCGATGATGCCACTGGGCAAACGAAGCGGTGGAGGCTGCAGCAGCTGCAGAGGTGGAGGCGAGAAGACTGACTGGGGCAGCGGAAGGAAGGCGAAGCCAGTCAAGCTCCCAAAGCCGTTGGGAGTCACGGCGGCGAGGGCCAGTACCAACCAGAGTCCCCGTGCGACGATCCTGAACACAACAAGAGTCAGAATCGAAAATAACACGACAACCATGATCAGTGAGCTGGCCAGCAGATATGAGCTGCATGGTTAGTTGTGGAACATGAGAAACAGCAGGAACATGAAAAGAGGAATTTGAAAGAGTGTCTCGTCCTGTGACAGAAAGAGAGGTACCATCTGCTGTGTGGACAGTGATAGGAGCAGCTAAAGGACTAATGGAAGTAAGACAGGTGGAATCAGATGTCATATGAAAAGAAGCACCAGAATCAAGAATCCAAGGTGATGTACCTGAGGAAGGAGAAGTAGAAGGTGGTCTCTCACCGGAAGACTGAGCAGCAGAACCAGCAGAACCAGACGATGCAGAAGCAATCATGCGGCCTAGCAATGTAAGAAACTGCTGAGTGTCAGGGGTACTAGAACTCGGCTGCGAGGAGGAACTCTGTTGTGCCCTCGGAGGACGAGCACCACGACGAAGATCCTTCTTCTTCTTGTAGCAAAATTGTTCCACATGACCATCCTTGTTGCAATAGGTGCAGTGAAGGCCCTTACCAACAGCAGCTGTCACTGGTGAAGACACAGCTGGTGGAGGCAAAGGCACAGCGGGTGTAGAAGCCACCAAAACTGAAGGAAGTGATGATGATGATGATGATGATAGCAGACCCGCTCCACGAAGTCGAATCTCCTCAGTACGAACAGCTGCAAGGGCCTCCAACAAAGTCACGCGTGGATGACGAGCCAGCAACTGAGCACGAGTCTGCTCAAACTCAGACCGGAGACGTGTCAAAAAGTCGTAGATGCGGCGAAGCTCCATATGAGACTGCTGACGCTGACAACACTGACAGGTGAGGCAAACATCTGGCCCCAAAGAGTCGATCTGACGCCATATCGCCGATAACTGAGCATAGAACTCGTCCACAGTAGCATCTCCCTGCTGCAACAACTGCTCCTGTCGCACAACAGAAAGATACAAGGAATCACCAAATGGCTCGTAGCGGTTGCGTAGATGCGTCCACATCGCATGTGCAGAAGTCAGTCCAACAATATCACCAGTGAGATGCACCTCCATGCTAGCAACCAAAATAGCAGAGGCACGAGCATCTTCATCAATCCATGTCTTGTAAGCAGCATACTGAGTCTGAAAAGTCTCCATGGCATCCTCAAAAGCCTCAGAAGCCTTTGTACGAGCATCTTCGGAAGCATCCTTCCGGAGTACAGGCTCAACAGGTGGAGTAGGACGAGACGGACAAGACAACTCGCCCGTAAGAAACTCCCAAAGGCGCTGACCACGCATGTGAATGCGCATGTGCTGAAACCAGTCCCGAAAATTGAGACCATCGAAGATCACCGGGCAACGAGGAACAGAAACGGTACCTGTAAAAGAAGACATTTTTTCTCTTTTTTTCTTTCTTTTCTTTTCTTTTTTTCTTTCTTTTCTTTTCTTTTTTTTCTTTTTCTTTTTTTTTGCGCAGTTGGTTTACAAACCAACTACAAAACACTGAGTCGTTTTACAGACCGAACCGACCGAGACAATCACACACTCGGTCACTCGGGCAGGGCCAACGGCGGCGGCCTCAGCTCCGGCGGCACGGCGGCGGCCTCCGGCGGAATCGGCGGCGACGAGCGGCAGCCGGTCCGGCCCGGCGGCAGATCCGAGCGGAAGGGGAGCGGGGTCGGCGACGAGCAGCCGACCGGCGGTGCAGCAACCGGCGGACCGACGGCGGATCTCGAGAGGGCGACGGCCGGCCGACCAGGCGAGCCCGATCTGGTGCGATCCGGTGCGAGGGCAGAGCAGCGGCGGCCCGCGAGCGAGGGCTGAGCGGCGGCGGCCCGCGAGCGAGGGCGGAGCGGCGGCGGCCCCAACGAGAGAGCGGCGGCAGCACAGGCGACGATGAGGGCTGCCTGCCACGCCGTCGCGGCCGGGGAATCTGGATAGCGGCGTCCCGAGCAGATCCAAGTGGCGGCCCTCGGGCGAAGATGACGACGAAGACGGCCGCGGTAGATTGGATCTGAACGGAAGAACGTGAAAACCGCACGAACCGAGGACAGATCCGGCGGTGGAAAGAGGAACTCACAGTGGGAAAAAGGCCATGCAAAACCCTAGGTATGAACGAAACCCTAGGTGTAACAAAGCCTTGGCTCTGATACCATGTTGGAATAACGCTTGTATTCCTCATGTGGCCAAAGGGCCAATATATATACATGTACAGGTGGCATATATGCAAGAAACCCCTTATACAATGGGGTAAATACACAGATATATAATACACATCTAACAGATTGTAGTAGACACTATAGTGACTGCATTTATATCAACCAAAAACGCATACGAGTGTCTCTCTCTCCATACGGTTTCTCTAAAGCAGTTACTATTCATAAGTCAAATCCAAAATTCATCAGCAAAAGCCAATATGAACCGGCCCAAGACCACCCACCAAGTGCTGGACCAATAACAGGGGAAGTTCTACCCCTCATCTATCGTTAACGCAAATATTCGCTTATTTACAAGCGCAAGTAGCACTGCAACATTTTTAAATTGCTAAAAAGAAATAAAAAAGCGTGGTATATTCGACTTAAATCACTTCTGCATTTTTTCATAAATGTAGATAATAAGATAGTTGCTACCTTTAGAGAACCCATTTTAACAGAACAGGAGGTTTCTGTGTTCAACTGAGGCAACAAGGATCCCATGCAAACTTTAGAAGAAGGGCAATCGCCACATGAACAGCCCAAAGATGGATCTCCACAAGAATAAATTGTAGCATTTAGAGGTTTCACCCCAGATGAATCACTGAAATCAGATCGGAATGTTATCAAATAAGGTGACCCAGGCTCTTTAGGATTCGCCTGACGCCCAATAAATGACAACCACTCTGCAATAGCAAGTGTAAAAGTCAATAATTATAAATGAGCCACAATACATTGTAAAGAACAGGTGCATAAAATTGCATACTAGTTTACTATCAGCGTGGCACTACCAAAGATTAGATGTATCGATTTGAAAAATGAGCTCAAATGCACATCCAGATTGCAAGATTAATAATTAATAATACCAAAAATGATTTTTCAAAAAAAAACAGATGCAGGGAATGTAATTGCCATTACTTGATAATTTTTCACATGCATAAGCAAAAAAGGGTTTATCCTCTTACCTTTGTAAGTTTTAGCACCACCACCGAGAAAATCCATTGCACGTGTGTTCAAAGTGCCAAATTTAACATCCTTGCAAGAGTTATATAACTCTTCACCATAGTTACTTGTTTGATAATAATCTATGCCGTCAACAGTCATAGCGTTATTAACCTGAAAAAAACAAAGAACAGTGTAGCTTGTTAATTCAAATAAACATACGAATTACCTATGAACATTCCAATTCAATAGGTTTAGCAGTTTCTCCCATGTAAATGACAATAGATGACATGTACCAAAAATGTGCGGAAAAAGAGGCCCAAGAGAAAATATCATAAAATTCTGTCATGGCGACAAAGTTAGATAAGGTAAGAAAAGATAGACCTGTTTTACTGAAGTCACGTTAATGAAGAGGCTTTGGTTTGGAGAACAAGACATTTCACAAAAGAGATTCAAGAAATTTCTCAAGCAAGCTGGGCATCCAACAAGAAATGGAATAGCCTGCAAAAGCGTTGAATTTACCAGTTACCACTGAGTGAACTTTTATTTGATTGAGCATAGACATTTAGGATAGAGCTTGCCAATAAGATGCTAGATCATTTGACATGCGAAAAATAATCAAGTTGAACAGCTTAGAAAAGATTTTTTAAAAGTATATCAGAATTGCCACAACAGAATGGTGAAGAACATGGTCTGTGGGAGCACGATGGAATGAATTACTAATTTGCATGCAACGTGAAATAAAGAGTTCAACATGTAAAAACTTAATTGTAGTATAAGTGTATAACTTACTAGGAAGTGCAGAAGGAATAACACAATAAACACCAACAACAACGCATAAGCAACAATTAGAATAAAAAATTTGTTGAAAGAGGTTCTAACTTGCTGTTAGATACAAGTAAAGCTAGATCATGCTGAGAAGTGGTCTACATCTTGAAATATATTCTTGATCACACCAGGTAATCAGTGATCAGTACAACAGAAATGAAGCAGAGACAGTTTATTAAGAAAATGGGAACCTCATGTTAAAACACTAACAAAATATTCAGCAGGTTCATGATTCGCTGATCGTAATTTCAGCAAAACATTGCTTGAGAATCAATGCAGGGCTAATATGAATGCAGTGGAAAATTTATTTTGCCAAAGAGTAAGTGCAATGGGTGTGTGTTAGGTGCTGTATTAACACAACTTCCATGGGTGATCATTTGATCCCTCAAATTGAGATGTGATGCTAATGCTACCACATTGATATGCTAGTTCAAGCACATAGTCCATATTCTTCTCCAACGGTCAGTATTACCTGTTGGACCTGTTGGTGTAACGTGTCAAACTGATCTACTGTACAACAGACATCACCAGTAATAGTCGGGCACAAACTTTGGATCCTCGTAGAAAACAAAGGGTCTGGCTGGAAAGGCAATAACAGCACTTAATAAACAAGCAAACAATAATGGTGTAATCATACGTACTTTCATGCAAAGATAAGAAGGGCAAACTACTATGTTTTCTGTATAAAAACAACACTGGAGGGTGAGTAAAAGGACAATGTCTCTCCTGCTATGTTATATTCAAACTGAACAGCGACCAAG
Organism: Dendrocalamus latiflorus; assembly: GCA_017311315.1. NCBI lineage: Eukaryota > Viridiplantae > Streptophyta > Magnoliopsida > Poales > Poaceae > Dendrocalamus > Dendrocalamus latiflorus. Next base: position 9,508,726 of record CM029627.1, on the reverse strand, counting down.
TGTTGCATTGTCACCTTAACAGCTTTGGTTGCATTCACACAGTTCAAGACTTTCCCATCACTGCGATGTGCACAAATGCCATACATGGAACAGTACCCTTCTGCAGGTACGACCCTAAGGAAGCAAGCAAACACAGCAAAATGAGCACCAAGGGCTCCATGAATATGGAATACCACATTGAGCACCAAAGTTTTTGAAGCACATCAAATATAGTAGCCTAATCAAGATGATACAACAAAAGCTCCTCTTAGTTGAACACGTGCGGCCCTGACAAATTACCTTGAAGTACCATTGAATTGCTGTGCGCTTGTGGGAGGCACAAGAAAAATAACCTGCATCATTGGGGGAAAAAGTTTATAACAGTATGGACAAACCATGTTACTTAGACAAGGCAAGAATCACATCAAAGTGCAGCCAAATCAACATGCATGCATACCAAACTACATCTGTACAATAGGCTTCCTGCATAATCCTTTTATGGTTTCAGCACCTCTAGGGGAAAACATGACCATAATTTTATCCAGTGGCTTCAGATATATAAAGTGAAGAAATCACTTTTGAGTGCTAAACAGATAATGTAGATGCCACAAAGACAGCAACCTAGCAACTTCTGAAAAGTTAGCATAAATTTGGTATCTTCTTGGCACCTAGATGTCACCTATAGTCCCATTAAAAATGTGGAAACAACTAATAATACAATTAAAGTTTCATGTGAAGCCACCAAAACAATTAGTGCAACTCAGGAGCATGGCAACATGGATTATCTGTAAGTCCATACCGAAGTTCCAATCCTGCACAAGGACTTGTACAGCGACAACCACATTACATCTAACAACCATAATTGGAACTGAGAGATGAGAATCCAATAGGTAAGCCTCCAAAGCGGATAAAACAACACATAATTGCACTGTAGCAAGAGATGTTCAAAAGAGGGATTGAAGCGCAAACTTTGCGATATTTAATCTCAGGTTTTGACAGGGCAAAGTTCGTATTTGAAAGGTCTGTGGAAATTCAACTGGGCTAGGAAAATAGCTAAATTGTGAATGACCTTGCAGTTTCAAGCAAAACATAGTCATAACTATCCGATACCTTGGAGAGAAAAGCAGTGGCAGTTCCACATAGTTCAAAATTCAAATTAATCCAAAATACTTCCCAATTTCCACAGTTTAATTTTTTTAAAAAATGATAGGTCTACCCAATTCTAACGACTTACTTAAGAGCACATTCGAATCAAAATATGAAAGAAAAAATTCCGAAATTCGGGGAAGCATGTCAAACTTTAATCCTGTAAATTTAACCCCAATCTACATGGAAACAGCACACATTTCGATACAAAATATGAAACCGAAAACGAAAATACGAACAGATAGGCAAGCACAGCATACTACCATCCAATAGAGACCCAAAATTGAACTAAAAACCATCGAACTAAACTCCAAACAACTCGAGATGAACTGAACTGACCTAAATTTGCTGCTCAAACGCAGCAGCACAACCAAAAACAATCACTCGGGCACCAATGATGCAAAACCACATGGTTTCAGTCCACCAAATCCAAAACCGCCAACCATGTCAGAAACTAGTAGTGTAAATTGGCAGGACATTGCAGTAAATTTCCTATCTCAGATGCTTCCAAGTTCCAACCCTCCTAAAAGCAACATCCAATGGAGACTCGCACTAACGACAAAGCACACAGTAAAATTGCGCAGGTAACATCCAGACGGCAGCTCACAATGAACCAAAGTTGCCTCCTCCATATGATCAAAACCGAAACACTTCTTCGTAAACAAAAAAAATTGCGCGCCGACGACGCCATGCAAAAATAGGACTAGGACGGAACTAAATTAGCAACCCCACACGGGGATAAGTCGCAGGGTTCAAATCCGAAAGTAGGACCAAAATCCAACCAAAATACGCGGTAGAGCGACCCCCGCCCTAACCCCCTGACCCTTCGGCGCCACCGCGCACCACCCGCTGAAGCGAAGAGAGTGGGACCCACCTGCATCAGAACCACCGCCGTGGCGGCGAGGGCGACACTGCCGGCGAGCTCTCGCCGGTGCCCGACGGGACCCATCTCCTCTCGGGCTCCCTCCCAATCCCTGGCGGCGGAAGCGCGGAATGCCGAAACGGAGGTGGTGGGAGACAAGGGGGGCGGACACGGTCTAGCCTAGCGCTGAGAAGTCACTCTTTTGGAGTGAACCGCCCGGCCGAAATTTATAGCGCCGAGAAGAGCTGCCGATCAGGCTATGAGTGCGCGGTGGCGTCCGCCTGCCACCACACGCTGAAAAAAGAACAAAAAAACAAAGGATTTTGCGGCCAGTTTCCCTCACAGCACATGCAGACACGTCATAGACGGTCATACTGGATTTTACTAATAATTTTTTATAAATAGTAATAACTTATAAAGAGTTATATGAAGAGAAAAACTCACTTGTGATTTTAATCAGTATAAATAAAATCACTACAGTATGTACTACTATTAACTAATAGATCTTATCTTTAAAAATACCATATTTAAAAGTTAGATACTATAAAAAACTATTTACTATAGAAAACAGATTTTAAAAATTAATATAAACAGGACCTATAAACATATATCACGCTTACATCTCGCATACATGCATATGCACTTTTCTACATAACTACAAATTTATTAGAAACATCAAACCCTCGTAAAGCAAATCAAAGGCACATGTTTTGTAACTGAACACAGATACATACATACAAATACATACATAAATATATATATATATATGGGTATTGATAAACATCATCTGGATGTTTTCTTTCTAACTATCATCCAGATTTGTGACCGTTAGATTAGAGATCCAAGGGTCACAAATTCTCCCCACCCCCTCCAAAAAAATTCACCCCCCCTCCAAAAAAATTCTCCCCCTCCAAAAAAAAGAGACTAGCCCTGATCAACTCGGCTTCGGCTTCTGGCTTATTTTTCACTATTCATAAGTTTCGTCTTTTTCTGAACTTTTGGCTTTTTGTTGAGCTTTTTTGCTGGTTCTTTTTTCCCCGTATTTGTTTGTATTATACGTAATGGGCTAACATATTTTTTATATTTTTAAATTTTTTAAAATTTAATTATGCTAAATAAGCCTCTGTTAGCTACAGTGCTTTTTTCAGTCAGCTACAGTGTTTTCAGCCATAAGCCATGAGCTTTTCAGCCGAACCGATCATCATCTGGATCTCTAATCGAACGGTCCGAAATTTGAATAATTGTTAAAAAGAAAATATCCAGGTGGTACCTATACACACCCTATATATATACACACACTAAAATTGATAATCACTAATATTAAATCTAGAACTTAATCTTAGTAGACTCGGTGCACGTTCACAAGTCCAACCATAGGGCCATATTCGCCAGCTACCTTTCCGTCATTTTCCGTGAAGGAGTTTTGGATCTCGTCTCATCTTTTAAGAGAAAAGATAGAGTTAGGCCCGCATGTCAGTAGGCCAGAGGTCCAGAAGGTTCGTTATCCGTGTTGGCGCGGAGAATGTGGTGGGAGCCACCTGTAGGTGGGACTTTGCTGGCGGATTTGCTCCGGGCTGGTGGAAATGAAATGTTTGGTGGGATTGGCGAACAAATGCCGTCGGTGAATCGCATAAATACTAAGGCCGTGTTTGGAATCGCTTGTCTGAGAATTAATTTTAATCTGATCAGGATTTTCTGATAAGCTGCGATCTAAAGAATCTGCTGTCTAAACAATCGAGAGTGTTTGGCAATCCTGATTATTCAACCCATAGATTGTCTGTCCTGAGTGTAAAATGACATGTATGCCCCTAGGCTAATGACATCTCATTTGTTGACTGAATACGAGCTGAAAACAATTATGATACTAATTTTTTTATTTCCATGATAGAAAGTTTGTTCCAATAACTAATGCTTAGACTAACATGAAATTTACAAAAGTCTTGACAAATTGAGATGGATACAACAATTAATCACCCAACCATAGTTGTGGCTATAGCATCACGCAAAGCACTCATATCCATGTCATCTCCAGAAGCACTTCCTTCACCTGAGCTGGATTCGGTTCCATGAGTACCATCTTCTTGGATATGTGATTGAAAATCAGCATCATTTATGGAATTGTCTCTAATGAAATTGTGAAGGGCCATACAAGCAACTATAATTTTTGATTGCTTGGTAGCCGGATATTTGGGAATCTTCAAGAGAATGCGCCATTTCATCTTTAGAACTCCAAATGACCTCTCAATCACATTTCTCAAACTTGAATGCGCATGATTGAACACCTCCTTCAATCCCACCGGAGTACGACCGTGTTGCCAATCGGGCACATGATACCTTTGTCCCTTGTATGGTGCAAGATACCCTTTTTTTATTAGGATATCCTGAATCGACGAGATAATACTTCCCTACATTTTATATTTGCATGTTACTTAAAAAACACCTCAGATCCTTGTACATTGCACAAAAAATGCATTGGAATGTAAATGATACATACCTTCGGGAGGGTGTGGGAATTGTTCCTTGTATGTGAGTAGAGTATCCAATAAGACACGACTGTCATGCACAGATCTGGGCCAACCAGTGACAACAAATATGAATCGCATATCAAAGTCACAGACTCCCATTACATTTTGCGAAGGATAACCATGGCGGCCAATGTATTTAGGTTGCTCATTCAATGGAACAGTTACTGGTATATGTGTGCCATCGATTGCACCAATGCAATCTTTGAAATGAGGCCAAAACCTAGCTTCTTGTAGCTTAGGATGTATAGAACCAAAATGTGGATCTTTAGGCCTCACAATGTCAAAAGCCAACCTCATGACATATTCAAGTACCTCTGTAAATTTCCTGCTGATAGTTTCTAATGAGTGGGTGAACTTGTTCTTTGCTTGCCTAAATGATTGTGGTGCACCACATGCCCACAAAAACATTGCTAAGGCTTCCTTGGCACACATTCCTCTACTTGATTTCAAGCCACAATCTTCTACCAAGGTGTCATGAAGGTGTAGGAAAACTGACCTTCTCATTCTGAACATGTTGTAGCATTCAATTGGATTTTGGAGTGTGATCTCAACCCATTGGATTCCAGTCATAGCTGGAATTGTCATAGGAATTTCAGTTTTCTTCCTACCTTTAGTGCCCATGCACTCCAAAGCAATGTATGCCACCATAAAGTCATCGTCATCTGTTTCAATATCACCAATTTCACTAGAAGCACTAGAGGTACTCATAAATATCTGTCACACAAAAAAGATCCAAGAATTAGATGTTTTCTCACATACAACACTTGGCAAATTAAATAGCATTGTCTCACACAAGAACATGGAAAAATAGCATAGTCTCACACAAGAACTTGGAAAATAAAATACAAATGTCACTCCCACAGTCTAATAACATTACAACACTAATTATTCTTCCTGTCTTCCCATGCCCTTCCAGCCATCCTAACCTCCCATTTGGTGTCTTCAAAGTACTGAACATGTCACGGTACTCCTTCTTCATAAGTAGCTGTGTGGCATAGTAGTGCTCATCACTCCCTTCTTCAGCACCATCCTGAATGACTTGATCAATCATATTAGTAACCTCATCTCTAACATGATCAATGACATGTGAAGTGGCTGACTGTTTACTACTTTGTGCCTTCATCTCATATGCATCCACTAAACGCTTCATGCATTGATCTCTAAAAGTCTTCTTCTTCTTTTCCTTAGGTGAATAAGGAGCTGGTCTTTTTTGAACCCGTTTGTCTGAAGTGGGTGTGACCTTTGGTGTGCCACCTTCCTCACTCATAGCATCAGCAGCACCCTCACTTTGATCTGTTGGAAGAGCATCAGTAGCACCTATAGGAACATATGAAGTCTCATTTGTAACACTAATTGCATCAAACATGATCCGCTGCTGGTCCTCTTGCTCAAGTGGATTATCTCTAAAGGTTATACAACCTGACATAGCCTAAAAAGTACATAGAAATAATAATTAGATATTTGTAGAGAAAACATAACAACTTGCATATGAGGTAAAAATAGTTGTCAATTGTGTGCTCACTGCATTTTGCTTTGCCCACCATTCATCGGAAGCCACGATACACCCAGTGATAGGATCCCTCCCTAATCCAGTAGCTCTCATGTTCAAAGTTTTCCATTGGTTATATTTCTTTTTCATTGTATCCCATCTATTCTTCATTTGTCCCTCATTATAAGGCCTTTTGGTACGTTCAAAGAACTTTCTTACAAGATTTGCATAGCCCAAACTATTCAAGCAATGTCTCGGCCTATTGTGGGCAAGAACTTCTTCCACACAAATGTCGTTGAAGGCCTTGGCGGCAAAAGCATCCCATTTTGCCTGAACTTTTGCTGACTTCTCCATTTAAAATCTCCACATACTGATAAATATGTAAAACACAAGCATTTAGCATTACATTTGAACTTTTGAACTAAGTTAATATGAACACCTAGATATTTAGCAATGTGCCCTAACCATGCTATCCATCTACAATCCATCCATTCGCAATACTGATAAAATATCACACACACTATTAGTTTTACCAAAGATTTTCAAATTAAGAAGCATGCACAAGGTTGACATTTATGAGCCAATGCTACTAGGTTAGTGAGCACAAGAGTCGAAGTTTTCAAATTCCAACTTTACACCCCTACAGCTGCAATTGTAATAAGCCACCACAAACAACTGTTGAAACTTATTACATATGCTACTTTGCTAAACATTGCGTGTAGATCAGGACTATACGATACCTCAGAAGTTAAAGACCGCTCGTTATTCTGTGAGACGTCACAAATTCGGTGTGAGACGTCACAAATTCGACTCTAGAACAAACTAGCTAGGTGTTAGCTACGGCTGGGCATCTCCAGGAATGCAGAACGCAAAAGGCTGTGTGCACCAACACTAGTCTGTCCATGTGCTCGAGTTTAGGAGCAGCTAAATATGAACACCTAGATATTTAGCAATGTGCCCTAACCATGATATCCATCTACAATCCATCCATTCGCAATACAAATCAAATCTACAATCCATACATCTATCAAATCTACAATACAAATCAAATCTACAATCCATACATCCATACAATCCATACCTGAACCAGCACGAGGACGGTGGGGAGCATGGAGGAAGCGGGACGCCTTCAGTCGGAGAACAGGAAAGGGAGACGGGGAGCTCGACGGGGGAGCAGAAAGGGAGCTGGCCTCCACCTTCGGGTCGCCTCCCGTTGCGCGGGGAAGATGACGGGGAGCCGGGGAAGCTGACGGGAAGACCGGCGAGCGAGCGGATAGGGAGCGGGTGCGCCTTCGACGAGCCGCGCCGACGAGCAGACGGGGAGCGGCGCCGCGAACCGAGGCGGTGGCGGCGGGGAAACCTAGCGCGACCGCGAGCGGACGGGGGAGCACAAAGGGAGCCGGCCTCCACCGACCGAATAGATCCGGGTCGCCTCCGGTTGCGCGGGGAAGATGACAGGGAGCGGAGGTGCGAGCGGACGGGGGAGCGGAGGGGCGAGCGGACCGGGGAGCGGAGGGAGCGGAGGGGGAGCGGAGGAGGGAGCGGAGGGGGAGCGGCGCGGCGAACCGAGGCGGTGGGGCGGGGAAACCTCTAGCGCGACCGCGAGCGGACGGGGGAGCGGAGGGGCAACGGGTGGAAAGTATCTCGCGGTGGGGAAGCCGCGGTACAGAGAACGCGAACTGTAGTTCAATTGGGATTCTTTTGACCTCTCGATTTCTAGAGAATCTTAAAACAATCAAGGGTGTTTGGGTGGGATTCTCGATTATTTTCACCTAGAATCGGATTTTAAGCTGAAACAAACACGCCCTAAAGCATCTTCGAAGGTAAATTGAGGTTTCTTATTCTTTAGTTGGTGTTTTAAAATTTATATATCTATAAGAGTGAAAAAGTATAAAATCACTAAATCTGTCATGTTAAAATTAAATTTGACTCTGGCTTGTTGACTGTTGGGCCATCCTGCTACCGAGACATTTACTCACTAAAACTAAATTATTTGACCTACGAAACTGAGCAATATAACCTAATATATTATGGCACTGCTCTTTTAGACTGCAATTGATAACTTTTGGCAGCGACTGATTGTTTTTATCTATACTTTTTTGAGACGGCGACGAATGGCGGAGGTGCCGACTAGATGGCTCACACGGTATTAGGTTTGGGAAGCCATTTAGAGAAATAGTTTCAAGAAGCCGTCCTATTTATTTTAGCTTCCAAAAAAGCTAAAATCAAAAGCCACAAAAAACAAAAAGAATAGAGCCTATATGAACTGATACTTTCACAACATATCTAAATTATTTGGTCCATGCAGCGCAGCTCAATATCCCCACTCGTTTCTGCTTCAGCTTTTGACTTTTGGGTTCTAGTTCACTATTCCTTAATTTCATCTTTTTATAACTTTTTTGCCTTTTGTTTTTTCTCGTATTCCTTTGTATTGTCCGTGATGGGCTAACCTTTTTTCCATTTTTAATTTTTAAAATTTTAGTTATGCCAAAAGAGATACTAATTATTACAGTGTAAAATAAGCAATCATCTACAGTAAAAAAGCTATAAGCCATTAATAAGTTAAACATGGCCAATGAGTTGGTTTGCATGGTTTGGAGTAGGGGTGGCCGGGTGGGTTTGTTTACATATGTTATAGGCATCATCTAATAGTTGTAGATCTGTCGTAATCATGGTACCGGTTATATTCTTTTCTCTTTTTAACTTTTATATAATACTTCTCTTTTACCCTAAAAGTAACATGTTATTTTTTTACTATATAAATATCACATATTCTTTTTTAAAAAATCACATCTTGATATTAAACTTAGAGGACACTTAGAGAATATCTTATAGAGTTGTTTTCATAGTTTAGAATTCTTCCTGATCATTTAAGTTTGAATAATTTTCATTGTCTACGGCCCCGCAGGTACAGTGGTACGTACTATTGATTTGGCAAGTGTCATGGTGTGCTTTTCAATTTAGCTCTTCGTTTCGACAGTTTGTTAGATATTGCCACATTAGTGAGGCTAACACTTGCTTCTCTAGCAGTCAAAGACTCGAACAGCGTTTTGCGCTCATGCACTAGAAACGTGTTGAATTATTGTGGTCTTGTGGTTGCGTACGAGGAGTGTGACACGCACCGGTCTAGACAATCTGTTTGATCCGAAACAGTTGTCGGATATTAGCAAAAGCGATGCGTTTTTAAGGAGCGGCGGCAGATCTGCTGCACATGGCTATATTTGTGAACAAATACGCAAACTCACTCACTTCCATCCGATAGAATCTCGGCGATCCACTGCCATAACAGAAGTACATGCTGCCCCTTAATCCGAGATGAGGATATTCTAATACGAACCATCCTACAAAAGAAGAGTAGTACTTAGAAATAGCTAGTCTAGTTAAACCTTACGAGAGAGAATAATAAACTGAATTCTAGAACTGATTTAACAATACCATGGCGTAATGATGAGAGTACTAAAGAATACTTAAGTTAATATAGTAGAAAGTCCTACTTAAGTCTAGAATTGCCTTAGATATATGTGTGGCCCTCGAACTATTGCTCTGATACCATCTGAGACGACCCGCATCATTACCATGGGGGTAAAAGTGCTAGTCAATGGATTATTAATCATTTTAGCCGATAGAACATCACTCTAATGAATAATAAGCCCATCAAAATATTACAACAGAATAATAATTAGAGATAACATAATACATACATCCATATAGCCACGCAGGGCTAAAGTTTCATACAACTTATTTGGCTAAGTCATTACAGTACCAAGAAAGAAAGGCTACCTCAGAACTTTAATTATACAATGGTGAAGAGTACAAATACAATACGCTAATCATACAAGTACCATAGTGGTCGAGCCCGAGTTGCTCCTAAGCCTTTAGTCATTTTAGTCCTCGTATAAGGTGTAACCCTTATACTGCTTGACCTCAATACCATCTCCCTTTCACTGGGAGTAGGACTCCTATGTGTAGGTCTCATCCTCGCCAAAGGTAGATCCCAACTAGCTATCCTCTAACAAAGGAAGATAATAATAAGGGTGAGTACGAAGTACTTAGCAAGCTTATAGAATAATTATGCACTGTATGCTCCTATTCCATCTCTCTTTCTACCTCTTATTCTCATGCTCATCCTTATTCCCATATTCACATAAAATAATAGTTTTTAGTTGTGAAAGATTTCGGATTCATTACTTTGGAAAACTGTTGAGCACTCGTATGAACAGCTAAAATCTCCATTGATTTCCGTAATTTTCTTTTCCAGAGACAGGCATGAATTCATAATTTGTTTAGCATTGCGAAAGCTTGCACCACTTTACCCATCATCACTCTGATCCTAGTGGTTCATGGATCTTTGCATTTCCTAATATGCGGTGCCTAGATCAGAATACATAACTTTTATATCTATCTTAGCATATTATATCTCCACCCTGCTACTCTCAGTCAGTAGCCTGGGGCGGTGTACCACCCTTACCCAGGCCCACCAAAAGAGACATAGCTGTTGGCTGGGGCGGTTTCTGACTCTCACCCAACACCCAACCCACCAAAAGACATATCTTCCTCAAGCCTAGTCCATGGTCATATATTCCTTTGCAAGTAATCTCCATACTTACAATGTATAGGTTCATCAATGACTTACACATCAAAAAGTTTCTTTGTATCGATTTCCCCGACTAAGCCTCACTTGCAACGACCGCACCATTTAATGAACCATTGCTCAAACATTCCCTTCAACATCTCTTGTCGTCTCCTGTGCTCTGCTTGAGCCCAACTATCCTATTTGGCTTCCTTGACCGCACCTCAGCTTATCCCTGAGTTTAGTCTCGATCCATACCATCGACCATAGTTGCCTCCAAGCATAGTGTGATTCAGACCTATGTGATTTGAAAAATGTTCATAAGCATAGTGTGTGAGTAAAACCCTGTTGTGTAAAAGTTAAATGGTTTCCTCCATATGTGCTAAGTGAATAGTATCTATTAGGGTTAGATAGGTGCTGGTTGCTTATCTATTTAACAAGTTAGAATAGAGACTTGCTAATTAACTATCCAACCTTTTCTCATTGAAGCCAAGTGTTCTAGAGTTAGGGTTAGAGAAGTTGAGTGCTATGGTATAATCTCTTGTTCTCCAGGTGAGGTGGTTGTAAAAGATTTATTCTTAAGTAGCAATATATTAATCTTGTTCATCTCTCAGGGAATCCTCTTTCTATTGATTAATTTGCTCTTCATCTTGTTGGTTTTTGTTCTTCTCTCTCTTCTTGATCGTGTTATGTCAAGAATGTATAAGTGATGGGATTGACTCTTGGAGATCAATCCTCATCCATCTAAGCATTTGGTTGCAAGTTTATGAAGTTGCTCAATTTTTATTGGATTTGACTCCTCTGAGTGATTTCTTAATCTAAGTATTTTTTTTGTCTCAATTTCTTTGGTGTTCTTACTTACTATAATATGTGAAAATACATCTAGAGTTACATTGACCATTATTCACCCACGAGTAAGTTATATTCACTATTTTTAGTTTTTGCCCAGTTTTAGTACAATCTTGCTTGTTTGTAAGAGCGGTCTTAAATTTGATGTGAATTCTTGCAATCCTTGCTTCAAATAAGTTCCTGATACCTTAAGTAAAGTGTGTGTAAAATTTTATTTCATTTGGCCTTGCATTTTCAGAGTTGCACCAAAAGTTAAATCGATCGGGCTGTTCTGGAACAAGGAGGCCAATCATACTGAATTTAATACAGTAAGTAAAAACAGTAATTGTAAATGAAATTAATACCGTTAGTGCAGGTCCATCCCCTACACTAACATAACCACGGGCATCCCACCCGGACCATCTTTTCCAAAAGATCTCATATGGATTCCATCCATCCATACGCTTTCAATCTCTCATAGATTCCATCCATCCAGCTTTTTAAAACCCTTTTTTAAAACCAAAGTCTAATCCACAAAAAGCTTTACTCAGCATGCCCATGACCATGGGCACGACTATCCAAGATAGATTTTACACTCTGCAAAGGTTGTACAGCTTTACTCACAAGACATGATCATCTCATATTGCCACGCGATTAACAAACTTCCTTAGGTGTGCGGTGGAGAGATCATGATAAGGCCTTTACAATGCAAAACCTTCAACCTGGCCAAGTCAACACTAAGGTTTCACTCCAGTAAGGAATCCACCAGACTGGGACCCCCTCTTGAGCCGAGTAAGACTTCTCATGGCTTACGCCACGCTCACTTTCAACCTACGACATGACTCAAGTTGGGACCTGCAAATTAATCAGTTAGAACTGTCCCATACCAGCCTTGTGGTAGTATGATAGGGCTTTGCAGTAGTAGCTCACAAACCGGTCCTTAAACAACTTAGGCTCAAACCACTCACCCTCTGTGCCCGACAATCAACACTGTGTCACCGAACAACAGTGCATGCCTGCACCAACCACCTGACCATTAGCCTAAGTCTAAACCAGATTTTTATATTTTGTTTTAAAATATTTTATAATCCTTCTTGACTCACCGAAGTCAATAATACATTTGAAAACTTTCTCATTTTATGTGAAAAGGTATCCTAAGCCTAAAGTTATATCTATGCAGGTCTAAACATTTGTTACAAAAATTCTCTAGCCATACTAGTGTATTAATTAGAGTTTTAATCTAGGGTGACAAGGTGTTGAGGGATTCAATGTCAATGGAGGATTTACCAAGTAGATAATAACTAAATTTAAAACTGAATTGAAATACATTGAATAAAAATATACATGCAGAATAATTTAAAATAATATAATTTTATTTCACAAACTGGGATCAACATGATCAAGGAGTGTGACTTGCCTTGCTCTTCAGTCTGGTGTGAGTCGTCGTCGAAGAATTCTTCCGAATCGTAGTAGTCTACACGTGAAAATACCCTAGCAAACTCAAATAAATTCCAAATAATAAAAAGAAGGGCAAAAATGTATATATTGGAATTTTTGATAAATTTAGAAATTTGAACGGGCTCAATCGGAGTTAGGATGAAGGAGAACGGGCTCCTAGAAGTTTGAAAAGAGAGAAAAAGAATAAATTGGATTTTTTGAAGTTATTTTTGTAAAGGAAATTGGAATTATGATGTCAGCAGGGAATTTTATTTTTCGGCTGAATTATTTTTCTAAAGAAAAAAAGGAGATTATGACGTCAACATGACGTCAGCCCTAGGTTGATTTTCGGGCAAGAGGTTACATGTGGGCCCAGGTCTATGGACCGAGTCCATGGACCAAGGAGAAGGCTGAGGTGGCAGGGGCTGAGGTGGTGCTGACATGGCTTGACACGTGGCTATTTTGGCTAATGTGGCAGACAGGTGGTGCTAACGTGTCCGCCACGTGGCTCGGGAGGGCTCGAGTGCTGACGTGGTGTCCACGTGGAATGCTGACTCAGCAAAAGGGCTGACGTGACATCCACGCGTGTGCCACGTGTGCGCCACATGGACAGGAAGCTGACACGGCTGCTGACCGAGCGGGCGTGCGCTGACCAACGGAGGTGGCGTGCCACCAGGCGCCACATGGCTTCCACATGGGCTAGCCGACTGATGTGGCTCGCCAGTCGGTGGCCACGCTCAGGGACCGATGGTCACCGGCGAACGGCGGCGTGGTGGCGGCCGGCGAGGGGCGCAACAAAGAGAGGAGAAGGAGGGGATTCCATTTATGCTAGGCTCAAGGCTCGGTGGCGAACGGAGGCGACTGGCGACGAGGTGTGGCGGTGGCACAGCTCGGGTCTCCAATGCGGCAGCGCTCCGGTGGTGACTTGGCTCGGCGGAGGGGGTGGAGCAGCTGCGCACGGTGACGAGGAAGGTGAGGGTGCCGATGGGGAGGCTCAGGGAGGTCTGAGGCGGCGGCTATTGCTCGCCGGAGTTTGGGGCGGCATGGAATACAGAGAAGCATGACGCAAGGGTGGCTCGTAGCCTGAGAGAGGGAGAAGAGGGCGGAGCGAGGTGGGGTGGGGAATGGGGGTGCTCGGGGTGGGGATTTTATAGGGGGGCAGAGGGCGGAGCTGGTGCGGATTGCTCACCGGAGAAGTCGAGAATGTGACGGTGGTTGCGGGTAGATAAGGGTGGAGCTGGCATGAGAGTGGGGAAAGGTGAGTGCAGGGAGTAGGGTAGGTGGGGCGGTGCACGTGCGGGAGAGAGAGGCGGCTGGGTAAGGCAGGGGTGGTGCAACGGCCTGGCGGCGGGGATGGCGCAGAGGAATTGGTGCGAGGAGGAAGTAGGGGCGGGGAAGAAGAAGGCGCAGGCTGACAGGCGGACCCCAGCGGCAGCGAGAGAGAGAAGAGAGGAGAGGCACGGGCAATGGGGATAGTGCCGCGTGGCCGAGAAAAGAAAGCGGGGTGGGCAACCTGGATGGCGACGCGTGGCGTCAGGCGGATCGGGCGGCCGAGCGTGGGAGAGAGCGGCAGACAGGGGAGATAGGCCGGGACGACGTGGGCGAGATTGGGCCGGCCAGGTGTCGGTCCGAGAGGAAGGCGGGCCAGGAGCGCGGCGGCGACGTGAATGGATCTGGACCATCCACACGTCGGCCGGAGAGAGGGGGCGAAGTTTTAAAATTTTAAATTTTGATTTTGCTTTTCCAGAAAAGTCTGAGAAAAATCCAAAAGCCTTAGAAAAATAACAAATAAAATCCAAAAATTCCAGAAAAATTCACAGAAATTCCTAAAACCATTTGGACTTAGGAAAAATATTTCCAACTTAAATTGGTTTTAGATTTTTATAGTGTAAATACTTTTAAATTTTAAAAAATAGATTTTAAACTCTAGAAAAACCAAATAAATCCAAATAATTGATTTGAAATAGGATTTTTATAGAAAATCAAAATATCCTTTTATTTAATAATATTTTTGTATATTTTTAGTTAAATTGTTTTTTGGAAAAGCCTTTTAAAAGCTGAAAACATGTAAAGTAAAATCTCTAAAATTTAGGCAACCAAAGAACAGTTAATTTTATTTTAAATTAAATTAATTTTTAATTTTTTTATTGAAAATTTTGAAATAAACAGCTGTGTTGTTACACACATACTCACCAAGATGAGATGCCACGCCAGGGAGAAGAGAGGCATTGATTGGGGGAGGAGGCGACGATTGGAGAAGTTGTGCACGGGTTTTCACAAAAAAAATATGAGGGAGAGCATAGGGCAAATTGCAAAAAAGTCGTAAGTAGGATGGGGTTGCTCCAGCGTGTGATTTCGGTCGCCGAGATTCAATCGGATGGACATGGGCGAGTTTGTCCGTATCTTCAAAAAATATAACATGTGCACTTGAGATATGGTGCCTGCAATTTAACGATCGATCGAACGGACATGGATGGGTTTGTCCATGTATTCACAAAAAATAGCTCGTGCGCCAGATAGGCTACCATTTAATGATTTATTGGATAGACATGGGCGAGTTTGTCCATATATTCGCAAATATAGCCAGTGCACCATTGCCATTCAACTAGGGAAGCATATTTAATGCTAAAGTACATTTGGGTGATAAGATGCTAAAGGTAAGCTTGGCCATGAGGCTCGGCCAGCCCCATCCCACTTATGTCATTTTTGTAATAAAAAATTGCGAAAAAGTCCCTCTCATTCTCCCTATTCGCTCCTCCCTCTCTCTATTCTCCACCGATGGTGGGTGGCAGCACGGTGGCTGGCAGCATAGTAAGTAAGCAAAGGCGACCAAATACGCTGCGATGCACTAGAAATGGTTGGATCCACAGTGGCCAACGATGGATGGCCCAACAAGTGAGTCCAGCGGGGCTCGGAGGGAGACAGTCGAATCTGCGTAGCGCGGCCAGAGACGTCCGACGAGGGGTGGATCCGATGGGGGACAGTTCGGATCCATTGTCTTCCTTACATTCGGTTGCTGGATCCGCCTTCTTCCTCGCCTAAGGTCATTGGATCCAATGACATAAGTAGTATTTTTGCAAAATAGTGTAAGTGGGATAGTGTTCCCACCCACTTTGGTCTGGGCCACCTGAGCCAGACCCAATGGGTAAGCTTGCCTTTAGCACCTTATCACCCCAAATATGCTTTAGCGCTAGATATACTCTCTTTAACGAGTTGTGCAGCGATCATATTACATTTAAGTGTTCCTATTCTTTTAACAATCGTACAACAATAGTCTGAAGCCTGATTAAGCAGGTTCGAAAAAAAAACTCTTTCAGAAAAATATTTGTGAGTTCGAACATTGGACAATAGACAACGCAGCTCATCGGCAATAGAACATTCATCGCAAAGGTGGGTATAACGGCCTTAACCTTCTCTTCAGTTGCTCCAATGCAGCTTTTTTCTTGAACTTCTTGCAAATTTGACTCTGAGCGACAGCATTCTCGTCATGCCTGCCCACCTGCCCACGTCGTGTTGCTTAGCCAAACAAACGTCAACTAATCCCACGATCATCGTGCATGTTAGTAATGACTGCTTCGCGCCAATGGGTTCATACATGGGCATCGCTTTCTTACCAGCCAAATCAAAACTTTCTTTATATTGGTGGAGGCTACGAGTGCTGAGGCGCCTAGTTTGGATGATCTTTTCTAGAAGGCCATTTGTCCCACGCGAGTGCTTATTCATATCTCCATTTGCGCAAACTACAACTCAGGCCAACGTACCCGCGCTGGAGAAAGGCAAAGACCGGCATGATTGACTTGTGAGGATTGGCGAGCATCTCTAGCTGAAAGGTGCAGGCAGTCCATTTCTTTTCGTATTGAAATGGATCAGAATTCAGAAAAGGCACAATGGTGATCATCAAAACGAACAAATTGCATGCGGCGCCATTGGAATATGCAAGCGTCTAGATTTGCAGTACAAAAATAATAGGTGATCGAAATATTAGTTGGACTTACAGCATGCGAGCGTCATGATTCGTATGTAACAGGTGGGTCCGGGAGGGTCGGAGCAAATAGCCAAAATACAATAGTATCTTCGTCGGCAGCCACCTACTCGGGTTCTCGAACCTGCCGGGCTCGGCAGGACTTCATCAGACGCACGTTGCTTTGATTAGCGATTAAATGAGTGATTAATTAGTGCTAACTAATATTAATTAGTATTAACACACGCTGTTTCAGCGAACGCACGCGTGTACCTCCGAGAATGAGAATCCAGTCTGTCGATCCCAAGGATCCAGCACTGGCGGGAGGGGCGTACAGCCACGCACCCTCCCACTGAGCCAACGCTTAGGTCATCTGATATTCTGATTGGTGTTTTATCAGGACTAATAGCTGCGATACTCTACGACCACTGGCTGGTTTGAGTCCTCTTCAGACTCGTATTTAGATGTCTATTTGTTCTTAATTAAAACGATACTTAGCTCCTTCCAAGTATCCACTTTTTTTTATGGCAACCATGTTGTCTCGTCAGCTGTGATCCACGCTTGATTGATGATTGATACCGACGAGGATATTATAACTTATTAATATTTACCAGCTATTTTATCTAATATCACGACCGATTGGTAACCGGTTCTCTCCTATTAAATTATGAATATTTGATAAATGATAAATAAATCATATTACTTGGAGGGTCTACAGGATCACCATGGACCCACTTTCCAACCGGTTTAAAGGTCTATCATAGACTCACTTGTGCATAACTATCTCGCAAATCTCATTGACAAGCAGCCATCAAGCAGTCTCACGCCTCTAACCTCTAACGATAAACTACTTGGAGCATATTCCTCCGACCACGCCTAACAAATAAGTCATTGACAACAACTGCAACATACGCCGCCCCAAGAACGAGGAGGCGTCTTCTTTGACAACAGCAAGTGCCACCCCTTCGGCAACATATAAGGGCCAGTCGGATGGTAGGGTAGAGGAGACGCCACTGCAACATCACTATGCTCATTGTTTTTTCCATTAGTGAGCACCCTTTGTAATAGATTCCCAGAAATAATTACATCTCATTTGACCGTTTATCCACTAGTTCTAGCATTTCCCTCATTATTTCATAAAATCGCCATCTAGATGTCAACAGATACTCTGATATGCAATCACCATAGGTCCCTCCATGACTGTAGGATCCTAGCGAAGCCCAAAGCGAGAAGAGAAGAGTATAATTTGTACGTATTGATTCTTTTATGAATTTATTTTTAGATTTGAACCCACCCAAGAACTATTTTTAGAAATAGCCCTTTTTCAGCGTCCTAACTCTTGGCGCTGAGGTATGACAAGACATTCTGAGCACTGAGGTCATTGGCGCTGACCTTAGATGCCATGTCAGCTCATGCTCCAACGTGGAAAACAGAATTGCCAAATCAGCACGAAGTCAGTGCCAGAGACGGCGGCTCTGAGCAGCGCAGCATAGGGCCTGTTTGGTTCCCTTCTCAACCCAGCCTGGCTCGCACGAGCCAGCCAGGCCACCGTTGGCCAGACTCAGTGCATGCAAATAGGGCGTGTTTGGTTACCTGGCTCGTTGCAGCCAGGACAGAAGCAGCTGGTGTTTGGTTGCATGCATTTGCATCAGATTCAAAATAAAAAGCTGCATGAACCTTGTTTGGTTGCCTGCATACAAGCTGCAAGGCTGACTAGTTTTGTTGAAGTGGTAAGATTACCAACATTGAAGTCCAAGAACATATTGTAGCATACAAGTTTGTTTGCATTGCATATTACACCGATTTGGAAAGCAAAATTAGGATCACTAAAGCCTGAACTAGTATTATTCCACCCTCCACTAAAATAACAATGTCTTTCCATTTGTAACCTCCCATCTTAATTTTAGGTACTCCAGGCTCTACTAAAGCCTGAAGTTGTGCACCATTGAATGCCGTAAAAGCTTCTTCTCTTGTCTTATATTTCCTATAGCAAGCTCCTTTGAAGCCGATTACTTGCTCATGGCATGCCTCCCATGTGGAAAACACATCTGTTTTGCGGCCAGCATGCACTACGTACCAGGACATACAGGCTGACAATAAAAGCATAAACCATGAATTAGAATGAATAATAAGAGTAACTTCAACAGCAAAGAAAAAACCAACTCTTCCTACAGCAAAGAATAATAAGAGTATCTTTAACAGCAAAGAATAATAAGAGTATCTTCACAGTTATGGAGGGGTTCAGGCCGCAGGCCCTAAGGCACTTGGTATTGCTAACCCAATAAAGCTGGCTGTGTGTATTTGAACATTAACAGTCAAGGCTTCTCATATGGCATACACCATAGCATGTTTGATGTGTCTGTAAAAAGTCATGTGACTCAAGTCTCAAGTTCTAGTGACATTTCATTTTTCCCAGAGAAAAACTAGGGCTCCAAATCAGAAGCTATATGGCATACAGCATAGCAGCTTTCATTCAGAAAGGGCGTAAGAAGCTATACTAGGCATTGCACTCCAATGTAAGCATATCACTTCCTCTAAACTCCCATGGACACTTTCCTTCTGGGAAGTCCCAATGAAGTATGAATATGAATATGAAGTATGAAGTAAGAAAAGCTCTCCACAAAACTGCAAATATGAAGTAAAAAAGAATGCCCACAACTATGTTGAATATCAAAATGAAAACACAGCCTGGGACTATACAAATATTGACAAATTCAATAGTATAATATAAGAGTGCACAATTAAAGCACCTAGGACTGGAAATCTTTGTAGCAAGTGCAGGAGGGGCATATCTAGTTATTGCACAAAGGATTTCAGCCACATTTGCATTAGATGAGACAATTCATTAGAGACAATTCATTTGAATACATAGTTTCATCAAAAAAAAAGTCAGAAAAGAGATATGGCTGCATAATTTCATTAGAGAAAAGGGCTGAAAAAACCATACCTTCTTGTACATGCTCAGAATTAAGAAAACAACATCACTGGCTAGAGGCATATGCTCAGCTGGTTGAAAAAACAGAACCAAGCCCAACATTGTACATGCTCAGAATTAAGAAAACATCACTGGCTGGAGGCATATGCTCAGCTGGTTGAAAAAACAGAACCAAGCCCAACAGTACATGCTCAGAATTAAGAAAATATCACTGGCTGGAGGCATATGCTCAGCTGGTTGAAAAAAACAGAACCAAGCCCAACAGTACATGCTCAGAATTAAGAAAACATCACTGGCTGGAGGCATATGCTCAGAATTCAAAAAACAACATCAGTGGCTTGAGGCAAATTATGCTCAGTTTTAAAAAAACACAACATCAGTGGCTTGAGGCATACATGCTCAGAATTCAGAAAACAACATCACTGGCTTGAGGCATATGTAAATTTCAAATCAAAGTCAACTGCGGCTAGCACATTTTGTGTGGGGTAGTGCTTCCTACCCCTAAATGCAGCTTGGATCTTGGTTGGGACTTTAGCATAAATATGAGTTCCATCTATTGCCCCCACACAGTCCTACATGGCACCCAACATTTCATTGTTACTTGATATGCACCCAGGCATGCAACCACATCCTATAAACTAAATGACAAGTTATTTACCTTAAAGTATGGATACCATCTTGGGCTATTGCTAATCTTAGCTGGTGTCTCATTAGATGGAGGTCTAATCATCTCTTGTCTAAGTTCACTAATAGCGTACAACACCTCTTTGAAATGGCGGTGGACTGTCTCTACAGACCTCCTCCAGTTTTGATGTATCACACTAAATCGTTGGTTATGGCCGACTATATGAAGGAACATTGCAACTTGCTCTTCTACACAACTATGTATGGTGTCTCTGAGCAAATGTCTTTCCCTAAGCAAACTGCATAGCCGGAAAAAGGGAGCCCTTCTCATGCGAAGCATCTTTACACACTCTACATCATTACAGTTGTAAATCAAGTCCAGATTTTTTTGGCGCTCTTCATCCATCTTGCTAAGTGGCCCATAAGTGAGCTGAGGCCGTGAACAATGATGCAGTCTAAACCTAGTAAAAATGAATGCGTACATGGCTGTGATAAGAGCGGCAGCCCGAGCAAAAAGCAAGCGTCTCTTCTCTTGCAAATCCATCTATACAAAGAAAGGTATTTGACAGGACTGAGTAACCACGAACTCAAGAACATCATAATTTTTTTCTACAAAATAACAGGACCACAACATTTGAGTGCAATGGACAAAATGCTCAGATTATAATAGCCATCATCATAGACTTGGACATATGCTCAGATTATAATAGCCATCATCATTGAAAGTGGGGACGAGAGAGGGGATGGGATGTCTCATATGTACCGAACACAAAGAACGCAGAACAAGTTGGATCCGTGCCTGATTGCCAACCAAGAACTCAGATCTGGTGAGCCTGAGGCGACAGTCCTACAAAAGGTGAGTGATGGTGTCATCACCATCATTAGGGTTACGAGATCAAGAGAAGAGACCCAAAAAAACACAAAGAATGGAGAACAAGTTGGATCCGTACCTGATTGGCAACCAAGAACTCAGATCTGGTGAGCCTGAGGCGAGATTGCTACAAAAGGTGAGTGATGGTGTCATCACCAAGCATTAGGGTTACGAGATCAAGAGAAGAGACCAAAAAATACACAAAGAACGCAGAACAAGTTGGATCCGTGCCTGATTGCCAACCAAGAACTCAGATCTGGTGAGCCTGAGGCGACAGTCCTACAAAAGGTGAGTGATGGTGTCATCACCATCATTAGGGTTACGAGATCAAGAGAAGAGACCAAAAAAACACAAAGAACGGAGAACAAGTTGGATCCGTACCTAATTGGCAACCAAGAACTCAGATCTGGTGAGCCTGAGGCGAGATTGCTACAAAAGGTGAGTGATGGTGTCATCACCAAGCATTAGGGTTACGAGATCAAGAGAAGAGACAAAAAAACACAAAGAACGCACAACAAGTTGGATCCGTACCTGATTGGCAACCAAGAACTCAGATCTGGTGAGCCTGAGGCGAGATCCAGACTTAGATCCAGAGCACCTCGAAGACAACGAGCCAGAGAGGGGAAGGATCAGCTCGCCATGAATCAGTAAACAAGAGCACAAAGAAGAGGAGACCGAGGGTTCGAAGGTGGATGACCTACTTCCGGAGTCGACGGGAAGCGAACCGAGGGGATGGCGGCGGGGGAGGGGGATATATACGCGGTCAGTGGCGCGAAAGGGGGAGCGAACCCTAGCGAGTTCGCGCCATCTCCCGGCGGCCAGATTTCGCCCCGCGCGCGCGTCCGCGGCTGCAGCGCGAGAGCCAGGCCGGGGAGAAACGCCAGAAATCTGCGTTTCCACGGAGCCTGGCCGAGGGGGTCATTTTGCACGAGCGGGGCCTGGCCGAAGCAAGTACCCAGGCAACCAAACACGGGTAACCTGCACGAGCGGGACCTGGTTAAGGCTGGTGCAGGGAACCAAACACGCCCATAAGCGCCGGTGTTCGTCGCGCTGAGATGTGACCTGCGAAGTGCGAACCCTTTCCTACCTTGAGAACGCTGCATGCGCACAGGTCAGAGAGAGATGATCCATTAAAAGCTGGCTTGGTCTGCATGCACAGCACACTAGTGACAGAAATCTAAACACTTTTTTTCTGTTTCTGTGTACTTATGCTAATCACTTCGTTTAACTATTTGGAGCAAAGTATTCCCATGGGCAAGCAATAAGGACGGGAAGGCACCGAAAAATATCAGCAAAGTATTCGCATGGAGCAAATGTTGTGATAAAAAATAACTACCGAAAAATGCATGGCTGGTCTTCAGTGGTGTATACACCGACCGGGTCATAAGTTTGCCGAGTTATTTTTTTTCCAACGGTTATTTGTGAAAGGGTCCTTGTCAAAAGGTTATCATTGTCGGCAATTTACAAATAACCGTCAGGACAGGTTATAAATCTTGCAGGGGTTTGCTGCTAACAACAACACTGGCAACATGAAGTTTGTATGGTTGTCGCCGAAATCCAGTATCAAGAAACGCCGAAATCCAGTATCAAGAAACGCCGCGTCCTTACAGATCCAACTTTACTCTCCAGTATCCTAGTCGATCAAAATTGGGTGTCGACGTATCGTAGTATTCTACCTACGTTCGTGATCAATAGAAAGATTGCCGAGGAAAATTTTACTGCTTTCTGGAATGTAATAATGAACAAGCTACCTCAGAGGTCTGTGTTAGATTGTCAACATATGGCACATAGTGATCATAACTCACGATGTCCTTCTCAATAGAAAAAACACTCAATGACTCATAATGCCTTTTTTAAGGTTCAGCATCAACACATTCCCGTGACAGCAGTACCAAAAAAAAAAAAAGCAGAGCAACCTTCATTAGATCGTCACGTGAATGAGTCAGTGCATTTGGTTTTAAGGCAGTCAGTGGATTGATCCAGCAGACATGCATTTACTTTGACAGCCCACAACTCAACGCCAAGAACAACGGCGTTGATACTATACAGCTCAAAGAGCTCAGCGCTGATATAGGTTATTTTGTACTATAGCTATTGTTAATTTTTTAGTATAATTAATTTTTTAAAAAATATTATATTATTATGGATAATACAAAGAAATAAGAAAAAAATCTAAAAAGGCAAAAATCAGAGAAAACAAAATTAAAAAACTGGAAGTTAGAAGCTAAAACTAAAGCTCTAGTAAGCATAACCATATGCTGACTTGGCAGTTTCGTTTTTTCCACGTTGGAGCAAGGGCTGAAATGGACCTTATATCTCAGCGCCAAGGTCAAAGCACTGAAAAAAACCATTTCTAAAAAAAGTTTTCGAATGAATCTAAATCTAAGAACAATTTTTTTTAAAAAAAGGCCAATATGTACAAAATATACCAGTTTATTTGCCAGTATTGTCTTCATCTCTTTTAATTCAGTGTCACTGTCATATCGGAAGTTGGGATTTGATGGTACTAGTACAGTTGATAGCTACTTCCACCAAAAAATTGGCGCGCCACCTGCACGCTGCCACATTAATTTGAAGAGTCAAGATTTCCTGTCAAGACTTGATTTGCTGCAGTTGAAATTTCAGTTTCATTATACAGCCCTGCATTGAACTCCACGATTTTCTATCGCAAAAGTACTCTTTTTTAGATTAATTTCTTTTTACATAATTGCTATATATGTCCATCGAATGATTTTTTATAAATCATTTGAATTTCTGACCTTAAGATTTGCTTAGAGATTCGTGCGTTGACCTGCGAGGCCATCTTCCTTGGCGACGACGACAATGAACTCGTCTTCTCTTACGGAGGCGGCAGTGAGTTAGGACGAGGGTTCGTCTGATTAGGGTTTATGCTAATCTGGAGCTAGTCATAGAGGGAGGCGGGGGCCAGGGCAACTCAGCGGTGGGCAACAACAACAGTGAGGCAACGGTGGCGTCACTGGTCACGTGTTGAAGAAGGGCGGTGCAGGTCGATAGAGGTGACAATAACCGACTAGCGTGGCGGATCTAGCAGCGGTAGCTGCTGGAGACAGGGAAGAAAGCGGCGGCAAGGGTAGTGAGCGGCGCCGGCGAAGAAAGGAAAGGCGACAGTAGTAGAGGGCATGGGTAGCGGTGAAGGGAGCACACCGACGTCAAGGACGATGCCAATGAGGTAGTGGGAAGGCATGGTAGGTGTGCAGGGTGCATGGAGTGGTGGTGGTAGGATTGCGGCGTTGGATGTGTATAGGGAGTGGATGTTAGTATTGCAAGAGAAAGAGTACAAGTGTATGCGATGAACTGTTGATCCATTCATTAGTCTAGAATTTGTACATGTTGATACATATATATAGATGATCATGGGGTGGCTTGAATAGATGTCTGTCTGGAAAGACATCTGTACATGGAGGCACCTATACATTTGGGCACCTTTTACTTTTTGCATGTAACACTCCCCCTTGACCAATGTATCTTCATATGATCATCTTGATTCATCATCTTGGAAAAACTCCTCCAAAACCCTGTAGGAAAAAATATGAGGAGAACATATAAAGTAGATATGTCATGAAAACTCCTTTAAAACCCAATGGGAAAATTTAAGGAGAAAATTTGATATGGCATATATATGATTATATCTCCTTAAAAACCCATGTGGGGAAATACAGATATAATATATTTATGATTACGTTGTCATATTGCCTCATTAAAAACCTTAATGAGAAACCTTAGAGGGAAAACTCATAAAGGGAAAAGAGTACAATATTTATATTGAACGGGTTAAATCTTAGGAGATTTCTCCCCCTGATATCTGCAAATCACGTAGTCTTCGCATACCAATTCCATGAACACATTTCTGAAATGTGGAAGTTGGTAATGACTTGGTGAATAAGTCTGCGAGATTATCACAAGACTTAGTTTGCAGAATATTTATTTCCCCACTCTCTTGCAATTCATGTGGGTAAAATAGTTTAGGTGCAATATGTTTTGTGATATTGTTCTTTTATGTAACCCATTTGCATTTGAACAACGCAAGCAGTATTATCTTCGTAGATAATGGTAGGTGATGCAATAGCACCTATACCACATGATCGTTGTATGTGGTTAATCATTCTGCGAAGCCATACACATTCACGTGATGCTTCATATAATGCAATTATTTTAGAATGATTAGTGGATGTAGCCACTAGAGTCTGTTTCAAAGACTTCCAAAAGATGGCTGTTCCATCATGTAAAAATACAAAGCATGTTTGAGATCTGGCATTATGGGGATCTAATAAATAGCCAGCATCAGTATATCCTATTAAATCCATATTTTTATTCTTCTGGAAGAATAGACCGAGATCTTTAGTGCCTTGAAGATATCTAAGGATATTCTTCACTCCTACCCAATGTCTTTTGGTTGGAGCAGCGCTATATCTAGCAAGTAGATTTACTACAAATGCGATATCCGGCCGGGTGCAATTTGCAAGGTACATTAGCGCTCCGATGGCACTGAGATATGGAACCTCGGGTCCCAATAGCTCTTCATTGACATCTCGGGGTCTAAATGGATCTTTGTCACTGTGTAGAGATCGAACAACCATGGGGGTTTTCGATGGATATGCTTTGTCCATATTGAATTTCTCCAATATTTTCTGGACATAGGCTGATTGATGCACTATGATGCCTGAATGAAGGTGCTCAAGTTGTATACCTAAGTAAAATTTGGTTTTACCCAAATCCTTCATTTCAAATTCCGTCAAAAGATAATTATGTGCTCCATCTATATCCTGTGTGTTACCAATGATATTAAGATCATCAACATACACAGATATAATGCAAAATCCTATTGAGGATCTTTTGATGAACACGCATGGACAATCATCATTGTTGGAGTATCCCTTTTTGGTTAGGAACTCACTTAGTCGGTTGTACCAAATTCTTCCCGACTGTTTCAAGCCGTATAAAAATTTATTTAATTTTACACAATACATATTGCGATTTGCGTTTGGATTCGGAATTGAAATTCCATCGGGAACTTTCATGTATATGTCCGAATCAAGTGACCCATAAAGATATGCGGTCACTACATCCATCAACTGAAAAGATAGATGATTTTGTACTGCCAATGAGATTAAGTATCGGAATGTTATTCCACTCATTAATGGAGAATAAGTTTCATTGAAATCAATGCCGGGTCTCTGCGTGAACCCTTGTGCTACAAGCCTTGCTTTGTATCTCACCACCTCATTGTTTTCATTCCGTTTGCGGACGAAAACCCATTTGAAACCGACAGGGAATACATTGGGAGGTGTATGTATCACATTGGTGAATACATTTCTTTTCTTGAGCGAGGCTAACTCCTCTTGAATTGCATCCTTCCATTGATTCCAGTCCGAGCGTTGTTTACACTCTGCCATGGTCTTGGGATCTGGATCATTTTGAAGGTTGTTTGCAATTGTTGTAGAGAAATAAATGTCGACAATTGTAGTCTTACGATCGTATGATTCTCCAGAATCAGTATAGTTTGTGGAAATTTCTTGGACCCCTGATGACTCAATGTTATTTCCCAAAACATTTGAGTCGGGGTATTCCGATGTCCCAGGATCAGTATTTGAGTGCACTGTTGATCTGGGTTCAAGAATCCTTTGGTGTCTATCAACTTGAGGTTGATCTGCATTTACATTCTTTTATTTCCTTTGTCGCTTGTTAGAAGCTGTATCCGCCATTTGTGCCGTACTTCTCCCCCTCTTATTTTGAACTGTGAGTTGAGTGATATTTTGCGGTACCTCCACTCTTTCAGGCACATTTCTGGCAGGATTATAGGATTTTATAACACTCTGATATTCAGTAAATGCATCTGGCAGATTATTTGCAATGTTTTGCAAATGAATGATTTTCTGAACTTGAAGTTCAGTCTCTCTGGTACGTGGGTCTGAGGCAGGAATGCCTTGAACATTCCAATTAATTTCCTGGCATTCAGTTTGCTACTTGTTGTCTCCCCCTAATGCCGGGAAATGTTCCTCATTGAATATGCAATCAGCGTACCGGGCCGTAAACAGGTCCCCTGTAAGGGGCTCGAGGTATTTTATAATTGACAGAGATTTATACCCAACATAGATCCCAAGTTTCCTGTGCGGTCCCATTGAGGTACGCTGCGGTGGTGAGATCGGTACGTATGTAGCGCAACCGAACTTTCGCAGATGGAAAATATCTGGTGGATTTCCACGTACTAATTGTAGCGGGGAAGCGCTATGATATGCAGTTGGACGCAATTGTATTAAGTCAGCAGCGTGTAAAACTGCATGACCCCAACATGACGTTGGTAAGTTGCAATTCTGTAATAATGGTCTTGCAATGAGCTTGATTCTCTTGATAAGAGATTCTGCTAAACCATTTTGTGTATAGACATATGGAACAGAGTGTTGAACTTGTATCCCAAAAGCCATACAATCGTCATTGAAGGCATGGTATATGTTGATACATATATATAGATGATCATGGGGTGGCTTGAATAGATGTCTGTTTGGAAAGACATCTGTACATGGAGGCACCTATACATTTGGGCACCTTTTACTTTTTGCATGTAACAGTTAGTTCTAGGCCAGTGGATTGTCATCTGACGGTAAAAAAGGAATAATTTGTCACTTAAAAAACATTAGAACGATGACTAGACATTCCTTGCTTTCTTATAGCAGCAATGTGACGGTTTGATTGCAGTAATGGAAATATAGTACGGTGGTTCGTCAATCAGCTAGTACTAGATACTAGATGGTCGTGCGCTCTGAATTAGTGTAAAAAGGCTTGTTCTAAATTACTATTGTTTTTAGGTAAAATGAAATTGTTGTTAGTTTTTCTGAGATATTCAGTTAAAAAATATTGTTATATATTTGTAAATAATATAGAAAAAGAAAATAAGAAGAAAAGCTAAGTTAATAAACTATTATGTTCCAACTAACTTTTAGTTTTTTAAACCCAAAATCAGAAACCATTACTGTCTAAAATGGGCAAATGGGAGATTTGATGATTTGTCCCATCTTACATTGCGTTTGATAAAATGCCCTGCGATGTGTCACTTACATGCAGGCCCTGGACCCATATGTAAGTGAGACATCACAGGGTATTTTATCAAACTCACATAAAAGGTAGGGTAAATCATCAAATATTTCTTCTTAGAACCGATAGGAGAACTGTCCTATATTTTGATAAAGCAGAAGAAAAACAAAGACAAAAAAGACAAAACACTCACTTTGTCGAGGGAAACTTTATAGGCAAACCATCACTAACACCAGGCTAAACAATTCTTACATAGCATACCATATAGCTAAGAGAAGAACAACGCATTATAAGAGAGAAAAATAGATATAAAGGTAAAGACAGGCAAAGGCAACCATAATTATATCAACCATAATCCTCACACGATAAAGTTTCTAACTAGATTCAACTAGATGTAGATAACCATAATTATATCAAGCTTAAGAGAGAAAAATAGATATAAAGGTAAAGACAAAGGCAAGATCAACCAAAGCTTACACACCATGCAGCCAACTCCAAGCAGTATTGCCACTGTATAGTTTAACCCCATGGAGACTAGCGAGAGCACGAGCCTTCCCACGTTAACTGGAAAGGCCGAAACCTTATACACGATCTACTTGTATGGTGGAATCCATGATAACGTTCTCTAGAAGCTCTGCTCTGGCCGCCTGACCTGTAAAATGGCAGCCAATAAGGTTTGCGTAATTGGATGAATTGACGGCGACAAGCTGACAACGACGGTAGTAGCAGTGTTGAGTGGGGCTGCGCACGCAGTGGGATTGAGATCCTGTGACTTCAAAGTCATAGTGCCTTTGTCACTGACAGGTGGGCCTGCGAGCGGAGGGACCCACCTGTCAGTGACAAAGGCACCGTGACTTTGAAGTCAGAGGAATCGCATCCCACGCGGTGTTGTGCGTTGCGGTAGCACGGGAGTACAATAGACCATCCGTGTGGCTCTAAATACCTCTTCTAATCAATACTTATTATTAAAAAATATAATAATTTGAATAGAATCACTAATTATATCTATTCTCAAATGAAATATTGGTTGATACGTTTTAGTATGGTCTATTCACACAGATAAAGTTTATAATTTCTTATATTATATTCTTATGCAGAGGTTCAAACCTGCCTCTCTGTTATCTGCCAAGGCAACCTCTACCCATCTTCTTAATTAATTTAAGTGGCCAACTGCTCCATCAGTTGTCGTCTATCTCTTTTCCCTTCTTTCTTATAGCCTTTCCTTGATTTAAATATTTTTCATTTTTATGCAATACTCTTACGAGTACGACTTCCGACTACCGACTGCTATGGTACCCTTACGAGTGCGACTTCTGACTACTGGCTGCTATGATACTCTTACAAGTGCGATTTCCAACTACCAACTACTACGATACTCATAATATGACTTCCAACTACTGACTGCTACAGTACTCTTACAACTGATCTCTGTACTAACGCTTCTACTGCCCTTCGTACATGGCACTCGGTACTCTTACAACCGATCTCTGTACTCAAACGCTTCGACTACCCTTCGTACTCCAAGCTACAATACTCAGAGCTACAATACTCTGAGCTACAATACTCGGACCTACAGTACTCGAAGCTCAAAATGATTACATATTTCGAACACAGCTTCGACTGCTTCTTTGACCACGAGACGACGCGTGGCGCCGCCGCCGCCGGCAGGCGCTTGCCGCCCCCTCACTAGACGGTAGGCAGTTTGCTGCCCAGGGAGCAGGCGGCAAGCAAGCCTACCGTCCAGCCCATAGGTGGTAGGTAATTAGGCCGGCCTAATTACCTGCCTAGTTTTTTTCGTTTAGTGTTTGTTTGAATTTTCAAGTATATCAAATGAGCTTAAAAAATTACAAAAATTTATGTACAGTCTCCTGACACAATGTTCCTCATAGTGCAATTTTTGGGGAATTTTATCCACGGTGATTGTTGGTCAAAAATTCATACAATTTTGATATTTTATGAATTTTTACATATAGCAAACGAACTCTAAAATTACGAAATTTTATGTGAAGCCTCCTAATGTAGTAATAGTTATTATGTAATTTTTTGGAAATTTTATGCACTCCAAATTAGTTACGTTTGTTTAGATTAACTTAACCATAAATTTAATGAATATTTCACCTTTTTTACAATTTGATACATTATGAATTTGTCTAATTAAAAGTAATTATAGTACTACAAAAAATGCATCACAGGATGCGAAAATGGCTCACTCTTCTAATCCACTGCTATTTTCTCGCTGCGCTCGCCTGCCCGTACTTGGTCTTATCTTCCGTCTCGCACGAGCATGTCCCGTTGAGTATGTCAGTCAGTTCGGAGGAGGTATGGAGACCATTTTGTCTACTCAGTGGCTGGTGGTAGTCCAGTAGGCTGAGCTACAGTACGCTGGGTCTGGTAAGGGTCAAAGTCGTCTAGCTGAGACATGCCAAACTACGAGCCACCGGTAATAATATCGTGTACAAAGGACTATGGAAATCCCCCTTGTGGTACAAACGAGCTCTCGCCCTGAGTGTACGATGTGGCAGCGAAGCCAGAGGAGCTCTGCCCACTGAATTGTCCAAACACTAAGTATGCCGAGAACATTGAGTCTTGCCCTGCATACGCTGCAAACCCTAGTGCCATGTACTGCTCTCTAGAAGCATCTGAGAGGGCTGTGTCGTCATCAGTTGACTCGTCGTCACCCCATGTTGAATTGGACGCTGCAAGATGAAACAATATTATTCACAACAAATATTTCGGATGTACAATGCGAATCTCATACCTCCCGAATGTGCAGCAAAGATGAACGATGGGGATCGGTAGTCTGTGCAGGTGGCGCAGACGGCAAAAGGGATGCATATCGACGACAGACCTATGACGGGAGAACGCCATGATATTAGTGGAACGGAAGGTGTGATAGGAAAAAACATGTAGGTTCGTACGTAAGTTACCTCTTCGTCGGTACGGCGCACGGATGATCGGCGGCTAATACTACAACGCCATGCAGACTCAGTACATTGCGATGGCCAACCGGACTCGCGAGGTCACAATGACCTGGCGGGTGAGCATAGTGCCCTCACTGGGTGGCTCATGTGCGCACTGTGATCTAAGGAACAGCCGCAGATAAGGTTGTGCACTATTTTTTGGCCTGCTTTAAGATGAACTTTATATTCTTTTGCAGGGCCGGTGGCGTTTCCGGACTACTGATGGTGGCCTCTAATGCGCTTGCGATGCACTGTGCTCTCTCCAACTGAAGTGACATATGAAACAGGTTCAGTAACAACCAATACGAATTTATTGAATGGAACGATAAGATATTTGAACTGTCTTACGATGTCATGCCGCTGTGAAGCGTTGTGGGGATTGATGGAGCGGTCCAGACGTTCCTCATGCGTGATGTGCTCGGAGCAATCTGGTGGATGAATGGTTAATCTGCTACGTGACCGCGGTACAAACCATGCCACATACTCGTTGTACGTCTGGACGTCATACAGACGCTGCTCCATGATGACATTGATGTGTGCCCTTTTCGCCCATGCCGTCGTCCACTGCTGTTGCATTGGCCGCCAGTCCGTACCATACCAACCAGCCCTCGATTGTCTTCATTTCCAGAATCATCAATGTTACATAGCAAGACATATCAAAGTGTACACAGTAGTTAGATAGAGTTTGACTCACCGGTGCACGGCATGCGGTATGAACTTGCCATCCAAAGAGGGCACAGCCCGGTGCAAACCCAACTGTCACATCACGCGCTATGGTGCTTAAGCCTCCATCATGTACGAGAACACCAGATGGTGTGTCGTCGTCCATAGCTTCCTTCCTCCAGGTAATGCAGGGATAGCCTGTGCGGCGATACACGATGCACGAAATCTACCGTTTAGGGAGTCCAAGTGCGTCGCCTCTGAGAGGGTGACTCGTCAAGAACGTGACGTCCTTCAGAGTGACCGTCATATCACCCCAACGAAAGTAGAATGTGTGCGTCTCGGGCCTCCACCTATCTACAAGTGCCGCGAGCAGGCTGCCATCGATGGTGAACTCGTGCCAGGTGGAGACCAGCCTCGCAAAGGGCAACAAGCCCGTGGCCCGCAGGGTTGGGACGTAGCGCTCGTCTAGCTCCGACGGATCCCTCCCGCAGCCTAAACGGCGAAGGGCCAGCCGCGTCACCCGTCATCCATGCGTGGCAACGGTGTTTCTCATTGTACGAGTGTTTCGAAAGCTCCGGTAGAGCCATATCTACCAGTACATACGACAGGCGAAATATTAGTGCGAACATTAATAATTACTTCATAATACAATTTACATTAATTATGACTAACTAAATAATAGTAAATATGACTACGGGAATAACGTCGAAAGTATGCTATAAAAATTACCTATCTTTCGGGGGAACTAATCAGCACTACCGCGTCCTCAATGACTTATGCACTGCCTGCTCCAAATATTTAGGTACGCACTATTAGTTTTAATAGTACCTTGCAACAAATGGGACAGACAGAATATTACTGCGAATATTCATAATGACAGCAACATACTACAAATCAGTGATTACATGCATGCGTGAATACTTCACTTTTTACCAATAATTTGATTACTCATCCGAAAAAAGACGAACCATTCATTACCGTCGTCCTTAGAACTAACTCATTAGTTACCCTGAACTAACAAATTATGGGTAACGTATGTACACAATAATAGTACAAATTATGTCTAAATTACTACAACATACTTACTTCATAATACAAACTACATTAATCACGACTAACTAAATAACACTAATTGACTACGATTATGGGAATAATTTCAAAAGAATACAATTAAAATGTACTTGTCTTTGCAGAGAAGAAATCAGCACTGCCAATTTTGAGCTACGCACTGGCTTCTCGAACTAATGAGCAATAACCGCGGCAATAACCATCGGCAATAAGTGACTGGGACACTGTCTTCTCGATCTAATGAGCTATGCACTCGCCAGAGGTGCATATTTATGCTCGAGCGAAAGAATCCATTATCACTACTAGCGCTTCGGGTGAGGAGGGACGGCATCGTAAAAATGACAAATGTGCAAACGAGGGAGCGGACGAGGTGGGACGACACTCAAATAATGACATTAGTGCGAACGGGAGAGTATGCAAGAGGGGCACATATAGAGAGAGTGACAATTGTGTGAACCAGATAACCGCAAATAATATATACCACAATTGCTCAACGCATAGCACTTCAAAACTATCGTTACGATTGTTAAATTCATGGTTAATTTAATCCGAATAAACGTGGTTAATTCGGACTGCATAAAATTCCTAAAAAATTACATAATAACTATCAGTACATCAGGAGGCTTGACATAAAATTTTGTAATTTTTGGAGCTCTTTTGCTATATATAAAAACTTGTAAAAATATCAAAATTGTATAAATTTTTTAGCAACATTTGCCATGTATAAAATTCTTCAAAAATTACACTGTGAGAAACGTTGTGTCAGGAGACTGTACATAAATTTTCGTTTGAGCTCATTTGATATATTTAAAAATTCAAACAAACACTAAATGAAAAAAATTAGGCTGGCTAATTAGCACACCTAATTACCTACCGCTCGGCCTCCCGATGGCAAAAATGATATTTTTGTCAATACGATCGGTATACTGTTATTTTTGTAAATACGGTACGAAACATTACTAAAATTGGTTTTGATTCTACTAAATGATAGTAGATCCACCAACTAGACCAGGCAGGGCTGATCTCGACTCTCCAGAAGCTTGCTCAACTTTTTAAAGATAGTTCATCCATTGAACTCAACAGATACAGACGTGGATCGTGGAAGGCCATCTCCACATATAGTTTTTTTTTCCAAAAAGTAAAGGAGGAACGATAAGAAAATAATAAGACCACATGGTTCAATTCGTTTAACAGATGCCTGTGCGAATGTGCGATGACATGGGACACCTAAAGCCCATGAAATTAGATAATTCTTGCATTTTTCATGAGCAGTAATTGCTGATACAATCGTCATGCAAGTTGTTGAGCAGTAACTGCTGATACAGGTGCCGCTCGGTTGAACTAAAAAAATTATTTATGACTGAAATTTTACTATAGCTAACTGAAATTACACTGTAACTGATGGTGACTTATTTGGCCTAACTAAATTTAAAAAAATAAAAATAAAAAATAAGTTAGTCCATCACAGACAGTACAAACGAATATGAAAAAAACTAACAAAAAAGCTTAAAATATCAAAAAAATCAAAAAAATATGAAATTTATAAATAAAAAAAAAATAAGTGAGAAGCTCAAACTAAAATGAACATGCTATGATCGTCATGCAAGTTGTTGAGCTGGCGGTTCATTTATGGCGCGTCCGGTCAGAATAGTGTTCTCCGGTTCCTTTCATCATGGTCCCGAACATTAACCCGTCTTTGTCCTCGCAGGGCAACCACGGTGCTGGTTCAATTCAATTTTCAGTGTACCTCTGATCGCAACTCACAGCAGCATAGCTAGTATTATGGCAACCAAGGCAGAGGAGTTTGCGCATCTTCGCCAAGAAACAACGCCGTACGTAGCTTTACTGCGCCCAATTAACAGCCAACTACACCGAGCAGCGCGTCTCCACTATTGAGTAGCCAAGACGATCACAATAAGCAGCCGTCACCCATATGATCGACAGGTCCATTCCTTCCATCGCCGCGAGCTGAACTTGACCTCTTGTTAGGGCTAAACTCATTTCAGTTTTAACTTCTATTTTTTAATTTATTTTTTTACTATTTATAAATTTTATTTTTTTTCTAAACTTTTGATTTTTTTAGCTTTTTTCTTGGTTCTTTATTTTCCTATATTCGTTCGTGTTGTCCGTGATGAGCTAGCATATTTTTTCTATTTTAAAATTTTTAAATTTAATTACGCCAAATAAGTCACCTTCAGATTTTTAGTCCAACCGAGCGGGTTCAACCGAGCGGGTCCCAGGACCGGTGAGGTCGGGGGCAAAAGGGGACATGAAAATGCAAAATGAAATTAAATGGCAAAACAAAGGACAAAATACTCAAGTTTGTGGTATAATAACAAAGCCACTTAAGTATGTAGCAAATAAGAGGATGATACTTAACTTTGTGGCATGAGAGCAATTTTCCCAAATATATATAACCTCGGCTACTGCTACGCTACCATTACTTGGTGTTTTCCCGGCGAAGGGAAAATGCATGCACGGGAATTTGGAGCCGCCCGCCGTGACAGCACATGTCAAACGGACACAACCTGGCCGATCGGTAGACATGCACTTTCAGCCATAAGTCATGGCTTTTTAGTCCAACCGAGCGGGTCTCAGGAACGGCGGCAAACGACACGAATAGCCTGGACGCTGCTTGTGCGTGTGGATCATCCGGCTCTCAGATGCAAATCCATCGTGACCGACACCACACAGTACGTGACCACAGGATCATCCGAAATCACACGACGAAATGGACAGATGGCAAGTGCTTCATTCATATGTAGAGCAGCCGCCGGCAGCGAGTGGTTGATCCGAGCAAAGCTCGGCGATGGTAACAATCTGGACTGTGCTGACGGATCGCGCTCGTGCTAATGGCGCACTGCGCACATGTCTCAGAGTGAGCTGAGCAAGCGAAGTGGCGATGGGAGCAAGCGAAGCAGGAGAGAGACGTCTCGGAACGAGCTCGAAAGTCTTGAGCTGCTGAATTGTAACCTGTGGCCGGAATTGATTGGGGTCCCTTGCCTCTAGGGCGAAGGGTTGCTGTTTTCTGCACAGACGCGTCTCGATCGGTCGCGGCGGTGCCAGCTACCGTCTACCGATCGGCCAGGTTGTGTCCGTTTGACATGTGCTGTCACGGCGGGCGGCTCCAAATTCCCGTGCATGCATTTTCCCTTCGCCGGGAAAACACCAAGTAATGGTAGCGTAGCAGTAGCCGAGGTCATATATATTTGGGAAAATTGCTCTCATGCCACAAAGTTAAGTACCATCCTCTCATTTGCCACATACTTAAGTGCCTTTGTTATTATGCCACAAACTTGAGTATTTTGTCCTTTGTTTTGCCATTTAATTTCATTTTGCATTTTCATGTCTCCTTTTGCCCCCGGCCTCACCGGTCCTGGCAGCGCCACCGCCGTCGCCTCCTTCGACCCCTCTCAGGACGACGAGCTCCTCGTCCTCAACGCCCTCCAGGCTCACGTCGCCGACCGCCTCGCCGCCCTCTCCACCTCCTCCCAGTCGCAGTGTAGAAGACCAGCCCGAGCCCGCATCCAGCGCGAGGTGCGCCGCCATGGCGCGGTGCGGGAGGAAGGGGACGGCGCGGCGACCTTGGCGGCGTCAGGGAATAACCTGGAGATGGCCCGGCGCGAGCGGGCGAAGTGGGAGCGGTGCAAGGGCCGACCGAGGAGGCAGGAAGCGGCGGTGAGCGCCGCGCGGTGCGAGCCGCGGAGCGAGGCGAGCGTGAGGGAGACCGCGCTGAGGACGTCGAGGGTCTTGACGGCGCGGTCGAGGAGGTCGGCGGTGAGGCGATCGGCCGGCTGCCTGGACAGTGCGGCGGCGTCGGAGGAGAGGACGGCGTCGAGGAGCTTGGAGAGGAAGGCGAGGGAGAGGATGGGGGACTGCGGCTGGGAGGAGGCGGAGAGGGCGGCGAGGCGGTCGGCGACGTGAGCCTGGAGGGCGTCGAGGACGAGGAGCTCGTCGTCCTGAGCGGGGTCGAAGGAGGTGACGGCGGTGGCGCTGCCAGGACCGGTGAGGCCGGGGGCAAAAGGGGACATGAAAATGCAAAATGAAATTAAATGGCAAAACAAAGGACAAAATACTCAAGTTTGTGGCATAATAACAAAGCCACTTAAGTATGTGGCAAATGAGAGGATTGTACTTAACTTTGTGGCATGAGAGCAATTTTCCCTATATATTTTGGGAGGGGACATGAGAACAGTATACTGTTGTAAAAATATAACAAGAAGTTTTGTAGTTTTAGAAAGTTTTAAAAGAACGTTTAAAAACTTTAAATTTCAGTTAGTTTCGCATATTTCTATAAGTTTTTAGAAGATTTTAAGATAAAGTTTTAACAAGTTTCAGATTTTAGAACTCAAGTTTCAACCGATGAGTTTCAATAAGTTTCAATCAAAAGTTTAAATAAGTTTTGCGCAGATCCAAGGCCGCCCCGCTGCGTGAGCCTATGGCTGCTCCGCTGCGCTGCTCTTGCCGGAGTTGAAGGAGGAGGTGGTGGGGCCTAATACACTCGGGTAAACCCGTGGCCGCCCCGCTGCATGAGCAACACACCTCCACAACTCCAACTCCCAGCTCACTTGCCTCCCATTGAAGGGATAGGAGAGAGATGCATGTGAATACTTGGGTTGGATGGGTAAGGACTACACATGAATTGGATGGATAAGGACCAAACATGAATTGGATGGATATGATTATTATAGAGACTGAATTGGACGGCAAGTAGTTATCCCATTAGTTCTGCTAACAACGGTATAAGATTAGTTAATTTTTCTCTAATTTCTGGAGGTTTTATTAGCCTAACAGTCGTCAACCTGCGCGTTGCACATGCTTCTGTTTGTTTTACTCACAACACAACTGCCACCATTTAACTGTATATTTCTAAATCCAATTAGAATGAACAATATCTTAAGTACTATAAATATTACTAATTGGACTATCATTTTATTATTGAGTTGTATGAAACTGCAGATTTGGATTAGGATTAAACCATTATATATGGCATGAATCTTAATTGCATTACGACACGAAAACATAGAACCGTATGAATCTGAATTAGATAATAAATAAAAAACATTAAGTGATATGAACCTTTCGCTGGAAACCATAATAGAATCTTTTTTTTTGGCGAGGGAATAGAATGAACCTAAAAGGATTGAAAACCAAACAATATAGCAATTGTAACACTCCGGCTTGACATGAGCCCAAAATGTCACCGCGTCTTCCCAAATTAAGCCATCTTTTACACACTACTAACATCAACACATTGATCAAACTTTCACAAAATAATCACTTAAGCATAAATATGATGATATTGAATGAAACAAATCTTAACATTGAATTGAAACAAAAACGATAACGAAGATAATCCAATTATTGAGACTAACCAATGATATTTTATTGGATTACAACCATACTAATAGCTCTATGTTTCAAAGGAACTTATTAACCAATTGCTAGAAATTGCATAAACCAAATCACTAATAATAAATGTTCACCGTCTAAAGTGATAAATGAAGCAATGCCGGTGCACAAACTGATTATGAGCTACTTTCCCTCATGCATGTCACCTTTATCGATCACCTAAAAATAACAACATAAACAAGGGTAGATCCACGGCTCAGCAAGTATATAATATAACAGTGAACGATCATAGAGTATGATATCAAGTATTAGTGTCACTTTACCCTAATTTAATTTTTCCATCTAACTTTTCATTAATGCCATGTACATATCTCATCATCTCTTTTGATTATACCGGTATAGTAGAGTGTAACACCCCTTGGTGTTCACCTATGGTCGTCCTCTTTCATGCGGAGATCTCAAGCCTATTCTCTTTTATACGGGAACCTCAAGTCCATTCTCTTTCATACGGGGACCTTATCTCCACTTTCGCGAAGTGCCTACCAAGTAGCTCTTACTATTCCTACTCCCCATAGGCACCCACACAAAGTATGCTTTAGAGGCCCACATAAGTCACTTCTTTTAATCATGAATGCTCATTATGAAAATGCAATGATTCTCTCTACATTAATCATTCATCATCATTACCATTAAATTCATCAGCATATGAGCATTATAGAAAGTAAGAGTAAACATGTAAACCAATATGCTAAGTACTTCATAAACATAAAACATTAAGAGCAAACAACTCGTGTTACATTCTACCATGCATTTGGCTTTTCTAACCACGAGGGATTTATTGATGTAAAGATGACACCAACTCCGAAATTACTCCTCTTACAATAAGTACTAGTCTCAATAACATACCACAATAATTCATAAACATCAAAATAAACAACGCCGCTTTTACGCGTTTCTCAATCCAACAACTCCCTCTTTATTGGGCAGTCCTCCCCGCTGTCCCACTAATAAAAATATCCTTACTCTTGACTTAGAGGCTCTATCATGGCAAACCATATAAGTACTGGAATCTACACAAAAAATTCTACACTTTTTTAGTTGGTCATAGACCCTAATTAATCTATTTAACTACTTGTTTTTAACCTTGAAGATCGTTCTATTATCTTACTAGACAATACAATTAACAATTTTATAACTATTAATTTATTGGTCAAAGCATAATAAATCATACCACTTCTAAACTATAAAGAAAATTATCTACCTTTATTCAGTTATGATCAAATTTTAATTCGTCCATCTACTAGGCCCACACTACATATTACCACGACTATGTCCAGCAGCGATCAAATTCTAAATAGCACTCAACCTGAGGCAATAACTT
Source organism: Dendrocalamus latiflorus (assembly GCA_017311315.1). Taxonomy (NCBI): domain Eukaryota; kingdom Viridiplantae; phylum Streptophyta; class Magnoliopsida; order Poales; family Poaceae; genus Dendrocalamus; species Dendrocalamus latiflorus. The sequence continues at coordinate 9,469,025 of CM029627.1, read as the reverse complement.
CTAAAATACTCAACCAAGTCTCGTGTTTTTGCACTCTATGGAAATCTTAAACATTTTCTACAACTTTCATATTATGACAAAGTTATGAAACATGACATAGCTATCCCAAAACTGGGCCATAAGTCAGAATAGCAAACCCTAATGAACAACAGTAGACGGGGTGGCACGCCGTAGAGGTGCGGGGGTGTGTAGCAGGCAAGCATGGCAAGGACGGCAGCTGCGTAGGTGGGAGTGGCGGCTTGGATTTTGGGGTGACTTCCTCCCACCCCTTAAAAGGCCCAGCCCTCCCCAACTGTGATCAACTTGGTCAAGAGATCCAACCGAATTCCCTCATTTTCCTCCCCAATTCTGTTTTCCTTTAATCCTTTCCCCTTTTTTGCGATTAGGCCCTCAGGGAGGTGATACCGATTAAATAATTCATTGAATATGGCTTTGAATACTTAATTAAGGCCCTAAGATCCATGTGGTCGTATGCTTTCCAAGGCTATTACCCGAGTACCACTGGTCGGAGGGCTATTGTACATATTACTTGACTAGAAAACCACTTGGAGATTACATGAATTGGTATAAGAACTCGCTTCAAAAGAACTTTGATAAAAACACGTGCTTTATCTGTCCTAAACAGCACGACGCTTTGGCCCTACGTCTAACAATAACCGCAAGGCAATTATCTCCACGATTATCTCCCATTGACAACAACCGAAGATCAGCTATTGCCGGATATCTCTCTCTAATAGCAACTACCTCTTCGATCAGACGCAACGATTCCACAAGACATCTCTTCATATGGATAACTAGCACCCCTTCAACACTATTTTCTTATGTGTTTGGTTGTATTCTATCTCTCAATTCAAGTTGTATGTTAAATACTAAGTAGTTAATAGTTTAGATATTAAGATTCATATGTTTGGAATAATAAAAATTAATTGGATTATCTATTTATTTTACTTTTTTATGTAAAATGATCACATTATGGCAATACTAATAACATCACTCTTCTAGTCGTAGCTCTCAATAACATTGAATTTTAACCATGATTGTAGTTATGAATAAGATATATTTATTAATTAAATTAGATGTCAAATGATCAAATATACACTTATACCACTCTTGGAATATATGGTAAATTGGAATAAATATATTTTGATAGAATCAGATAGGATCTTAGATTCTACGATTCGATTCTAGAATGTGATTCTACTAGAGTGTCTTCGATCCGATTTAGGATCATGATTCTAATAACCTTGGTTACATTCTTTTGTAATCCCTTAGCGAAGATATTTTGTAACTAGTTTATAACAATAAAGATCACCCATTTCTCTTGTTGAATCATTATAATAAATCATGCCTCCTTTCTCACATTTTTGTTAGATCGTCGATCTGATCGTCCACTGGAGGCTAGTTTCAGAATATTACAGCTATTCATATTAATTATAAATCAAAATCCATTGGCAAAATAATACAAATCCTAATTACAATAATTATTGAAAACTTCAAGTTACATGGTTCCGAAAACGTTTAGGAAATAAATACTATAAAGCGCTAATCCTAATCATGTTAGTAATAAAAAATGCGGAATTATGCACAAATCTCAGCTATTAGAGCTACTCGGTGGAACAATTTCTGTTAGTTAATACTCTCTTTGTTTTTTCAGACAACACATATTTACCATCTAATATTTTCATCATTAATTTTTTTCCACTTCTGATGATGCCAGCAGCGCTCCCCCACCGCAGCAGCTTCCTTCGACGACTTACCTGCCTCCACCGGGCCTTCTTGTCCACCATATATCTCCCGAGGACACATCCCCTGGCTACATGTCGGCTGCTCGCATGCCGGAGACCGGCCATCATCTTTGGTGTGATGAACTCGCCGTCGACGCTGCTGGCAAACTGACGACCTTCGTCACTGGCCGCGACTACATGACTCCCCGCCCGCCGGCTCCCTCGACACTGTTCTTTGCTCCATGTTTGATTCTGATCTGCTCGGCCTCCGTACGTTTTTTCCCCGTGTTGCATGGCTACGTTGCATGCATGCAGTAATGCATTAATCTTTTGGCTTCTTCCTCTTCTGCCTATGTGCACGCCCCCTCTTAAATCTTTTTTTTTTCTTTGGACGTCTGTTTCTCTTGTTACCATAGAAAATATCATCATAAACAGTTCAAAAACGTTATCACACACAGTTTCATAAGCCATCTGAGTTTATAGGTCAGTAATAACATGAGATCATCAACGAAGGTTTTTGAACCATCTGTGATACATATTATATCTAATGTATCATAGACAGTTTCAAATACAAATTGTTTGTGATAGTTGACTAGCTATATATGATCTAAAGGAGCTATAAATAGCAAAAATTATTAATTAAATTGAATTAAGTAGAAATAAACTATGAATTGATTAAATCATGCTAGATGTAAATAATCTCTCTCTCTCTCTATATCAAGTTAGATCTAAACTATCTTTAATTCTCCCTTTAGCAAAAGTTAGATCTAAAATATAATACAATTATAAATAAATTACTACCCATAGATAGTTAAGAACAAATATATTTACAATCACTCTTACCAAATCCGCAGTCTTCTTTCACCAAATAGCCTCAAAGCTTCACCTCCTCAAAGCAGCAGCCTGTAGTGAGAACATATCTGCAATTTAAGACAGATCTACGACGGTCAATGAGTCTGCAATTAATAAATGAAATTATCATAGATACAAATTGTCCATGAAATATTACAGATGGTTTAAATAAAAAATCGTCTGTGATATTTGATAGTAGCACAGATGGTTCTTGTTAAAAAACGTTTGCGATACTTCATAAACGGTGTTTACCATGAACCTTTTGTGATATTATCTTTTCACAGACGGTTTTTAGTAATGGCAGCTACACAGACGGCCTCTAAATCAAAACTATCTGTATCTGTATTTAATATTAGTGGTTTTAGTCAACTGCGTATGATGAGACGTCTAATATTAGTCTTTTGTAGCCTGGCGTGGAACTAATAGTATGCCGGCTCCCTAACGTCGTTTTGCACACGTCTTGTGCATGAGATTAAATCGTGTTTTACTCGAGTTTCCATGTTCATTACGAGAGCTAATCCTTATCTTGCAATACGTTTTGGGTCTTCCTAAATTAGATCAAGGGCTCTTACATTAGATTTGGATTCTAAATCTTAAAAAACAAAAACAAATTTCTAATTTTTATTTAGTTCTTATTGGGAAATTAAATATTTATGTCATTTTCTTGGAATTTGTATATATATCTAATAGAGATCTCTATCTAATGTCTTATTATCCTTTTATTTTCATTCCAATTTTGCACATTTTTAATTGTGTTTGATATTTTTTCAGTTTTCTGTTGGAATGTATACAAACCCAATTGCTAGTCTTCATTTAATTTTTATTCCTAATTTTAGTTAATTTAGATTGTATTTAACATGGACTCTCTATTTTAATTATTATTTAATTATTATTTCGATTTTTAGTTATTTATGGATGTGACTTTAGAAGTCATATGGAAATTAAATTGCTATTTTTTCTTTATTTTTATTTCAAATTTCAGTTAATTTGGATTGTACTTGATATTAACTCTTTCTTTTAATATAAACTGTCATAATTCAAACCCGTTAGATAGATTGCTAGATCTCTTAATTAATATGATAACTTTCTCGGAGTATCTAATACTCAGCTATTAATTCCGGGGGACTTCCCCGCAGCCCGCTCGGCCACGTCGCCCCCGCGCGCGCCCCGGCCGGCGCGTGGCGGGGGAATTCCCGTACGGTCGAGGAGGGCATTTCCCTGTACTTCCCGGAAATTACATAGAGGTCCTTTTTTCTCGCAAAGAGGTCCTTTTTCCTCGCGAAAAGGTCCCTGGTGGTTTTTTGCGGCGCTTTTTTTTCTGAAAACACCCCTCCAATTTGCAGGATAGCACCCCGTGGTTTTCTAAATTGCATACGGGTCCTCGTTTCGTTACATACAGATCCTCGATTTTTTTTACGAAAAAGCCCTTTAGTTTTTTTTCGAAAATACGCATGTGCCCTCGGTTTTTTTTAAAAAACTCCTCGCGGATCATCGCCTCTTTTACTTCGGTACACACGGTGACTGGCGCGGCGTTGCGCCGCGCCTATGAGGCTAGTTGGTATAGAAAGATAGAAGCATCCATAAGCAGACGCGACACTGGCATCTACTCCATTTGTTCCGTTTTAGCGAAACAGATGTTCATGAATTCAGAAATGATAAGTGGGCATCCGTGTTGTCTTTTGCTGGAGAAATCTGTGGTAGGAGACATGCAGACCGAATCAGATTCCGTTCATGCATCTGTCAGTCTAGCAGCTGGTGTATGCGTTAATGGGCGAGAAGTGTGTGAATTGAGTTCATAGGAGTATAGGACTGGACATTCGGGTGTGAACTCGGGAATGCTCAGAGCTGGAAAATAGTAAGCGATGCCCTTAACGAGCACATGAACGAAACTGTAACTGTAACACCCCCGTTTCCGGGAGTATTATGAAACCCTCGCAGCTGCCCAGGACTGTTCAACTGCGAGTACATCCATTGAGCGAACATTGCCAACACAAGCTTAAGCGCAAAAGCGAACTTTATTACAATATAAAGGCTAAAAGCCAAGTATCACAGTAGGGTCAACTGCCCTTAGTTACATTACAACAAAAACTGCCACAGGCACGCCTGAGCGGAGAACGACCCTAATTCCACGTTTTATCAACCTCGTACGGAATCGTCCCTTCATCTTCTCGCATCCTCAAAATTAGTTGGTTCTGTTTATGTTTTTAGCAAGCATGACTACTACCACTTGTACTCAACAAGTCACACGGAGCTTAATAATAATTTCATGCATGGTATATCAAGTAAGGGGGAATCAAGTCTATTATTTTATGTGGATGCAGTTTTAGTTGGAACCATTTGAAAACCTAAAAAAAAACTTCATTAAAGTAAAAGGGGTTTCAAGCTTGATTATCACTACTCAATATTTGCCAAACCATTCCAAAACTACTTATGCCTTGATACTGGATTCACCCACTAAACACAGCTTCGTTTACCGGAAGCACGGCGTATTCGAATACCATTTGTCATGACTTTGCAAAGCTGCCCTGCTTTACCCACAAGATCCCTTAACTCCGGCCAGAGAGTTAAGACAACAAGGATGTTCACTGCTCAATTCTTTGTGTAGACTCCGCCCAGTAGGTGTTTAATCTCGACAAGCTCGGATGACCCCACGGATCTCGTCCGACTCATCGCAGTCCTACAGTTGTATGGTTAACCACCTCCCATACGGACTCACCCTCTGTCTCCCCCTTTCCAGTTGCAGAGGTTCAATTGAAGTTGAGCAGTTACTAAGCCAGGTTTGACTAAGTCAAGTTTGACCAAGTCAACGCTTGTGGTTGGGCGGATACTATGTCCGTTACTCAGCATAAGGGTCTAGTCTTTACATTTTAACTGAGGCATCAACCACACACGAACCCAAATTCAGTACACCCTGTACTGCCACCAATCCACAACCAGCCTCCACCCTAGGATAAGGTCTTCGGATCCATCTCTGCGATCCTCATTTATCCTATTCCCAACTTTCCAAAATTCTAGACCAATACCAAACCTTAACAGTATAAGGATTCAATGTGATCCTAAACTACTATGTTATTAAAAATCTTATATTTTATGTTACTAGGTCTTGTCAAGGTGAATGTGGCCATCAAGTTAAACTGAGCTTTTCGGGTGGTAGGACATAACTAATATCATGTCATTCTAAGCATTGATTGTACATAAAATAACAGTGCGCAAATAACATAATGAAAATACAAGTAAATAAATAACTTAGGGAATGTAGGATCAACATGTTCAAAAATATGTGTGACTTGCCTTGCGGAACTTCGATTTCGATCAATTCGTATTTTTCTGCGGACTGAGCCTGGGCCTGCGCTTCTCCTCCTTGCTCCTGTGCAAACTCGACTCCGGAGGCTAACGCAAAACAATTAAAATAATATCAATTCCATGCTCGAAGGATTGAGCTAGGAATAAAGAAAATAAAATAAGAAAGAAAATTCGGAGAACTCCAATAAATTGGGATTTTTGGCTTGTAGGAGGGCTATATGGGGAAATGGGCTTTGGATTTGGGTTGGCGGGCTCGAAACGAATCCGGGGAGTATAAATATGTATTTTGGGCTTTGGGCTAGTACTGTTCATCTGGTCCGGTCGGGTACTGTTCATTGGGCTCGGGTCAGACGCGGCGAGCGAGCTCGATTGAGCCACGTCGCTTCGGGTGCGGCCGGCTGGAACGGGCGCGGGCGAACGGCGCGGTCGGGCGCGCCTGGCGCGGGCGGACGGGTCCGGGCGGGCGCGGGCGGTGCGGGCGAGCGGCTCGGTCTGACCGCGTCGCGGGTGGCTCGGGTCGGGTGAACAGTACCGGCCGGTACTGTTCTTCTTCTCCAACCGCCAGCGCGCGCGCCGAGACAGAGGAAAAGGCGGTGGACGGCGGCGGGGCTGGGGAGTTTTGTGACGCAAACCGAGGACACGGGTGGGTTGGTTGGGATGTGGGGAGTCCATTTTGGGTGGTTTGAGGGCCGGCGGAGGCGGCGTTCGCCGGCGGCGAGGTCATCTCTTCCACGGCCATTTTTGAAAACTGGGGCGACTAGAAGGTCGCTAGGGCAATTGGGCTGGTCTTAGGGCATCAGTGGGGTCTAGGGAGGCTTGGAGGGGAGTTGGCCGAAGCTCGGGAGGTCCGAGTTGGCCTGGCCACGGCGACGGTTTTTGGCAGTGGGGTGGCTCACGGTGCCAGGGAGGGAGAGGGGTTGAGGAGCTAGGGCAAGGGTCGGGGATGGTTTCTAGGGCTATGGAGGTGCCACAGGCGAAAGCAATTGGAAAGTAGATGGCCGGAGATGGGATATTGGACTAGGGCACAGAATTGGGGGATTTCGGGATTACCGGAGTTGGGAGGGGAGGGGGAGGATAGGGAGCGGCCGGTGAGCTTCAGGGACTTCAATGGAGGCTAATGGGAGGGTCGGGGTGGTTTAAATAGAGGGGGAAGGTCGGTTGCACCGGAGAGGGGAGGGAGGATATTTGCGCGGCCATGGCTTGGAACTTAAGACGGGCAAGGTCGGCTTGGGCGTCACTCCACGGCAGTCAAGGGTGCCAGGGGAAGCTATTGTACGGGGCGGCTGCAGCTGTGAAAGGAAGGGGCGAGAAAACGGTAGAGACGGCTGGTGGCGGAGGCGAAACAGGGTACGGGAGCGGCAAGGGCGCTTGGCGGCGGCCGACAGCGGTGCAGGCGCATTTAAGGAGGGGGTACGGCTGCTGACAGGCGGACGGGAGCTGGCAGGGGCGAGCGGGCGCGCGAAGGCGCGAGAAGGAGCGGCGGCGACCAAAAATCAGGGCGGCGGCGATATTTTGCCGGACATGAACAGTGCCGCGCGAAAAATCTCCGTTCACGCCGTGATGACTAGGATTAAGGGGCTGTGATGCTTTGAGATTAGTGTGGAATAGATTAGGGAGGCTAAAGGAACTCAAATCAAAAGCAAACTCAAATCCAAATTGATTTTGCAAATTTTTGGTTTGTTTCAGTAACTGTAGCTATAAATCGAACGAGCAGTGTGCTACATGGGTCCCTGCCAATCTATATTTGTGCAAAACTGAAAGAGACTTCTTCAAGCGGAGAAATTAAATTCGATCTCCACCAAGCAGCTGCATACGTAAGAGACTTCTTCAAGCGGAGAAATCAAATTTGATCTCCACCAAGCAGCTGCATACGTTCTGGGTGCGAACTCACGAGATTAGACAATGGCACATACACTGTTTGAAGCATGGATAGCTGCATACACTTGAGATACTTTTTTTAGGGAAACTTGGATACATCTTGCTCACACTTTTTTAAAGGAAACTTGAGATACATCTTGCTCACGAAGAACAGTACTTTCCCAGATATTGCTTACCGAACAGGTGCAACCGTGCAAATGTGCCTTCAAACTTGCATCGGCGAGCAAATAATCACTCTACCTTCAACCCACGTGATGTCAAATACTACGCATGTGGGTATATCATGCGTACATGCATATCTGTGTTCAACGTTTCCACACCGTCGCATCCACAAGTGTTTTTGTTTCGGGAGCGATGGATCTCTTCTTTACAACTTCTGAAAACTATTTTTTCAGTTTTGCAATAATAACTAACTTTTAAAGTAAAATCTATAGATTAATTGTAGTACAGACTAGCGACCTTATTTATATCGGCTAAAACTGTATGTGAGTTTTTTTTACTCTGTACTTTTTTTATAAATAATCTAAAAAACGTACAGCCAAAAAAAGGTCGCTGTGCATGGGCACCAAAATCTGGTAAAAAGGAAAAAGAGAACTTCACCAACCAACCACCGGCAGCCGAATGGGGCTTACCTGTCCCCCACTCCCTATTCCCTCAATCTAGACCACTCACTAATGATCCAATAGATAATTTTTTTATATTTTCACCATTTGCTCATCTATCATAAATAACAACAAAAATACAGAAAAAATAAAATTTATTTTTTATGTACAAAAATTATAATGAAAAATACAGAAAAAATAAATTTTATTTTTTTCTGTATTTTTGTTATTATTTATGATGGATAAGCAAATGGTGAAAATATAAAAAATTGACTATTGGATCATTAATAAGTGGTCTAGATTGAGAGAATAGGGAGGAGAATAGGGAGTGGGAGACAGGAAAGCCCCATTCCCAGCAGCCGCACGGGCTGACGGTGACGGGGCTATCTCACTCGAGGAGACGGGTGGCTGCTCCGCGCACCGTCCGACCCGGAGCTCGGCCGCGACGGCTGGTGGTGCGCTGCCGCGTGCCCGTGCGCATGCCCACTCCGCGTGGCGGGCCGATGGGACGTGTCCTCCCGCGGCACTCCCATGGGCCGCGTCTTCATCCGCTCGATCTCCTCGAGGACCGCGACGACCTCGGCCATGGAGGGCCGGCTCTTGGGGTCGCCCGAGAGGCAGCGCTGCGTGAGCTGGGCCGCCCGCAGCGCGGCCTTGGACGGGTACTGCCCCTCCAGCCGCGGGTCGAGCAGCCGCGCCAGCTTCCGCCGGTCCGCCAGGTACGGCCTGGCCCAGTCCACCAGGTTGAGCTGCTGAGCGGGACGGGCCGGGTCGAGCGCTCGCAGACCCGTGAGCATCTCCAGCAGCACCACGCCGAACCCGTACACGTCGCTCTTCACGTACAGGTGACCTGGCGATCCAAGACACGCAAGTTCTCGGTACATTTGACATCGCGCACATGTACGTACAGCCCCGTGTCGTGGCCCTCGTGTGGCAGAAGGTGAGTGGGTACGGTACCTGTGGCGACGTATTCCGGTGCGGCGTAGCCGTAGGTGCCCATCACCCGGGTCGTGACGTGGCTGTCGCCGCCGGTGGGGCCGTTCTTCGCGAGGCCGAAGTCGGAGAGCTTGGCGTTGTAGTTCTGCAGGACGAGAGACCGGAGAGGTTCATTGGTTGGGCGTGCGCTTTGCAACTTTGCCGCGTGCGATCTTGTGGTTTCCGGAGGACGCGCGTACGTACCGTGTCGAGGAGGATGTTTGAGGCCTTGAAGTCTCGGTAGATCACTTGCTTCTCCGGCGAGTGCAGGAAGGCGAGGCCGCGGGCGGCGCCGATGGCGATGCGTAGCCGGAGGCCCCAGGGGATGGGCTGGAAAGATCCGCCTTCTGCTTGCAAGAGATGCATGTTATTTCACCTTCTCAGTTTGCAAAGTATCTCAACTTGATCCTAAAACACAGCTTACAATTCTTCAACTCAACAAGTGCAGTTATTTCATGATGGTCTTGGATTGCAGCGGCACCACAGTACATTTGAGAAAATTGATATTATGCCACTCCTTTGGAGTGGCTTCGATAAAATGCCACTCTCTAGATGGCAATTGTTAAAATGTCATCCAATACATGATTAACTCTATGATTTACTCTTTTTGGAGGTTTTAGCTATTTCTTTTTCATTTTTTATTTCCCCCCCAAATTGCATAGGAAATGTCCATAATACCCTCCCCTCCTTTTAGCCATTTCTTCCAGACTCCGTTCTATTCATTCCGAGATCTCATTCATTCCAGGCGGAGCTCAAGGAGGAGATCCGGCAGAATAAGATCGCGAAGCGGAAGCAGCGGGAGAAGCGCAAGCAGGAGAACGTGCTGTGCATGGGCACCAAGCTGCAGCGGGTCACCAACCCCAAGACGATCCAGAAGATCGCCAAGTCCAAGAAACGAAAGCAGCTCAAGGTCGTCCCCGACGAGCTCCTCGGTGGCAGGAAGTCCGAGGCCAACCGCCGCATGCAGGTGCCCGGCCTGGACAACTGAGACGCCTCGAAGTCTTTTAGTACCTGTGATACCTGTGTTACAGTGCAGCTTAATTCACATTGCGCAAACGATTTTGTACTGCTTTGGATCAGTATGAGTTTTAAGTATGACCAATCGAGCCATTACATTGGTATGATATATGAGATTATGGGGTGTTGTTTGTTGATTTCGCTAACCAATTTTGTTGAAATGGACTAACTAATTTGTCGGACAGTTGCTTCATTAGCGCGTTGGCCGGCTTGATTGATATGCCTCTGATCAGCCTTTGTGGAAGGCCTGAGCTCAGATTGCTGGCTTTAGGTAATGTTGTTTGATACTTAAAAGGTTGTCATCTGTGACCTGTGTACTCTGGTTTCTACTTGCACTTGATTGATGTGAGATAACTTGTTGCAGTCTTGTACTGCAATGGTTGGTGTGAATATCAGATTTCGAATCCACTTTGATTTTGTAGATGCTCTAACTCTGATGCTTGATCTGGGTTGTTGGTTGTAGTTTTGTGCAGCCTTTTTTTTTCTTGTTCTTGAGGAAACAGGAGTAACTGAGGATCAGGCACGATAATAATATGTCAACACGCATACATCTCTCATGAGAAGTGCGTTTGTACTTATGAGATTTACGCTTAATTACCCGATGTTGTTTTGGAAACATGCTTTATGCTTGTAGAATTTGCAATCAATCTTAAATAGGAATTGCTTGATTGTGTGTCCCCGGCGGGGCATTGGACATTGATGGAATTGGAGCTGAACAGCACAGTTATGAAGACATCAAACTTGACATTTGAGTGTTGTTTGGTAGATAGTGGTGCATCGGTGAACTGACATTTGTGTCTTCATGATAAACATGAATGAGATCTCAACGGAGTCTGAAAGAAATGGCTAAAAGGATGGGAGGGTATTATGGACATTTCCTATGCAATTTTGGGGGAAAAAATAAAAAATGAAAAAGAAATGGTTAAAACCTCCAAAAAGGGCAAATCATAGAGTTAATCATGTATTGGATAGCATTTTAACAATTGCCATCTAGAGAGTGGCATTTTATCGAAGCCACTCCAAAGAAGTGGCATAATATCAATTTTCTCCAGTACATTTTCCATTTTCGCACAAGTAAACAACAGGGCATTTTTACCCTTCTATCCTCTGTACCTTCAGAATAAATTAGGCCGGATAAAGCCTACAGACAAGCTGGTCCTTCCTAGCCCATAGTAATGGCTGGCCATATAACTAATAGTACAGGGCCGTGTTGGCTGCTCGGCCCGGCAATCTGGGGTTTACCTGGACAGGCCCCATGTTAAGTCTACTATACTATTGCTTGGCTGTATTGAGGCAATAATCTCGCTGGGTTTACTTCTGTGTTGACCATCAGTCTACATCTATCATATCCACAGGCAGTTCGACGTATTTGTCAACAAGTCAACCTAATCTTTATCAAATCAATCAATCGAGTGAAGTTGCAAGAGAGACCCCTAAAAAATGTTGGACTTTTGGCAGTTTTTTTGTTTTTAACTAAAATAATATTATAGTGGCTGTTAATTTTTTAGATAATTAATTAATAAATAAATAAATATAGAATACAAATGTCGTCATATTTTCATAAATAATGCAACTTCTAAAACTAGAAAAGCAAAAACCTGTTTGAGGACTCACTTCTAAACAGGTGATTCTCCAGGCTGCCCTTGGCCATGTACTCGTAGACGAGCAGGAGCTCCCTGTCCTCCAAGCAATACCCCAGCAGCCTCACCAGGTTGGGATGCGACAGCGTCCCGAGGAAGTTCACCTCAGACTGCAAAATTCCGCGCGCGCACGCGTGACGAGACAGAAACGTCACGGGATTAGATCAGCTTGAGATCGAAATAGACCAAACATACGTGCCGATCACTCGGCAACCACGGCCTACGAGAGGTAACAACGGATGATTGTCACGCACATTTCCGCACGAACGCTGGTCGGCACGAACTTGTACTGCTTATTCTTTGTCCCGTGAGGAACTGGCTCAGCGTTGGCCAGGGCCAGGGCCAGGGCCAGGGCAGCGCATCAAGAAGTCATGTACTACATGAATATGAACATTTGAAAACGATGGTCTGGCCACGTGAACACGCGGTATGGAACTGGAGTCTGGTGTATGGTAAACCACGGCATATTTATTGATACCTATAAGCCTATTTTTTTAAGTTCATCGTACCACCCAAAATTTTTGAAAATTATATATACACCCTTTCATGCTATATATTCTAATTGAAGTTGAACTTTACTGTAATTTGATAATAATCTAGGAGATTCGATACAAATTATATTTCATACCTTCTTTCAGGTTTTGTGGACAGCTTGGCACCTGTTTTTTCTTTGCATATGTGGCACTATGTGAGTGATATGAATGTGCTTTATTTTGTTTTTTTAATTACAAGAAAAACTCACAGACACACACTACCACATATACCCAAGCGAGTGCGTCCTCTTAGCATAAGTTTAGAAAGATGCAAGCTAGGATAAATCTATGATCTCATAGATTCCTATTGAAGCACTAAGATTTGAACCATAGTAGGTTTGACTCGTACATCTACAACTCTATCATACCACCAAGATGTGATTCCCGTGCTTTACTTTATTTAGCTATTAGAAACTTTTTAGTTTCTAGCTCAAAAATCAAGTATCTGATTCTCTATTTGTTTCAGCCATCGCGACCATTACTCTGAGTGCAACAATACAAACTAATATGTGGTGTCTTACACGAGACATTTTACTTACAAATTTTGAAGTCATATGTGATGTTAATAGGCCATATCAATATTGTCGCACTAAGTATAGATATACTAAAAACCTACGTGCTTTTTGACTTGTAGAGTATATGAATTGTCATGCGGGTTTTGTAGTGTACTAATAAAAATCTATAGAATTTATTTGTCAATATTAGTATTTGTTATTATTATGATGCCATAAAAGTAAATTACTTCACAACTAAATATGTAAAGTAGTCAATTAATTGGGATGAAAGCACAACTAATTATATAGTAACATTAAAGTACCACATGAATACAATAGTCATAATGCATGATTTACCCATCGCTAATATTTTATTACTTCATCCATTCTTTTTTAAGTGATATTGTTTTTATTTTTCATGATTTACGAGACGTGATTTTGACCATTACTATTTATAATTTTATCTTATTATATACTAATAAAATTATAATATTACGAAAACATTTTTAGTGATAAATTTAGATAGTTTTAAACATATTAGTAGTCAAACTTTAGAAAGTTTAATAGTATAGATTATAAGACGTTAATTACAAAATGTACGATGAGTCGACGACGTACACCGGGTCGGAGATGGCCAGCGGCCGAGATGCATCTCCGTCACTGCTTTCAGCGTCTTTGGATCAGCTTGATGAAAAATAAACTCTGCTGAATCGTGACTGTTATTATCCTTTTCTGCTGTCTAACAAGTAACAACTACAACTCGGCTTCGACGGTGATGTTAATTAGCGCGTACCTGCCATTCTTGCAGGCCCTGCGCACTCTCCGGGTTGAGCTTCTTGACGGCGATGACCATGCCGGTGCCGCTGCGCGCGGGGTTCATCGTCTTCTCGTCGACCCAGCCCTTGTACACCCGCCCGAACCCGCCCTCGCCGAGGACGGTGTCGGGCTTGAAGTTCCTGGTCGCGGCCTTGAGCTCGGCGAACGTGAAGATGCGGAGGTTGGGCGCCTCCAGGATCCTCCCCTCCGGCTCCGGGTAGGGCCCAACGTCCGCTGCGTTCGCGCCGATGGTCACCGAGGGCCTGGTGCTGCTGCTACTTCTGATGGGGATGCTGCTCATGGACGAGCTCGGGGACCTCCTGGCGTGCCCTGCACTCATGGCAGCATCGGCGTTGGGTGCTGCCATGGGAGGGCCACGCCTTGCAGTTGCTGCTGCAGACAAGACATTAATGAGCGACATAATCGAATAACCAAAGAAAACCTGAAGGTAATTAGCTAAATGGCTTTTGATAAACTTTGGTGAGATTTCAGAGTTGTGACAAGAACAAAGAAAAATTAGTAAAGGCAAACCAATGCTGAAGTAATCAAGCAACAGTTTCTCTCCCGTTTTCTGTGAAAGATTTCAGCTAGTATGCCGGACAAACAACAATGTGATCGATGAGCCATCAAACGCAGAGAAACTAAGCAGGAAATGCCACAAGTAAGGAAGAACTGCTATTACCTTGGGGATGTCCAGAACCGAAGCAGTTCCCCATGGAAGTAACTCGGTAAATTGGTTTATCGTCTCCTCTGGACCGTTACTAGCTAGAGACTACTACGGCAAGAGATGCCTTCTGCTTCTTGTACCTCTACTGGCCCTCCTTGCTGCTTCGCTTCCCGTAGCTAGCTTTCTGCTATAAAAAGCATCGCCTTTGCTCCTCGTGCGGACGTGCGGCTGCCGAGTCTTACGCGTTATGGAAGACAATTTCCGATCGGCTGGTCCTGTCGTTTTGGGGCTTTTGTTTGTGCTCGAGTGTAACATCCCTATCTTAAATATGTGGATTCGTTGGCTGTATATATCCCTCGTGGATATAGAGGTCAGATTTTATATCCTTTATCTAAAAAAAATATGTGGATTCGTTAATAAAATATAAGATAACAAATATTGCTATTATACCTGATGGTTTATTAGTAGACTAATTATTTATAACCTTAACGCTAATTAGAACGCCCTAAATCTCTGACAATTAGGGTTGAAAGAAAACATCAACAACAATAATACTTAATAATAATTTTGAGGTGAGAGGGTCGGATGGATCAGCCCATCGAAGTCTTGCCTCATAAGAAAGAGTTATACTCAGATTTCCCTAGGACTGCCTCTCTCTCCTTAAAGTGCAGACGCCACCTCATAAGAAAGAGTTATACTCGGATTCCCCTAGAACTGCCCCTCTCTCCTTAAAGTGCAGACGCAATTTTTTCCAAAGCGGCGCACATCTCTCAAGGGTTGCTTCCTCTACTCCCTAGGTCTTTATCATAGCTGCTTTAGGAGGTGGACGGGAGGCAAGCAAAAGATTGAGAAAGAAGAGAAGAGTCATGTGTTTTCTTCATAAAATCTTCTTCGATAGATGGGTAACCCTCTAACACTTTTGTCATGTCTTGTAGATGAACTTTTGTGTAGACTAATTTAGTAATTAGGGTGTGATTAGCCCTGTGGATCATGCCAATTCTCGTTTAGGATTGGTATGGTTTTTTTTCTGGTTTCATGTAGTTTAGATCCAAACAACTTTCGAGGGCCTTGATAACAATCCGGAAATATGATGTACTACAGATTTGTAGATAGCTTTCTAATCTTTCCAACAAGCTCAAGATCACTAAATTCCATTGGGTATATTGTAAGATATGGTCTTTGAAAATCTGCGATCCTACATATCATTACTATCGAGCGATGTTGCAGTTTTTTATGGTTTAAGCCTTGAAGACGATTGAATTAGGCCTAGTAAATAACCAGAAAAGTATATATAATTTTATTATATTTCCACAGAGTCATTAAGAATTTAATATGGTTGGATATATTAAAACATATGAATTTTGTAAATGTGTTGTCTGGAGGGTCTTCATCAATTGGCGGTGGCGAAGTAAAAAACCTAGATTAAACATATTATATGCCTTAATTAGAATTTGTGCTATATACAAAAGTTGTACATAATAATTCAATATTTCCATAATCCTAGATCATTAAATTTAGACAGGTAGATTGGAAGTTGTGATTCTAGGATCGTGTCTGTTTTGAAATTGGTTTTTATTGGATGCAGTCATGGAAATTGGTTAATTACACTTTAGATAACATAATTAAATTCTAGGGTAAACTAAAAATATGTAGATAATTTTCCGTATATTCCATAAATGGCGTTATTTACTATGTTTCTGTTGTAAAAAGTTTTTTTATGAAATTGTGAAATCTGCTGCCCATAATTGTTTCAGATTGACCTTTGGAATTTAAAATGAGGGCATACACTATCTAATCAAGAAATTTGGATGACGAGGAAAATGTAATAAATTTTGTGTAGATTTTATAAAATATATTGTTTAATATGTTTATGTTCCCGAGCTATGAGTTATGCTTATTTGAATGCTAGGGCAGCAATAACAGAAAATGGGGGTAGAATGGAGAGATGTGTGTTTAAGCATAGAAGTGTGTGATCTTATTTGCATGTTATGGTTGTGTATTGAGGTGGTGCACTATTTTTTTATTAGGTTCTAATGCTTCGTTTCGGTGATTGATCATTGGTTATCATGTCTTTCTTCATGGTTAAGGTAAATACATGGTACAATGGCTATAATGTGTTTACCATGATGTTCATATGATTATTTTTTAATGATGTTGTATAAATGTCTATGGATACATGATAATGGTTGTTGACACATGATAGATGAGTAATGGAATATTATGAAGTCATTTGCATCCATGACATGGAAATAGATGACCTATGTAGTCGTTTATGGTCTACTTTGTGTGGACATCCCACGACAGTGGGAAGGGTAAGATATATTTCGGTAGACACTCCACAGGAGTGGAAATTGAGGTCCCCCGTATAAAAGAGGATGAACTTTTGAGGTCCCCGCATGAAAGAGGTCGGGATTGAGTGAGCATCGATGTGTGCCTATTCTACTATACCAATATAAACTATGATGATGATGATGATGATGATGATGATGATGATGATGATGATGATGATGATGATGATGATGAGACATATGCATGAGCATTTGCATTGCATTAATAAAAGATAAGGATGAAGAGTTATGGATAATGGCATGTTTATGTTACACAGTGATACATGGATTTTGACATGGTTAAGTTATATCTATTGCTTTGTTGATATTTATCATTTTATTATTTACTTGCTGAGTCTTTAGATTTATCCTTATTTCATTATTATTTTTAGGTGAATATTGAAGGTAACATGCACGGTACGGGAGTAGAATATTCATTTCATGTGCAACCAATAATTCATATACCACTTTCAAGACTTAATGGTATGCTTAGATAGTTAGCAGTAATAATGGTCCTTAATGGTAGAATTTAGTTATGTGCGGATAATATGTTTTATAGCCATTGATGATCTAAGGTGGTTGTTTATTCTTATATTGGTGCTAGTTATCTATGTTAGGTAATGCTCCCGGGCACATGGTTCCAGACGTTCTCGAGCGTGGGGTCCCGAGTCTTCTTGGGAGCGAGGTTCCAAGGTTACATCCGTGTTGCTTAATTTTATTCTTAGCATGAATCTCTTATAGTGTAAACTGTTAATGCTATGTAGATTATCTTTTGTGAGTAATACATTGAGGAAATGTGTTACTGAAATTTTGTAATTGTGGTTTTCAATTTGGAGTGAAAGTGGATGGTAGTAGCATTCCAGGCTCAGTGTTGGGCTAGGGTGTTACATTTGGTATCAGAGCAGACGTTAGGTCTGTGAAGAATAAGGTAACAACTTAGGTTAGTTAATTAACTAAAATTTGATTTAGCATAGATGAATTAGAAATTTTTAAATTTGACTTATGTTGATTGACTGCTAAAATACCTAACTTAGGTTGGTTAAATAATTTAATTTGACACGCTGATGCACAATAGGTTGGGTTTGGTCATGCATTGAATTATGCTTCCGTTGGCTTGTTTTGTTGTTTATAAATGTTATGAAACATTGCCTATGTTCTGACTGCATGGATGTTTAAATGAGATGGATAGTCATGCACAGTGGTAGAGGTTGTGGTTGTGGTCATGGGCATGGCCGAGTTGTGCCACCGAGTGTTGTACATGATTAGCGATGAGTTTCCTTGGTTTACCTTAGTTACCGACAGTGGGGATGAGTTTCTGTTGGTTATTTTTTATCCATGGGAAAGTTATTGTTTCTTTTTCATAGTTCTCATTGACTTTTTTATGAAGAAATTATTGCTATTCTAAATGTTGAACTTTTCTCGCTGGTCGTAAAAGTTGTCAATTTGTAAGATCAACCTTTTCGTGGTATTTTACCATTTTTATTGAGGGGAATGATTTGTTTACTTGCTCGATGTTATGGGTAATGAAAAATGTCTTTTACAAGTTATTATCATGTGGAGGTTTTAAATCTATATGGTTTTGGAGTATCTTGGGTGTTGAAGTTTAATGCTCCATTTCATGAAGGAAAAGTTTTAAATCCCTTTTATGATGTTTGGTTATGCTTAAGTGAGAGGTTGTAATCATAGAAATTGGGTGGTAAGCAATGCGATGCCAAGTTGAGTTGATGACGTGGTGTATAATTGATTTTAACCAACATCCTTGGAAGTGAAATCTATTAAATTTGATGGTGTCTTTAAGTGTGATGTAATGAATAGTAACTAAGGAATATCTACCTTTACTGAATTATTGGAAAAATGAATAGTGTGGAGTACCAATGAAATAGTTAGTTATTAAGAATGTTAAATTTGCCAAACTCCACAGATAAATTGGGTTATTTGGCCCTAGTGTATTATTTGGCCTTGGTAACTATTATTATTTTTATTTATCTTTCGTATGCATTATTGGTGGTTACATAGAATTTCTCAGCTTACATATTTATGGAATGGTGTACAAAGGATTAGATGGAAGTTGTTGTAGTGACATGTGAAACTTTAATTAATAGAAATTATGTTATTGTAGTTTTAATGGGAGTTTGCACTAATTTTTGAACATAAGATAGAAATATTGAATCTATGTTTGTAAATGTTTTTGTGATTGTAAATAGATGTAGGATAATAAACACTTCCATGTTAAGTTAACCCCCAATCGTTAATGAGAATTAGTAGAGTGCAGTTAATGTGCACTAAAATTGATGCTGAGCATCACTAAGAGATAAATGGATGAAATTTAAAAGGTGTTTTATATTTATGTGCTTTGGGAGATTGTCAGGTGATAATATGTGCTTGATAAAAGAGTTTTACTAGAATATTATAGTTTGTGTACTATATTTTCTCTAGAACAGGGTGGTTGCTATGGTAAGGTTGTGATGCTTTATCAGTTTTTAAAATTGAAGATGGGGTAATAAAATATTATGAAACAATTTAGTGTGATTTTAGAAAACATTATGATGGAATGGTGGACACTGATGATTCTTGTTAAAAATTTATTAAATTGATATTTGCATGATTGTGGGTAAGAATTTGAGGGTGGAGTTAAATTAGTAGGAAAAAATAGGAAGTTTCTTGTTGGATATAATTAAAAAGGAATTTTTGGATATTTGTACTCGTAATTTTCACGTTTCATGCCTCATGTGGTAGCCCTATTTTATTTAAAAAAACTTTAGTGGAATGTTGAAAAAAAACTCTTATTTTATAAGTGAGTGTTGTGCGTACGTCCTAAATGTATTTGTTGATTGGTAAAGTAAAGTAATGTTGTGATAAAAGGAAATGGCATTCTTTATTAAAGGAGAACATGTAGTAAAGTATTTTAGGCTGCTATCAAGCCTTGTGACTTGCATCATTATGGAGTGCACTTAACATATTTTGTTTTTTGCCGTACAAAAGCTTCTTTTGTTTATGATGAATTAGTATTGTTCTTCCACTGTGAATGTCTAATTTTCTAATCTTGTGGGGCATGTACCGCTTAACTGTGGTATTGTCTTTTGTGCCTTGCAATTTAATTATTTTCTTGGAAGTGAACTGATTGTAAGTTTTTAAAGCTTTCTTATGTGCTGATGTTTTATTGCCCTTTTTATTTATATATGCTTGCAGGTTGTTGAATTTATCAAAATTGTGGAAACTTGATAGATTATTTAGAGGATTATGATTGTGTAAATTGCTAGATTTTCTAGATAAAATTTGATTATGTCATCTAATGTGAATCTAAAATTGGTGTAGTAACCTAATCGATGTGGTAGTTAATTGAAGATGATGAATGTTGAACTATTGTCATGATATATGATTTATTCCTTGGTAAATGTCCTTTTTGGCATTAGGATTTTTTAAAGGTAGTCGGTGGAAATTATATTTACTTGTTGGAGTTTCCCTACCAATTATAGTGTTTTTTAGAGGACTTCTATGTTGATATTGTTTAATAGTACTCTCTAACTAGAAGTAGTGGATGGATATATCGTTGTGGCATGTAATATTTTGAGCTATCCAGGTTCTACATTTACAATCGTAATGCGGTTTTGTCTCAATTTGTTGGCAATAGAAGGTGACGTTGGACTTGTATTAATTGTTGATATAATTTATTTGGTTGCAATGAATGTATGTGCTAGAATTCAAAGGGTAACTATCCTTAAAAGAACTAATCTAATGGGCTTCAATGGGAAATCTGTGTTTAGGTGCATTTGGAATTAACTCTGAAAGACACTACTTTTGTAAAGGAGTTTTGGTAGTGCATTTTATAATTAATGTACTAGAGTTTCTTTGGATTTGCATGGATGCTGCAATAAGTTTGAGTTTAAGTTTGAAGTTGTAAATTTAAAAAGAAATGTGTATGATATGTGATGTTTTGGAATTTTGTGATTCAAGAGAAAACTATACCTTAAATTCGAGAAAAGTATTTTTTTCTAGGGGCAGTGTCTACCCTCCTGGTTCTTGTTTGATCTATGTGTTTATGTCTGATGCCATTTATAAAATGAAGTGGTTTCATGGTGGTATGCATGGTCCTTAAGTGGGTTGTTTTGAAAGGGAGTTGATTTAATGAGTGTTGCATGCGCTTTCCCCATGTTAAAGAGATGCTGCTTGCAAAGTGAGTGAATCATATATGAGATAAAGAAAGAGTTCTTTGCGTTAATAAGAAATAGTGCATTGCACTTTTTTGTGTCTTGAAAAAGAAAAGATGACCATTGAGATTCTGGTTTTCATTTTGGATTTCTTTTTGTGAGGCGGGTTTGTGCCTAAAAAGTTTATTTAAATGGTTTCAATTCTTGCGAGAAGAATGGATAGAGATAGAATTTAGGGACGAATTCTTTTAAGGAGGGGAGAATGTAATATCCCTAATTTAAACATATGAATTAGTTAATAAGAAATTAAATAACAAGTGCTACTATTGGGCCTAATGGACTATTAGTAGGCTAATTATTTATAATCTTAACCCTAATTAGTATGTATCACCCCGAATCTCTGATGATTAGGAATACAAGAAAACAACAAAAATAACAATTAATTTGGAGGTGAGAGAGCCGGATGGGCCAGTCAATCTAAGCCTTGCCACAAAAGGAAGAGTTGTGCTCGGATTTCCCTAAGGCTATCTCTCTCTCCTTAAAGGGTAGCCCCCGCTTTTCTTAGGGCAAAAACCTCTCTCTAGGGCTGCTTACTCTTTTCCTTAGGGCTTTGTCATAGCTTCTCTAGGAGATGGACGGGGTGGCAAGGAAAAGATTGTGAAAGAGGAGAAGAGTTCGCATAGTTTCTTCATTAGATCTTCTTCAATACATGCATGACCGACTAGTACTTTCACCATGTCCTATAGACGAACTTTGTACAGATTAATTTGGTAATTATGGTGTGATTAGTCTTGTGGATGTTGCCAATTCTCGTTTAGGAATGCTAGGGTTTTTTTGGTTTGGTGCAGTTTAGATCAAAAGAATTTTCAGGGGCCTTGAAAGAAGAATCCGAAAAGATGATGTCTTAAAGAGTTGTACATAACTTTCTAATATTTTCAACAAGCTCAAGATTACTAAATTTCATTGGGTATATTGTAAGATATGGTCTTTGGAAGTCTGTTGCACTGCAGATCATTACAATTGAGTGATGCCACGGTTTTTTATGGTTTAACCTTGAGAATTAGGTCTTATAAATAACTAGAGAGTTGTAGATATTTTTTTATTATATTTTCACAGAGTCATTAATCATGTAATATGGTTGGATATATTAAAATATATGATTTTTTTAAGCATTCTATCTGGAGGGTCTTTGTCAATTGGCAGAGTCGAGGTAAAAAAACTAGATTAAACATATTAGATGGCTTAATTAGAATTTATGCTATATACAAAAGTTGTATATAATTATTCAATATTTCTATAGAGTCCTAGATCATTAAATTTAGACAGGTAGATTGGAAGCTATCGTTCTAGGATCGTGTCTGTTTTGAAGTTGGTTTTCATTAGACATAGTCGTGGAAATTGGTTAATTACACTTAGTAGATGATATAATTAAATTTTGGCTCAATTAAGAAGATGTGTATATATATACTTTTTGTATATTCCATCAATGGTGTCATTTACTATGTTTTGTGTTGTAGAAGAATAGTTATAAAATTGTGAAGTCTGTCCATAATAGTTTTAGATTGACCTTCGAAATTGAAAAATGAGGGTATAGATGAACTAATCAAGAAATTTACACAACTAGGAAAATGTAAAAAATTTTGTGTAGATTCCATAAAATATATTGTTTAATAAGTTCAGGTTCTTGGGCTATGAATTATACTTGTTTCAATGCTAGGACAACAATAACGGTAAATCAAGAAAAGGGTGGGATGCGTGTTTAAGTGTAGAACTGCGTCATCTTATTTGCATATAATGGATGTGCATTGAGGTATTGTACCATGATTATTATTAGGTTCTAATGCTTTGTTTCGGTAGTTGATCACCGGTCATCACGTCTTTCTTCATGGTTAAGGCAAGTGTATAATAGAACGATAGACAATTTATTTGCTTGATGCCTTATGGCTATAATGTGTTTACCAAGATGTTCATATGATTATTTATTTTAATAATATTGTATAAATATTGATGGGTACGTGATAATGGTTGTTGGCACATGATAGATGAGTAATGGAATATTATGAAATCATTTGCATCCATGACATGGAAATAGATGATCTGTGGGGGTGTCTATGGTCTACTTTATGTGGACATCCTACAAGAATGGGGAGAGTAAGATCTACTTTGGTAGTCACTTCAGGAGAGTGGAGATTGAGGTCCCCGTATGAAAGAGGATGAGCTTTTTAGGTCCCCGCATGAAGGAAGTTGGGCTTGAGTGAGCATCGATGGGTGCCTATTCCACTATACCAGTATAAAGTATAATGATAATGTGATACGTATAAGCATTTGCATTGCATTAATGAAAAAAGATGAAAATAGTTATAGATAATGTCATGGTTATGCTACGCAGTGATACATGGATGTTGACATGGTTAAGTTGTGTCTATTGCTTTGTCGATGTTTATCATTTTATTATGTATTTGCTGAGTCTTTGGACTCACTCTTACTTCGTTGTTATTTTTAAGTGAATGTTGACGGCGACATGTATAGAGCGAGAGTAGCACATTCATTTCACGTGTAACAAATAATTCATATATCACTTTCCGTTGTCATTTTCATACTTAATGGTACGCTTAGATAGTTAGCATTAATAATGGTCCTTAATGGTAGAATTTAGTCATGTGCGGATAATGCATTTTATAGACGTTGATGATAGAAGGTGGTTGTTTATCCTTATATTGGCGCTAGTTGTCTATGTTAGGAAATGCTCCCAGACGTATGGTTCTGGACGTTCTCGGGTGTGAGGTCCATAGCGTTCTTGGGCATGACATTCTAAGCTCATATTTGTGTTGCTTAATTTTATTTTTAGCGTGAATCTCTTATAGTGTAAACTGTTAATGCTTTGTGAATTATCTTTTGTGAGTAGTACATCGAGGAAATGTGTTCCTAAAATCTTGTAATAGCGGTTTTAAATTTGGAGTGAAGGTGGATAGTAGTAACATTCCAGGCTCAGTGTCGAGCTAGGGTGTTACATCAAGATAGCAGTGTGTTAAAGATGGGCCTCGTAGGTCAGTCATGAGTTCTAATTACTATACTAATATACTACTCCATTGTTTTGCCAAACAAAGTGCATGAGCAAAAAAAAAAACCTATGCGTTTATTTTGGGCAAGCCAAATGCATGCTCCAACTAGCGTTAGTTTCTGTGCTGTGGATATTGATTTTTGAGTGAAATTGCACTATAGTGACTGTTAGCTTTTTATGAGTCATTCAATTAAAAAAACTAAGAAAAACACACATTTATATATTCACAAATAATGTAAAAGTATAAGGAAAAACAAAAAACTTAAAATAAGAAGTCGACATGTTCCAAATAATTTCTAGCTTCTAGAAATCGAAAATCAAAAGCCAAAACCACTTAAAACGGCCCAGTGTTGCATCACTTTTAACCATCCATGATCGATGTCGCATTCCCATATTATTGATGTACTTGGACTCTTGAGGCAAATTGTAGATAATTTTCTGGAGAGGTGACCTGTCGGGTCACAGTCACACTTGGAAGAATTTTGCCTGCCATACGAATACATGGTAAAATTTTTGCTTTTTAGCCCAAAATTTGAAATGTTTTACATATGGACCCCTGGAGAAAAGATTTGCAAAAATAAACCATTATCACGGCGCCAAAGGATATGACGCCCAGGGTACATGACACGGCACCATATGCTTTGGCGCCGTGCGTAGACACGTAGGAACCACGGTGGCATAGCACGGCGCCAAAGCCCATGGCGCCGTGTTATGGAAGAACGGCGCTAACGGCCATGGCGCCGTGCTCTGGGACTTAAGCCCGAGCGCGGCCCCCCACCCCCTCACTCATCCGTTCGAACAGACAGAGCAGGCCGCCGCCGCCCTTCTCTTCCCCTCCAATCTACTCTAATCAATTGGTTTTCTCGCGATTTTGCTTCCAAACCGAGCAAGCAAGGTGAACTCCCTCCCCTCCCTTGATTTTTTTCCAATAAATATGGATTATTTGAGGTACATTTCGTGGGGCAAGATTTGAAACCCTAGATGAAATTAGTTGGATTTGGCTCGGTTTTAGGTTGGATTTGCAGTAGATATGCGTAATGTAAGAGTAGTCATGGGTGTAGATTCGTTTTTAGGGCTTGTTTGTTGTGTTTGTTGTGCGTAATGACTGAGATATGTTTGCGTGTTGTGTTATAGATGGATAAGCTTGTGACTTTGCATCATGGTGGAACTATGAAGCGAAATGACAATGGGGGTGTTGATTTGAAGGGCATGAAAGAGACCACATTGCTATTTAGTTCACGTTCGTTGTATGGTAAGGTCATTTGTCGCTTGAAAGAGAGGTTGGGATGGACAGATGAGCATGGTGATGTCGTTATGCAAGGATTGATTGATGTTGGGTCGTCAAAGGGGCCGCATATAAAGAGATTGGTTTCGATTGGCAGCGACGGTGAATGGGATAACTATGTGGCCATCATTTTGGACTCAGAGGTCAGAGCACCTGACTTATTCGTGCGAATGGTGGTGAGAGATCCATCACCTCCTAGGGCTGCATTGGATCTCAATGACTCACCGTTGGTTAGGTCACCGACTCATGAAGAGGTCGAGGTGCAAGTTGTATCCTCGGCTCAAGTATGTGAGGTTCCATTGACTCAGGTAGAAGCTGACTCTGAGGATGTCGATGATCGGTCTATTGGTGGATTCGACTAGGAGACAGTGTTTGAGGAACCCATGGTTTGTGTAGCATCTAACAGGGTGGATGTACCGCTTGCGGGAGACGAGGCTGCTATGAGGATGCGAGGGCTGTGGACTCAGATGATAACAGACCGGTCGCAGGTTTGACGTCTAGCGAAATTGAGCTATTGAGAAGAATGTTTCCTGGCCGTGATCCACTAGTGTCCGATTACAATGACCTAAGCAACGCACATAGGGCTGTCGCGGATGGAGGGCAAACGCAGAGGGACGTACCTAGGCCTGGGGCTAGTATCATAATCCGGAAGGGTCATGTCTTTGAGGATATGTCGGCATTGAAGATGTGGTTGAAAGAGTACTCGATCGTGCACAACCATCCATACCGGGTTAAGAACTCATACGCCAAACGTCGGTACACCATCAAATGTGAGAACACAGGGTGTGCATGGAAAGTCTGTGCCAGGAAGGTGAAGGGTACGGAGATGTTTAAGATTACAACTGTGGATAGACCGCACAGCTGTGGGTCTTCTGAGCCTAGCCAAAAACATCGTCAGTTGACTTCTCGGATCATTGCAACCCGCCTGTACCCCATGATAAAGCACATGCCGACGATGCGCGTGGCAGCAGTGATAGAGGCCGTTAAGCTAAAGTGGCACTACACAATCAAGTATGGGAAAGCATGGAGGGCGCAACAACGTGTTTTAAAGTTGATTTATGGTGATTGGGAGGAGGCGTATGAGCGTTTGCCGGCCATGTTCAACGCAATGAAAGCGGTGAATGCAGGAATGCAGTATGAGTACGTGTCTAAGCCCGATGTATGAGTTAAAGGAAGACAGATTTTCTTTTGAGCATTCTGGTGCTTTGGTCAGTGTGTCGAGGCTTTCAAACATTGTAGGCTTGTTCTGTCAATTGATGAGACGTTCCTGTTGAGCAAGTATGAAGAGGCGTTGTTGATTTCTATTGGCTGTGATGCGGACAACTCGCTTGTGCCGTTGGCTTTTGCTTTGGTGGAAAAGGAGGCCAAATCTAGCTGGGCTTGGTTTCTACGGCTTGTACGGATCCATGTGGTTGGCCCGGGGAGGGAGGTATGTGTGTTGTCTGACAGGCACGCTGGGATCTTGAGCACCGTTAAGGAAGTGATACCAGGACATTTACCTGTTCATCATCGTTGGTGCACAAGGCACCTTGCAGAGAACTTGTTCAAAAAAGATGGGGAGAAAGCCAACTTTGCACTTTTCGAGGAGGTATGTCGCCAGAGGGAGGTAAAGCTGTTCGATGAGAAGTTGTGTAATACCTGAGAGAGATGGAGGCAAAACCCTAATTCCCTTCTCCCTGCTACAGTAGTTGCCAGCACGACGGTTTCTAGAGAGCCAACTCATGTCTTCCACGGGTATAAGAGAGGGAAGAGGCAAACCTGATTTTGCCTTCCCCGTGCTTCTGCTGCTGCCTCTTCTTGTGCCCCTTGCGCCTGTTGCCATCGCTCGTCAGCCCCGGCGCCGTTGCCCTTATGCCTGCCGTCGCCGCTCGCCAACCCTAGCGCCGCCGTCGCCGCCGGGTGCCGCACTAGCCCGTCCGCCGCTACCCCCGCTGCCCCCGCTGCCGCTCGGGTGCGTGCCGCCGCCCTCTGCTCGCCGCTGCCGCCACCGCTCCCCTGCTTCGCCCGATTGTTGGCCGCACAAGGAGGCAGGGTGAGGGGGGCCTGGGCCCGGTGGTGAGGGGAGGGGGCCTAGCCGTCGCGAGGAAAGGCAGGGAGGAAGCCGATGGAGAGGAAGGCAAGGAGGGCGCCAGTCGGCCGCCGCGTGAGGGAGAGAGGAAAAGAGGGTCGGCCGTGCGGTGGAGAAAAGAAAAGAAGGGAAGGCCAGGAAACAGGGCGCCGGCCGAAGAAAAAGAAGAGGAAAAGAAAGAAAAAGAGAAGAAAAGGAGAGAGAGAAGGAAGAGAGGAAAAGAAAGAGAAGAAGAGAGAGAGAAAAAAGGAAAAGTCTGATTTGCGGCCAGGTCTGCCCGATCCGACTGAGAAAAAGGAGGGCTGTCCCGATCCGATCGCTCGGGGCCAGGGTAACGCCTCGAAAATCCTTCTCTCTGCTTATTTTACCGAGTCCGGCATAAATTAATAGGTCGATAATTAGAATTGATGCGTGTGATCATTTAATTATCGTTTATTAATATGAATGCCTGGACGACGAAATTGGTACTGCCAGCGTTGATCGGGTCGATCTGTGGCAGAAGAGGGAGAAGGAAAGCATAATTTGAGGTTAAACAGTATAACTGATAAAGTGAGATTAAACGTGTAGAAATTGATCGGCGAGTATAAACAATGTGATCGCTCAATTTATAGACTGGTTAAGCACCAGGTCAATGAGAGGTTGCCCGATGAGACAAGAGTGGGTTATATCAATTGGACGTTAGAGCGATGTTATTTGCTCGTACTTGAATGTATTACATGTGTGATGCATTGAAATAATTAATGCTTGTTCAGGTGGCGGTTCGAGTCGGGTGCCGTCTACGCACCATCCGCCAGATTAACAGGCAAGTGCATGGTAGAACAGAAAAATGTGGCGAATGTTTGTTATTCGTGTTTCCATGATATGATTTACAGTATTTATGAGATGTATATGAATTGTGCTAATCATACCTTGATGAGTATCGCTTATGATTGGATATTCATATTTGAAGCATATTGCATCATGCACATGCATAAGAGCCAGGCCGGTGAGAACGTCATGACTAGTCCGGAGTGCTCTTGAATAAGAGTAAGGTCGGTGAGAAAGTCAAGTGACTAATCTGGAGTGCTCTGGAGTAAGACCTACAGAGGTAGGCAATTGAGTGGTCCATCGACGGGTGGACGCTCCGCTACACCGGTATCAGCTACAGTTATAGGTGCATACAGATGCATTGCATTGCATCGCATTGCATTTACAGGAAGCGACAGATAACAGAGAGGGAACCCAGAGATTCTGGGTTACAGCTCATAAATGTGATTGGATGGTTACAGATGCATTACAGACGTGTTGCATAGCATTGCGTATTGATGCATTGCATGACAGTGACAGAGAAAGTGAGACAGATTACAGATACAGAGTTGATGTACAGGTTACAGCTACAAAGTTGATTTACAGTTTACAGTTACATAATTAATTTACAGTTTACGGTTATAAAGTGGATTTACAGATTACAGTTCGTGAAATTGATTGAATTGCTAAAGTGATGTTACTGTTTTATCGTGTGCTTGCTGAGTCTTCGGACTCACTCTTGCTTTAACGTTGTTTTTATAGGAATCTGTTGAAGACGACATGCATGGGCGGGAGTAGCACAGTTGTTAATGTGCCACAGTGATTCACAGATCATCTACAATTGAAATATTTAGTCTTGGATAGTCTAAGTGCCTTTTTGGTAATCAGCAAAGTTATATCTCTGCTGCGCTTAGTGTCAAGTGTACCGACTTTTGTCGTCTGGTTGCTATTTAAATAAATTAATTGCTTCGCAATACCAGCGGCAAAAGTTGAAATCGGTAGCAGTATAGAGTAGGTGGTAGCACTTTGGGCTCAGAGAGGAGCCGGGGTGTTACAAGTTGGAGGAGTTGAAAACGAAAACTAATGCCGAGGGCCGTGATTGGATAACTAGTTTAATGAGAGATGTGCAAAAATAGTTAAGGGCTCATGACCCATTGGAAAGGAGGTATGGGTTCATGACTAGCAACATGGCAGAATGCTTCAACGGGCTGCTTAAGGGGTCACGTGGATTGCCAGTTACCACAATTGTGGCGTTCACTTTCTACAAGTGTGTTGCATGGTTTGTTAACCGGCACCGGGAAGCCTCAGACATGTTAAAGGCACATGCACGTTGGCCACCTCGTCCTCACGGCTTCCTTACCAAAGCGAACATGCAAGCCAATGAACAGGAGTACCACTGTTTTGACCATGTGACGGGCACGTGTGAGGTTGTTGAGGGTGGAGGGACAACTGAGAATGGAGAGCTCCGAGAGGCCCGAAAGCATAAGGTCGTGATTACATCCTTCACATGCACATGCGGTGTTCCCGACAAGTTCCATTTTTCATGCTCCCACATGGTGACCGCATGTAGGGCCCGGAATATCGATATTGAGATCAAAATCCCGAGACTATTCAGCGTGGATGCGTTGGTGAGGACCTGGGCCCCACGGTTCGAGCCATATCGTGATGAAAGTGAGTGACCACTTTACTCGGGTCCCAGGTACATAGCGGACGAGGGGTTACATTGGCACAAGAGCAGGAAGCGGTCAAGGTATAAGATGGACATGGATCGGATACCTGGTCGCACCAAGAGGGTTAGGGCAAATCCCTTCGTTGAGGACCCACAGGAGACACACTGCGGTACTTGTGGTTTAATGGGTCACAATTCACGGACATGTCAATGTCGTTCCAGTCAAGTTATCGACGTTAGGTCTAGAGAGCATAATTTTTAGATATTTTGTTATTCTTATCACTAACGTATTTTTGAATGCACAGGATGGCGAGGTACCGGCTGCTGGATGAGTTCTACGACAGGGAGCATCGCGGCAAGCTCACGGAGGACGGCCAAGTACGTGTGTTATCGAAATGTATTGTTCTCGTGTTACATGTGTTTTCATCACGCAGCTAACTTAAAGCATTTTCCAAGAGATTCCCATACTTCGTCCTCGAACCCATGATGATGGGATGCTGCACATGCCCGACTTATTAAGAGTTGTGTGTATGTATGTATTGTATATGTGAATGTATGTGTATGTGTGTTTTGAGACTTATTCAGACTTATTGAGACTTATTGAGAGTTATGTGTATGTGTTTTATATGTGAATGTGTGTATGTGCATGTGTTTTGTATATGCAGAAAAAACAGCAAAGTGTTGTTTTTTCTGTAGGTTTACATAGCATGGCACCAAAGGGCCTGGCGCCGAGGTATTCAAATACGGCGTTGGGCCCTTTGGTGCCATGATTAGCGCCAAAGATCCTGACGCCGTAGTTGAATAACTCGGCCCCAGGCCCTTTGGCGCCGTGCTACTTACATACGGCGCCAGGGTGTTTGGTGCCGTGATAACTGAACTTGAATTAAAACCGCAAGTTCGGTCAGTTCTTTCGTTCCATTCACACAAACAATACTAATTGACATTCACCAAATGAGTAAGCACGACCCAATACAAACATACATACATAGTCCACACACAAAGTTCATAAATTATCAGAAAATACAAACGTTAGCATACATCAAACATTAACACATACATAGCAATAACCTACTGAGTGCATCGAGGCCATTTCCCGTTCCTCTGAGCATCAGGGTACTCCTCAAAGGGCTGCCTTGGCACGTCACGCTCTCTCTAGCTTCTTCTGCCTTTCACCCTTGCGCCTTGCCGCGGCCCTCCTACGCTCCTCCTCGCGGTGTTCCCTCACGGCCTCCTCCTGCTTCTTCTCCCTTTCCCACCTCTCCTTTCTTTCTTCATCCCACTTCTTAGTGGCGTTAAGGTATTCCTTGTCATCCTCATCGATCTCAGTGTCAATCCACTGCTCAAAATCACAAAGCGGTGGAGGCTCCTGTAAATGTACGTATTCGTTAAACCAACAGAATTAATACCAAGTCGATGAATCGACAATACAATATACCATCTTGCCGAGGACAACGGCGGCACGTGGCGGATCGAACGCCCAGTTGGTACACATCCAGTACCTCTGCCTATATGTGTCAGGGTCGTCCGACCTCTCGACCTTGCAAGGATCGCCGCAAAAACACATCGGTACGGCAACACCGGGTAGAGGTGGCAAACAGGTGAAGCCCATGACAATCTAAAATGCAAAATGAATAAAAACTACAATTCTTCAACGGCTCTAACCCTAGGTTAGCCATATCCATCATAGTTACCCAAATTAAACCCTAAAAACGAATCTACATCCATGACTACTCTTACATTACGCATATCTACTGCAAATCCAACCTAAAACCGAGCCAAATCCAACTAATTTCATCTAGGGTTTCAAATCTTGCCCCACGAAATGTACCTCAAATAATCCATATCTATTAAAAAAAATCAAGGGATGGGAGGGACCTTACCTTACTTGCTCGGTTTGGAAGCAAAATTGTGAGAAAAAGCAATGGATTGGAGTGGATTTAGAGGGGGGAGAGAGAGGCGGCGGTGGGCTGCTGTCTGTGTTCGCTCGGGCTGAAGAGATGAGTGAGGGGGTGGGGGGCTAGGGGCCGTGCTCGGGCTTAAGTCCCAGAGCACGATGCCACATCCGTTAGCGCCGTAGGTACATATCACGGCGCTATATGTTTTGACGCCGTCTTATGCCACCGTGGCTCCTACGTGTCAACACACGGCGCCAAAGCATATGACGCCGTGTCATGTACTCTGGGCGCCATATCCTTTGGCGCCGTGATAAGGGTCCATTTTTACAAATCTTTTCTTCAGGGATCTATATGTAAAAAACTTTCAAATTTTGGATTAAAAAGCAAAAATTTTACGAATACATGTGGGGTCGGGCATGTACGCATGTGCTTTCGATCGAGAAACACCGAAGAAACAGGCTGGAAATTCTCCACTAGGAACGTACGTATGCATAGGCCTGAAAATAGATTGCTTGCTGCATTTCGTTAGGTAGAAAACAAGGCTAGAATATCCAAGCACTGCTACTGCGTACTCCTCGTTGTTAGGTAGAAACGAAAATCATGTCCTGGAATAGTCATGTCACATGTTGAAAAATATATAGCACATGTATACATTTCTACCTATGCTTAGCTAGTTAGCTGCTGGACCTAACAAAAGATCACAGCTTTATTCAAACAAATTCACATAACACCTTTTGCTTTGGACCACCTGTGAACAAAATCTCAAATTAGTTCATCTTGGAGTAAAACAACTCCTAAAGGTTAAGATTCACAGATCAGGCTGTCGCCGGATGGAAGCCTACCCCCACTAATTAACGATAACAGATTGGATTAGTTCCTACGTCATGCTTCTTTTGGGATGAACATTAACCTCGATCCGATTGGATTTCAAGTAAATAAAGTTTATGGCTTTGACAAATTAAATTGAGATAAAAAGCACTAATAGGCAGTAGCTAGCACATACTCCTCTATTTGATTACTCCTAGTTTGGCAAAAGGCCTAAGATCCGACGGGATTGCCACATCTTCTAGTTCACGACCTCAGATTATTAGCTTTGACTCGTGGACCCTTTTTTTAAAGTCCTTGACTGCGGTAATTGACTTGTTTTAATTAGTAGTATTATTATAACCGTGGAAACTGGCCACGTTCGGGTGTGTATCTAGCTTATCAGAGTTCTAGTTTCAGACTCAACATTGTTGTCTATCCATTTTAGAAGTACACATACACATAAACTTTTAGTGAGAAAGCGTGTAACTATCCTCCATGAGGTCTTAAGTATCTCTGATAAATTTCAAGCATGTGTAGAGGATACACATGTTTGTATATGCGTAGACAGTGTAAGTGTGGTGTAATTAAACATATGCGTCTACTTTATACTTA
The DNA here is from genome assembly GCA_017311315.1 of Dendrocalamus latiflorus. Taxonomy (NCBI): domain Eukaryota; kingdom Viridiplantae; phylum Streptophyta; class Magnoliopsida; order Poales; family Poaceae; genus Dendrocalamus; species Dendrocalamus latiflorus. The sequence goes on along the minus strand of CM029627.1, from coordinate 9,435,866 downwards.
AAAATATTAATTTATTGTGACAACCATATCTTGTTGCATCGTGAATGCGTGGTTAAAGCTCCGTTTTTTTCGGCTTGAACTTTTGGTTTCTGGTTTATTTTTTACTAGTCCTACATTTCATCTTTTTTAACTTTTTGGTTTTTTTGAGCTTTTTGCTGGCTCTTTTTTTTCCGTATTCATATGGGTTAACCTGTTTTTTATTTTTTTATTTTTTAAATTTAATTACATCAAATAAATAACCATCAACTACAGTGTAATTTCAATTAGCTATAATATAATTTTAATCATAAATCCTCTTTAGCCGCGCGTGGACGCCATCTATATGCGGTTCATTCGGTTACATCAGACCAACTACATGGTTTGGTGTATCCTAGATCAGACCAACTACTCGTGGTTTGGCCTGAAAAAAAAACTCGTGGTTTGTGTGCTGCTACTTGCAGCAGCCAGGCACTCAGGCTTCTTCACTTTTGTTAATGATTATATCCTATGAAATTGATCATTACTGTCTTGCTTTGGTGTATTTTGGAACAATCCAAACTTTTTTTAAAAAAATTGAATTTATTTGAAATTTTCTTGAATTTGAGAATTTTACCAAATTCAGAAACCCTTCTTGATTTTACACTTTCTTCTTTGGGAAAATCCGTTTTCACCTCACCTTAGGCGCCTTTTCACCCTGGCGCTAGTGTCCTGCTCTCGTTGTCGTGCGCCATCCTGTCGTTCGCTCTCCACCAGCCTACCCTCGCCACTCGTTGCTACAAACCCTGTCAACAATTGCCCAGTAGCCGCACCACCTCACCAACCGGCCAAAACTTGCCATAATGCCACCCTCAGCTAAGCGCTTAGCCACCTTGCCGCCTAATTTGCACCGCTGTCACCACCCACCGTTTTCTACTCGACATGAGCATGAAGTCATTGCTCACCGCTCTAGCTCTCATGATCGCCCCAGTGAGAAGGCAGACTTGTCTTGACGCCAGCTACTACACCGCCGAAGCACCTCGATCACCAACACCGCCGTCCACGCACTGGTCACGCCGTCGCCTTACCCCTGGCGCCACTGCCTTCATTGGCTTAAAGCCAAGCCAAATAATACTATCACCATCTTTCACATCAAATTTCAACCACGAAGTTCCCCCTCCTCTCTAGTTAAGACTCATTATCACGCCGAGCTCTCATCGGTGAGCCCCGAAATCAAATTCTCCCGATAGCCTTGATTCCAATCAAATTAACTATGCCTATAGAAGCTCCTTAGCACCACGAGACTATCCTCAATCTCCCAGCTCATCTCGTTGTTCGTAGCCAGCCAGTGCCATGCACCACCACCCGACCTTGCACGACCACCATTGCCAGCACTGCACGAACCAACCCGAGCTGAGCTATCATCACCACTCAACTCTAGTCACCCTATAGATACTTGAGCTACCCTTGGTTTGGCCAGAACCATGCCATAGCGCTGCCGTGCCATGGTCTTGCTCCAACAAAGCATCACCGTCGCCAGCCATCTCCAGACCTCCTCTAATCATGCGCATGCCCAAAATGGGTTGCCAATGTCCCAGTTTAGCTCACTGCACCACCACACGCCATCGTTGTTGCTTAATTTGCTGTCATCATCGTCCTTCTCTCCTCGGGTAGCCATAGGCGCAAGCTCGAGCTAAGTGGGCCTCGCGCTCTGCAGACCGATTAGTTGGGCAAGCCGAGTTGGCCCAAAACACTTCATGGCCCAGTTGGTCAAATGGGTCAGGCTCACTATTCAAAGCCCAGTACTATGCATACCTAGCTTAGCAATTCACAACCCAATCCATTATTGTTTAGTCCATGAAAGCCAGCCCAACCCATTACTGTTCATTCTAACACTATCCACTTGATTTGTTACTATTCACCCAAAACTCATTAAGCCTATTTATACTTATTTCGACCGTTTTGAGCCCATCTAGCTTATTTTTAACTCTGTTCAACCTAACCAAACTTAGTTTAAACCCTATCCGCCTAAATTCACTTCTTTTATATCTTTTCTAGTTATTTTATTATATTTTATTTCTAACTTGTATTATGCAAAGCAGGAACTTATTTGTATTCATTCTTTTGTGCTAGTATCTGGATTCGACTAGTTGGTCAGTGGAGAAGTTACTGGAGCAATTAAGGTGGATGGTGTTAAACCAAAAGCCTACAAAAAAAAGTAATCATAAACTCTAAAGGTAAGTCACATGTCTTTGATCATATTGATCCTATATTATCAAATTATCATTACTTCCATTATTACTATATGAGCACTCTTATTTACATTGGTTTGGAATGACATGATGAATAGTTAGATCCTACCCCCAAAAATCCCTATCATATTTATGAAGGCCATATTAACTTTGACAACTTTGGTAATTAGGCCGTGCTCCAACCAGTTGAACCTTCCAGCTTCTAGCTGTGGCTATTGGCTTTTGACTGAAATTGCACTGCATCGAATGTTAGCTTTTTCTGAGTCATTCAATTAAAAACAAGGAAAATGAGAAAAAAAACCACCATTATATCTCTACAAAAATGCAAAGGAGTAAAGGAAAAAATAGAAAGAAAAAATTCAAAAAGGCAAACAAAAAAGCAAAAAACAAAATTAAGAAGCCAACGCGTTCCAAGTGGCTTCTGGCTTCTAGAAGCCGAAAGCCGTCGGAAGCTAGAAGCCGAAGCTACTTGGAGTGGCCTCTTAATTACTGAATAGATCGCTATTAGTAGATGGTACAATTAAAATAATTTACTTAAACTATTAAGAATAATTCAGTTTTGTTCCGATAAACTTTTGAATGGTACTAGAGTTGAGGCTACTTTGTGGGAGGCTACTAGATGTTTAGAGCCCATGACCTTACCGAGGGATTGAGGCTTTGATATGATATTGTGGTGTAGTGCTGGTGTGTATAGAATATGTGAATAATAGTCTCATAAGGACTAGACTCTTGTGCTAAGTAAATAACATATAGTTTACTCAACGATAAGTTTGACTTGTCAACCTGGTCTAGTATAATGTTCGATCTGATCAAATGTCTAGTATAATGCACTATAATTGATCAATAGATCCCGTCCTAAAAAAATACTCTGTTTGAAAACTACTTACTGTAGAAAAGTCATTTACTATAAAAAAAGCAAATTTTAGAAACTAATATTAACAGAGTCTAAAGCCATTTACCACACTTCTTCCATCATCTCTTGCATGTTTAGTTCGGATCGCACCTAGCCATTTAGGCTTTTTTTTCTTAATAATTGCTTTGTTTGCTTAGTGACAGTGACCCAAGCTTCGTACTGCAAGTAGCAGGTGAATTCATCGTTGAAGTGTTTACTTCCTCTCTTTTTCGTAGCCTACTCGCACTAGATGTTTTATGTCATGACGGACTTGAACGGGACATTTGAGCTTTATAGTTATTTAGATGGTGTTTGCCCGGCCAAAAGTGCATGTAAAATTACCTTTTGAACTAGCACTTGTCTACCGCTTTTGTCGTAGAACGGTGTTGCATCGCCGCATGAATTTCCAGACAATTTTCTGCAGCATGGTATCAAGACCTACTGCACAATTAGACATGTGTGATATTTTTGCATGGAGGTGCGTAAGTTGCAATATTATATTATAGTTTGATTAAGAATTGCTGAAATATGCACAAATTACAAATGTTTTTAATAATATTGTATTAAAAAGATCCTTGACTTCCAGTTTACATTAGTATCTCACTTAGATCCTGTTTATATTGTCTTCTAAAAGCTGTTTTTTATAGTAAACATCTTTTCTATAGTATCAAGCTTTTAAACGGAGTGCCTTTTCAAAACGGGGTCTACTAGTTGACTGTAGTACATTCTGTAGTGACTTCATTTATATCGGCCAAAATCGTATATGAGTGTCTTTCTATCTACAAACTTTTCTACAAGCTGTTACTATTTATGAGCCAAAACTAAAAGCCAAATACAAGGCTCTTTAAGGTTGTGGCTTATGACTTTTAGCTTATAGTTTTTGACTTCTAGTTATTCGCAATAGAGAGTACAGAGAGAGGCACTTATATATGATTTTTGCCGATATAGATAAATTTGATACAGTGTCTATTACAGTTAATTTGTAGACATCGTCTTAAAAAGATATATTATTTAAAAGATAGTTACTAGAGTATAAATAAAAACTATAAATAATAAATATAAAAAAATTTAATCAAAAACTAATATGAAAAGACGTCTATTTCAAAATAAAATAATTTTGAAACACGCATTTCGTGCACTGCGGGGATGATCCTCCAAAGGCGGACAACCATGGCCCCACCACCCTCCCACAGAAGCGAGGTTGTCTGTCCTGGGTGACTGTCCGCTCGCTAGCAAATCTGTTTCTTGTAAATACTCTTGACGCGTGGGTATCCTCCTGTACATCTACAACGTAAAATTGTTATCAGACGAAGTTCCTTTCTCGAGATGCTTCACGTTTCCTCTCATGTCAATTTCCTCTATATTATGGTCTTTTTTATTACGGTTGATTTTTTGTTACGATTGATGATTTTTTTTATGTTTTTTGAGACGGTAATGGAAGATGGAGACACTGAAACGGATGACGCACGTGATTTTATACTCGAAAAGCCGTTTGAAGAAACTGCTTCATTTGTTTCGACTTCCAGACAAGTCGAAGCCAATAACCACTCCAAAAGCCCAAAAGAACAAGACCTAGGCTATACTCCCTTAGGTCTCCCTTTGCTTACGGATTCTAGCTTTTAGAAACCAAAAGTTATTTGAAACATATTAACTTTTTAACCTGGCTTGTTTCACTTTTCTTTGCATTTTACATAGTGATATAGCGGTGTTTTGTTATTTTTCCTTTTTTCCTTTATTTTTCATTAATTAAATGACTTAGAAAAAGTTAACAATAGCTACAATGCTATTTTAGCCAAAGCTTGAAGAAAAGGCCAAATTGAATAGGGCATTAGTTCTCAAGCACGGAAAGAACTTTTGGACTGTGGCTAGTCACTTTTGGTTACAACTGATATCTTTTATTTACGTTTTTTGAGACGATAACAGACGACTGAAACATCGATATGGATACTACATATGACTTTAGACTCAAAAAAGCCATTTGAAAAATCCGTTTCGAAAAATATCTCATTTATTTTGACTTTCGAAAAATCAAAAGCTAAAAAAAAACATGCCTCCCTGCCATCTCTATCCATGCCGGTGCCTATTGGCATCAGCTTCCCAAGTGGCGCTGCCGGAGATGATTCGGGAGCCAGTGAGAGAAACATAGATCTCTCGTCTCACGCCTTGTTTTGGTAAGTTTAGTTTTTCTGTCGAATCGTATATGATCAAGTTTGCTTTTACCGGTACGAAACTGTGTCATTTTTTTTTTTGTCGGTAGATTACATTGCTCGTCTTGTGTTAATATATATGTTGGATCTGGATCTCGACGGATCTTCTCGATTTTACTTTTCATTTTGATGAGAAAGGGTAGCCATAAGTTGTATGAGTTTCTATCTCCCTAAAAATGCTGTGTTATTCGATCTCATAAGTAATTTTCAAAAAACGCCTTTATCGAATTTGCCCATTAAAGTGATCAAGTCTTTTTTTTTTCATAAACGGACCGCGGTTTCGAAAAGTAAATCGAGGAGATCTGAAACTTGAAGGTTCCCAATCACCATGCATTCATGCAGTATCTTACCAAGATCCGATAGCACCACGTTTAACAAGCCACGACTTCACGGTCTTGCACGTAAGATTTCTGTTCATTTGGACCCGCCAGATGCACAGCTCAGTGGTACCACGTACTCAGACCTGATTCCATACGTCAGTGGTGGAATCAGGTCTTGGGCTATCTGAACTGTAGTCCGAGGCCTGATAACTAAATCCTCATATAAAATTCATAGAAATCATTTAAAAAACAGAGTTAGCCTAAGAGTCGGTCCAAGAGCAGCTGTCCAGTCTGGAGTTTGGGCTTGAACTGATTTCGTTTCTGTCATATGTTGTGTTGGCTAGATTCTTTTTAACTGTGATTAATAATTTATACTTATGACTGATGGTTTTTATGGCGTACCGAGTCTGCGGACATGACACGGGCAGGAGTCTCCGTCTCGGTCGGAGCTCCGGGTCGCACGCGAGAGGGACAGATCTGAACGGGTGGACTCGCGCTGGGCTGGTGGCCCGGTGTTTGGTCGGGATTCCCACGCCAGCTAGTTCGCGGACGGACGCCGTCCAAGGCTCGAATAAAATCCTTCGAGCAGTTTGATGGGCCTGGTCCAGATGCGTTTCTGATCTTCTGGGCTAAAACTGCTATAATAAATCTCGTATGGGCCTACCATTGGAACGTTCTGTAGTTTCGGCCTCTCCGCTCAGAGTCAGTTTGTTCGCCCTTGTTTCTTCGATCTGACACCGTGGAATCTTCAGATAACCTTGAGCTGACAACGGGCTTCACGAGTATCACCAGGTCGAGACGGGTCGAAGCTGTCCCGTGTTGAATTACCTGGTCTAAACAGAGGATAAGTAGCCATGCTTACACCGCCGGTGTTTCAAGCTATGCGAGTACTTCCTTAGTGCTTCTTGATGGTGCTGGGACTGCTGGCGTTCCCGTGCCTCTTGATGGCTGCTCCTCGCCGCGGCAGCCTGGGGCTACCAGCTAGAAGATTTGAGACTTTTTTTTGCCCCCGTCCCTGAGTTCTAGCGCAGCGGCTGTTCCGTTTTGGAGCTGCCTGTTCGTTCTTACTCTCGTGTTGGTCAAGCACGGGGTGTGATGGCCGCGTGCGTGCGGTTCATCTTCGTTGTGTTGCAGTGCATGCACGGTAGGAACCGAGCAGGTTCTGTTCGTTCAGGTCTCTGCGGAATGGTTTAGCTTTCTGTGGGGGGCTTCATGCTCGATCAGCTAGAGAGCAAGACCGGAAGAACGGCTTCACGCGTTGCCTCGGAGTGCTACGAAGGCAGAGCTCCCAAACGGTGAAGGGGGACTGAAATGAGGGCTTCCTTGCTATGTTCAGACTCAATTTTCAGCTAGTTCAGTTTGCCAGAGCAGAATGCAATCATCAAGAGACGTAGGAGCACCAGCACCATCATCAGAACACAACACGGTTTATAACGAGAAGCTAGCATAGTTTGAGAAACTGGTGGTAAGCACGGTTTTCATCTGTTTACACCAGGTTAATGTGGTGAACAGTTGGGCTTAAAAGCTCATGGCTTATGGCTGAAAACACTGTAGCTGGATGAAAAAAACACTGTAGCTGACAGAGGCTTATTTAGCATAATTAAATTTAAAAAAATTAAAAATATAAAACCGGATAGTGTTGACCAGTTTTGACATGCTACTTCCCGAGCATAAGCTCCTGCTGTCCAAGGAGTTTCCTACTTGCTACACATGAGGGCTCAAAGTTGAGCTCCAAAAAGGGAGGTAAAAATGCTATTCGTTGTCGTTGGATAAATTTTTAGCTCGGTATCTCCTCTTGAAGACATCTTCCCTGAACTGCTTGGTTTCAGCCATCAGGTCCATGGCAGGCTTCTGCTGGATGGTCTCTTTCTCAGTCTCCAGCATCCTCTTCCGCTTTGTGAGCGCCAAGATTGCATCCTGCTTCTCCTTCTCCTCCTGCTTTTGCTTCTCCAGCTGCACATCATCTCTTTCTGTATCATCAATCACATACTGTCGAAGTGACAAAATATGTGCCGTGTTGGTGTCAACAAGTCAGAACTACATCACACTGCTACCGCCATTCCCTGGCAATGTTTATGCATAAAAACAAATTTACAAGTGAAAGGGAAATAGAGGGCTAACTGTCAGAATTACCTCAAGATCATGAATGAGGGAGTCAAGAGATTTGATTTTCCGGTGAGGCCAGCGGGGTATCCCATATTGCCGGCATTTCCTCTTCAGTATGCTAACTCCAATCTTTAAAATGCTGGAAGCTTCTCTGATTGGAAGATGAAAGTACTGAGCTATGTCAACTAGAGTAATGCTGGCTATATGCTTCTGGTTGGCTCTCCGCTGCTTCGGAACAGGCGCTGGAAGTTCTGTATTCGTCATACAAAGATCATTAAGCATTTAAGTAACAAAAATGGAGACATCAAACAAAACTTCAAAAGAAGGTACTGTGCTTCTTAAGTAGAAGTAAGAAGTGAGATATGGAGAACAAAGCGGTGCAAGTTCCATGAAAAGCAACAGAAAACCATTCCATTATTCTATTTTTAACTACTGTTATTAAGATGTCCCAATCATAATTCTAAATGCTGCCTAACACCAATAACTGCCACAAATGGTAATCTCATAGACAAAAATATCCAGTTAACTTAATGTAAAGCTTAGCCCCATTTGAACTTCTGTTCTGTTAGCACGAGAATATCTTAAAGTAAATTGCAAGGAAGTCATTGGTGGTTTGAAATTTCTGCAAACAAGTACTCTACATAGTGTTAACGTTGATGTGAAATGTTACATGTGGTTCGGAATAGTTGAGCCCGTCAAACATTGCAGCACTTTTCCATTTTCGTAGGCATACGAGAGAGGGAAAGACTACAATAACACTATATAATTTACAGCTGTATGATATCCCTACATACATAGGTACTAAGTCCTGTTTCACCCTTTATTTCTCTAAGTAACGAAGAAAAATCTCCAAACCAGATGCATGGTTGTGTCAATTTTGAATTACATGTACCCATTTGCATTTAACTTGGTTCCTGTAGAGAGTAGAGATGGTCACATCGATAGTATATGTAGAGATGGTCACATCATAGTACATCGACAACACAAGTAAAATAAGAGTTGGAAAAAAAATAAACCATGTGAAAGAATCTACATTGTATGCCATGAAGTTACTAAACCTACCAATGTCCTTATTGATTCAATCTTTCCTTAGTAACTGCTATTTTGATGGTCTGTCAATATAGTAAAAGCCAAATAGGAATCCTTTGTCAGTATTTTTTCAACAGGGCCATACAAATAATACTTAAACCTGCTCTTAAACAAAATCTACATTCCAGACTCCTCTCTACTAATCTATAACTCCATGTTACTATGTAAAGATCTCCTCAATTTCCCTGGCCCACACCTAAACCCCTGGACCAAAACCACTTCACATAACAGTAACCATGGTTATTAAGGCGTCAACGGTTAAGCGTCGCCTAAGCGGTAAGACGCTCCCATTAGCCAAGGCGTCGCCACCGCCTTGCCGTTGGTGCCTGAGGCGTCCACCTTAGAGCTAAGGCTTCACTAATGCGTACAGAAGGCAGCATATGGCGTTGGCAAGCCTCGAGGCGATGCTCGCGACTAAAACTTAGCGACCCGAGGAGAAGAGAGAACCAGAGAGAGAAGGGCGAAGCACCTGGAACCTTAGGCGGCAGCCGGCAGCGCCTCCATCTTGCCGCTCTGGTCTCTAGGCGACGCCTCCATCTCGCAGATCTAGTCTCGGCGGCGCCTCCATCTCGTAGATCCAATCTCGGCGGCGCCTCCAAGCCATCCTCGTTGCCTAGCAGGCAACAAGCTCTCAACGGTCAGCGCTACATCGCCCTCTGGCTTCATCCCCATCGCCGGTCACCTAGTAGCAGTGCCAGCCACCAGTGTAGGGAACTGACCCAGGGCGCGACGGCATGGGGAGGACCCAAGGGCGGCGGCCATCGGCCAGAGGGGAGGTTGGAGGCGAGCTTGGCGCCGGGTGCAACAGCCAACCAGGATGAGCAGGAGACCGAGAGAGGAGGCAGTGAGCCAAGGATCGGTGCGGCACGTGGCGTCGGGCGCCGGCGACATGAGGGGAGAGGTGCCTAGATCTAGATCGAGAGGAGAGGAAAGGAGATGAGTAGGCGACGAGGGAAATGAGAGGAGGACCGGTTCTGCCGGATGAAGATAAGGAAGAAAAGAAAGGAGGAGAGAAGAAAAAGGAAATAAAAATAAAATTTACAAACTAGATTTAGAAATTATAGGCTAAAAGAATATTTCATAAAATTTGGCTAACACTGATGATCTTGCGAAGTTTTAGCAGCAAGCCGAAACATTATTAAAAGCTGAATAGCATGTCATTAGTAGACCGAAAAAGGGGAATTAGCGACCACCGATTAAATAAATATATTGCGATCAGATTATTCAAATGCTTATTTAAATACTCGATTCAATGATTAGTCGCATCAAAATAATAGAAACACCTTTAAGATTCATCTAGAACTTTATCATCTATGTTATTTATGTGGATTTATGTCGTGCTTGTTATTTTGTTATGTTGCTCTTATTTAATCTCAGATTCACTTAATTGTTGTTGTGGACTTATGTTGCTCATTATTCATGTGGTTTATTGCTTGGGAGAAGAGAAGATATGATAGATTGTCAATAAGGTATGTCACTCAATCTGTATTTACTCAACTTATTGGAATACAATTTGTATGTATTATATTTATAACAATCTATATGTTGAAACTTGCAAAGGGGATGGATGCTATATGAGAGGAGCAATTGGAAAGGGGGATGGGTACTACATGGGCTCAAGGATTGGTAACAACAAGATACATATGTGCTGCTAAAATGCTTATTTTATTTGCTGTCTCTTAGCACCTTAGGATGTGTAAGACGTCGCCTCGCCTCACGCCTTACCGCTTAAAAGGTGTGAGAGGGGTGGGTCGCCTCGCCTCGCCTTACCACCTTAATAACCTTGATGGTAACGCTAAACCCCCTTATGACATTGCTAAGTCTCCTACAAGTGTCAGTGCCAATGTGCCACTCCACCTGCCTCTTCCCTAAACCATCAAGTCGGTATGCAACCAGTGCAAATTAGGATGGAATTTTGGAGCAATTATCAAATTTCCCCAAAAAGCATGTATCAGCTGATCAGTAGCATTTAAAAAACGAAAGCATCGCCACAATTTACAGTCATTTGTAGACTTCCAATGGAAGAGACGCAATCACCTTCACCAGATTGGGGGTCCTCATCAGAATCAGACTCTGACGCATCAACATCACCAGAAGGTTTCTCCTGTGCACCCGAACGGGTCGATTGCTCCTCCGAATCACATTGAATGAGCTCTGGGACCTTTTCTACATTCTGAAACTGAAACACCTTTTCCAGGTCGTTGTACAGGGAAGGCACACACATCAACCTTGGATTCCTGAAAAGACAAAAAAACGAAGCTTTCAACACTCGAAAGCAATCAAACCAGTATTCACTACTAGTTCTTGCAAACAGAAACAGCTCGGAAATTCGAAAACTTTCGGGTATCAACGAATCGTTCATCAGCATCGGTTTTTGCTTATGTGATCATACACGAAGGGGGAGAGCACGGGTGGTGGCGTAGGCGGCGGCGCGACGGCGGCGACGGAATCGAACGCCAGAATGCAGCGCCAGGCGCCCACCATCTGGCCCTCGCGGTACACCGGCCGGCCGCGCCACTCCGCCGGCAGTATCCGCGGCGCGGCGATGGGGGCCGGGGCCTCGCGGCACGACGAGGGGGAGAGGACGAACTCCCTCTCCACCCACTTCTCCCACCCGCCTCTCCCTCCCCTCCCGACGACCTTGTACCCGTGCACACTCCTCACGGAACCTGCATGCACAAAAGAGACGCAAGAAGAAAAAAAACAGCACGTCATGCGCGCCGGAAGGAGAAGATAGTGATAAAAAAAGCGTCAAGAGCCGTGGCGCGACCGTGGTCCACGGTGCTCGCGAAGACTGCGAGCGCGGAGAGGGTGGAGGCGGCGGCGGCGTCCATGGAAGGATTTGGGGGAGCGGAGAGAGATTGGTTGGGGGAGTTGTTATTGCTGCGTAAATGGAGAGAATCCGCCGGTGTGCGTCGGCGAATGAAGTAGGCTGCGACAAAGAGGAGGGCGGGCTTGGCGTGATGTTATACTTCTAGCCTTCTACAGTAGATGGCATTTGGATTTTTTGGAAGCTTGCAAATACAATGCAATGCAATGCAATGGGACTCCTTGGTAGGAATGTGTAGCAATAAAACCTGAATTTTTTGGGCTGTAGTGACGCGATGCGTCATGCGTGTATGCAGTAGGACTATTCGTGAGAGGGAGAAAAATTAAATGGATAGATGTATACGTATCCTGCTATTTTTTCCCTCGCTACAAATGTGCAGTAATAAAATTTTGCATTTTTCTGGGCTATACAGACGTGATGTGTACATACAGTAGGACTATTAGTGAGAGGGAGAAAATTAAATGGATAGATGTATATATATGTTGCAGTTTTTGTCTTAGTACAAATGTGCAGTATTTAAAACCTGCAGTTTTTTGGGCTGCAGTGACGTGATGCGTGCAGGCAGTAGGACTATTCGTGAGAGGGAGCGAGCGGGATTCTCTGACTTAGAGAAGCTAAGTCGTGCTTCTCTAAGCCACAGATCGCCAGATGAACGGTGAGTTTTTTTTAGTTTTGATTTTTTTGATTTTTAGTTTTTAGTTTTTTATTTTCATCTTTTTCTATTTTTTATTTTTTATATTTCTTTATATTATCTGTGTTAAAATAACCTATTTTTATAAATAAAAAATAGATTATTTTAACACAGATAATATAAAAAAATAAAAAAAGATGAAAATAAAAAAGTAAAAAGTAAAAGTAAAAAAATCAAAACAAAAAAACTCACCGTTCATCGCTAGATCTGTGGACTTAGCTTCTCTAAGTCAGATAATACGCCGGAGAGGGAGAAAACTACATGGATAGATGCATATTGTAACCTGCAGTTTTTTAAAACCAAGTTAATTGTGTTCCTTTTGTGTCTTGCGATAACAGATTCACACTGCGCAACACTCGTCGGCACTAAGACCGGATATCCAGATTGCTCGTAACCTTCACGTTGATCATCCGTCTATGCCTGCTCATTCCCTGGATGATCTGAAAAGAACGTAACAATTCATGGTTTAAGAGCACTGCTGTCGATTTGAAAATTCATCTGAACACCATTCAGCAGTAATGCCACGTTTAGGCCTTAGCAGAAGATGTCGGTTTAGGTTCCTTATTGCCTACCAGTCGGCTCCAGTCGTCCGCCGGCGCCGGTGTCTTGATTTAGCGCTCCCCCCTTCTTTCTTTCTTCTTCTTTTCTCTAACTGCCCTCTGGGTTTGCTTCCCTTGCCTACTGCTTTCGTGCTCTGTACTTTGTTCCTGTTAATTGAATGAAACGCTTCTTGCCTTTTTTGAGAAAACGTTGATCATCCGTGGCTTTTCCGGGTTATCTCACCGTGTTCTCCTCTCGCTTGCTGGCACGCCAGAACAAGTCCAAAAAGTAGAACCATGTAGGTCGATGCATATATAAAAGAGAGGCCCATCGTAATTCAGGGAGAAAAAGCAATACAGATTTACACAGGCGCTGTTCTTTTTCCTATCGATTCAGTGTTTTTTTGGTTGAATCCACATGCATGCATGCCTTGTGTCGTAGGCATTCACGCCCTCTCGACAGCCTCCTGTTCTCTTCTGCCCGTTTGGACGAATCCTTGCTCGGTCTCAAGCGAAAACTGGGGCCGATCACCTGTACAATGATGTGTACTGGTTACCAATGGATCATATCATCGTAGGCAGCGGAGACGTGTGAGATCTGCAAGAGAGAACCCGGGGAGAGCATGCAAATGGCACTCACCAGCGTGGCATCCACAAGCGGGGTGGCCAAATAGCGTGAGGAGGGAGAGACTTGGTTGGGTTTGCTTGTCCTCTTGCTTCACTGCTTCTGCAATCTGCACCGGCGCCTGTACATTACTCGATCGCCTTTCGTGAGAGTAACAAACCTGCAGTCCTGTGGCAGTGAGCGACGCCACCGACCGGACGGCCGCAAAGGTGTATGGAACGGGACAAGCCAGACCCTCCTCCCTTCGTCTCTCTCTGCACAGGGCCAAATGGAGCAAGAACCATAGGTGAAGAATCACATCTTGGAGAAAATTTGAAAGCAGATGGGCATTTTGATTCAGAATTGCTTCTGTAGCACAGTATGTATGCAAGTGAGCGCACAGTGCGACGGCCTAGCTCAGTATTGCACCTTTACAATCTATAACAATACAAAAATGGGAAAATTACTCATGCCACAAAGTTCAGAGCCATCCTCCCATTTGCCACAAACTTGAGTGACTTTGTTATTATGCCACACAGTTGAGTGTTTTGTCTTTGTTTTGCCATTTTAATTTCGTTTTGCATGTTCAGGGACGGGAAATGACCCTTTTGCCCTCGTCAACAGTGGAGGCGGCCAGGCGGGCTCGTCGGAGCGCGGCCGGCGGTGGCGCGCGGCTTCCTCCACCCGCTCCTCGCCCCCGCCGCGTCGGCTTCTCCCGCCGGGCCCTCCCCGACTCCCCGCGCCCGGCAACCCCGCCCTCCCCTCCCCTCCTCGCCGGCATCCTCGCCGACATCTTCGCCGACCTCGCCGCGGAGGGAGAAGCCGGCACGGCGGGGGCGAGGAGCAGGTGGAGGAAGCCGCGCGCCACCGCTGGCCGCGCTCCGACGAGCCCGCCTGGCCGCCTCCCCTGTTGACGAGGGCAAAAGGGTCATTTCCCGTCCCTGAACATGCAAAACGAAATTAAAATGGCAAAACAAAGACAAAACACTCAACTGTGGCATAATAACAAAGTCACTCAAGTTTGTGGCAAATGAGAGGATGGCTCTGAACTTTGTGGCATGAGAGTAATTTTCCCTACAAAAATTGATCTGTAGTGTCAAGCACTATTACAACTTTTCCGGTACTCTGCAAGTGCAAACCATTTTGGTGTTCTCGCTTCTGGCACTCGTACAACCATCCTAGTCCAACAAGAACGTAGCATGCTACTAATTTGTAAAACAGGTAATTAAAATATAAACTTTTCTCTAAAATTTTGGCAGCATTATCTTCGAAACACAGATCAATAAAGAGGATCAAAACATATTATCGAATAAAAGTGCGTAACATCCATAAGTAAGAAAAACTTAGAGCATAACCATAACAAAATAACCAAAAGAGATTCTCCAACTTTACTACATAGGACACAAATTCTTCTCATAGGTATGATTACAACCGATCTGAAATTTACTAGCATGGTTCTTCCAATAAAACATTGTATATTAATTTATTGAGCATAGTGAACGATAGTGTGTAGTGCACCAAAAGCTATCCCATTCCATGCATGTCGCCTTCTCACAAAGTACCTAAAAACATAAACAACAAGTGCGAGTCCACGATTCAACAAAGTACAAGCAAGACAGTAAACAAAGCCACATTAACAAGTATTATACAAAAATTATGCCCATACCAACCATTCGTGCTATTTTTTAACAACTCTCAATTTTTATTTCATGCGATGCAAATGCCACAAATGCACATCTCTTTTCTCTTTGCAATTACCGGTAATGCGGAGTATGCACCCGTTGATGCATACTCAAGCCTATGCAATTTTGCACAGGGACTTCAAGCCCATACTCCACAAGTGCGGGGACCTCATGCCCATCTAAAACATGATGGGGACCTCAAGATAATCATTGCATGGCTACCACATAGATCTAGTCTCAAGGATCTATGAAATGTTGCAAATGATGTGTCTACCTATAATCTTTATTTCTTAAATTATCAACATGCACGTATATCATATTCAGCTATAAGAATAAGTATATCTATTTATATACGTAAGACATGTACAAGGCATAAACATTTCCCGTGTGTTACCGAACACTTACACTTGCCTCAACCGTTTGATGGAGGATGACGAGTGGAGGGTTTTGCCCCCTGAATCACACCACCACTTGAGCGATCATAGAACACAATAAAATACAATCTAAGAATAGTACAACATTACAAAAGAAATAAATAACCACCGCTTCTAATCGCAACTCAAAACAATCTTCCCCAAATTGCAACCCTTACCCACAGCGCTGTTGTTCAAATAGCCATATCTCTAATCTTAGGACTCCAACAATAATAAAAGATATATTTTCTTGGATCTTCACAAAACTTATAGTCTTTTCTTCAACATCTATATTTTGATATTCGGGCAATTACGACCACGTTTTCCCCCATGAATTATGTTTTGTCCAAATCAGAATAGCCAACTTTGAAAAATCATAACTCCTAATTTATAACTCCAAAACTGACAAATCTTGCCACCGCGAGCATGTACAGAAAATTGTCTACAAATTTGTAGTTATGAGAATTAACAAATTCTTGCTATAAGGAACCCTTAATGCCAATTTCGCTGACTGCTGCAGAAATCAGCCTGAAACTGCACAACAGAGATCTAACAACCATAACTTTTCAACCGTTTATCTGAATTATGTGAATGAGCACTCTACAAAAATATAAAATAGAGGTCTACGACTTTCATTTTTATGAGAACTCGAGAATCTAAACAAAAAATATTCTAATATACCTCTTAACCGCCAGCCCCAAAAACCTCCCTGAAACTAAATCTGAACCAAACCCTAAATCAAATCCAAACCAGTCCTTACCTTACCCGAGATGCCTTGATCAACCCATCATGAACTCTGGCCTCCACAGCAAGGAGAGGGAGGGAGAGGGAAGGAAATGCCTGGATGGGTAAGGGGAGGGTTGCTACTGCAAGAGAGGGAGAGGGTGCGGCTGGTTGGGAGGGAGGGGAAGGGGTGGATGGGGGGTTTCCCCCTTTTTTCTTGTGTTTCCAACTAAAGAAAGAGTGCCCTACCCATCATTTAAAGGGAAAATTTTCGGGTATTACATATTCGTGATCGAAACTATTCGTATTTGATGTGACATGTATTCGTGACTGAGAATATCCACATTCGTATTTGTATCCGACTCCCACTACAAAAAAAATATAAAATATGATATAGATTGAGCGATATCCATCTATATCGGATTCGCTTGCACGCCTAACCGGCGGACTGTTAGATCTGTTGCAGGTCGGATATTCGTACTTTTTCCTGGGCCTTTCTGGAAATATACTAGCCTTTTTCCGTAGAAGAGATCTAAGCCATTGATTAGAAATTGACCAAAATGGGCCACCCATGGACGGTTACGGGAGCTTTTGCAAGCCGGTACCCCGTCTTCCCACTAGACATAGGCGCACTTTTGCAGGGATCTTTCCGCAATTACGCCAGCTCGCCGACTCTGCCCTCGTCGTGGTTACTGCTCAGCCGATCGGCGGCCCGGCGAACCCGCCGTCCCCGAGCACACGGGAGTTTTGACGAGCTTTCGATCCCTTTCTTCTCCACCGATCCGAGCCCCGACCGGCCATGTGCATCGCGGCGTGGGCGTGGCAGTCCCACCCGGCGTACGGCCTGCTTATCCTCTTCAACCGCGACGAGTATCACTCCAGGTGCGCGCCCCGCCCCGCCCAGCTCCACTCCCACCTCGTATTACCATCTCTCTCTATCTATCTGAGCCGTGCGCGCGCGAATTGTGCGAAGGCCGACGCTGCCGGCGCAGTGGTGGGCGGCCGGCGGGGAGAAGGGCAAGGAGATCCTGGGAGGCAGGGATGAGCTCAGCGGGGGCACGTGGTTGGGGTGCACAAGGGATGGGAAGCTGGCCTTCCTGACCAACGTCCGGGAGCCCAGCCCCCGGGTCGGGGTGAAGTCCAGAGGGGAGCTACCCGTCAGGTTCCTCCAGGTGCGACCTTGTCAATTCAGTATTTTTTCAGTCGGTGGCATGGGTCAACTCAATGCAATGCCTTGCATCTTGTAATATGCCAAGCTTAGAGTACTGTGTGATAGCGCTCTGCATTTGCTGCAATGGAATGCACACATCTTGTGTGCCCACAAGCAAAATCGTGCCGTAATTTGTATGTGTACACAAGATCATTTGTTAAGATGTCATTGCATGGTTGTCCTGAATGTTAGGCTGGCATACACTGATGGTTCAGCATTTCATCTTTGGTATTCAAGGAAGGTGGTTTTGCTTTTGCTAAGTGACTTCTAGAATTAGCAAGTGAGCAGCCCATTTGAGTTACATATGTAAGGCCACACTACATTTTGTGCAGTCTGCCCCCTTCAGCTTGCCTTTTAAATCTCCTTGCTTATTATTTTTAAGGAATCTGTTTTGCTATGGTGTTTTGAATACAGGGCAGGCAAGGTCCATTGGAGTATGCATCAGAAGTTGCAAAGGAAGCAGATGAGTACAATGGTTTTAATCTTATATTGGTCGATGTGCATTTAGGAACCATGGTTTACATCTCTAATAGACCCAAAAGTGCTCCTGTGGTTCAAACAGTTCCTCCTGGGTTTCATGTGCTTTCAAATGCTGCTATTGACTCCCCTTGGCCAAAGGTAAGCAACACCGGAACTCTTCTCGGACATCAATATTAGGTGTAATTTTTTCTTTCTGGAGAGTTCCTCTTTGCCCCCACTACTGGTGGTGCTCATTTGGGCTTTTTTTTGTGGCTTATGGCTGAAAAGCACTGTAGCTGGCTGAAAAAACACTGAAGCTGTCAGAGGCTTATTTAGCATAATTAAATTTAAAAAAATTTAAAAATACAAAAAATATGTTAGCACATTACATATAATACAAACAAATACGGGAAAAAAGAACTGGCAAAAAAGCTCAACAAAAAGTCAAAAAGTTCAGAAAAAGACGAAATTTATTAATAGTGAAAAATAAGCCGGAAGCTAAAAGCTGGAGTCAAAACGATCACAGCAATCCTTGTTTTGCTAACATACTTGAGATTCAGGTACCCTGTGCAAGTTAATGCCACAATACTTGTATGGTTTTTGTACTAACCTTAAAACTAAAATGTTGTGGACACTATTTCTAAACGCTTTGGTCTCGTATACCATCGCCATGCAAAGGAAGGAGTAGCTGTGGCAAACCACCTGAGTGATGGGCCAGCTTGGCCAGACACGGTGCAATCTGAAGCCAGAGCCAGTGTGTTGGACGTGGAATAGTGCAGGCTTGATTCATTTCCTTAATAGTTATCAGTTCCCATCTATATGGCTTGTTAGTTTCCTTTTTGCATGTTAGTTACCGTGTTAGTTAATATATGCATTTGATTGTTAGGCAGGCTGCCTCGGATTATAAGAGGTTAGCATATTGAATAAGAAAAGGGTAAGCAAGATTACCTCCACCTTCTGTCTCTTCCTGAATCCTTCCTTCAGCTACTCCCTATCCCCTCCAGTTCAGCCGTGGGCTTTGGCCACGGCGCCTCCTCGCCGATCATACCACCTGTTAAATAGAGTCTAGGATCTCCTAGGGTTAAGATCTAGCGGAGTTTCTATTCGGGTTCGTGAGAGAAACAGAGAGGGAGAGAGTTAGGGGTACCAACCGTCCGATGTAGAGGAGGAGGGGTTGGCCATCGCGGTTCGTCGGTGACGTCTGCGCACGGGCAGCGGCGGTCGGGGAAGAAGGAGCGGCGGCGGCGGCGTAGATCCGGTGAAGGAGACGGCGGTGGTGCTTCCCGTCGCTGGAGCGCCCCCCTCTCAGATCGGATTAGGGTTTGTCGGTGGGGTTTGTGGCGGCACGGTGAACCTCGTCATGCGTGCCGCCCCGGCCCCCCACCTCTATTTATGTGGCGCTGGCGACAGGGCCCACCAGCCAATTGGGCTGGGCGCCCCCGATCAAGGCGCGGTCAAGGGGTTGACATTTGGCCGTTGGGCCAAATGCCTGAGATCACCCTAACATTCTCCCCCTTGATCTCAATCTATGCTTTAACTTTAATTACTTTTGACTTTACTCATTCCATCACAGATTAGTGCACAGAACATGTCTCATCGTCACGGTCAATCGCCGATAGATTTAACAGCTACAATACACCTCTCTGTTCTGAAATAGTTACTTTAATCTTTTGGGCCATCTTTTAGTCCAGGAATCATAGGCTTTCCCTTAAACCCATGCCGGCTACATGTTCTCTGAACACGTTGGGTGGTAAGCCTTTAGTAAGCGGATCCGCTAGCATCTTTGCGGTATTTATATGCTCAAGACTTATAATTTGATCCCGAACTTTATCTTTCACAACATAGTACTTTATGTCAATGTGTTTGGCAGCACCACTTGACTTATTGTTGTGGGCATACGTTACTGCGGGTTCATTATCGCAGTACAACTTAAGTGGTCTATTGATGTCGTCAACCACTTTCAAACCGGGTATGAACTTCTTTAGCCAGTTCACCTGCCTCGTAGCCTCATAACATGCTACAAACTCGACATACATTGTGGACGATGTAGTGACGGTTTGCTTTGAGCTTTTCCACGATATAGCTCCTCCAGCGAGAGTGAACACATATCCGGATGTAGACTTTCTATCATCTCCCGCAAAATCAGAATCTGTATACCCCACTATATGAAGTGAATCTGATCTTCTGTATGTCATCATGAGGCCTTTTGTTCCTTGCAAATAACGCAAGACTTTCTTTATCAATTTCCAATGTTCTATTCCAGGATTGCTCTGGAATCTGCCAAGTAACCCGGTAACAAATGCTAAGTCAGGGTGTGTGCATACTTGAGCATACTGTAAGCTTCCGACAGCTGAAGCATATGGAACCGCTTTCATTTGATCGATCTCATACTGGTTCCTGGGGCATTGAAAATCCCCATATCTGTCGCCCTTTACTATAGGTGCAGGTGAAGGACTACTTTTATGCATACCAAATTTCTTTAAGATTTTCTCTATGTATGTCTTTTGCGATAGTCCCAATGTCCCTTTGTTTCTATCCCGGTGAATTTCGATCCCTAGAACGAACGAAGCTTCACCAAGATCTTTCATATCAAAGTTTGAGGACAAAAACTTCTTTGTCTCCAGTAGCAGACTAACATCACTACTAGCTAGTAGGATATCATCCACATACAGGATTAGGAAGATAAACTTCCCATCTTTAAACTTTGCATAAACACAGTTGTCCTCTATATTTTCTTTAAACCCAAATTTTCTTATTGTACTGTCAAACTTCAAGTACCACTGTCTTGAAGCTTGTTTTAACCCATAAATCGATTTCTTTAGGCGGCATCCCATTCTTTCATTTCCTTCCATGACAAAACCTTTCGGTTGTGCCATGTAAACATTTTCCTCCAAATCCCCATTAAGAAATGCCGTCTTTACATCCATCTGATGTAACTCTAAATCATAATGTGCTACTAATGTCATTATGATTCTGAAGGAATCTTTACATGAGACTGGAGAAAAAGTCTCATTGTAATCTATCCCTTCTCTTTGCGTAAAGCCTTTTGCCACAAGTCGCGCTTTGTATCTTTCTACATTCCCTTGGGAGTCAAGCTTTGTCTTGTAGACCCATTTACAGCATACTGTTTTGGCTCCTTTAGGAATAATTTCCAAGTCCCAGACTTTATTAGCCTTCATGGACCTCATTTCCTCTTCCATGGCCTCAAGCCATTTTGAAGAATTTTCGCTTCTCATGGCT
This sequence comes from Dendrocalamus latiflorus, assembly GCA_017311315.1. Taxonomy (NCBI): domain Eukaryota; kingdom Viridiplantae; phylum Streptophyta; class Magnoliopsida; order Poales; family Poaceae; genus Dendrocalamus; species Dendrocalamus latiflorus. The sequence continues at coordinate 9,414,654 of CM029627.1, read as the reverse complement.
TCTTCAAATGAGATGGGATCATCCTCCATTTGAAATTCCTCTGTATGATAAATCTGATAATCATCAGAAATAGCTGATCTTCTTACTCTTTGAGACCTCCTCGGGGCCTCCTCATTTGGTACATTTTCTGTTTGAGGCTGCTGTTGCTCCCCCTCATCTGTGGCAATGGGTTCTATAGAATTCTGAAGAACAGGTTCCTCATTCTCATTCATTGTTGCCACAGGAGGAACAATAACAGGTGCTGGCACCACAGTGTCTTGCACCGTCGGTGCAGCGACAGCAGGTAGTGTAAAGAATGGCTCTTGAATCATCGGAGTGGGCGCATACGCCCGCTTCTCTTCAAGGTCAATCTCTCGAGCTACCATGCTTCCCCTCATCATTTCATCCTCTAAGAAGACAGCGTGGAAGAGCCCAGGGAATCGCGGAGACTCCGGAGGGAGTAGTGGTGGCGAACAGGCGGCCGGGGCTTGAACCCCGTGCGGCGGCGTGAAGGAGCCGTGAGGGCAGAGAGAGAGAAGTCGCAGGTGAAGCCTGGCAACGGAAGTTGCTCTGCTTACTTTATTCAATCCCCAAGTGAGGCTATTTATCCTCCCTAGCAAATCAATCTAGATTGCTAATCAATCTGAATCCTAACAATTCAATCTGGATTGCTAATCAATCTGAATCCTATTGCTTATGGATAGAAAGGTATTAAACCTAATGAAGGAAGGAAATAACTCAATGGAGGAAAGTCTTATGGGCCCAAAGCCTTGTGATTGCTGGTTGATGCTCCTCCCTGCGTGCGTGTCCGGCGCCCATACGTGATCCCGGTCATAACATCTCTCCCTGCCTCCGAAAACAGCTCGTCCTCGAGCTGAACATCGGGGTAGATTTCCTGGAAGTGCGGCAGCTGTTCCCAGGTGGCGTCATTGCTGGACATCCCGCGCCACTGCACCAAGACATGCCAGACGCCACGGCGAAGCTGGGCGCGGAGGACACGTTCCGGGGCGGGTAACAGCCGGCCGTCGTGCGTAGGCGGTATCGGAGGCATCACCGACGGAGGGTCACCGTGGAACGGCTTTAGCAGCCCCACATGGAAGACATCATGGAGTCGGGAGCCTTCTGGAAGCTGGAGACGGTAGGCCACCTGTCCGATCCGCTCCAGGACCTGGAATGGTCCTGCGTAGCGTGGACCGAGCTTCCCCTTGGGCCGGGGTTCCAATGTCTGTGCCGGTCGGTGGAGGAGACGCAACCACACCCAGTCGCCCACCGCAAACTCCAAATCGCGGTGGTGGTCATCGTAGTAGCGCTTGGCGTATTGCTGTGCCTGGAGGAGACGATCGCGGACCATAGCGAGAAAGTCATCACGGTTGCGCAGGAGAGCGTCCACTGCATCCGTCCTGGCAGCACCCCCCGTGTACGGCACAAGTGGCGGAGGAGGCCGGCCGTAGACCACCTGGAAAGGAGTGGTGCGCAGCGCGGTGTGGAACGAAGTGTTGTAGCAATACTCCGCCCATGGCAGCCAGTCGACCCAAGCGCGAGGCCGATCACCCGTGATGCAGCGTAGGTACATGGCGATGACCTTGTTGACAACCTCGGACTGGCCGTCCGTCTGGGGGTGAAAAGCCGTGCTCATGCGGAGTTTGACACCGGCCATCTTGAAGAGGTCTCGCCACATGTGGCCGGTGAAGACCGGGTCGTGATCGCTGACGATGGAGGCGGGGAACCCGTGGAGGCGGACGATCTCCTCGAAGAAGGCCCGGGCGACGGATGCGGCGGAGTATGGGTGGCCTAGCGCGATGAAGTGTGCGTACTTGGAGAAGCGGTCGACGACGGTGAGGATCACTGACTTCCCATGTACCTTCGGCAAGCCTTCGATGAAGTCCATCGAAATGTCGGCCCACACCTGGGACGGCACGTCGAGGGGCTGTAATAGGCCCGCCGGCTGCAGAGTCTCCGTCTTGTTGCGCTGGCAGGTGAGACAGGCACGCACAAAGTCCCGCACAAGCGCCCTGTCGCCAGGAATGTAGAAGTCCTGGCGCAGGCGTTGGAGTGTCTTCTGGATGCCCTCGTGACCCGCCGCATGGGCCAGGGAGAGCACCTGATTACGCAAGTCTTGCTGCGCCGGCACGAATATGCGCGAGCCATGGATCAGGAGGCCGTCGGCTGTGCGCCAGGGCGTCTCACTTGTGTCGTTCTGGAGCTGCTGGCGGAGGCGGCCCGCCTCCTCGTCGGTGGCCGTTGCGGCGCGGATCTCGTCAAAAAGGTGGAACGAAGGTCCCGAGAGAGCATGGATCGCGGCGGAGTCCGAGTCGCGGCGCGAAAGTGCGTCCGCCACTGTGTTGAGGCGCCCGGGACGATATTCCACGGTGAAGTCAAAGCCGAACAGTTTGCTGATCCACTGGTGCTGCGGAATCGTCGAAAGTCGCTGGTCCAACAGAAACTTGAGGCTGAAGTGCTCGGTGCAGATGAGGAAGCGGCGTCCCCACAGGTACGGACGCCAGTGTCGGACGGCCTGCACAAGGCCGATAAGCTCCCGCTCATAGGCCGCCAGCTTGAGATGGCGGGCAGCGAACGGCCTGCTGAACAAAGCCAGGGCCACGGCGCCCTGGTGGAGGACGGCGCCGAAGCCAACGCCTGAGGCGTCGCAGTCCACGATAAACAGCTGGTCGAAAGCGGGCATTTGCAGGACCGGTCCCGTTGTCAGAGCCTGCTTTAGCGCCTGGAATGCTGCCGCTGCATCGTCCGTCCAGGCGAAAGCGTCTTTGCGCAGGAGCTTCGTCAATGGCGCCGCGATCGTGCCGAAATCGCGGATGAACTTCCGGTAGTAGCCAGCGAGGCCCAAGAACCCCCGCAATCCCCGGGCCGAGCGGGGCACTGGCCAGGAGGCGACGGCGGTCACCTTGTCGCTGTCCATGGCGACGCCGTTGACGGAGATGACGTGGCCGAGGTAGGCGACCGAAGCTGCCCCAAAAGAGCACTTAGAGCGCTTGAGGTGTAAGGCGTGGGCGCGGAGAGCGTCGAAGACGAGGCGGACATGCTGCAAATGTTCGGACCACGACGAGCTGTAGATGAGTATGTCGTCGAAGAACACAAGCACGAACCTGCGGAGGAATGGACGGAGGACGTCGTTCATGAGGGCCTGGAACGTTGCTGGCGCGTTGGACAGGCCGAAGGGCATGACGAGGAACTCGAAGTGGCCGTGGTGGGTGCGGAAGGCCGTCTTCTCGATGTCTGCCGGATGCATGCGCACCTGGTGGTAACCGGAGCGGAGGTCCAGCTTAGTGAAAAACTGGGCGCCATGGAGCTCGTCGAGGAGCTCATCCACTACCGGTATCGGAAACTTGTCCTTGGAAGTCTTGTCATTGAGTGCACGGTAGTCAATGCAGAACCGCCATGAGTCGTCCGCCTTCTTGACCAAGAGTACCGGCGTAGAAAACGGTGAGGTGCTTGGTCGGATGATGCCCTGCTCCATCATGGCGGCGCACTGGCGTTCCAGCTCATCCTTCTGCAGCTGTGGGTAGCGGTATGGGCGGACGGCTACTGGCGCAGTACCTGGCAAGAGGTGGATGCGGTGATCATAGGGTCGGGCTGGTGGAAGACCCTGTGGTTCCGCAAAGATCGAGCTGTACTGGAGCAGGAGCCGGTCCAAGAGGGGCTGTTGAGGTGCCCCGGTGATGGCGCGGAGGGCCGGTTGTATGGCGTCCTCGCGGGAGGAGCCCAGGCCTTTCCAGAAGACCCGCCTGGTTCCTCGCCAGAAAGCCATGCAGAGGTCCTCGAAGTCCCAAAGGATGGGTCCCAAGGTGCGGAGGAAATCGACACCGAGAACGAGGTCGAACCCGCCCAGGTCGATGCCATAGCAATTGATGGAGAAATCCTCGGGCCCGATGCTCATGGTGACGTTGCGGGCCATGCCCTTACAGGGGACCCGGTCGCCATTGGCGACTGCTACGCGCATATTGGCGCTGTCCGCCGTTGTCAACTGGAGTCGGTGCAGGGCCCCGGTATTGATGAAGTTATGGGTAGAGCCGGAGTCGAGGAGCGCCAAAAGCCGGAAGCCCTGGATGTGGACATGGAGGTGCATGGTATCATCCGTGCGAATGCCGGCGATCGCGTGAAGGGAGACTACCGGCAAGTCGGACGCGGCCGTGTCCTCTGCCTCACCGCTGGAGGCCTCGGCGGTGTCGTCGTCCAGGTAGTCTGTCACCTCAATGAAGAACAGCAGCTGGCACTTGTGGCCGCGGACGTACTGCTCGTCGCAATTGTAGCAAAGCCCCAGCCGGCGACGGTCGGCCAACTCAGCCGGTGAGAGGCGGCGGAACGGCCGGGAGGGGGCCGGCACTGCTGCTGCCGTAGGTGGTGCTGGCGGCAGCAGGATTGGCGCCTGTGCCGGCGTGACCGTGGGTGGAGCGGCCGCCCGCTGTGGCGTGGGTAGGGCCAGCGGTGGCCGCTGGAGAAAGCGGGACGGCCGCTGCGGCAGTGGCGCTGGTGGAGTCGCCTCGGCGCGACGCTCATACGCCCGCGCGAGATGCATGGCTGTCTGTAGATCACGCGGTTCCCGAAGCTCGACGTCAATCTTGATGTGTTCTGGTAGACCGCCGGTGAACAACTCCACCTTCTGGGTTGGCGTCAAATGCTGCGCCGTGTGACAGAGAAGGGCGTTGAAGCGCTCTTGGTAGTCCTGGACTGTTGAGAGGAACGGCAGCCGTGCGAGTTCCGCCAGGCGATTGGCGCGGATTGGCGGCCCGAAGCGGAGGTGGCACAGCTCCTTGAAACGCTCCCAGGAGGGCACGCCTTCGTCTTGCTCCAAGGCGTAGTACCACGTCTGAGCGGCGCCCGTGAGATGGTACGAGGCGAGCCATACGCGATCTGAAGCCATGGTGCGTTGGCCCCGGAAGAATTGCTCGCACCTGTTGAGCCAATTGAGAGGATCCTCCGCGCCGTCGTAGGTCGGGAAGTCGAGCTTGTGGAAGCGCGGGGCGCCCAGGCCGGTGCCAGCACCGCCGGAGCCTACCTCCGGTCCCGACGGAAAGACCGGTCGCGTGGGAAGTGGTGACGGCGAACGGGGAAATTGGATTTGGTGGAGGGGAATCGGCAGCGAGGCGGCGGCGGAAGGGTTGGTGGCGGCAGCAAGAGAGGAGACGGCGGTGGTAGCTGCTGCCGGCCGGGACTCCAGGGCCTCCATGCGCGCGAAGAGGGTCGCCATCTGCTGGCTGAGGTCGTGCAGCGCCTTGGCGACGGAATCGGCCGGAGGTGGTGGCGGCGGCGGTTCCTTCGGCTGCTTGCCGCCCTCCTCGCCTGGCATCTCTGATACCAAATTGGAAGAGCCCAGGGAATCGCGGAGACTCCGGAGGGAGTAGTGGTGGCGAACAGGCGGCCGGGGCTTGAACCCCGTGCGGCGGCGTGAAGGAGCCGTGAGGGCAGAGAGAGAAGTCGCAGGTGAAGCCTGGCAACGGAAGTTGCTCTGCTTACTTTATTCAATCCCCAGGTGAGGCTATTTATCCTCCCTAACAAATCAATCTAGATTGCTAATCAATCTGAATCCTAACAATTCAATCTGGATTGCTAATCAATCTGAATCCTATTGCTTATGGATAGAAAGGTATTAAACCTAATGAAGGAAGGAAATAACTCAATGGAGGAAAGTCTTATGGGCCCAAAGCCTTGTGATTGCTGGTTGATGCTCCTCCCTGCGTGCGTGTCCGGCGCCCATACGTGATCCCGGTCATAACACAGCGTGTCTCGTTTCTACAAACTTTGTATATCTGTCTGGACAGTAGAAACGAAAACCTTTTGACTTTTCAGGGTAGCCAATGAAATGACAACTTACTGTTTTGGGATCAAGCTTCCCAAGGTTTGGGTTAAATACTTTAGCCTCAGCAGGACTCCCCCACACACGTAAGTGGTTTAGTGAGGGAACTCTTCCTGTCCACAACTCGTACGGTGTTTTAGGCACCGACTTACTAGGCACTCTGTTGAGAATATGAATGGCGGTTTTTAACGCCTCCATCCATAAACTCAATGGGAGTGTGGAGTAGCTCATCATGCTTCGCACCATATCCATCAGGGTACGGTTGCGTCTTTCAGCTACTCCATTTTGCTGAGTTTCGCCCGGTGTAGAATACTGGGCCACTATGTCATTTTCCTATAAAAACCTTGCAAAAGGTCCAGGAACTTGTCCATATGGGGTATGTCGACCGTAGTACTCCCCCCACGGTCAGATCGGACTATCTTGATCTTTAAATCGTGTTGGTTTTCAACTTCAGCCTTAAATATCTTGAATTTATCCAAGGCTTCATTTCTTTCTTTAATTGAATAAATATATCCATAACGGGAGTAATCATCCGTGAATGTTATGAACGAGTCATATCCATCCACACTTTTCACAGGAAAAGGACCACAAATGTCTGTGTGAATAATTTGTAGAACTCCTGTGCTTCTTTTGGCGTCTTTCTTAATTTTATTTACATATTCTCCTTTAATGCATTCTCTGCATTGTTCTAAGTCGGAGAACTCTAATGAAGGAAGAATATCATTCTTAACTAGTCTTTCTATTCTCCCCCTCGAAATATGGCCTAAACGACAGTGCCATAATTTCGACGACTCATCTAGAGTTCTCTTTCGTTTCCTGTTTACATTCGTAGACGAGGATTCAATCACTTTCTCGCACGCGACGTTCCCATTATCGCATACGACATTCACATCATCACATAATGATAACAAATAAAGCTCGTTCTGTAAAATGGCAAGGCCAACACATTCTTTATTAAACATTATTTCACACTTGTCATTTCCAAAATGACAATTATAACCATCATTGTCCAAACATGAAACACTAATCAAATTCCTCTGTAAAGAGGGAACATAGAGAACATCTCTAATTAAAAGAGTGAAGCCATCAGCTAGCTTTAATGAAATATCGCCAACGGCTTCAACTCCAGCTTGGACTCCATTTGCGACTTTAATGCATCTTTCTTTTCTTTGCGTAGTCCTCGTCGAACGGAATCCCTGTAAAGAATTAGCAACATGAACAGTTGCTCCTGAGTCAATCCACCAAGTAGATTTCGAATATTGTACATACAGGGATTCATTTATAAAGGTAATTAAGTTCTCACCTTTCTTTGCCATTATCATCTTTAAGTAATCAGGACAGTTCTTCTTGTAGTGTCCTGTCTTCTTGCAGTGAAGACACTGATTTTTGTCTACAGCAAACTTATTCTGTTGATGCTGATGGACAGAGGCTTTTCACTTGTTCTTTGAGGAGTTACTGTTGAAGTTCTTTTTCTTGTTATCCTTCACATAGTTGATAGAACCACCATGTGAGGATTTAATCCTTTCCTCCTCTTGCACACACATAGCTATGCACTTTTCCAAGTCCCATTTCTTGGGCTGCATATTGTAGTTGACAACAAAAGTGTCAAACTCTTTCGGCAAGGAAGCAAAAACCAAATGAATAAGGAACTCATCCTTAAGAGCCAAATCCATTGGTTTAAGCTTGGATGCCAAGTTGCTCATCCTTAGTATGTGCTCTCTTATGCCACTGCCATTATCAGAGTACCTTTTTGTCACAAGCTGCTTAATCAGCTGTGTAGCATAAGTCTTTGAAGAGCCAATGAACTGACTCTTTATTTTATCAAGGTACTCTGTGACAGTGTCACACTCTGCGATTGAGCCCACAATTGCAGGCTCAATTGTGTTCTTTATCACAACCATACATTTCTTGTTGGCTGTGATCCATTTCTTATGCTCAAGGTCATAGGACATCTGTAAAGGAGCATGATCCCTGTCTTTTCTGCCAAGCAGTATCATCCTCATTTTGATCCCTCACTGGTGCCATAGGCTCAGTGGGACGTGCTGTAGTGAGGACCCAGTCCACCTCAGCCAAGATAAACGCTAAGTCTATCTTTTCTTCCACTCTCCATAATTATCTCCTTTGAGAGTGGAGATCTCTTTGATATAACTCATCAAGTTGTATCCCCCTGAAAAATAGTTCAAATAAAGTGAGAACGTAACAGTAAAATTATATGTCTTATTTCCAACGTTGGTCAAAAATACGACATACAATTAAATCAATTTCATCTATACATTAAATCTACATCACCGTTGGGCAGAAATAGAAATAATGCATAAAATCATCAATTAAAAAATTATAATACTGTTATTATCAACGTTGGTCAGAAAATAACAATATCATAAATCTCTGGAAATTATATCTATTTTTCCAAAATTAAATTCTCCCGTTGGTTCGAATTTAATAATGAAAATTAATCAACATTAACTTTTGCAGCGGAAACTGTAATTATTCTAAAAATAATTCATTATGCAGAAGCATTATACTGTACACATTTAATCTCTGAAAAAATTAACACGTTGGTGCAAAAATTTACAGAGATTTAAATGAAATTTCATTGAAATTCATCAAAAAAATACTTCTGAAAACAATTAAAAAACTTTTCGGGATTTACTGTTCATACGGCCAAATCGGCCTGTTCAGCACGGTCACGGCCCACGGCGGCCCGCTCAGCCGCGGCCTCGGCGGCTTGCTCACGCGGCCGAACGCGCGCGCCTCACTCGCCCCCCCCCCCCGCGCCGCAGTCACGGCCCAAGGCGGCCCAATCCAGCGCAGCTGCGCGCGCGCGCGTCGCGCTGCCCCCGCGTTCGGCCGCAACCTGGGCCTGGAATTCCTCTGCCCGCCTAGGCCAAAAGAAGCCCGCGCGGCTTGGCGCGATCTCAGCCGTCCGTCGCCATCCGACGGCTGAGCGGCGTTTTCGCCCGATCAAAACCCGCGCGCGGCGGACGTCCCCGTAACCCTAATTCATTTCTCTCCTCTCCCCTCTCTCGCCTCGCGCCCGAGCGAACGCGGCGGCGGCGGCGACTTCGTCCACGCCGCCGGAGAAGGAGAAGCTGGCGCCGCCGCGGGCCCTCTCGCCGGCGTGGGCCCTCTCGAGCGGCTCCGTGTCGGCGCCCCTTTGCACGCGGTCCAGGCGCGCTCGGATCTGGTCCCGCGCAGTCGGCGGCGGCCCGCACGTGGAGCGCCGGCGAGCCCACGGCTCGTCCGGTCTCCCGCACGCCAACGACGACGACGGCCCGGCGACGACGGCCAGGTAAGCCCAGCCCATTTCTTTTCTAGGGTTAGGGTTAGAACTAGTCCTTCCCCTCTTTTCTTTCTTTTTCTTTGCCCCATCTAGATCTACGCCTAGGTTGCTCTGATACCAATGTTAAATAGAGTCTAGGATCTCCTAGGGTTAAGATCTAGCGGAGTTTCTATTCGGGTTCGTGAGAGAAACAGAGAGGGAGAGAGTTAGGGGTACCAACCGTCCGATGTAGAGGAGGAGGGGTTGGCCATCGCGGTTCGTCGGTGACGTCTGCGCACGGGCAGCGGCGGTCGGGGAAGAAGGAGCGGCGGCGGCGGCGCAGATCCGGTGAAGGAGACGGCGGTGGTGCTTCCCGTCGCTGGAGCGCCCCCCTCTTAGATCGGATTAGGGTTTGTCGGTGGGGTTTGTGGCGGCACGGTGAACCTCGTCATGCGTGCCGCCCCGGCCCCCCACCTCTATTTATGTGGCGCTGGCGACAGGGGCCCACCAGCCAATTGGGCTGGGCGCCCCCGATCAGGGCGCGGTCAAGGGGTTGACATTTGGCCGTTGGGCCAAATGCCTGAGATCACCCTAACACCACCGCCTTCACCACTGCCTACACCCCTGTTACCACCTGCTATCCAACCCCGTTCACATCATAAAACAGCACTGTTTAATCCTCCATCTCTCTTTTATACAAAGTGCCCATTCATTTTTCAGTTTGTGATGGCATGCTGGCTGGACCTGTTTTGTTATTCTACTGCTAATTTAAAAAAAAAACACTGATTGTTTGGTTACTTTATCCCTGAATTCAAACTGTTTCGTGATATTAAAAATCCATGATTTCTCATCTTAGTTTCAGTTACAATAATCCAAGAAACTATTATTCCAAAACGGAATTTGTATAATATGCAGTTGGCCGTAACATATGGTCATATGCCAAGTTTGTTCTAATCTGTACAACCTGAAATTCTAATGCAGCTGGATAACTGGTCTATATATGTTATCTTTGCTTCCACTGAAGCTAATTGAGTGAGTAATGGGGTCAATTAAATTGCACAGGTTTATTTTTTGAGTTGGTTTAGTAGTTTCAGAATGCGTATGCAGTATGTAGCACTACAGGCCACATGCTAGTTTCATCATGTGATAACCTGGTTGTATGCACTATTTCACATGTACTGCTAAAAGAAGCGAGGGGCAAATGCAAGGGATTTCACAAGTTCATTCAATAACCACTATCATTCCTTTGTTTGTGCTCTCTATGTTTAATATCCACACTTTTCTCTTCTGATTAGTTTCATCCTAAATTTCTTCCAGTTATCTGAACTCAAGCAATTTTTTGATAAGTTTTACTCCTGGGATTCATCTCACCCTACAGGCACTGCGCTTAGGACAGAGTTTCAACAGATTTCTTGCAACACGTGATGGTGGAGAAGTCTCTTTAAAGCAGATGGTTGCCGAACTGATGATGGATACTGTCAAGGCTGATAGATCTGTGGTGCCTGATACTGGCAACGACCCTGAGTGGGAATACAAGCTAAGCTCTATATTCATTGACACTGAAAAAGGACAGGTAAAATTACAATATTCAGTATTTCAGTAGCTATCTCTGTCTTCTGTTTCGTAATTCTACCTCTGTTGGTTTCAGGCACGATATGGAACACGAAGCATGGCTGCTCTAGCGGTGAAATTGGACGGTGAGGTAACTTTCTACGAGAGGTACTTGGAGAGCAGCTCGTGGAAGGAGAATCTTACACGATTCCGCATGGAGACGATACAATAGGAGGATTTGAGAGGAACTTTAGAATCCCCACAAAGATAGATTGCTTACTTTTTCCTTTTTGGCTTTGCTGTGCTTAGCAAAACTGAGTAAATTTATCATTGGTGTCCTAAAACGTGACACAGAACGCGCTGCAGAGTTGCAAGCCTACAGGAACAGATACAGCGTGGTATAGTTACCGGTGATTATCCTTTATGCAGGTGTATGACAATGCACACCAATAATTAACTTAGAGCCTGTCACACCAATAATTAACTTAGAGCATGTTCTTTGTGGCTGCAGCTTATGATTTTTGGCTCTTCGCAACAGAGAATATAGAGAGAAAGGTATTTATATGCGATTTTGGTCGGTAAAAAATGATGGCTTTTCAATATGCACTATAATTAACTTGTAGATCTCATTTTTAAAAAAAATATTCTGTTTAAAAGTTAGGTACTGTAGTAAAAACCAATTTCAAAAACCGGATAGATGCATATGCCCCTATGACGTTGTAGATTCCAAAGGAAGAAATTGGTTACTTGCCATCTCTGGAAATTTCTGGTACTAGCCTTGGATGTCCTTCTGCTTTGTTCTTCTGAGACGACGAATCACCATTGCTTTCATGCGATTCAGGTTCTCCGTGGTTGCTTCATGCTTGCTTCCCCTCGATACGATGCAAAAATCTTATTGTTGCGCGTATCCGACCAGCCCATGGCGCGACGCCGGTGACCTCAGAATCGGAGCGAATACGAACTGGGCTGCAGAAGCGTGGCGGACCGTAAAACCTAGCTGCCGCACGGCCGCATCGCACAGTTTTTCGGCCCAAAGCCTAGGTTTCCGCCTAGCGTTGCAACCACCCGTCCACGCGGCCGCTCCGCTTCCGCTCCCCACTCACCCCTTCCTCTCTTCTCCATCGCACGCGCACACGCCCTGCCCTTTCCCCAGCCAACGACTTCCCGTCCCGTCCCCTCCGCTCCCACCACCCCCGTCCACACCACCGCCCTAACCTAACCCTCCGCAAAGCCCTAGCCGCCTGCCCGCCCGCCGTCACCATGAAGGCCAAGGTCGACGGCGACACCGAGTAAGTCCCCTGCTCCTACGCTTTCTCGTCTCCTAGTCGTGTGCGAATCGTGCGTGGGTTTCGGTGGTAGCGACGACTAACTGGTTTCCGTTGCTGCGCGCATGTGTGGTCGGGTCGCTGCAGGTTCAAGGCCTCCGGCAAGCGCAAGAAGGCCGGCGGCGGCGGCAAGCCCAAGCGTGGCCTCACCCCCTTCTTCGCCTTCCTGTAAGCCCTACCCCCGGTCCCGCTCTCGTGCCTCCAGATCTACGCGTCTCCCCTCTCTGATTTTTCTTTGAAATTTGTTGGTAGGGCTGAGTTCAGGCCGCAGTACCTGGAGAAGCACCCTAACACCAAGGGCGTAGCGGCCGTGAGTCAACACTCGTCTCTTCTTAACCTTCTACAGTTCTACTAGCTTGTTTCGAGGGTTTCATTTCGATGGCTCATATATATGTTGTTGTGCTGGTTGATGGTTCTGCTTTTAGGTGACTAAGGCGGCTGGGGAGAAGTGGCGCACTATGTCGGATGAGGTTTGTCTGATTTTTGCAGTGCCTATCTAGTTAATATTAGGGAAAATTGCTTCCGTACCATATTATGTTTGTTGCGACTTGCCGAAATACCACTCGTTCATCCACGCTTGCCAAAATAACTCCCAATCCGTCGTCCGTTACCCCAAAATGGCATTGCTGTCCATTTCTGTTATCCAAAAATGGCATCGCTGTCCGTTTCCGTTACAATGTGATTGTGGTTTTCATTTTTTTTTTTCCCGTGCGGGAGCAGCAAAGCGAACACCAAAATCCCCACTTTACCCCCGTGAGCCATGGTCTGGCTCAACTGTTCAGTAATTTTAGCGTCTGCTGAGTAAAAGGAAAGACAAATGTTCAGTCTTCACTGATTAATGTGTGCCTTGTTTAGGAGAAGGCGCAGTATGGGGGGAAGAAGCTGGATGCCCAAGAGAGCAAGGCTGCGAACAAGAAGAAGGTATTATTACCGGTGTCGTGAATCTCGTGATATTGACCTTGTACTGTACATTTAGGCATTTAATTTTTCCCGTGGTGATAATGTGCTTTGTGCTATTTCATCAGGAGAGCACTAGCTCCAAGAAGGCCAAAACTGATGGTGAGGAGCAGGAGGAAGGAGAAGGCTCCGACAAGTCCAAGTCTGAGGTTGAGGATGTTGATGAGCAGGATGGTGCTGACGAGGTATATAAAATTTATGCATTATAATAGGTTGTGCAAACTGCAATGTGGATGGAATTAGCATATTGTTGCTAACATCTGCTTAAATCTGTTCATTGCAGGAGGACAAGGAGTAAATAGTAGCTTAGGGAACAGCAGCTATGCAAATCAGTGGAGCTGCTTAGAGCTTAGCTTGCTATGTTGCTGTCCTTGTTATGTTATGTTGTAAGGAAAATGTGTAGATGAAGGTACTCTTGGGCTGTCGCATGCTGAAGGTGTCTCTGTTTAACTAGTAGCGAAGAAAAAGCCGAATACTGTTGACTGCTTTTCTTTTGCCAACCTCCGCAGCATGTGTAAATAGTTGTTTTGTTTGTTTTATGCACTGATCTGATGACTAGCCTGCTGTTAATCGTGTTTGCCGTCTTGCCATGTTCTCGTGTTACTTAGCGTGCCTATATGTTTTTCTTTGATTACATTTCTTTATGCTTTTCATGATCTGTCTGATGCTCCACTCAGGATGCATTTGTACTACAATTACTCGAGAGTTGTTTGTGTTATATTTGTTATCGTGATCGTCTCTAATTGCTTACTCCTTTAGTACATGCATGTTCTGTTAAGTATATGCGTTTTGAGGTTCTTCAGGTGCTTGCTGTGCTGCTGACAGTTTGCTCCCAAATTTTTTAGTCGGGACATGATGAGTTTTTTAGTGCTTCGACATCTTGAATTAGTGCGTAAAAAACGGTGCTAGTAGCCACTGAAAATAAACCGACGACAACATGCATGCATTGGTTGTGTAACCCTCCAGGGAGCAGCTTGTATCCAAGAACTTGTATTATCTTCATCAGATACAAATACAATAAGAAAGTTTGCTCACAAGTATTACACAATCAAAATTGCTGCAGTGAAAAAATGACCCACAATGTAAAGTTCCCGCTGTGATCCTCGATTTCTTATTTACAACGGAAGCATTTTAATGCAACGCTACATAATGTTTTCACATAATGTTTTCATGTAGTGGAACTGCATCACATATGTGACCTGAACCAGACAACGGCACTAACCAGCTCGACAAACCTAAAAGCGACTGGAAAGAGAAGCAAAGAGGACTTCACAACAGGAGGACAAAATGGATATAGCTGCCATTTCTACGATGTGCCCTTCTCGTTCTTTGTAGTTCGCAGTAGCTCTTTTGCCATTGCTGAGAAGGATTGAGCACCATTTACCATATCTGCAGCCCGAAGATTAATGCCCTGCGAAAAAGCACATTGGTAGTACATGTTAATCGTCTGCCTGTTGGGTGCCTTATCAGGATGGCCAAGTTTATGCAGAATTTTTGTGTAGGGGCCTTTTGTGACATTCATATGGGAAATGAATAAATGAGTAATAGAAAAGAGTTCAGAAGCTGAATTATGTGGTAGCTCCTGTTCAGAGCGACACGGTAACAGGCATATACTTGGAGCAATGAACGCCAAACGCCAACCATGTTGAGGCTTGACAGGGTTCTTGCTTCGCAAGAGTGGGTGGATTCCTTCCCTCACTGCTTCCTCACCGCTTTGGCATCGGCGTGTTCTGATCATACACCTTTGCTTCTCTCCACCAACATCTACCTTAAGCACGGTGGGCAATTTCACTTCGACAGCCACTGGATCTCTCACCCACATTTCTTGCAGATTGTGCAGACAGGCTGGGCGACCAATATCCTGCGCTCCTCCCCTTTCCACCGATTGGACGGCTTATACCGCACCACAGCAAAAGCATTCCAGAAGTGGAGCCAAACTCAATTCGGTAATATGGGAGAGAGTGAAGAATTCTTGAAAAAAAAGTTGACCAGAGTAAAGGAGGCACTGCTCAACAATAAGTGGATGGCAGATTTGCAAGGACCTTTCAGCTTGCGCGCCATATCCGATTTCTTTGCTCTGTGTTCAGCCCTAAACCAGGTTCAGTTGCAAGGAGTCATGGATACCGTCATTTGGCATTGGACATCCAATGACACTTACTCTTCCAAATCGGCATACAATGCCATGTGCCAAGGAACCATTTTTCTGCCTTGTGCCAACGAACTGTGGTGGAGTACAGCCCCCCTTAAAGCAATACTTTTCACTTGGCTGGCTCTCAAGCACCGGGTGTGGACTTTCTCCAGACTACGAAAATTCAACATCACAGCACCGCCCGATTGCCTCTTCTGCGAGCAAGAACCCGAGACAATCGACCATCTACTAGTAGCCTGCGTTGTGGCTAAGCAGATATGATTTCAGATATTCTCCTGGCTGTCCCTTTGCACATCCTACCAGTTCACCGAGAAGACATTGCATGCGCACTGGGCAGCCATCCACGAACTGGCCCCCGGCTCAAAGCGAAAAGGAGTAGATTCCCTAATAATTCTAGTGGTCTGGATGATTTGGAAGGAAAGGAATAGGTTGTGGCATGATCAAGGCTGTTTTAGCACCGGGGAGTTTGGCCTCCACATCATGCAAGGGTTCTACACTTGGTCGTCCATCACGGAATCTAGACTGCACGACCTTCTTGGCCGACAGTGATCTGGACTACGTCGATTTCCAGCTTAATGCTTCTCAGCAGTTGCTAGTCTTTTCTACATTTGTAATGCTCTAGTTTGAAATTTCTGTCAATGGCTGCAAGCCTTCTATGTATTACTCCCCCACCTTAATGAATGAAGTGCAATTCTCCTGCATTTTTAAGAAAGGAATGGACACAATATTATTACTAGGGAAGTGGAAGCATTTTTACCTCCAACTTTTTCATGTTCTCTTGCAGCTTGTTCCCAATCATTTTTGGAACACTAGTTGAGTCCTGTTCAGATAAACATTAAAAGATTAGTAAGGGAAGGCATCAACTAATTATATTTTCTTTTTGAGTGGAGTCAACTAATTATGTTGTGCATTATTCTATGTATTGCTCATGTGATTCCCTGCAGATGCTCATCAGTTGCCAGTAAATAAGCATGTTTATGTATATACATATTGCTGTCTCAGTTATGAAGGATATGCAATATTAGTTCTATGATTAACCACTTAGGTACTAAAACCTGTAATGGTATGCCTTGCAATTCATAATTTTGATGATTTACTGGTGCTTCTATGCACTCACATCATTTGTTGCATATCCATATTTAATCTTTATCTGGTCGACTTGACTCATTGATGGTTCATCTTCAGGTTTTTCATTTCGTGAATTCACCTTTTCTTCTGTCCTGGGCTTCAACTTTCCTGCATATCCATAATTTAAACGACATGACAAAACTTGTAGTTGTATCAGCATGCCAGTTTTACAAAGCCATACCTTGGATTACAAAGTTACATATGAACATCTTATTTGTATACTTTACTGACCTCTAAGAGTTTTCAGTCCCTTGCTGATTTTCTGTTTGCTTAGACCTTGGAAGTGTGGTCCTTTCTGCTTTTGCGTGTTGTCATCAATGTCAATATCATCTTCAGAGAGAAACATATGACCATAAGTATACCTCAACCCTTGAACAAGTAAAACTAAAATAATAGCATATACCTATGTCTAGCTCGATATTGTCATCATCTTTTATTGAACTGCTCCTCTCAGATGGTGGAGCAAAATTAGCAGATGAAAATATTGAAGTCAGATCTTCAGAAGTTGTTGCAATAAATTGTTCATCGCCATTTGCATCACTCTGTTTTGCCTTGCTTCCTTTAGTATTTTTCATAATCATTCCAAATATACCCTGTAGAATTTCCATTGTCAGGAAAAAATACATAGATGGCTTCCACTGTCCATAAGATTAATTAATTACCTTTTTATTTTCTTTGGGAGACTTCACCACATAGGAAGAATCTTCCCTCGGTGAGTTGTCTTTTCTGTATACCGTATTAATGTTGTCTATATGCCTGTGTACAAACCATAGTACTTAGGTAACTATATTATAAAGCAATTTGAAAGTAACCACTAAGAAAGCTACTGCTTTTAGAGTCAGTTCTAGAATTGAAAAATGAAATCATCGGGCCAAGCATTGACAATCAAAGCAGAAACTTTATCATGAATTAATAGGGTCTCTCAAATGCACAAAATTGCAAAGCTGTAGAGTTGGATATTTCTCGACAACACAAGAAATATTTTTCATGGTCATCATTGTTATGAATATTGTGCATCTATTCATGAGGCCCAAAGGGCAATATATATAGAGATACAAGGAGGATATACAGAAGGAATACAAGGCATATTAGGAAACAAATAACAGTCCTAATCTCTTTCCTATTCTATCCTTAACACCCCCCCTCAAACTCATGGTGGATCACACACACTGAGTTTGGAGAGAAAATACAAATGTTGTGCCCTAGTCTGTGGCTTCGTGAAGAAGTCAGCAATCTGTAACTCTTGAGGACACAAACTGAAGAGCAAGTACATCCTCCTGCACCTGGGAGCGAGTGTATGAAGCATCCACACCAATGTGCTTGGTGAGCTCATGCTTCACTGGATCACGAGCAATGCTGATAGCTCCTGTACTGTCAGTCATAAGAGTAGTAGGTCCCCTCACAGGTACGCCAAAGTCCGCAAGTAACCATCTCAACCAAGTAATCTCTGCTGTCACAACTGCCATAGCTCTCAACTCAGCCTCTGCACTCGAACGGGAAACTGCAGTCTGCTTCTTTGTCTTCCAGGCAATCAGGGAGGAGCCAAGAAAAACACAGTAAGCAGAAAGAGATCGACGATCAGAAGGATCACTAGCCCAGGTCGCATCAGAGTACGCCTGAAGCTGGAGTGAGGTGGAGCTAGGGAAAAACAAGCGACGAGATATGGTCCCACGCAAGTAGCGAAGAACACGAAGAAGATGACTGTAGTGAAGATGAGTAGGACAAGCCATGAACTGACTCAAGATATGGACAGCATGAGCAATATCAGGACGAGTGCTCACAAGATATACCAAACTGCCAACCAGATGGCGATACCGAGTAGGATCCTCAAGAGGATCACCATCAGTAGCACGGAGCTGAAGAGAGAGCTCCATAGGAGTCTCAGCAGTGCGAGTATCAGTCAGACCAGACCGATCAAAAAGATCCTGGACATACTTCTGTTGGGAGAGGTAGTAACCCTCAGGCGTGACAGAAACCTCAATCCCAAGAAAGTATGTAAGCAAACCAAGATCAGTCATCAGAAACTGCTCACTGAGATGCTTCTTCACATATGCAATGAATGAGGGATCGTCACCAGTAATGAGCATATCATCCACATAGAGAAGAAGCAGTGTCCTACCTCGAGGTGAGACATGGATAAATAGAGCAGGATCATGGGCACTGACAGTGAAACCGACAGCGGTGATCACTGAGGTAAAACGCGCAAACCAGGCACGAGGGGCCTGTTTGAGACCATAAAGAGCACGACGAAGACGACAGACATGACCAGCTGGAACAGAATACCCAGGTGGTGGCTGCATGTAAACCTCCTCATGCAAGACGCCATTAAGAAAGGCATTCTTGACATCCAGTTGAGAGATAGACCACCGGCGAACAGAAGCAACCGCAACAAGAGTGCGAACAGTGGTCATATGAGCAACAGGAGCAAATGCCTCATCATAATCTCGACCATACTCCTGCTGAAAACCACGAGCTACAAGACGAGCCTTGTAGCGCTCAATGGTACCATCAGACCTGGTCTTAATCTTGTACACCCACTTGCACGTGATAGGACGAGCGTGCACAGGTGTCGGGACAATCTCCCAAGTCTCCGTACGACGAAACGCATCAAGCTCCTCTGCCATGGCGAGCTGCCACTCAGAATGAGAAGCAACTTCACGATAAGAACTAGGCTCAGTGACAGAGAGAGCATGAGCTGGCGAAGCAAAACCAAGACGAGCAGGAGGCCGAATGGTTGCCCGGTCACGAAGGGCGTAACGAGGAGCATCATCAGATGAATCAGACGTCGGTGTCGGCAAGAGACCAGGAGAGGGATCTGGTGAAGGACGAGGACGTCTGGAGTAGTGCACCCCAGAGAAACGAGACGGTGGTGCCATAGAGGCAGGAGGCGGTGCTGCAGGAGGCAACACAGGAGGTGAAGGTACCGAAGGCGGGGAAAGGGGGGAAATGGGTGAGGAGTCAGGGAGAGACAACCAGGGGATCGTCTCGATGGTGGAAGCAGTGTGAGGAGCCGAATCCTGATAGAAGAAAGGTCGAGATTCGTCAAAGACAACATCTCGTGAGATCCTAATCCGTCGAGTAGAAGGATCATAGCAACGATAACCCTTATGCTCAGAACTGTACCCAAGAAACACACACTCGACTGACTGGGCTGTCAATTTAGTGCGCTCACGAGGCGGCAGCAGGACAAAACAGGTGCAGCCAAAAACACGAAGGTGATCGTACTGGGGGCTCTAGAGTAGAGACACTCTATAGGACTGACATCCTTAAGAGCAGTGGAAGGCTGCATATTAATGAGATATGCAGCCGTAGAAACAGTCTCAGCCCAGAACTGTGGGGGAATGTGAGAAGCAAGAAGAAGGGTGCGAGCAGTCTCAATCAGATGACGATGTTTGCGTTCAGCAACCCCATTCTGAGCATGAGCACCAGGACAAGAAGACTGATAAAGAGTGCCCTGCTCAGAAAGGAATTGTCTGAATGCACTAGAACAATACTCGCCAGCAGAATCACAGCGAAAAGTACGAATAGAGGACTCAAACTGAGTACGAACCATCATGGCAAAGCTACGATAGATCGCAAGAAACTGACCACGATTAGACATAGGGAAAAGCCAAGTAAAACGGGAATAGTCATCAATGAAAATAACATAGAATTTATGCCCGCCTTTTGAGATAATAGGCGCAGGTCCCCATACATCTGAATGAACTAAATCAAAAGGACGAGAAGACAATGACTCACTAGAATGATAAGGAAGTTGTAGCTGCTTGCTCAGCTTACAACCTCGACAAAACATGGACGTGTCAACAGTAACACGTCCAAGGACACCCTGACGAACTAATGACGAAAGACGAGACCCACACAGGTGACCTAAACGGTGATGCCACTGCGCAAAAACTCCAGAGGTGGTGGCAGCAGTGGCAGTGGAGGTAGACGTGGCAGGAGACGTGGTAGGAGCAGCTGAAGCGGACGGAAGATGAAGACGGTCGAGAATGTAGAGACCCTGACGATCCCTACGGCGCCGGCCAGTCCCAAGTATCGTCCCTGTCTGTCGATCCTGAACGAAACAGGTGTGAGAGTCAAAACCAACCCTACAACCAAGGTCAGTGATCTGTCCCACTGAAAGAAGCTGCATGGTTAGTTGGGGAACATGAGAAACAGCTGGAACAGAAAAATCAGTGGACAAAAGAGTGCCCTGACAACTAACAGACAAGGAAGTACCATCAGCAGTCTGGACAGAGATAGGGAGGACAGGAGGTCCTACTGAAGTGAGAGATGTGAAATTTGGTGTCATATGGAAAGAGGCACCAGAATCTAGAACCCAAGAGGTACCTGGGGGAGACGTCTGAGCTAGACTAGTAGAACCCGCTGAGCTGTGAGAGCTGCTGAAGAAGAGCCTGGCAAAGCTCCTGAACAAAGTCACCTCGCTGAGATCCTGATGAGCTGGTCTGTCCTCCTGTGAAGGAAGGGCCTCCCTGCCCCCCCTTGGATCGTCCATCCCCACGCGCCTTATTCCGCTTTTTTCGCACCGCACAACGCTGGTAGTCATGCCCGAAGTTCTTGCAGTAGTTGCATTGAACTCCAGTTGGTGCAAAGGCAGGAGCGGCAACAGGCACCTGAGAAGGAACCGTAGTCGTAGTAGGAACCGTCGATGTAGTCGAAGAAGGAGCAACAAGCACAGTCGGAACGGACTGTGATGCTAGCCCGAGACGAAGCTCCTCAGCCCGAAGTGTCGAAAGAGCCTCGGTGACAGTTGGTCGTGGCGAGCGGCTCAGCAGCTGAGCTCTGACAGGCTCAAACTCTGGGCGAAGACGGCAGACGAAATCATAAAGACGAAGGCGATCATGATCCACCTTCTGAACTTTGTGGCACTCCTGGCACAATGGAGAAGCCAACTCATCGAGCTGTCGCCAGATACTAGTCAGAGCTCGGAAGAAGTCGTCGACGGAAGAATCTCCCTGGCGTAGCGTCTCCAACTCACGCTGAAGCGAAAAGAACTGAGCATCACTGCTCTGCTGGTATCGCTCACGCAAGTACTCCCAGATCTGTCGAGTAGACCGCAGACCAACAATATCTGGCTGAATGGAATCGTCGACACTGACCACAAGGATGGCACGAACACGGGCCTCATCAGCACACCAGCGCTCAAAAGCATCAATAGCATACTGAAAAGCCTCATCAGCAGCGTCAGCAGCAGCAGCATCATCCTCTGACTTCTGCTTAGCAGCTTCATCTGCCCCAGGAGGTACAGAGGTAGGCTGCCTAGGAGGAGGCTGAACCGGCGGTGGCGGAGAGGGACGAGCACCGGTAACATGTCCCCAAAGGCGAAGACCATCAAGCGTGATCTCCATAAGGGAAGACCATAACCTGTAGTTCGTTCCATGGAGCTTTGTTCCCGAGAATGGAATCGCAGCAGATGGAACGGAAGCCATCGGTAGGCGGTGCTGGACGGCGCGGCGACCAAGGCAACGAAGTCTAACAGGCGGCGCTAGACGGCGCGGCGGTTAGTACAACGTTTTTTTGTTTTTTTTATTTTTTTTGGAACTATAAAAGGAAAACTCTCACTGGCTCACTTAGAACCAGCAGAGCAGAAGATGCGGACCGCCGACGGCTGTGGCGGCGACGGCGGATGCGGCCGACAGCGGCGACCTCGGATGCGGCCGACGGAGGCGGCGGCGGATGCGACGGTGCGGCCGACGGAGGCAGCGGCGGATGCGACGGCGGATGTGGCCGATGGCGGAGACCTCGGATGCGGCCGACGGCGACGGCGGCGGTCAACTCCGAGCAGCCCCCCCCCCCCGAGCGACGGCGGCCGATGCGAACCGGCAGCAGCCCCCGAGCGACGGCGGCGTCGGATCTGACGGCAGCGGCTGGAGATCCAAGCGGCGGCCGACGGCGGCGGCTGGAGATCCAAGCGGCGGCACGGATAAGGACGGCCCGGGCGGCGACAGCGGCGACGGCTCGGGTAGAGAGGGTCCAGCAGAGACAGCGGCGGCACGGGTAGAGAAGACCCGAGCGGCGGCGGCTGCAGCGGCCCGAGCGGCGGCGGCTGTGGCACGGGTGACGTGAGGCAGCGGAAGAAGATCAGGTTAGGGTTTTAACCCTAGCTCTGATACCATGTTATGAATATTGTGCATCTATTCATGAGGCTCAAAGGGCAATATATATAGAGATACAAGGAGGATATACAGAAGGAATACAAGGCATATTAGGAAACAAATAACAGTCCTAATCTCTTTCCTATTCTATCCTTAACAATCATTATCAAATTTACATCCTAACCATGATACTATGCCAGCATACCTGTAGATGTCATTCTGACAGAGAGTAGAGAAAAAATAGATCTCCTCTCCATTAACCTGTATAATCATACAAACAATTGTATAAACGAAAGCTACTTAAAAAAAACTGCTAGATGGAAGCTACATTCAAGTTAGTAGAGAATGTGTTTCAAAATGCGAAGGGTTAGAGAAAAGGACGGTGCAATCTGTACCAAGATGATTTCTCCATCAGATGAACATGTTATGGAACTAGAGGAATTCAAGTTTCTTGAATATACAAAACCTCGTAAAGAGGCATCCTTCAACAGGGATAAATCTGGGAGGGATCTGCATTTTCACAAGACACACTGATGTTCATTGACTTTATTCCGATAGCCTCACACACATAGAAGTTTTCCACTTAACTGTTGCCTCACCTTGTTTCTATTTTTCCATTGGAGAAGACTAGTACAAGACCAGTTTCAGAAGAAGCACTATGGATAAGAGATGCAAAACAGCAACTACCATTTAATTTCTTCTTATTGACTATCTTCTTCATTCCCTGTATGAAGGAGAGCTCCATAATGAACAACAGCAACTCACATAAAAGTAAAGGCGTAAAGCTCTCTATAGATAATAAGAAACGCAAATACCTGAATTGCGTGGCTCAAGGAAAATAAGCGGATTGCATTTTCAGTACAAAGCAACAACAATGATTCCTTCGATATTGTATCTTGGTTGTTTGACACTGATGCATCGTCTGGAGATAACTCTGTAGTGCATAATTGCATTAGAATGACATAATAGTACGATAATACAACTGCTAATTTGGAGTATACAAAAAAGATTGATAGGTAGATACTGGAAAGTGTTAATATGAAGCTTGTTATATAGTGCAATAGTCCATGTGGCTTATATAGTACAAGGACTCAAACCCTAAAACAATGGGAAAAGACACATATACCCTTAACAGAAAGAAAGATGGATGATCATGCAAGGGCATATAGCTCACCCAATGTCTGCATCAGAAGGGCTCTTGAGGGTTTGTTTGTCTGAACTGGGTTGGCGTTCAAAAGTTTTCCAGTTTCTTCTTCAAGAATAAAAACAGACGAATCTTCCATTCCTACTATCAAAAGATCCTTATCATAGCCATTATGGCTATATATTTCAAATTGCAAAGAGGTGATTCCGCCAGATACCCGACACTCAAGTTGTTTTTGATACAAGATAGTAGCATCTTCTATGTGGATAACTGATACCTGAAAACATGATTTGGAAACAGTATAGCACTTCATTGCTTGAACATTGGGCACAGAGTCCCATACACTGAGCTTAACAAAGCTGAGCAGCATTTATAGTAAGTAAAATTATCGAGATATATACTTGCAACACCTTTATCTCTTCAAAATAACCAGGGACATATTGATGTACATGTTGAAGTATAAGTGAATTGCCCATCTTTCCTCATCAACTTAAGTTTTTGGGTGAACTGGCTGGTGCATGAAACTTAATATGGTATCAGAGCCAAAAGGTCTCGAGTTCAAGACCTGGCTGACGCAATTAAAAAAATTAATTGCAATCCACTTCTATTCCACGTATTAGGCCTAAGGGAGCCTACACGTGAGGGGGAGTGTTGAAGTATAAGTGAATTGTCCATCTTTCCTCATCAACTTAAGTTTTTGGGTGAACTAGCTGGTGCATGAAACTTAATAGTACATGACATTAGTCACTGTATACCATGAATGACAAAAAGTGAAGTCTCCGGAGAAATCAGAGACTCCATGGCTGCTTTGCTTAACAAAATTTATTATTTATTAGAAATTGTTATCTTGTGTGTAACCATTTAATTTTTCTACTTGCCGTGAGTTAACATAGCAAAACACATACTGGTATTTGGTAGTTTTGATTGTACAATATAATTGTTGTAGACAAACTTATTGTGCTACTGTTTTGAAACTGTGATGCAAACATGCTGGTAGAGAGACTAAGGCGTTTACTGTATTGATTAAATGGTGCTCAGGGGCTAACAGTTACAGAAGAATAACAATAGAGGACATTTTGCAGGAAGAACAGATTACTTACAATTCCTTTTTCTGTTCCAACAGCAAAACGCTTTGACTTAGAGATCAAGGAGATCGAGGTTGCAGCTCCTTTGAGCTTTGTACTTCTGACATTGTAGCTATCCCGTTGCTTCGCTGATGAGTCAGTGTAAAGGATGAACATGTTAAAAAATAACATACAGAAACCTGAAAACTCTTAGATTTAAAGGCATCATTAAGAAAGATACATCAACCAGATGATAAGATCAAGAAGTGTCAATAACCAGTTATGGAGCCTTTCTTATACCTCATCTATAAATTATCTGCACTTGTAGACTATATATCCCCTAACCAACCAAATTCTTTTTTTGTGAAAAGATGCTGGAGCGACTCCACATTATCTCTTCCCTACTAATAGCGGTTAGCTCAAAAGGCTCATTGATACATTATTCTTTACCTTTAGTTAGTCCAAGCCCCAAAGGATAGTTTTGTTTTTTTGGCTAATGCAATCATAAATTCATAATAATCAGTAACTTTAATTGGAAGGGTTGAGATATTGTCACACTATAGATAACTTGATGATTACAATCGTTCAGAACTCTGCTAAGATGAGCTGCAAACTCGTGCTTTTAAGAAAACACCCTAATATTTGACTCAAAGCCTGCCCATTAGAAAAGATAATAACATTATAACCACCATCCATTAGTTTCCATACAACAACAATAACAATAAAGCATTTTGACCCAAACAAGTTCAGGTAGGCTAGAAATGAAACCTTTTCAAGGTCAAAAAGACGAGAACCTTAAAAACCTATAATGCTAAAATCCTAAGTTGTACATCCTGTCATCTGAGCAGAGAGCCTAAAACACTGCCCCTAAACTTTCTTATGGTTCCGATACATGGATCGCTAACTTTCATACGCTCCTATCCAAAACTAATTCTTTAGATACATTGCAACTGCTCAAGTCACTTTTAACTGGTTCCTCCCACATCAGTCTTGGTCGACCTCTGTCTTTTCTTAGTTCTTACGTTTGCAGTACGTCTTAAAATTCCACTACGTACCGGTGCTTCAAGAGATCTCCGTTGGAAATGTTCAAACCATCTTAAGCGATATTGGACAAGCTTCTTTTCAATTGGTGCTACCTCCACCCTATAACGTATATCATCATTGCGTATGTGATCCCACAGATCCACCATAGCATTCTCATCTCCGCTATACTCATTTTCTGTAAATGTTGTCTTTTAGTCGCCCAACATGCTGCTCCATGTAGCATCGTGGGTCTGATTGCCGTCCTATGGAACTTACCATTTAACTTTTAAAGGACTTTTTTTGTCACACAGGACACCGGATGCTTTGTGCCATTTCACTCACCCCGCTCTTATCATGTAGCTCTCGTCTTTATCAATCTCACCGTCCCACTGTAACGTCGATCTCAAATAATGAAATGTGTCATTCCTTGGCACTACTTGTCCATCTAACCTAAAATATCCATCATTTACCCTAGCACCGCTGAAATCATACCTCATATACTCAGTTTTAGTCATACTAAATCTAAATCGCTTTAATTATAAAGTCTTCCTCCACAACTCTAAATTCCTATCAACATTTATTCTACTCTCATCAACTAGCGCCACATCATCAGCAAAAAGCATACACTAAACGATATCTCTAAGCTCAACGTTGACTCTTGGTGTAGTCATATCTTAATAGGAAAGTCATTAGTAACACAACCATATGTTCTAACATTAGTCATAACATTTTCGTGCATGCCCTTAATTAGGATAATATATTTTGTTGTGACTTTTTTCCTTTGAAGCGCCCACCACATAATCTTTCTTGGCACTTTGTCATAAGTTTTTTCAAGTCAATAAACACCATGTGAAGGTCATTCTTTTGTTCCCTATACCTCTCAATCAACTGTCGTAGCAAGAAAATCGTCTCTGTGGTCGACTTCCTAAGCATAAAACCAAATTGGTTTTGTCGTCACGCTAGTCACTTTTTTAAACGGTGCTCAATCACTCGCTCTCAAAGCTTCATTGCGTGACTCATAAGCTTAATTCCTCTATAATTAGTATAATTTTAAATGTCTCCTTTATTTTTAAAAATTGGAACTAATGTGCTCCTCCGCCACTCGTTTGGCATCCTGTTCAACCCAAAATGCTATTGAACAAATTAGTTAGCCAAACAATCGCCACTTCTCCTAGGCATTTCCACACCTCAATAGGGATATCCATTAGTTTCCATGTTTCACAAAATTAACTGGAGTTAAAAAATGTAATTGGTAAAGTTCAACATTTTGAACTAATAGCATAGAAGTTATTGTAATGCAATAATTTTGCATAATAAACACCTAACTGTGTTGTATCAAGACAGATGCACCAACTGTTGGTTTTAGCAAAAATATGAGTGAACTAGTACCATGTAAAAAGGAGAATAAGTTATCACTTGAGTCCTTTTTGAATGTGATTACCCGGACCTGGAAAGAAGAAGAAAGAAATTTTACTGCACTAGAAGTGCATCAAAGACATTAACTATAAGCCACCTTGTAGCCAGGGAATATCTTACCATTCCACTCCGATCGCCACATATAAGAATGCTGGAGGACATATCAAACTGTAATGATGTAATAGGGGTGCCACTTGATGTATTGTCTTCATTCTGCAAAATTATTAAGGACTGGTGATTAGAGTGAAATCAAACATAGTAGTTTGTATGCAGACACGTAAATTATAGAATGCTTAGCAAAAAATAATTGTGATTTGAATTTACCTGCTGCTTTATCATAAAAATCTGCAGCAAAAGAGGACATGATGCATCCCAAAAGCTTATGGTTCCATCAAGATGTCCAGTTATATAGAGGTTCCTGGTCTTATGAATGTTGGTAACACTTGTGGAAGTCTGACCTTTATCCTTCAGTGAAAGCAACCATGGATATTTGGTGGCCAATGATGAAGAATAATCCTGCCCATAAATAAAAGATGAAGCTGTCTGGTCAACGAGTTCATACTTCATAGTTGTTTGCAAGGTGTAGTTTACAAATCTGTACATGCCTCATCCAAAGAAGCTAGTGCTGTAGGGCTGCTTGTATAAAACTGTGCAATATTGATGCCTGAATCACCATAAGGTAGCTTCACAGGTGAATGGTTCGGAAGCGTTAGTGGAGATCTAGACTGGGAGTGAAGGAGGTAGCGCTTAATTTCTGAATCATCATATAAACAGATTTGACCAGATTTCAACAAGAGAACAAGAGCACTTTGTCTGTGCTTATTTGGGTCGCTAAGCCCTGTAACAAGTCCCATTCCTTGGCAAGCTTCTGTGAGAGGTAAAACCATCTTTACAATTCGAGATTCTTCATTCAGAATCAGGACCTGTGTTTAGAAAACACCAAATCAAAGGTTGGACAAAGATGCAATTCTCACTGAACAGAAAAATAATCAAGATTCCTTATCCATGTAAGCCATCACAATATTCTTTAGAAAAAATTACTAGTTCCAACAATGCTTAAAATGGACAATTTTGGCCAGTTTCTGGAAAAGAGCAACCATTTTTTGGACTTTCTAGCTGAGCATTTACTTCAAATAGTCTCCCTCAAATTTCAAACCAGCTGGTCCCAACGCCGGTAGAAAATACAGTATAAATTGGTCTGCTACCTATTCCTAAAACCCTCAAAAGTGTTATACTAAGCAGAAAAATCTTACAAAGGAATGTTGTCACTCTAGCATGGAACTCCACACGATAAAATATGATGAAATGTACTACTCCAGTTAGTTGCAAAGTCATCACTAGACCATGATGGAAGTTCTAATAACTCAAAATCCATTTACAAAAACAATATAGAGAGGAAAAACAACATGGCACTTAAAACTTATGGTAGGGGACAATATAAAAACTACTATGCTAGGAATAGTTCAGTGTTTCCACCTGAAATAGATATCCATGATCACTGAAGCCATTAGTATACAAACATCCAGCCTTTCCATCACTAGTGACCCATCTCAAAGAGACTATTGGCACCTTGTCTAGCTTGTATCCAAGGTTAAGCCTCTGAATAGGTAGATTCTGAGTACCCATCAACGAGGAATTTTGTGCACTCAAAATCTCCGGAATAGCCCAAAGATATATATCTCCACTGTCATACCCAATAGCAATTTTGCTTCCCTTGGCACAAGCCCAGCAAGCTGATGTTACAAGTTTGGCCTCCTGGTGCGATTGTTGTTGCATAGTTCTACCGGATATGGATACCACTTTGCTTGCCTTAATATCCCACAAAGTCATAACCCCATCTCTGAAGATAATGATCACCCTGAGAGGAACAATGTACTTTAATGAGACATTTCACACTTACATAGAGTAGCATGAAAGATCAACGTGAATACTAACCTGTTATATTCAGTCAAAGGCTGCGGAGATACAAATGCAACTTCTACCTCATTACCAACATTAGTTGCGGAACCTTCAGTAAGAAATCAAATTGAGTCCAAATTTGATGTTTTGTTTCTATTCATGGCGGTTCTTATTGAGATGATTATCCTTTTTACTGTAAAGTTCATTGAAAATTCAACCGCTGAGCAGTATCCACTTTTTCAATATAATTATCGTATCAAGATTTTTTTTAAACGGAGTATTAAGATAAAGTGACAAGGGAACATAGGTACTGAAGTGACAAGTCTGACAACCTACCATAAGATTCAGAGAAAGGAATCCAATATGGCATGTCGACTAGACATCTCTGACCCAAGTCAAGCTTCAACAAGGAGACACTTCCAAAACTATCTCCTACATATCTGCGCGATGCAATATTCTCATAAGAACACTAAACCCTTTGGGGTTCATACATTCAATAACCATCGCTTACATGTAGAAACTCTTCTGTAGCACGGCAAATGCGGTTATTTCCTTCTCAAATGGATGCAGATAGCACAATTTCTTTGTGTCGATGTCCCAAACCTGCATACGATGCTTTTCTGATTAACAGCACATGGAAAAGAAACCTCATTTACTTAATTGACCAAGAAAATGTTTGAGAGCAAGCTTGCCTCGATCTGATTCTGGGTGTTCACGTTCAGGAGAACCCCTTGGCCATCGGCAAACTGAAACGGAGCATCGAATTGAGCTTGAGCCACATCTAAGTCTTGCAATGCAGCATTCGGCACACAAAGCAATGGGATTGGAGACAGGAAAGAGATGGTACCAGCAAGAACTTGGAGGGGATAGGGGATGGGGATTGGAGCAGCGCCTGCGTGTTGTCGCGGCCGAACAGCTTGATTTGCCCATTCCTGAAAGGACGAAGCGAAGCAAAGCGCATCAGCGACAGTGGGGAGAGGTGGAATGGAAGGAAGCGAGGGGGGTTGGCGCGCTGTTAGTGACCTGGTGGCGACGGCGAGGACGTGGAGGATGGGCTCGTAGGCGAGGAGGGCGGCGTCGGCGGGGACGCCGTAGTGGAAGGCTAGCCGCGGGCTCACATCCTCGGCACGCAGGCCGCTGATGCCAGCGATGTGCTGCTGTACAAAAAAAAAGGAATTAATAGTTACAAGTCGAGTCGCTAATAGCAAGTGCTTCCGTAGCATAGTGGTAGTGCGTTCGCTTCGTAAGCGAAAGGTCGCGAGTTCGATCCTCGCCGGGAGCTTTTCAGGCATTTGGCTTTTTCTGATAATATGGTTTTTTTTTCTTAATCTCATTTCTTTTCATTATCCGTGATTATATAATTTTTAAATTTAGTTATGTTTAAAAAGCTACCAGCAAGTAAATACATTTTTAACAGTTATAATATAAAATAAACTATAAACTAGGACTTTTAACCTAAATAAGCACCACATCAATGGCTTGGTCTTCCGTATTAGTAATTTGATTTTGTATATCAAAGCACATTATTATTATTTTTGGCGTTATTGCACCGTAAAGCCCATCGATCTCCTAGCTGTGCCATGCAATAAAAGTTGGTAAAAGTCACTTAAAAATTCAGTTCACTCAAACTTCAACGTTCCAGGCTCTCACGAAAAAATAAATGAAAGAAAAGGTTCTGGATCCTTGTAACTAGTAAGATCAAATACGTGTCGCGAGGTGCACTGGGTGTCCTACTGTCCTGGTCTCCTGGTCCACGAGCTCAGCCGACCACGTACATGGCCAGCCACTTCAAATGAGATTACGGCACCGTTTATTTTGATTTAAACTTTTAACTTCTGTTTTATTTTTTATTATTTCTAAATTTTACCCTTTTCTGGTTTCTGGTTTTTTGAGTTTTTTTGCCGATTCTTTTTTCTGTATTTATTTGCATTGTCCATGATAGCTTAACATGTTTTTTATTTTTAAATTTTAGTTACGTCAAATAAGCCACTATCAGTTACAGTGTAACTAGTTATAATATAATTTCAACTATAAATTAATTTATTTCAATTCAACCGAGCGTTACCTAAGAATTTTGGACACATTTGGACCCATAAATACCCGAAATTCCATTTTTGACCCCCAAATCAAAAAAAATTCCAAATCTGGACCCCTCCCGAGCGCACGTTCGCCCTAGAGCCGCCACGTGTCCGGTCGTGCGGTGTGGTACCGCACGACCGCACTGTAGCACGGGTCGTGCGGTACCACACCGCACAACCCGCCTGCCCCGAGCGCCGGCCGCGCGACTGCCCTCTCGAGCGCGCGACCGCCCGCACCGACCGCGCGTCTGCCCGCCCGACCGCGAGATTCCCCGCCCGATCGCGCGATTCCCTTGCCGACCGCGCGATCGGGACACATGGTGTTACACAGAGGACGCGCGGTCGGAAGGGATCCAAAAACGGAATTTTTTTGGTTTGGAGGTCAAAAATGGAATTTTGGATATTTAGGGTCCGTATGTGTCCGAAATTCTTACTTAACTCATTAATTTTTTTGTACGATCTAAACGAGCAGATGTCGTGATCTAAATCGGCACCGAAAATCACGTTGCTAACGGCAACGGCACAACCGCACAAGCGTCAGGTTAGTAGATAAACTCAGAAAACTGTGACCTACTCCAACACTACCAAATGCTACTCCGTATCCTAAATAACATATCCTAGTCCTAGTACTCCAATGCAGTTTACCTTTTTTTTTTCTTAGGCTTTTCAAAAGTGTTTTATGTTTTGGTTGTGACTCTTTGCTTTTAATTGATTATAAGAGAAATTAAGAAAGTAAGAGACGCTCGTATTAAAAAGCTACTTCGTTTAAAACAGTTCTTGTAGTGACTCATATAAATAACTTATAAAAATTATCTTGAGAAGCAACTTGTTTAAAAACTGCCTCTAAAATCAAAGCTAAAAGACAAACTATTTCAAACAATACCTTAATATCTATGGCTCTCTATGCTACTCTCCATTTTCCTGTCAGTACATGACCTACTTTCTTTCTTTTTCGTTAACAACTTTGTACTAGGATTTTCGAAATCGATTTTGAAATTTTAATGGGGGCTGAAATTTTCAAATCAAAACTTGATTTTTTTTAAAGTTACAATGGAAAAGAGTTTCTAAGGTTCGAAACATAGACATGCTACTCCATAGCAAGACACCTTACCACTAGGCTATGCACGCGTATAAGAGTTGAAATGTTACAAATTTCCTTCATATTGATAAAACCATGCAAAAATGATTTTTTTTACCGGTACCAAATTTTACCGAGGGACCGAGATTTCCGATTACCCTGATTTTCAGCCAATTTAGAAAACCCTGCTTTGTACTTTGCGTAGTTGCTCTACTATGGGCCTGTTTGGGAGAGCTCCACCAGCTTCAGATCTACGAAATACAGCTCCACTCCACGAAATTTTACCCAAACGCTCCAGCTCCGCGAAATCTGGATCCACCAAAATCCTGGATCTGATGGCCAAATCCATGGATTTCATAGAGCTCCTCAAGGGGTGCTCCACCATAGAGTTGGGTGGTAATTACCCACCAATGCCACTGATTACACACCCCATCCTACCAAAAGTGGTCATTCCCACCAAAACCTCAATTTCGTGGATCTGGAGCTGCTGTACAAGCCAAACACTCCATGGTGGGATCCCAGATCCACGGTGGAGCTGCTGCTTCAGATCCACGTTTTCAGTGGTGGAGCTCTCCCAAACAGGCCCTATGAAACTAATACAGTTCTTTCTCTTTGAAAAAGCAATTCACACATAATCCATTGACCTTTGAATGATCGCATTACCTCTATCCTTAGCAATATATATATATATATATATATATATATATATATATATATATATATATATATATATATATATATATATATATAATTTTCGAATACGGATTTTCTCTGTCGGATACGAATACGGATTCGGTAGCTTACTGTTCGTTGAATACGAATCTGGATCCGGATTATCCATATATTCAGGGGTTGGATATCCGCAATCTACATCCTCTATTTCAGCTCAGCCTATTTACAAGATATTTTAGTAGCCCATCATACATTAACATATACATTAATACATAGAGTTAGAGAAGGAACTTTAGCCTATATGAAGAATTTATAAATATTCTTTACGAATGTTTAGATCAAATAAACTGGTTCTATTTTTTGTTTATTTTATACATACAATTTAAAGGTTTTTCATATTCCAAGAAAATTCGATTCATATTCAGTCCATATTTGTATTCAATATTAATCAAATCCATATCCGGAAAAAAATAAAAACAAATATGATAGTTATTATTCATTTATATTCGACAGGAACATCTTCAAAGCCATATATGATGTAACCAATTCATTCGTGTCATTACCGGCCAAAGCAAATATGGTATATATTATTTCTGGACAGGAACATTTGCAAAGCCATAATTGGCAGCGTGACAGTGCAGCCAAATGGCAAAACGCGACCGCTCCAAAGCCGGCGTGCGTACGTACGATACGTTGAACTGAGCATAAGAATAAGCGAATCTAGTTGATCTCGAAGAACCGGCCAAGATATTTTTATCTCACGCTCTATAGTTATGCTACTAAGCCATGCATCTTAGTAACGTCGTCAATCTAAATTCTTATCCATCTCTTCTCGATTACCTTTAACAAAGACCATAACGTTTTATCCTTGCAGCCTACAGGGAAGAATCATATCGGCAGCGAATAAACAATGCATTCAATAACAATAACTTGACTCGGCATTAATGAGATCACATGGTCTTCGAGTTGCTGCCTTAATTACCTAAGCGCCCCCTGACATTTGTGTGTGTTTGAAATTTGAACGAAAATTCAAATCAAAACAATGACAAATCCATCTCTGTCAAGCTAGCCATACGGCACGGCGTCTACGAGGCAAACATTCCTTTCTTGTTTCCACAAGAAAAATAAAGAATAAATACGAAAGAACAGAAAGTGACATTTTGAAGGGGTAGTTTTTTTCTGTCTGAAAAGTTAGATTAATACGTGCAAATTTAATCAGTGCAGAAGGAGAGGAGAAAATTAAGAGGAACAGCCCCTCAGCAAGAAGGAAAAAACCATTCCCAGGATTTCCACCCTCAAATTTCATCTACATACTCTTGCAAAATTTTCTCTAGTCCGATAGTCTCTACCGCACAGCATAAACCAAGAACTTTAACCTGACAAGAGATACCAGCAAAGTGGCAGCCGAGAGCATGGACGGCATCATGCGAGAGGGACAGTACCTTCTTGGAGGCCTTCTCCACAAGCTTCTTGACGAACATGGCCGATCCACGGCCAAGACGAAGACAACCAAGAATCCACGGACAGATGAAACAAGATCGCTGTCTTCTGCAGCAGAGGCAGCAGCAGCAGTCGTCAACTTCGCGTTCAGGAACCAGGACGGAATGGATCGATCGGTCGAGGAAACCAAGAACGAAACCGACGGGGGCAGGGGAAGGGAAGGGAGTAGTTTGCGTTTGGAGGGCAGTTACGGACTAGGTTGGCTGGCTTCTCCCTTCTTCTATGTACACTGTCTGCCCAGTGCAGTCTGAGGCCTGAGTGTGAGAGAGGGGGGTTTAAAGGGTTGGCAAGGACAGAGCCCACCACAACCGACACGGAATGATTCACTCCGGTTCAGAGTGGAAGCGATGGATATCGGATGGCGCAATCAGGAACAGGCACTTGGCATCGATCGCCTCGACGTAATCAGCAGACAGAAAAAAAAAATGTTTGCTTGGCATAAGATGTGCCTTTTCCTCTAGGCCCTTCATGTCAGCTAACGTGCTAGTGAAGCAATTTGCTTTCTACTACTAGGCTGAATCAATCCAATCGGTGTGGGTGTCAGGGAGGGTGTCAGAGAATAAGATGGAGGCCTGGTTCTTTTCGGCCACGATAATGACTGCAGCTAATAGTTTTTTATTTTAATAGGAATACATATTCAAACAACTTAATTGATAATAAATTATTTAAAAAAGAACATTTCGATAAGTTATTTAGAAATAACGACAAAAAACTATTTCGTTTATTTATTTAAAAAACTATAAATTATAAGTTAAAAAGAACTAAACTATAGCATATGGGAGGTACTAAACATGACATGAATGCCAGCGTAGCAAAGTGAGTAGTTTCTAGTTTTTTAGAGCCAGATATAGCATTGTCTGAAGGCCATTTAGTCCTTCACTTGTCCACCCGGACCAATTTTGTCAAGCAGCAATTTTTCACCAATTGCTGTGCAAGTACAGGTAGATATGGTTATATGAAACAGTTAAGGCATAGAAAATAAAGAAATCGGCTGCAAGTATTAATGAAAACGATCGGATGGGTCTCTGTGGGGGCAAGCCACCGGCCACGGATGGTCGGTCCGGACAAGTTTCAGAACGTACATTTTTCTCTGCTTTTCCTCTGATGTGCCCATGCTTGCCCTGTATCAAGTCTCGAGAGGGAGGGACAGGGTACCCTGCTTGGCCATAAGATTGCCATGCTCCATTGGTAAGCTATTCCCAGTGCAATGGGCTATCTGCGCAAGGGCGCGCGCATATATACATATAAAGCATCTTTTCTATTTTTAGGTGTAATTACTATTTATATCGTATCTCACAAAGTAAGAAGTATCTTTTGCAACAGAGGGTATATATATATAGTATAAAAGTATATAAGACTATTTAGGTGGTATATATACTTTTTCTAGGTGGCATATATAATTTTTTAACATCTTTTTATATATGAATATGAAAGTATTAGTAAAATATGCCTAAAGCTATGTACTTCCTTGCAAATGTTTTATACTCAGGGAAATTGTGTTGTGCTGGCCAAGAATTGCTCTCTACTGGATCTGGTACTGTCGGTTTGCTAGCCTGAGCAAGTTTGCTACCTTTACAATTCACGTCACAAGCGTTTGGTGTTATAGGAGGATCGTTTTCATTTCACAATTTAACCTAAGACTGACTGAATGCTTCAAATGAGAAGATGAACTGATGGAGCTAAACGCATGGGAAAATAGGTAAAGTTGAACTTAAACTAAGACTCGGACTAGGAGGAGACTGTTAGGATGGTCGTGGTTAGCTTCCCTTCTCGAAGACGAATTGGTATACATAATTCTATTCATATACATATAGGAGAGAATCCGAAGGCTAAGGATCCGAAACTGGTAACCTCGGAATTCAAGAGCGCAATGGTCAGCCCAATCCCAAAAGGAAGTTATATAGAGGGAAATCAAAACAAAATTTCATCGAACTGCTATTCCATCTAGCACGACGCGAACGAAGCAATCTCTCATAAAGGAATTGCATCTTTCATCGTTGTGAAATAAAAAAAATGCATCTTTGTGGGAAAAAAATTCTACAGCCCAATCCCAAATGCGTCGTAGCCGGCGCCGCCTCCCTGACCGCCTGCGGCCGGTGCGGCGGCGAGCGCTACGTGCTCTGCGGCACGCTCGGTGGGCGAAGAGATTTGTTCGGGACGTCGACGGCATGCTCGGTGGGCGGAGGGGGAGCAGGGCGCGGTGTGCGGTGGCGGCGGGGAGGATGAGGGGGCGGCGGGGAGAAGCGAGCACAACACTCTGGAAGTGGAGAGGATCTGCGCCTGCTCGGCTTCGGGCGAGAAGATTCGTGCAGGCGACGTGTCGGCCATCCAAAGCAGTCCCCACTGAGAGCATCTAGGGTCAGTCCCCAGAGGAGTTCTTTCCCTTGTATCCCCTTCTTCTCTTTCGTTATTTTCATGGGATTTTTAGAGAGAGAGAGAGCAAGAGTAATCATCTCTCTGTTTCTCCGGGCCTTTGCGGTATGCCTGCCAGTACTGTGGACATGCTTAGGCTTCTTTACATGGGCTGAACGGGCCCGTTAGGGCCGCTATCAGTGCCAAGCGCCAGCTTCCATGGTTCATGGTCGTGGCATTGTCTCCTTTTTTTTAAAAAAAATTGAAATTGGGCAGGAGGACTGTCTTCTGTTAATTACTTCATAGGGAGATTGAAAAACGAAAAAACAGAGAGTTGAGAGACAGGGGGAGCGGCCAGTGACTGCCGTAAAATAAACTAAAGATGTTATAGAATTATTGGGAGCACCTGTAGCCTCTCTGCCCCTGCTAGCACCTAGCTTCGGCCTCTTTCTTGATAGCAGCGGTCAAGTGCGAAGGTCCATGTCGTTTCTTTCCTTCCTTTTGATTTGCATAACTGCTCCATTACTTTTCTATCTTGAGTCCATTTCTACCTCTAAACACCTACGAAAATTTTAAGAACAAGCCGAGTTAAATGATAATTACCAAGATATCGTCTGCACTCTGCAGATGGACTGGAGCCGCTAGTTGCTTGAAAGAGTTGTGTCACATTCCCAATCTCCAGAGAACTCTATACTATTCCAAAGACCGAGAACAATGATTTGGACCGATCCATACTAATTCGGATGGAAAAATGCCTGCGAAATCACAGCCACAGTAGGGAAAAGCATCCTGAAGCGTCCCATTCTCCAGATCATAAATCCTTACCTCCCCTCCATCCATGCCGCCGAGAATCAAAATACTAGTTGCATATAAGCGCGGCGCACGCCGCGCTAGCTACCGTGTGGACCAAAATAAAAGAGACGATAATTCGCAGGGAGTTTCATAAAAAAATCAAGGACAAATACATAATTTCGGGAAAATCAAAGGGTTTTTTTGTAAAAAATCGAGGACTTGTAAGGACTTGTACGTAAGTAAATAAGGACCTATACGTAATTTTGGAAACCCGCCGGGTGCAATCCAAAAAATTTTTGCAAAGAAAAAACTTGCAGGGACCTTTTCGCGAGAAAAAAGGACCTATACGTAATTTTCGCAAAACCGGAGGAAAGTGCCTCTGCCGGCCGTACGCGAAATCGCTGGCCACGCGCCGGCCGGCCGAGCGCTGGGGGCGACGTGGTCCGCGCGAGAGGCCGGGAATCCCCCGCAAATGTATAGTTTATGATTCTCCTTGTGTTAACCAAGGGGTTGTCAAGTAAATGCAATTTGGCCTTAGGTCGTGGAATGTAGCACCT
Source organism: Dendrocalamus latiflorus (assembly GCA_017311315.1). Lineage (NCBI taxonomy): Eukaryota > Viridiplantae > Streptophyta > Magnoliopsida > Poales > Poaceae > Dendrocalamus > Dendrocalamus latiflorus. Next base: position 9,376,821 of record CM029627.1, on the reverse strand, counting down.
CATATACCAGTACAAGATACTACTATAGAACGTCATTATTAAAGTAAAGAATAAATAAGGGTAACAATAGAAATCACAAGGAAATTAAAACTTTAAGAATACTTTATAAGAGAACCAATGGAAGCTGAAATAAATGTTTTCAACGTGGGATTGTTCCACTTCTAACCAAAATAAATAAATAAAATAACACAAATATTGGCAAGCTATGATACTGAAAACTCGAATGTTCCTATCCATGCATATTGCTATCACTCCACTGGCTTTTTACTTGAGAATGAAAAGAGCAAGCGTGAAATTCGAAAATCTCACTAAGTACCCACAACGGTCGCAATAAGATGAGTAAAGGACAAGCAATCCAAACCAATAACTGACTCAAGCTAAGCGCAATGTAACACGGTTACCAAGAACATTGATAAGGATCGGAGATAGGGGTAATAGGAACGGTGGAGTTAAATGTAATTGTTATTTAGTAAGTTGTGATAATGACATTAACGATTACTTTCCACACACCTAATTATACGAGAATAGTTAGACACATCATTGTTCTCGACTGTATAACCACAGGCAGGGTGTAATATCCTGAGTAACGAAAGTATACGGCCCCGTATGTTACAAAGTGGAATAACTGTTATATTGTCAACAGGTTATATGGTATGAATTTAAGGGAACTAACGGAAGGCTATGAACAGAGTCCCCCATAAAATCATCACAGAACTAACGTCCCATACATACCACTGATGGTTGATGGCTGTGCATAATTTTATTTTATTTTTACGAAAAGGCATCAGCGTGAATGTACAGAACGTACACAACACACAAACTCAGATTGCACTCTCAGCCCTGCTGAAACACAAAGAGTAAAAGAAAAAGGGAAAGGAAGATTTAGTTACGGACCCAGCCGTGCGTAATGTTGCTCTGTTCTAATAAACTTTGCAGGACAGACAGTCCGATTGGTTGCGCATGATAACAGGTAGATGCGAACCTGAAACCGGCCAGTCTGTTGATCGAGACATATGAACCAGGGAATCACCGAGAACACGGCGGTTCCTTACGCACGGTTCGTAAGTCGTAACGCATGCCGACCCAAATGAGCTCCATGATAGAAACAGCAGTCAATTTAGGCAGGCTCGCTTGGCCGCTGGTTCACGGGACTGGTTCTATTGGATGGGCATTTAGCCGTATCACATGATAACTTGACGTCTCACTCTCGGCTTCTTAGAACTCGCTCTTCGGTTTCAGTTTGGCTTGGAGGGAGACAGGAAGCAACGTAGCAGCCGTGAAAAATAAAGAGAAACAAGACAGCTGAAATCAACATCTTTTCAGTTTGGTTTTTTATATATAAAAAACGAGGTTGCGATGGGCAGAAATGGCAAAAAAAAAGGGAGCCGTGGGTTTTTCTCTCTCTATGAAGTGAATCAATGGTTAAAGGAAAAAGGTTTTATTCATGGCCAATTTACACCAGGGTTGGGCTATGTGCATGACAAGATTTCCCGAGATCTATTTAGTTCAAGGCATCAAGCCAAAGGTTGTTGGATAATATACTTCGACAACCTCTACAGATCATTCCAGATTACAAACCAAACAAAAGGAAATCTTGCACAAACTCAGAATCTATAACACAACAATGGCAGTGACTTTCTTCAGAACTGGGCAAATTAACTGCACATGATACAACAGAGACTGAAATATACCCCAAGCTTTGTAAACAAAAGAATGTCTTGCACAGGAACTTAAAAATATACTCTTGCACGTACATCAATTGCTCGTGCCTCAATCCTTAAAACATCTAGAATCATTTAGCATATATAGCTGGATTTGCTGCTTGTACAATGGGAATCTATATCTGAACAAAGCCATATAGATTTCACCGAGAACCCAACTTTCATCACACATGCCATTTTGTCCCTTATTTTCAAGCAATGCAAGTGTGCCCAAATCAACTTTGCAGCTGCATTGGGCGTGTCTCTCTGCTTACTCCAAGGTACACTTGAGCATCTCCTAACGCAGTGGCTAGACACTGATCCGTGTCTCTTGTCGACGCTTATACATTGGAAGAACTGAAGATTTGCGCGAGCGACGTCCATGTCCCGAACACCGAGAGCGCGATCCCGATTACGACGACAGCCACGTCGCCGATGAGGCCGGCCCAGCCGATCTCGGCGCCGAACACCTTGAGGTGGAACGCGGCGGGCAGCACGAACCCGAGCACGACGCAGACGCTGCTCCCGACGAGCGAGAGGAAGTCGGCGAAGTTGGGCACGAGCATCGCCATGAGCCCGACGACCACGACGAGGAGCCAGCGCAGCCACCAGGCGTAGCGCGTGCCGCAGAGAAGGCGCTCGGCGACCTCGTAGACGGGGTTCATCATCACCGGCATGGTGAAGAAGAGGTTGATGCACAAGCCGAGCTGCACGGCGACCGACAGCCACCCGGTGCCGAGGTTGGTGGTGATGATGTCGCGCGTGGCCGCGCCGAACGCTAAGTACCCCATGGCGCCGAACAGCCCGTACATGACGGCGATGAACGCCATGGACAGCGCGAGCGTGCCGCCGAACTTGCGCTTGTTCGCGGCTTCCGCCTCCAGCGGCAGGACCATGCCGATGCCCTCGAAGGCGTAGACAGCGACGCCGAGGCCGTAGAGGAGCTCGGCGGGGCCGCCGAAGGCGAACACGGGGGGCTTGTTGGCGAGCCACGTGGACACGTCCTGGCCAAGGACGACGCCCATGGCGCCGAGATCGACGACGTCGGCGAAGATGCTGAGCGGCGCGAGGAGCGTGAGCGTCTTGATGGAATTGAGCCCCAGCTGGAACGGCAGCATGGCCCAGATGAAGAGCGCCTTGGCCGTCAGTAGCGGGGAGGAGGGGGAGGATGCCCCGATGGGGTAGAGATGCGCCATGGTGTTGGAGATGAAGATTAGGTAGCCGACGCAGAAGCTGGCCTGGCTGAGCACGAGCATGGCGTCGACGGTGTGGCGCCCCGCTGCGCCGCACACGGCGGCGCCCAGGTCCCCGAAGGAGGCGATCTTGGGGTGCTCGTCGGCCAGGCGGCGGCGGCAGGCGACGAGCAGCATCATGCAGTGAAAGGTGAGCGCGGCCACGGCGAGGAGGAGGAGCGAGCCCGCCGCCCAGCCGGTGCGGGAGAAGGTGTAGGGGAGCCCCAGCACGCCCGAGCCGACCACCGCGATGAAGACGTTCGCGAAGGTCTTGGGCTGCGACGACAGGTGCGCGCCAACGCCGCCGCTGTGCTGAGGCAGCAGCGGCGTCGCGTCGAGCCGGGAGGACGACGAGCTCGCCTCCTTGTCGAACCCCATGGTGGGAATCGGGATCGAAGGAATCGAATACAGAAAGCAATTAGCTAGCGGGATCTCTACCGCTCTAGGTTGTTGAGCAACCGGAGCGCACAGTGACCGGCGAGTTCGGTGTCCAGGAAATGGGGATTTGGGGCGCGTGAGCGAGCGCTGCCGTTCTGTAGAGGCGAAGCCAAGGCATGGCCTGGCTGCGGTGCGGCGATATTTCGACGACTTTTCTTTGGAGAATATCGTGGACCTGGTCCATGGCACGTTGGGCAATTCACGCCGTGTGGAGTGGACCACACGGGGGCGGTGTGTGTTGGTGCATGAACCGTTTGCAGCTGTAGATCGCCGTGAAGGGCCCCGCCGGCGTGGCCGCACCACGTGCTGGGTCGAGTGGAATGGTACCGACCGAGTACGGTACACAGGTACTGCACTGCTTAAAGCTGCCTAATTGCCTACGGCCGACTTCCCAACACTGCCACCAGTTATATGTGCAAGTCCACTGAAAAAAACGTTCTACAAGAGTCGAACGGTTACCTCTGGGTTTCTCTTTAACTATCCATGTTCTTTTCATTTGGGACTAAAGGTTTATGTCTCCGGTCGATAATTTTTTATTCTGATATAAATATTTTTATCAATGAATTTAATACTGGTAAATTCATAAGCCGTTTTGAAATGACGTAAGATAATCTGTTAGTCCTATTTCGATCAATGTCTATGAGTAACTTTGCAGTAAGATCAAAGTCATGGCTGTACGCATGTAGAAACTCGAATCAATGGCTCCGCAAAAAGAACGTTCGTAGAATGGATCACGTGCTAATGGTGGGATTATCGAAGTATCGGAGTCCGAGAATTAACAAACTGTTTTTCCGTGTAAGTTATCAGTCGACTGGTCGGCTGCTTGGGTGCAAGTGCAATGCCAACTGACCGCATCTATCGACGGCGTAGCAAAACTAAACGCAGCTAAGCAAATCTTGGCAGATAATTTACATCAAAAAAATATTGGCAGATAATTAATCCCCTAATGTTTCTCGACCAAATAAGCCAGATACAGTCCATTCCGAGCACGATTCGATCGGACCCCACGTCGATCACGCTTTTCTTACAAAACGAATGCGTGTATGCGTTCTTTCGTGGAAACTTGCCAGCAGCCAACCCGACAGCGACGTCGATGTGGCGATTGCCGGTCCATGCATGCACTTGTTACATGCGCTTAACCTGCCATCGGGGATTTGGGGTAGCTTTCTGCGAAGAAGCTATCAGCTCCCCGTCTTTCTTTTAGCATCTTCACTTCCATTTGATAGTTTTTGGCTAAAATTATACTGTAATATCTATTTACTTTTGTTTAAAAAATAGAAAATAAAAATAAAAACACTATTATATCTCTATGAATAATATAAAGAAAAAAATCTAAAACAAAAATGCTAAGATTAAAAAGACAACACGGCCTCAACCATGTTGATTGGCTTTGTTTGGCTAATGGGGATGACCATGTTGCTTGGCTTTATTTGGCTAACGGGGAAATAATCCCCATGGAAAACGAGGGATTGGGTTGGGTTGATCCCCTTCCCTCCACCGAACCCCCTCCCACAATCCCCATCCACCCCTTTGGTTGGATTACTTGGGATTTTGGTGGATTGATTGTAATAGCTTCTATTAAAATTCAGAATTTACAAAGAAGCCAAATTTGAAAAACAAATCGGAAAATTGGAAACATTCATAAAAACCGAAAATTCCACAAAAAATAACGGAAAATGTGACAAACCAACTAAAAGTACAAAAAAAAAATCCAAAATCAGATAATTAAGAAAAACTATAAACCATAAAATGACCACAAATTAAGGTAAAGATCATTACCGTTACATCAAGTTATATCTCACCGTGCTCCAACCGGTTGCGGCTTTCGGCCTTCGGCTTCCGGCTGTTGGCTTTTGGTTAAAATTACACTGTAGCAGTTATTAGCTTTTCTGAGTCACTCAATTAAAGAAAAATAAAAAAGCGAAAAAACATCTTTATATCTTCACAGACAGTGCAAAGGGATAAAAAAAGGTAAAAAAACCAAAATTAAAAAGCTGCCACATTCATTCTGGCTTCTAGCTTTTAAAAGCCAGAAGCTAGAAGTCGAAGCCACTTAGAGCGGGATCTAAATAAAGCGGTTCTTCCAAGAAAGAAAAAGAGTAGCTTTTCACACCTTCTCGCAGCTCTTTGAATCGACTTTCTAGGCCGCAGTCTTCAGTTCCTGCAAAGTAAACAATATCATGGCATGGAAACTGTTATATCATATTGCAATGGCCAAAATAATTATCAATGCATCTTTTCAGAAATAGAATTACACAACGGTAAAGGAACTTCAATTTCTCCAATAGATTGTCTCCTAGATAAGGGTCCAGCGGCTATCAGTATCTTTGAGGTTTGAAGTTTGAATAGGTAACAGATAAAAGGGCCATGATAGACAGCAAATAGGCAGTAGCTCAGGTTCAAACCAACTGAGCCCATGACCATGATAGGCTAAGCAAATAGGCAGTTATGGTGTAGCAAACTAGCAACAGTATCAAGTGAGAACTGATAATATTGTGGCTAGAGCAGAGTTTCTAGTGCTTAAATTACATGAAAATATTTCAAAAACTGCAGGTGGTGGATAATGTTTTAAGTTCCAGTACTCAAAACACATGAAGTACAAAAAGACTCACCACTACAAGTGCTAAAAAAAAGAAGTCTCTGGTGCAATGCCAGATGCAATACAAGTTTCAGTAATCTGCATCTATCCTACAGATAGATACAAGCCCTGAAATCTCTACTACTTAGTAATTGATTCCTCCTAGCAAGTCCAGTACTAGTTTCACATCGAGAAGCACATGTTGGGTCTCCCGTTAGTTTCTGAGCACTTATTTTAAACTACGATATCATCTTTAGCTCACATTCAGACTGCAAATAACACTATGTAACTATTTTCAAGCCCAAAAATCAATTGATTTCTAGTCACAAATCATGATTTAAGCCAGATCAGCAGTTCAGCACAACAAAACAGCTCCTAGTATAATCAAGTTCTGAGAGCAAAACTGACTCCCTTCTCCTTATTCCTTCCTCCCAAGCCAAAAAAAAAATGGTAATACAAGCTAGCAGAAGCATGCTAATATTTCTGTATTTCATAAGGAGCTAAAGAATTAATGAATGACAACATAATATATCTAGAAATCACACCCGCATGAGAAGAACATATTAACCAGATATTATCATACACCGAGCAATTGATCTAGATAAATAAAAAATAGAGAATAAAAGAGGAAGGTAAGAACTTGGCATTCCTTGCACACACACACACAGCAAACATCCTGTCCTCTCCTCTCTAGGCACACCACGTACATTCCCCCTCTCCTCTCATCTCTTCTCCTCTCCTCTACATTCAAAATAAATAAACAGTACTCCTACTGTTTAGTAAATGATTAAATCAGAAGACAAATACTGAACTCTTTTTTCTTCAGGATTCCATAGGCATGCTAATAAATTTTTAACCACTTAAAAGCCTATCCTACTTTTGTTGGATCATGAAACAAAACCAAATTTTCAAAAAGAAATTTGATTTCATTTGAATCTTAGCCTATTTCAGCTCAAATCTCAGCCATCCAAGCCACAACTTCTCACTGGCATTGACTCAACGGAGGATTTTTACGCCAACACTGTTCATCACTCGAAAACAAATCGCCGCCACCCTTGTTTTGCTGCCGCCCGAGCTCTCTCGCTCGCTCCTGCGCCTTCTCACCGCTGCCCCCGTTGCTGCAGCCTATTAGACACCGTACTATCCGCACTCCCTCCCCTGACACTGCCCCACCTTGTGTCAAGCGCCGCCGACCCCTCCTGCCACCGCCTCTGCTCCCTTCTCCCCCTTCTGCAGACAACTCCGCCCCAAACCGCCTTTGACTGCTGAAATACCATGCTCTAGCTGGTAGATTCATTCCCCTTAGCCACCGCGCCGCACTTTCCCTGCGCCACACGCCGCCGCCGCCGAAGCCCTGTCCTGCTGAACCGCCATGGGACGGCTATAAAAGCCAAAGACCCCCTCCAGACCTTGCATAGTCTTCCAGTGAGCTTTCCCCCACACCCGATCGAGCCCTCAACCGAGATACTGCCGACGATCGCTGGAATTCATCAAGGCAAGCCCAGATCCAATTCCACTCTCTTACTCGACTGCTTTTCAATTACCTTCACCCATAGCCTCCTCAAGCCCCCAGAAACCTCCCTGAGCCACCACCCTAGCTCCTCGAGCCTCCTCCTTCCCTGTCGCCGAAGCTCGCCGCTCGGCCAAAGCACCCCACTGTGGACAGCCCAACCCTGGTAATCTTTGCCCAATCCACTGCTTCCCCGAGTCTCCTCTAACCCCCAGGATGCTTAAATGCAGATGTTAAATGCAGATGCTACTGTCCGTTTAGCCCTCCGAAAGCTCTGGTGCCATTCAAACGTCTCGCAGAGAAAAGACCTCGCCGCCGGCGAATACCGCCTCCCCTGCCACCGCCGACTCCAAAAATGGAACCTTGACACCCCCAGGAGCCCAATCATGGTCCCCAATTCCGTCGTAGACCCCTCTAGCCCCACCGATTGCCGTCACTCACTTCCTCTGTTTCCTGTCGCCGCGCCGTTCAGCCGAGGAAGATGAACAGTAACCGCTCGTTACTGTTCATCCGACCCGACTGTCTGTTAACCTGACCCGCAATGAACAGTGTCCAACCCGGTAAGCATAGTAAACCCAACTCGTTACTGTTCACCAAACCCTAAAAAGCATCTATACACCCATTTCGATCGTTTCGAACTGCTCGATTCATCCCTCAGCCCCGTTTCCCCATATTAGACACCCATAAATCCTAAACCTATTTTATTTGATTTTTATTTCTTTCTTCCTAGTTCAACCCTTTGAGCATGGAATTGAATTACTTTCTTTTGCTCTGCGTTAGCTCATAACATTGAAGGTTAGCCAGTCCAGGAAGAAGCTCAAGATCAAGCACAATAATCAGAAGAATACGAAATTGTAGAATACATTGATCCGCAAGGCAAGTCACATGTCTTTAATCATGTTGAATAAACATTCCTTTAATTATTTATTTATCAGTATTTTCATTATGTTATTTACTTATTGTTATTTCTTATACAATAAATGTTTAGAATGACATGATATTAGTTATATCCTAACATATAAAAAAGCCCTATTTTATTTTATGGCCATATTTACCTTGACAAGCCCTAGTAATAATAAATTACTATAAAATATACTATGGTAGTTTAGGAAATTCAACTACTTTACATTAGTAGTGATGGTGCCGCAGTGCATTGGGATATTTATTTGTGAATGGTTACCTAATTGATAAAAGTAAGGACTGAAACCTTATACTAAGTAAAGAACATAATAACTGATCAACCATAAGCGTCTATACCATTGGGATGCTAATGGTGTTATTGGTAGTACTTTCCTGAGCAAGTACAAAATGATAAAAGGCTAGATATAGCCATACAAAAGGAGAGATAAGTTACCTGGAGATAGTAGAATCCGCAATCCAATTCTCCTGACACTTACTGCTAGCATGCCTTTTGTCCAAAATCACTACTGCATAAGACAAGCGTAAAGGAATAAAATGTCATTTTGTAAAGGATACAAGTCATGATAGGACCATTCACCAATATATATCACTCATGGTAAGAGATAAATGCAAAGCAAGATGACAATGGAAGGATAAGTTCGTTCAACTGAGATCATTGTTTTAACCAATCCGACAAAAGAACACATTAGGAACAAGCAGCTCAGGAGAAGTATGAAATTACCAATGTAAGTGGACTTATCCCATCCTCGCAGGAGTCAATGGTGCTGGGATGGAAGAATGTTCAGGAGGGCAAGGTGGTATCTCAACTACACACTTTGTGCAATCAAAAGATAAACCCGATACCAATTGAACTTCTGAGGTAAACAAGCTATGATAATCCAATGGAAAAGATGCAACAAATCAACATGAAGCTCATGCTTGAGTAAATAGTTCATGCGCACCTCATAGCAAGAAAAAGTCAACTGGCCAACACATATAGGGTGGGTTCTTTTCGGTTGCAGCTGATGGCTTACAAAGACTTCACAGTGAAAGACAGCTAAATATTAGCAGGAAGATTATAAATTAGTTCTGAGATGGTTGCCATACTTCAGAAGGGAAAAATAAAACCTGCACAGTGATCAGGGCACCCAGCAAGATTTGTTTTGCATGTACAGACGATGGGCTTTCCCCAAATATTTGGTCACGCAGTTAACCTCAGCCAAAAACCTGTATCCTCTCTTGGGCCATCTATACTGTAGCTGTGGCATGTAGTTTTGTTCTATTTGTCACGCACTATCATATCTTAAAAATGCATGGTAGCAGCAGATGATCAGAACAAGATGATCTGGGGAGTTATTGGAGGGAAGTAGGATCATCATCGTACTTGTAAAAATCTTGTCAGAAGTATACACTATACATTCTTCAATGAGTTCTTCAGATAGTTATCCATTGTCCTTTCTTTCAGACTACTACCATATATGATGGCCAGATTGGCAACAGGGTGCATATCACTGCCAAAAATTAAAAGTGACACACAAAAGCATTTTCACAAGCCTGCTCATTGCCAATCCTGGACAATCTAATATTTGTCCAAGTTACATACAAGATTATTAAGACGGCAAGGCAAGGTGAGACGACCCACCCCCTAACACCTTTTAAGCGGTAAAGCGCGAAGCGAGACGCCACCTTACACATCCTATAGCGCTAGGGGCAGCAAATAAAATGAGCATTTTAGCAGCACATATGTACCTTGTTATTGCTAATTCTTAAACCTATGTAGCACCTATCCCCCTTTCTAATTGCTCTTCTCCCATGTAGCATCCATCCCCCTTGGCCCCTTGCAAGTTTCAGCATATAAATTGTTATAAATGTAATAGATACAAATTGTATTCCAATTAATTAAGTAAATACGGATTGAATGACATACCTTGTTGATAATCTCTCCTCTCTTCTCTTCTCCCAAGCAACAAGCCACACGAATTAATCATCAGACATCAGTTCAGCGACCACAATAGCAGCGAGCAGCACAATAGCAGAGCAAAAGAAAATTAATGATCCGGGATAGCAGTGAGTGGCAGCACAGTAGCGAGCACAATAGCAGCACAGTAGCACTAAGCACAATAGCGAGCATAGCATCAGTTCTGCTCCTCGCTCTTCAGTAGCGAGCACAACATCAGTACCGAGCAGAGCACATCAACAACATCGATAGCGAGCAGCTGAGCACAACATCAGTTCTCTTCTCAGCTCTCACTCGTTCGTGCTCCTCTCCCTTCTCCCCGCCTCCCCCTCTCACCCGGCCTCCCCTCGACGCCGGACCGCCTCCCCCTCCCTCCCGGTCTCCCCTCGATGCGACCCTGCCTACCCCCTCTCGGCCTCCCCTCGACGCGACCCCACCTCCCCCTTCCTCCCTCCCTCCCTTCTTCGCACATCCCCCTCCCGACGGCGACCTGGCCTCCACGCCTCCCCCTCCCTCCTGGCCTCGAGAGGTGGAGGCCGGCAGGGAGGGGAAGGTCGAGAGGGAGGGGGAGGAAGTGGAGCCGTGGAGGCTGGGAGGGGGGGAGGTGGGGAGAAGGGAGGGAGGTGTAGGCCGGCAGGGAGGAGGAGGGGGGGCCGGGGAGGGAGGGGAGGAGGTGGAGGCCGAGAGGGAGAGCATGGGGCATACCTGGAGTGGAGAGGGTGATGGAGATGGAGATGGGATGGTGGCGCAGCACGGCAACTTGCTGTTGCTGGAGAGGACGCCGAGACGGGAGCGGCGAGATGAAGGCGCCGCCGCCTAGGGTTCCAGGCGAGGTGAGTACTCTTTGCCCTTCTCTCTCTAGTTTAGCCGCCGCTCCCGTCTCAGATCTAGTTTAGCTCCGGTTGCCTCCTCCAAAGGCATCGCCTTGAGCCTTCCCGATGCCATATGCCGCCTTAGAGACGCCTAAGCGACGCCTTCACCCTAAGACGGACACCTTGGGCACAGACGGCAAGGTGAGGGTGATGCCTTGAACCCCCAGGCCGCCTTACCGCTTAGGCGATGCTTCCTAAGCAACACCTTAATAACCTTGGTTACATATCTCTAGAAGCAGCCCAAACATATAATTTTGGGAAACCTTACTAGGACAATTAAGGCACCGAATATTACAGTCCTCTGCATTCTAAATCCACAATCAAACCCACATATAGAGCTAAAAGTACCTGATATTAAAAACACAGCCTACAGTCGATCGAGTTTGCCATATTATTGGCACCAGAAGATAAGTAACAGACACTCGCTATTCGATTTTTGCCCAATATTCCTTATCAAGCAGTTGAGCACACCATAACTACAAGGATAGGGCAGCCTAAACCAGAAACAATTGTGCAAAAGAAAGAATACAGTACACAGCTACATCCTGTTTGCAGGCTTGTTACTGGATCACAAATACAAATATAACATCACAGGTGTCAAGCACATAGTGTTTATCAAATTGAACAAAACCGGCAAGAGAGTGAACAAGAGAATTATACCAGATGCTAGCATCCTTTCATTTACCAGTACAAACATGCGAGATTAAAGGAAATGATTGATCCTTGTAGAGACTAGCTTGATTTACAATATGTCATCAGGGGCCTAACAATTGTCCAAAGATACCCTCTCTGATACATTGAGCACAACTAGTTCAAGTGAGTCTCTCTCCATAACAGCTGCAAACAACTCAGATGAGTTAACCACCTGTCAAGTAGAAAATAGATATCAAGCAACATTCAATGCGAACATAGAAGTTTTGATAAACACACTATTTCATATACATATGATGCTCTTTACATTAAAACAAAGAAATATTACGAATAAGCTAATAACCAGGATCTTTGAACAATTAAAGCTCCTGGACACTCTTTTGGGAGAAAGCAAAAGGCACTATGTTGTTTTGTACTGAAGAATGACAGAGTTTATAAAGACAGAGCTGCAACCCAGCAGGAAGAAAGGTATAAAGCAGCAGCAGGTGTTCGGAACAAATCTAACAATTCCATGATATATAAAGAGGATATAGGAGCCCTCTATCCTCCATGTAAGTTTGTCAAATTGGCAACCACGTATGCTGATACCTGCTTAACCTGCTATCATGTGTATGATTCAATGCAGAAAAAAAACATGTGATCTGGTGAGAGAACATTACCTCAAATTGCACTAGGATTAACCTGAACACAAGAGTTTCTGCTAACCGTATATTGGCCCTAATATATAGCAGCTCCAATTCAGCAGTTATTTATGACTGAGCATTTACACAACCACCAACACGGCAACACTACACACCAATTTAAGACTACCAAAACAAAATACCCATGACAACTACTGTAGGAAGTTAGGAACAGCCCCATTGTGACTTAATCATAGGATTAGCCTGTCAGTAAATTCCTACATTACACTGTTGCAAGGGTCACAGCACCACCCTGAATTGTACTTCAGCAACCGTCCAATCACTACTCAAAAGTATCATCATCAGAAATTCTGAATTATAGAATACACAATGCAACTTTGCTAGTTTGCTATCGCCTATCAGATTACTCCATATCACAATATACATTAATCAGCGAACTGCAGTAGTAGCACAGCTCGCTGTTTCATAGTTTACCATATCCAGATGAACTACGCAACCAAGCATATAGCAGTCCCTCACCAACCTAATTCATGCGTGGCGACAGCACCAAACAGCAGTAAACAATCGAATTATTGGCATAGAATTTGAATCTGGGACTAGATCGACTCTAATAAAGCAATCCAAGCAGTTGATTCCGTAGAATAAAAAAAAAGCCAAGATTCTAGCGCCTCACCTCACTTGCAGTAGCGGTCGGCCTTCTTCCGCACGCGGTCGTCGAGGGCCTCCTCCACGGTGCGGGTGCCGGAGGTGCGGGCGGCGTTGGCGGGGTCGTACCCGAACTTCTTCGACTCCACGGGGAACAGCTCCTCGTACTTCATCCGCTTCGCCGCGTCGATGGTGTAGTCGGCCCCGGCGCCTCCGCCTTCCGCGCCCTCCGCGGGCGCGGGTGCCGCGGCTTCCGCTTCGGCGTCGGCGGGGACATCGGAGGCGAGCTTCTTGTTCTTCTTTTGCTTCTTGGCCTTGCGGAGGGAGGCGGCCTCGCCGCCCTTGAAGACGAGGCGGCCAGGCTTCGCTTTCTTGTAGGCGTCCGACATGGTGGCACGGGGTCGTGGGGGCCGAGATGCGGGTTCGTCGCGCGGCCAATGCCGAGATGTGGCTTAATATGATGTGGTTAGGGCCGTACTCTAGTCGGTTGGGTATGGTCATTATTTCTTTTTAGTTTATAATTTATAGTTTTCTAATATATAAATAGGATTTTTTTTGTTGTTATTTTTTAAAACAATTTATTAAAATAATATTTTCGAATTAGTGTATCGACATTCGATTTATGTATATAAATATTTACACTAAAATTAAAAGACATCGATCGTAAATATAAGTAGCATGGTGTCTGGCTAGGCAAAGCGGATAGACCGTGGGTACTTCTGTCACTACGGTGGACGAAAGCAAGCAATAGACATCAATTATCAGACCTACATTAGATTTACAACTCGAGAAAAAAGTCTGTGTCTTCCTAGTAAACACCTTAGCTGTCTGTTAAATGGCATAATTCGACTTCTGATACCTACATATTAGGTGCAACAATTTAGATTAATCGAATTATATGCGCCCAGCTTTCCTGTTGTTAGTAGACTAACATAAACATATTGGTAAACTCGTTTAGTTTTGTGAGTTTTAACATTAAGCACGCTCCTCTCTCTAGCCGTCCTGACATTGTTAATCATTCGATATGTTCAGATTTTAACACTGGTATGATTTGTGAAGAGTATGTGATCGAATCAAGCAATAGATTAGAGTGAAACTCGGCCCTCGATGACAATTCCAATTTAAAAATGAACATGTAGGATAACAAGATGGTTCAAATACTAACATGGTTATGATGGTAGTAAGAATTACACGCATGAATGAAGTATCTAGGTGGTACAATTGACTGATTAAGCGCCATGAAAATTTATAGCGACATTGGACCTAGACTGATGAAACAATGCCTACCACCATGCAGTTAGTAGTTTTTATCAAAGATAATTGGTGGGTTTTTTGGGCTTATGCCTTGACTTTCTTCAGTAACTAGATTTCAAACAGAATGTATTTTTAAGACGGGGTCTATAAATCAATTATAGTAGACATTGTCTCGACCCCATCTATATTGGCCAAAATCGCACGCGAGTATATCTCTTTACGTACTCTTTTGCAAATAACCAGAATTCAAAAATTTAAGACAAAAACCAAAAGTCACAACTCAAAAGAGACCACTCAGTATAAATTTTGTAAACCTTAATAGCAGTACCCTTCTCTATCGAACAATCTCAACCCGTGTCAACCATGTGCATAGTTTAAGATCTTGTTTAAAAGTGTTGTGACTTTTGGCTGATTGCGATAGATTGAGGGATTAAGGGACACTCGCGTTGAGAATCTACTCCATTCAAAGTAGCTTATGCAGTGACTCCTACAAACAGCTGATAGAAATCACTCCGTTCAAAAATCGATTTCTAAAAGCTAAAAGCCAGAAACTATTTACAACATAGCTTAATGGGCCTATACACCGAAAAAAATCATTTCTCAAAGAAAACATGGGACATTCTCGTGCCACAATGAAGCCTGGCAATAATTACCAGGGAAGTGGAAACTTTTAGGCGGCGCTCAAAGAGGCTTTGGCTGGGAGCTTAGGGCTTCGGCTTTTGGCTAAAATTGCACTGTAACCATGTGATGATATTGTATTTAATTGATGATGAATAATTGACATTTAGTTTTATTGGAATTTGCATTTTTTTGAAAGTTTTGGTCGATGCACTTCTATGCTTCAGTTTTTCAGTATGGCAAAACGACCACGTCTGGTAGTCCAATCGGTCTTGTGATGGATGGTCTGATCAGCATGTCCGAACGGCAGGCTTCGACCATTTCCGACTTCGACCACATCAAATTGATCACGGTATTTCGACCACGGTAGAACGACCATAGCAGGTAATCGTTGATCTCAACCTCGAACAGTGAACTGGTCGTAAGTAACATTTAACCAGTCATAAGCGATAGTGAACCGGTCAGATGTCGTAAGGTCATCTGGTATATAACCGGTCGATGGTCATAGTCATAGTTCCTGGTTGATACTCGATAGTCGTAGACTTTACTGGTTGATGTTCGATAGCCGTAGACTTTACTTGTCAATACTCGATAATCGTAGACTTTTCTGGTCGATAGTCAATACTCGTAGACTTTGTGGTATGTTGTCATTGTCTGAGGCTTTTCGATCGGTTGTCGTAGACCTCGTGATCGGTAGTTGAAGGTTTTGCGATTGGTTGCCATAGGCTTCACGATCCGTACTTGTAGACTTCATGGTAAGTTTGAGTGCTTCAATTTTTGATATCTTCGAGTACTCATGTTAGGCCAACGATATGACTGGTTGGTGCATGGTGGTCGATGATCGGTGAACAGTACTCGAAGGATTCACTACTCAAAGAGATGGAAGTACTCTGTGGTTAGATGGTTGTGGTACTCGGTAGTCGAAAGGACTCGGTACTCGGTAGTCAGAAGGACTCAGTACTCGATAGTCATGGTTTTCGCGATTGTGGTCAGCGATCGGTTGTCGGAGATTTGTGGTATGTGATTGGTATTCATGGATGGTAGTCTGTGTGATACTCGGTGATCAATGGTGCAGTGAATGGTTGGAGATTACTAGTCGTAGACTTAGTGATCTGATATTTTAGTCATAGTGATCGATACTCGGTAGTTGGTACTCGATGGTTCTGTGGTCGGTAGCGATGCTTGTTATTCCCGAGCGTTCTGAGTGATGGTATTTCCCAAGCACTTATGTTCGAGTACTCGATGAGCTAGCGATCGGCCTTGCATAGCAGTTGTAACTGGTCATAATGAGTGATCTGAAGTTGATGATTTATAGAGAGCGTGAAAATTGTGGTCATAGATGACTTGGTTAGTGTTCGTGGTTGGTTTGGTTCTTGTCTATGAATAGACGAGGGTGAGTTATACGTGTGTGTGATGATGTCGGTCAAGTTGTGGAGAACTTGTGCCAGGAAAATATTCTTTGGTCTCTGATGTGTAAGTTGGCATGAAGACGATCATGGTTAGTGACGGGGATGATCGAGACTAGGTGGGGAAAATATAAGGTCCAAGCAGTCAAGGATGTCACACGAGGTGGTCGGGCTCATGTTGGAGCACATGGAGATTAAAAGTGATAATGTGTGGAGAAGATATGGGAGGTATGATCACGAAGGCTTTGACACGAGAGGTGATGGTACGTGATGAAAATATAGGAGGTGCTATCCTGAAGGCTTTGTCACGTGGAGAGTTAGGAGTTTTGGAGGGCGTCCATAATTGGGAAGATTGAGAGTTTCAATAAAACCCGTGTTTGGAAGGGTTTTGGGTCCCTTGATTTTTCAAAAGTGATAGGATTGCATGTCCAGGTTGTTAAGGACATGATTTCAGATATCCATGTTTGAGGTGAATACAGTTTAGGGCTCTAGCATACAAAAGGAGGTAGAGGCTAAGTGTTTTAGCTGTGGCTTTATGGAGGTTTTTTGTGCTATAGTTTTTAGGGGTGTCGTAAGGGCATTTTGTAGCCACAGAACATGATCCAAAAATAATAGATCAGATCAATTCCAAAAAAAATTAATCGGTGTAGGATCTTTAGCCAAAAGGCATACTTCTATCCCGAGTCTTTAGACTTCGCGTTCCTTGTAGATTCTTTCTTTGGATCATACTGCTCATCTCCGTCGCCGGCAGCCACATTACATCTTGTTGCTGGTTCACTTTCATTTGCCATTGTGCTATCTAGTTCCTGCTGCATAGCAAGTTAACAACATAATTGAGAACATGTGTAAGAACTAGGCAATAATAAGAATATAAGATAGCATCAGCAAGTAGAGAATAGTGACTAAAACAGAGAGAAAAACAGAGCAACATCTAGCAATCAACAATCCAGATTCAAGCACTGTGCCTTATTCAACAATCTAGCAACTATGCCTCATTCGTAATGCACATGAAGTAGAGGAGCAAAGTAGAGACTCACAGTCACAACAAAAACAGGGGACAAGACATCAGAGAAGAGGGGGGTGGGGGACTCAGAGAGCGTAGGGGAGGGGGCAAGACTTGCTGGAGAGGGAGTGGAGAGAGAGGAAGGCAGGAGGCAAACCTGGAAAGGGGATGGTGGCGTCGAGGTGCAGGTGCTGTTGTGGACGATGGCGTCAAGGTGTTGTCGTGTTGCGCTGCTGCCGTGGACGGCGGATTGAGAGGCTGCGGCGCTGTGCCACGTCGGGCTAAGGAGGCGGTGTGGAGGGAGAGGCTACGACGGCGGCGTTTGCGCCGGATGGCTGGAATCGACGGGAATCGACCGAGCGGCTGTTAGGTTTATGTCATTCCCGATCTCTCCCTCCTATTTCCCTCTCATTCCCGCTCTCTCCCTCTATTCACGCCCTTTTCTTCAATTCCCACCAAAGCCTCTTTCCCTCCCTCCCTCTCTTCATTCTCCCGCGCAGTGCGCACATAAGTCGCTTGCCTTGCTTGCTGCGCGATGCCCCACGCTTGTAAGGCGAGGCGACGGCCATGGCGGGCACGCAGGGGCGCCTCGGCGCCAAAGTGGCGCTTGGGCGACGCCTTAATAACCATGTGCCCACTTGCCTATGTAGTAAGTACATGATAACATGAAGTTTGTCGGTAAGCTTCCTGTTATTTCTGCATCTTTTGTCTTCTGAAACAAGCAGCTGTTAGTTTTTCCGTTAGATCATTTAGATTTACATTGTGTGAAATAGCAGTCGGCTTGATGGAAAACACTTGGATGCTAGAATACCTTTTGGTTCTTTTAGAATTTTATATATAGGTATGTCCAATCGATTGTAGGGTGCATCACTGCTTATTGAACAATGATAACTGGTAGCCCAACTGGAAAACTATCTTCAAAATGCCTGTGTTTAGGTGCTAACTATCAGGAGCTCCATGGATTACAGGAGCTACTGTTTTTCCTGCAAAAACCTTGTTCTAGCATGTGCTAACGGATTGAAGTTAAATTTTGAGCTTGATGTTCTGTAACAATGTTGTTTTGCATTATATATTGACATTGTCAACCTATTTCCTTTTTCGACAGCAATTTTGGCTGATGAAATGGGTCTCGGTAAGACAGTCCAGGTAAGCAACCTTACAATGTTTAGTAAAAGAAAAGAAGCAAGCATGGTAAATTGCTAATAACATAACATGATATCCTAAATTAGCACAATCTAGCGAGGTATGTTATTAAATGAAATGTCATAATAGTTACTTGAATGTTGTATAATGCTAGCTACACATTCAATATATCAGGATGTAAGTTTAGTTCAAATTTGAAGTGTTTTTTTGGCATCCAATCACTCTTACTGTGTCATAATAGAATGTTGGTCGTGTGGACTTCGTCAGTGTATGCATCTACCATAAGGTTTATCTGATTCTGACCTCATGTAACATGTCCTAGAATAAACTGATTGTAGGATGCCCTATACTTTAGTGCCAATTCATCTCTTAACGTTTGAACTTTACTCTCGTTCTTACAGGCTATGACTTGTCTTACTCTACATCTGATAGTGTGCCCTGCTTCTGTGTTGGAAAATTGGGAAAGGGAACTTAAGAAGTGGTGTCCATTTTTGATCATCATGTTTCATGGTGCTGGAAGGACTGCCTACTTAAAGGAGTTAAGGTCCTTAGGCAAAGCCACTTGTCCACCTCCATTTAGGGCCTGTTTGGGACTGCTCTGCTCCAATTTTTCCAGCTCTGCTCCACCAACTCCACCATGGAGCAGCTCCACTGTGGAGTTCCTGGAGCAGGTGGTCCTGTTTGGCACGCAGCCTAGCTCCAGCTCCAGGAATGTGAGGTTTCCCTGAGAAAGGTCCAATGTGCCCCTGAATGATGTTTGGTGTATGTTTGAACACCCCTGAATTTGGAAGTCTGAACTCTACGTGATCTCAACGCCTGTCAGCTGATTTTTTTTGACAGAACCTTGTTAACAAAAAATGATTGGCATCGAACAACAAGCAAACACATCCTGTTAAAAACACCATGGACCTCATGATCAAGCTTTATGCGTTGCAAATTTCAATTGCAAATATCTAGTGCACAGAAAAATAATGTGAGAAACAAATTTATTTTGCTGAATTCAGCATAAACAAGAGCACGGAAATATGAAAAACAAGAAACTACCATGCTATTCCCTATCCCTAACCCCTTCTCTCCTAACCATTATGCAGCCACAACAAAGGCGATAACTGGATGCTTTTGCTGTATTTCAAGCCTTCTCTTTTCGCATTAGGTTGGATTCTACGCCAGCAGAACTGGACAATTCATTCCTCAACAGCCTTATCAGAAAAAGAAAATATTATTGCTGCAACACCGCGTCGGCGCGGGCGCGGAGGGCGGCGGCCTTCTCAACGGGGTCGCGGGGGAAGAAGGTGTCGCGGAGGCGGTACAGTTCCTCCACCGCGTCCGCCGTCCCCTCCAGCGGCATCCTCCCCGTCTCTGCCCCTTCATCCCCTTCCCCCCTCTGCCGCTGCGACTCGGGAGCCGAGGCAGAGCTCACCGTTTCACTGCCCGCCTCGTGGCTCATCGATTTCTGGACGGCGGGTGGGGGCGGAGAAAAAGAGGCGCGCGGGTGGGGGGCGGAGAAGAAGGAGTCGCGCGGGTGGGGGCGGAGAGGAGGAGCGGCGCGGGAGGGGGCGGAGAGGAGGAGCGGCGCGGGTGGGGGGGCGGAGACGAGCGGCGCAGGTGGGGGGCGGAGAGGAGGAGCGGTGCGGGAGGGGGCGGAGAGGAGGAGCGGGGCGGGTGGGGGGAGCCGGAGAAGATGGGGGGCGGGGGGCGGAGGCGGAGGGGATGGGGGACGCGGGGGGAGCCAGAGAAGATGCGAACCGGTACGAGGAGGCATTGTGTAATCAGTAATGGCAATGGTGGGTAATTTCTCCATAACTCCACGAGGAGGTACAAAAGTCCAAATCCTGGAGTACCTCTTGAGGTGCTCCACAAAAAACGTGGAGTTGGCCCCTAACTCCACTTTTTTCTCGAAGCAGAGTTTTAGGAGCTGGAGGTGTTTGGCAAGACAAAGCTAGAGCAGAGCTGCAAAATCTGGAGTGGAGCAGTCCCAAACAGGCCCATAATGTCCTACTTGTTGGCTACTCACTCTTTGAAAGGCGCAGGTCTCTAGTTATTCCTTCCTTGTGGAAGAGCAGAATATCTTATTGAGAAATTAGAACATTAATGATTATGCATGTTTGCTAGAAGATTTATGTGCTACTTTGATCCATAATGTAGCACGATCGCAAGGCACTTAAAAGATGGCAATGGAGTTGTGTATTGATGGATGAAGCACATGTGCTGAAAGATAGAGGCAGCTTCCAATGGAGAAACCTTATGGCTGTCGCACAACATACCCGTTGGCAGCTAGTGCTGACGGGAACTCCACTCCAAAATGATTTGCATGTAAGTCTTGCCGACAAGTGTTTGGTTTAAGTTAGTCCTTCAGCATGTATCATCCTGTGGTTCTTTCGTAACTACATATATAGAAAGATATTTACCTGTGTGATCGAGAAATGGAAGGACAGACCACTGTCTGTAAAAGCATGGAGTATTTTGGTCAGGGCACATTTTAGAAATATTCTGCATAGTCAAAGATTCACAAAGGCGTGAAGGTGCACTATCAGCAAGTCAACTAAGGATTTCTAACTAGCACTACAGTATAAACTTGCTCAAGATCATATGCTTAGCCCTATTACTTGAAATCAATCAGTAATTCGGTATCTAAAGTTCCTATTTTGTATATAGTGCTTGCATGTCAATTCTGTTCACTGTACATCATTTTTTCAACTTATGGATTGATGATTGCTGCTAACTTACATGAAATATTAAGCACCGAATTTCTGATGGCTTTCTATCAGCAGTTCTTTGAAATAGGCACTCCAACCGCTTAAACTTTATTTCCTTTCATCTTAAATTACCACATATTGGGCACTTTCTTACATGAAGCTGCTCTTGGATTTGATATGATCTGCAGGAGCTATGGTCATTATTGGAGATCCTGATGCCTGATATATTTGCCACTGGAAATGTTGATCTGAAGAAGTTATTGAATGCAGAAGATCATGAGCTAATTTCGCATATAAAGTCCATTTTAGGTCCATTTATTCTTAGACGCTTGAAGTCAGATGTTATGCAGCAACTTGTTCCAAAGATACAACATGTACATGGACTTATTCATAGCCGTCAGCAATTGGCTGTTTGGTGTTTCAAGTTTTAACTTACATTGATTGTGTGTTGCAGGTTAACTTTGTTTTCATGGGCTCAGAGCAGTCTCAAGCTTATAACAATGCCATAAATGAATACCGTGCCGCTTGTCAGGCTCGTAGCGCAATGTCTTCGGCCAAATTTTCTAATAATGTTGTTGCATTAATTCCAAAGCACCAAATATCAAACTATTTTATGCAGTTTCGTAACGTGAGCATATCTTGTGATGAAAAATTTCAGGAAAATGTTTATGTTTCTCTCAAATGTTATTTCATTGCTCCACAGATTGCGAATCACCCTTTGCTTATAAGGCGCATTTACAGCGACAAAGATGTTGATCGAATTGCAAAGTTGCTGTACCCTAAAGGCACATTTGGTTTTGAATGTTCCTTAGACATAGCAATCCAAGAGCTAAAGAACTACAATGATTTTGTTATCCACCAACTATTGTTCTTTCCTTCTACCCTTCTATTGGCTTTGCTGGCTGATTTGTAGTGGGTCTTATTATCTTAGACGTTGCATTGCCTGGTCATACCCATTATCATGCTTGGTGTTAGTTTCTTATACGTGCCAAATAATTAGGTGCAGCAGCAAGTGAATTGTATGGATTTGCTGTTATTTTTCAACTGTTGCACTGGGCAAAGCATGGCTTTGTTGTTGAGACACATCCATTGTGCCCAAAATTTAGCTTGTTTTGTTCTTTTCTGCGGTGCATTTATATAATTTGTTTCTGAATTTCTCCTCCAGCTATTAATTTCATATGGTGATACTGGTACGAAGGGTGCCCTAACAGATGAACATGTTCTTGGATCAGCAAAATGTCAGGTATAGCTTTTTTCTTTACCTGTTTAGCTATGTAGTTGTTGTTTTCTATCCAACAAAAAGCATAATGATAAAATCCATAAAGTTTTTTTATTTTACAACAATATCTTCAATGGAGGCATGTTTAGGACTGTAATATATTTTGTTAAATATTCGTGCTTAATTTCTACTTTGTTTAGGCCTTAGCAGAGCTTTTACCTTCTTTAGCAAATGATGGCCAGAGAGTTCTCATATTCAGCCAGCGGACCACAATGCTTGATATCCTTGAATGGACGTTGGAAGTAATAGGAGTTACATATAGAAGTATCGATGGGGGGTTAGCAGGGATTGAAAAACCGGCGGTTACAGGCCGGTAACAGGAAAAACCGGTGGGTACCGGGAGGGAAAAAACTGGCCGGAAATTTTCAAATGTAAATTTAAATTTATAACTGTATAATGCATTTTCTAGGTTGGTTTAGGTATTTGTTGTGCTAGATTGCCTATTATATGAAGTAAATACGCATCAATTATTGTTCTCTCATATTTTCTCTGCCTTTTTTCGGTTTTCCTAACAGTTTTGCCGGTTTTTTTACCAATTTTTCTAGTTTTGACCACTTATCGGACTGGTTACCGGTTTCAAATTGGCAAATTTAAAATTTAAATCATGAAATTTGTCCAGTTTTCCCAAGATTTCTGCTAACCGGTCGGTTACTGTTACTGGCCACCGGCCAGGAATACCCCTGGTCCTGGGTTTTGTATCCCTGGGGTTAGTTCTTTCCTTAGCAATTTTTCGAATTGAATTGTAGTCTAATTCTTAACTGATAAAGTGGGTTTTGTTTCAGCACCTCAGTAACTGAAAGGCAGACTATAGTCAACACTTTCAACAATGATTGTTCTATATTTGCATGTTTGCTTTCCACAAGAGCTGGAGGCCAGGGGCTGAATCTAATAGGAACTGATACAGTTATAATACATGACATGGATTTTAACCCCAGATGGATCGGCAAGCTGAAGATCGTTGCCATCGCATTGGGCAGCATAAACTTGTCACTATCTATAGGTGCTACCTCTAATTATGCCCATTTGGATTCATTATCTGTTCTTTTTTGCTGGTTCAGGTCGTGAGCATATTGCGACATTTATACTTTTTACATTTCCACTAGAGGTTCTTTTTTCTTAATATTATTTTTAACATAGGAGTATGCTAAAAGGTCATGGAGGGTACTTTCTTAGTATTGTTAATATAGATTTTGTTGTAGGTGTGGAATCCAAACATAAGTGAGGGGGTGGACGTCGACCGTGGCCATCGTTCATGAAAGTAAAAATGACATATGGATTTATACAGTTTCAGAGTCCAAGAGGATTATCCTACTTCTATCGGTGAGCCAATGAGGGCTCACTAGTTTAAATATACTTCTTTATTGCTCATGAGAGCTCTTCTTACAAATAAGAGATACATGGAGTATTTATAGGTTTTTGAGCTTGTACAGGATTGCCTTTTGATGAAATAACTAGTCTATGGGTACAAGCTAGGGGTATTATAGTCTTTTCTAGGTATAACTGTATTTCTTTGGCTTGTACATACGTGTCTTTCGTAGAGCGGTCTCGCAGTGGAGGAGTAAAATTATTTCTCCAATATTAACCCTTTGCCCCTTGGTATTTAGGAGAAACGTTTAATGGGGCCAGTCTTGAATTGCTCTTCTTGTTGTGATTGACATTTTGGGCAGGACATGATAGGTTCAAACCGTAGTTGCATCCAAAATCGGGCGCGGAGACCAAAATTTCGGCAGTCGGGCCGCAATGAAATTTGCGAGTTAACTCAAGGCCGGCATCCTCAAGCCACTGCAAAAATCTGCAGTCCTTCCAAGTTATTGGGCCGGGAACTAGACATGCGGCCCATTTGAGCCAACAGCATTGCTGCCCTAAAGGGCCATTCGGCAAGCCCCCATAAAACGAAAGGGGAGCCTTTCCCTGCCCCTGTGGCTTCTTGCAGCTGCCGACTTAGGCACGCAGGAAGAAAACTGGGCGCCGGCTAAGGAAGAGGAAAAGGAGAGCGCAAAAGAAGGGGATCCCTGCGGCCGGCCGGATCTCGTCCTTCGAGTGATGGATGACCTCACGGCCTTCTTCAGGGCATGACGCTGTTGAGGCTCGTCCAAATCTGCTCAAATACCTCGACGATGAGTTCATGGTACTCAACGGAATTGAGGGCGACGTAGCAGGCGAGGAGGTCCTACGAGGTCGGTGGCATCGCGGATGCCCTTCTCGGTGATCATCTCCTCCATGGACTTGAGGAAGTTGCTCCTCGGTGTCAGAATCTGGGGATATTTTAGCTGGAAGTCTGCTGTTTATTGGTCTGAAATCTGTTGTTTGTTTGGTGAACTACCGCTTCGTCAGTTCAGTCACCGTTTCGTCAGTTCAAGCAATTGCATCAACGGCCAGGATTGCCCAGGACCTGATGAAGAGATATCAACGGTCTACATTAGTCTTATTAATGCTTGTTTAAGTATTTCTTTACTTTGTGTTTAAGGGTAGTGGTTAACTGGTTGTAATTGCAGTAAGGGCTTAAGCTCAATTATGGATGTACTCATATACGCTGTTGCGGAAAGGAAGGGGTATGCCATTTGAAGATATTTCTATCCCTAGCTTTAACATAGCGTAGCGTAGTGTCTCTAGTTCCTTCGTTCTCCTTTTTCTCCAGGCCAGATTTCTGAGATTTCCCCTCCTCTCAGTCGGATTCCATCCGGGATCTGACAAATTGGTATTAGAGCTACACATCCTCGGCTAGAAGTGATCGGAAGCGATTGGGTTGGGGACTTCTGCGCCTCGTAAAATCCCTGGTTGCTTCGATCTGTGGCGGCGGGCGAGATTGGGCTCGGTGAAGGTTCCGGACTCCTAATCCGGGTAAAATCCCTAAGCCTTGTTCGATCCATTAGGGAATGACGAAAGCAATGGCAAGAAATGAGGCAGAGGCGTCGGATATCACTGCTGCCCGGCAAGAAGCAATGGAATACAAGGTTGATGGATTGGAGCGGAAGGTGGGAGATCTACAGAAGCAAATGTCCGGCATGCAAGATCAGATGAATCGTGTGGAAACCTTGTTGCAAGGGTTAATTAGTTCCCAGACTAGAGCTACCGAGCAGAGGCCTGTACAAGAGTTGGCTCAATCGGGGGAAATCGAGTTGGAAGTGACAAGAAGAACCGAAGACATGGGGCATGTTAACCTCAATAGCACACATGGGATGCAATTGATGGGCACCCCAGGAGGTAATTATACCCATCCGTCTACTGGTTTTTCTATTATTGCAATTGGTTGGGGTTTAGATCAAGTGCCGAATTCTTCTTTTTCATCCCCTACTTTGAACCACCTGAATCCTGCTCAAGAACCTACCCTGGATCGACAGTGGTTTACAAACCCTAGAGAGTACATGAATCCACCAAACTACCAGTACCAAGCCAAGCAGTGGATCCCCAACCCGAGCAATGATAGAGTGCATAATTTCTACCAATCTATTGCTAAGGGGCCGAAATTGGATTTTCCAAGATTTGATGGGGGAGAACCATTGGAGTGGATCAGACAGAGTGAAACCTATTTTGCAATGGCTAATGTTCCTGAGGAAGCAAAATTGGACCTAGCTCAAATGTATATGGTGGGCAGGGCTGATCGATGGTTGAGGAGCACGGGGATACTTTGGAACCCACCTCCATGGTCAGAATTTTGTGCCATGTTATGTGACAGATTTGCTCAGCATAGTGGTTACGAAGTATTGGAAAATTTTCATGCAGTGAAGCAATACAATTTGAGCATATCAGATTATATTGATAAGTTTGAAGAGCTCATGGCAATGTAGAAAAATGAAAACCCCATGCAGAATCCTTCTTTCTTTGTTAAGTGTTTTATTAATGGATTGAGAAGTGACATCAAACATTATCTCAAGCCCTTGAAGCCTCAAACCCTTTGTGAAGCCTATTGGATGGCTAAGGACATGGAGAAAGGATCTAGTGCTGCAGTGAAGAAGAGTATCCCTAATGCTATGGTTGGTCAGAATCAACATTTTTCTGCCCAGGCAATGAGTAAACCACTAGTAGAAGCGGCAGCTCAGAAAAAGATACAACAGTGAAGCCATTCACTCCGGGAGTCTGCAAGTATTGCGGGGACAAATAGTTCTTTGGGCACAAATGTAAGCAATACCAACAGATTCACTTAATGGCTGTTGAGGGTGAGAAGGGAACTTCAGAAACACCTGCACAGGAAGAAGGGAAGCCTTTTCCTCAATCTGACGCCGAGGCCCAGTTAATGCAGATATCCATCCAGGCAATAAATGGATTAATGGGAGTATCCACTTACACACTTGAAGTTACTATTGGAGGTAAGAAAGGAATGGCCCTGGTGGATAGCGGAAGTTCACATACTTTCATGGATTTAGTCTTTGCCACTCAAACTAATTGTAAGATCAAGTTGGCCTCATTGCAGAAGGTGACAGTAGCTGGGGGGTGTTGTGTTTACTGGTTCATACATACAGGAGACTGATTATTCCATTCGGGGAGAAAGATTCAGTAACTCATTTAAGATATTACCATTGAAGGGTTATGATTTGGTGTTAGGATGTGATTGGTTGTACCAACACAGTCCAGTGAATTTGGATCTTAAGATGAGGAAACTAACCATTGCAAAGGATGGAGTCAGGGAGATAACTTTCGAGGATCACCTGCAGACTTCATTGGATAGGGTGACTAATCTGAAGAGTTGGGACACAACTTACAGCCTAATTCATGGAATGTTGGATGGGGGGATTTCATCAGAGGTTGTGACTTATGATTCAATCATTGATGGCATGTGCAAAGCTCAGGCAATGGATAAGGCTGAGATGCTACTTAACAGGATGAGTAAAGATGGTGTTATGGAGGACTGCACCATACATACTACTCTTGTGCATGTATACTGCTTTTCAGAACAATGGGCAGAGGAGATTAGAATTTTCAAGAACATGTCCAAAAATGGTCCTGAACCTAATGTTGTTACTTATAACCTGCTGATGAATTGTCTTTGCAAGTACAGGAGATGTGTAGTAGCTAGAAAGATTTTTGACTATATGGTAGAAAATGGCCCGAAACCTAATGTTATTACCTACGGCATTCTGTTTCATGGGTTCGATACTGAAGGAGCGCTTGTGGATATACTTGCTGTCCTAGATTTGATGGCACAGAAGGATGCCTTTTGCAAGGATGAGGAATTAGCTTTTGAAGTGACGAATAGAGGCATCCATTCCAATGCTGTGTTCTTCAACACCATATTGGGAAATCTATGCTAGGATGGAAGGTTTATGGAAGCCAGAAATATCTTTGACTTGATGGTACGTGTAAGAATGATGCATGATGTCGTTTCATATAGTATAATGATATATGGATACTGCTTAGATGGTAAGATGGCTGAAGCGATGAAATTACTTGATGGCATGTTCTTGATTGGCTTGAAATCTAATGCATTTACCTATAGTACTTTGCTTGAGGGCTACTGTATAGATGGTAGGACAGAGAGTGCATCAGCTCTTTTCAAAGAAATGTTGGGCAAGGAACTTCATCCGGGTGCTATCCCATATAGCATAATGTTGGAGGGTTTATTTAAATCTGGGAGAACAGCTGCTGCAAAGAAGCTTTTCAAGTCTCTAAAGGTGGAATACAAGCTACAGCTACCTGAGGGAGTGAGCTGCGGTCTTAAAGCAATTTCCAGCCCAGACCTTTCCCTGGGGAGTAAAGATAGCAAGCTGAAAGCTGAACCAATTTCAGTGCTGGAGAACTTAGTGGTAACTCAGTGGTTAATTCCGTGGGAGGAATTGCCACCTGATGATGCTTCATGGTGCATTAAAGGTGCATTTTCTGAATTCTATTTGCATATTATTAGATCTTGGTTTTCCTGATCCGAATACTTGAGGACAAGTATATTTTTAAGGGGGAAGGAATGTCAGAATCTGGGGATATTTTAGCTGGAAGTCTGCTGTTTATTGGTCTGAAATCTGTTGTTTGTTTGGTGAACTACTGCTTCGTCAGTTCAGTCACCGTTTCGTCAGTTCAAGCAATTGCATCAACGGCCAGGATTGCCCAGGACCTGATGAAGAGATATCAACGGTCTACATTAGTCTTATTAATGCTTGTTTAAGTATTTCTTTACTTTGTGTTTAAGGGTAGTGGTTAACTGGTTGTAATTGCAGTAAGGGCTTAAGCTCAATTATGGATGTACTCATATACGCTGTTGCGGAAAGGAAGGGGTATGCCATTTGAAGATATTTCTATCCCTAGCTTTAACATAGCGTAGCGTAGTGTCTCTAGTTCCTTCGTTCTCCTTTTTCTCCAGGCCAGATTTCTGAGATTTTCCCTCCTCTCAGTCGGATTCCATCCGGGATCTGACAAATTGGTATCAGAGCTACACATCCTCGGCCAGAAGTGATCGGAAGCGATTGGGTTGGGGACTTCTGCGCCTCGTAAAATCCCTGGTTGCTTCGATCTGTGGCGGCGGGCGAGATCGGGCTCGATGAAGGTTCCGGACTCCTAATCCGGGTAAAATCCCTAAACCTTGTACGATCCATTAGGGAATGACGAAAGCAATGGCAATGATATGATGGCCACATCTAGCATCGTGATCTGTGCGATCAGGAAAAAGGCTGTGCCACGCCCTGGCTCAGGAGTTGCTGTTTAGCTGCACGCATGATGGAACGAGGGAATTGTCACCGGACGATGGAGATGACTTCTGGTGGACGTATTTTCTTTGGACGTCCATCGCTGCTGGGTAAAGTTTGGTTCATGGGCTCAGTGCTGGGCCCCTTGCTGATTTCGATGCATGCCTTTAAGCTCCGATCTGATCGCTCTCGTCCGGATGTCTTGGAATTGTCCCGGCCTGTCTCTCTGGTACTTGTCGGCGAGGTTGGCATAAGCGACACCGGGAAATGGCCATGCCATGTGTGTACCGCTGTGGTCAGAATCATCAGATGGAAAAGGTGAGGAGAGCATCCAAACAAATCAATTTGTTTTGAGAAATAGAAAGGGGAAAGACTAAATCTGCTGTCGATCGTAAGGACGTGAACTCAGAAGGACATTCCTGTCTAGCGATTCTGCTGCTGATTCGCTTGAAAGTGTTAGGTACGCCGCACGGTCTGTGTTGCGGTGGATGTGCTTAAAATTTCGTTGCATGGAATTTATCCGCCTTTCTCAAGGAGTAACAGTAGATTCATTCTCCCAGCCATGTTCGTCGGCTTGCAATATTAATGCATACACATCTCAGATGGTAGTCTGATAGTGCACGTGAAGAAGCAAATGCTGCAAGATCATATCTTGGGACCTTTGGGTACGTACAAAAAGCTAGCCTGGCCGGAGAAGTGAAATGCTGGAGGACAAGAGCGGGTAAACGGTAAACCGCAAACGTACGCGGGCGTCATGTGCGCATGTCGCAGCCCGTGTAAGAGACGCGCACGCAACCGCATGCATCGTGTGCCACTTTTTGACGCTCTCGCTCGTCTCCCGGCCGACACCCACGTACACCGTCGTGTGAGCTTGCTAGTAAGCTGCGACAACCATGCACGCCAACGCTAGCTCCGTCTCATGAACATGCGGGCGGCCGTGTAATCTATGCACACCGAAGGAATCTTTCCTGCGTGGGGTCGAGGCGCGCGAGGGGTGGCCTGGAGGCGCCCGTGAACCCTCTCTTCTCTTTTGCCTCCGCTCAGTTGGGCTGAAAAGCTGTGGTTTATAACTGAAATTGTATTGTAGCGATTGAAATTTCACTGTAACTAAATGTGCCTTATTTGGCGTAATTAAATTTAAAAAATTTAAAAATAGAAAAAAAAACTTGCTCATCACGGACAACGCAAACGATACGGGAAAAAGAACCAGTAAAAAAGTTCAAGAAAAGACAAAATTTATGAATAATAAAAAATAAATCAGAAGTTAAAGCCGAAACGAGCGGGGTCTTGTCTAGTTTTTTTTATCTCGCGTAGGCGACATCCATATCATACGTGCGATCATACATGCATGTCTTTTGGACTTGTCCGTATCTTCCCGTCTCGTTCTCTCTCGCCACAGGCCACTCCCGTCGGTAACACCTTGGTGCACTTGCAAGCATGGTGCACGTGATTACGTGTGGTTTCACTTCGACCCTTTACGCGTGTTTAAGCAAGAAGTGTTTGTACACTTTGTTTTCTTCTGTATACTCTCAGTCAAAATTAAGCAAGTGAAGTCCTGTAACGTGTGCGGTCAAGCTAATTTAAAATAGAACAATAATACCTTTATGAGTATTTAGATCTGATATATGCATGAAAACAAAATGAGTAGATTTGTCTCCAAAATTAATTTAATAGCATTCTACTTAATTAGTGTTTCAAAAATATATTATATCAATTGATGATCGAAGTTATGTTTTAGAGACCGTGTCAATGTTGAAAATTTAACTTACTTGTGATTAGATATAGCATACAACTGTTTCTAGTAAAACTCATGTAGTCTTGTACAAAAGGGTTTAAACCTTTTTCAACAAAACGTGAGTTGTGCTTCTGTGATTCAAGAAGATAAACCGAACAAATCATAGCCATGTTTGGAATGTAAGATTTCCGTGGGAGTTCCGTAGAAAGTATTATGTTTGCTGCAAAAAAACCCTGCATTCCAAGTGGAACATTAGTATGTACTACGTGGTTACAAATACGCTATTAATTTGCTTAAAAATGATGATTTTTGCTTCCAAGGTTTGAACTTCAGGTAGTTTTTTTGAACATTTAAGCATACAAAAGGGGTCGGGAAGAGGCGGCCTCCATCACCTCTAATGTAGCTTCCTGTGTGACGAAGTGTAATTTGTAGTTTAGTCCAGTTGAATTTGGCTATAATTTTATATCTTTCCTGGATCATACTATAATTAGAGATGTTCATCCTTCATATAAGGAAGTTGCTAGGCCCCATTATACTGCTGGGATGAATTTTCAACGGTATAGTAGTTTCTTGAAATTTTATGGAGTTTCAACTGCACAAAAGTTTCAAGTTTTGAGTTTGATGTTTTAAGCAAGTTTTAGCGTGTTTTGGAGAGTTTCAAAAACTAAAAACATCAAGTTTCAAAGAGTTTCAAATTTCGAGTTTGAGAGGTGGTGTTTTTAGGTTTTAGATACTGAAACTTTGAGTTTTTGAGCAAGTTTCAAATCGAAAACTTCAAGTTTTAGTACATCTCAAAATATGGTTTCAAATCTAAAAGCATCAGCATCGATTTCAAGCCAAAACATCAAGTTTCACTTACAGCATGAAGCTTCTCTGAAACTTCAAGGTTTATGTGTGCTTCAATTTTCAGAAAACTGAAACTTCACATTTCATACAGCTTTGAAGTTTTAAAACTAAAAACTTCATTGAAACATCAAATTTCATGTGTTGTTTCAAGTTTACATAAACCAAAACTTCACGTGTTGCGTGGATTTGAGGTATCTCTCTTGCACACATCCAGTGGACCAAGGAAGGGGTAGGGTAGATCGATAAGTTTCCAACGGCGGAAAAGAAGGGGTGGTGCAGATCGGGAAGTTTCATATGAGTTTCGTCAAATTTCAAGCGAGTTTCCTGAAAGTTTCAAGCAGGTTTCATAAAAAATTCACTCGAGTTTTCAAAAGAGTTTTAATCGAATTTCATTCAGGCAAGTTTCAAAGGGTTTTAATCAAGGTTCATTCAGGCAAGTTTCAAAGGGTTTTAATCAAGGTTCACAAAGTTTCACGAAATTTCAAGATAAATTTCAGATGAGATTCACACATGTTTTACCGTATTTCGAGGAGTTTTACAAAGTTTCATAAAATTTTAGACAATTTTCAAATGAGTTCATACATGTTTCGTAGTGTTTCATAGAGTTTCATCATATTTCACAGGAGCTTGACAAACATCCACAAACTTTCACAAAGGTTTCATAGAAATCAAACAAAATTCACAAAGAACCGGACAAGTTTTATCTGAATTTCAACAAAATTCAAACAAATTTGCACAAATCTTAATTAGAACAACCAACAAAAATCAGTAAAAATTAGAAAAATATTGTAAGATCCAATTTCAAACATGTAGATCATGCAACCTCAGTATAAATATATATAAAAAAACACATGGTTGTGGTGGTGTAGCATGCCTACTTGCTACCGCTTGCCACCACCCATGCTCATCGCGAGCCCACTGCCGCTTGTGGGCTCCCATGCTCGTCAAGAGTCCACGGTCGCTCGAGCCAGCTGCCATGACCTCCCGTGCTCGGGCTTGCCACTGCCACACCCTTTTCACACTTGTCATCACCATGCCTACTCATCATGAGTACAAGTAAATGTTGCACCCTTCCCTACACTGCTGGAGCATCAACCTGTTGCCCGCTTTGGCTATTCATCAGTATTGGAGATGGAGAGAGAGAGAGAGAGGGGGGGATAGGAATGGAATAAGAGTTTGAGTGGATTGCATTGCATCACAAATAAGGATAAGGCTTTACACAGGTGGGCAAAAGTGGGCTAGATCTCATATGTCGAATGCTTAAGATTGAAAGGCCGATTGCTATGTCGTTGAAAATGCTACAAATTGTATATTGTTGCCTAGTTTTTCTCTTAATATAAATCAAGACCTTTCTTTTCCTTAGCCTTCAAAGGGAGAAAACTATAGTATGGCATACTGTGCAAATCCAAACCGATGGGACAAACATCAATCGTCCACTATGTACGGTCCCCTCTGCCTTTACCCATGCATCCCCAATGCTTACACCCCACACGAACCCTCTGATGAACTCCTGTTCTCCCCAATCCCCATCCACTCCGCCCGCACAGATTCATCCTCATTGGTAGTGGTAGGCCATGGCGGCAATAGATAGGAGGAAGTGGGTTGCCACCAGCCCGCCTCTCGCGGCGGTAGGCGATGAGCAGTGGTGGGCTCGTGTGGAGCAGGCAGCAAGTGGCTATAGGCCCTCAAGTGACCGCAAGAAGGCGGTGGGCTGGCCCTTCGCTCCATGAGCAGCCACAGGTAGGCGGGAGGCCACGATATGGTGTGATGGGGTGCAACAGCGTGGGCAAGCAACGAGTGGGCTCAGTTGGGGTAGGGGAAGTAGGGAGGGGGTGCTGACGGATTCTCCGCTGCTGTGCACATCCCCCACTTGAGGATTCATTGTCATAGGATAAGATGAAGGGGAGGCACCACGGAAGATAGGACAAGGTTCAGCAACATCGCTTTTGTATCTCCACCAACACCCTCCTCTCCGTGTTGCCGCCCCTGTGGGCATTGCCCAAGGTGGGCACCAGTACCGTAGCTATTATGGACTAGCTATATAGTTAGCTAGCTTGAAAAGGTATGACTGCTTCTGTTTCATGAGGTTTTATAGAGTTTGTATGTAGCAGATTATGAAATTGAAAGTTTTTTTAGCAGATTCATAAAGTTGAACTCTAAATTTCATGAGGCTTCATAAAGTTTCAGGAGATTTTATGACTAAGTTTTATAGTGTTTCATAAATTTTCAAGAGGTATCATATCTAAATTGACTAAGTTTTATAAGGTTTTATATCTAAGTTTTATAGTATTTTATGCGGTTTCATAAAGTTTAAAAGGTTTTATGTCTAAATTGACTAAGTTTCATGAAGTATGTTCGAAACTCTCTGAAACCTTGTGAAACTCATGAAATTTATATAAAACACAGTAAAACTTGACTATACCGTTAGAATCATTTCTAACCGTATATTGTACGGTAGATGTCCAAAAAAAATGTACACTACTGACTATATATTCGAATTGGATGCCATATGAGCATATACTTCTATACAGAGGCGGAGTTGGAACTCGGGCCACCAGGGCAATGGCCTGAGACCTAGGTCAAAATTTCTCACTGTATAACATTGTACCTAACAGGCTAAATTCTGATCTCCTGTGCTTTCTAGTGGATTAGGTTCGACGTCCAGCTAGTGGCTGGCTACGCCCCTGCTCCTGTATGTCTATTATTTTCCGTCGCATATTCCGTTTTCGGTACGTACGTGCTGTCCTATACCTGCCACTTCGATCGCCTGTTAAGACATCTGCAATAAGCAAATGATATACGGAAAGAGAGAAAGGAAGAAAGAAAACGGCGCGTACAGTGCACAACTGCACGTCGCTGTTGTTGGGTTTGTCGCAAAACGACTACCAGTCTTCACCTTTTCTTCTCCACTTGTCAATGCAGAAAGTTGCAAGCACGAATTAATGCATCCTTGGACTGCCTTGCCAGAAAAACACAGTACGAGCTGATCCTACGGTGACTTGAAAGTGCTGGAAATGTCTGTACATACGCAAGATGCTTAATTTGTAGCCTTCGCAAAGTGTTACCTTTTCTTTTGCTCGAACAAGATTTGCAAAGAAATGTATCTCTCTTTTTTTCCGAAGATACAACAAAAGCACCCACATGCACATAGCATTGCACCACACGAGTACGGTTTGTCTAGCACATGAATTATACAGATCAGCTACTTGAGCTACATATACAAAATAATACAAATGAACGTATTGCCTACAGTATGTTAATCGAACGGCTTAGATCAACCTAGTTTAGCCCACGGGTCATTCAACCGTAGGTCCGTGGGGCTTTTTTCTAATCGGGAACTTTTACAGTACCCACTTAATTTTCACGCGCAGCAGACCCCACACACAGCCACAGATGTACGGACGTACCCAGGCCGATCACAACACCGGCGGCGGTTAGTTCCGTTACTGTGTGTGTGGTACGTGCGGCGGAGGCCCCGCGTTGCGGTTCAACCGAGTCGCAGGGCAGGACGAACCAAAACGCTCCGTGGACCAAACAAAATGTACCCAGAGACGGACCGTTTGGCTGGTCCTTTCTTTTTCCTGTGCAAAAGTATTCATGTCGTCGCCTTTAAACTAGGCATATCAAGGACAGAGGTGTATTTGTGCCTTGTGGAATCGAAATTTGAGCGCCGGTCCATACCAAGGACTTGGCCGACACGCCTGCTTGCATATGGTTTATATGCTCACGGTTTGGTCCGTGTATCTGTACTCAAATGGTCCATGGATAGTGTAGCGTTATTAAGTAACGGTTAGTGTTAGCCTCTCAACTTGTTTTTCTCTAGATTAGATGTGCATGCACTCGTGCACGCACCAAATGCACCCCCTTGAGCAAGTACAATAATGCTGACTAGGTCGTCTCTAGCGAAATCCACGTCAACACAATCCTATATGGAAGAGAGAAAAAAGAGGAGAGAGATGCAAGCTGCCCCTTATATAAGAGGTAACCTCTAGCACATCATATGAGGAGAGCAAGGCAAGCTGCCCCTCATGCAAGAGGTGACTCCTGATATATTTATGCAAGTATTAAATGTTTGAGTGCTTTAGTAGAGGTAACTTCTACTCAACTTATTGTATTAGCTACCTTCACCATGAACCACGTGTACTTTTTGCTTATTTGACTAGTCCTAGAGGTAGCAGCCACCTCTTCTATTAAACTTGCTCTTAACGCTCACCTATAATTGTAACGACCGAGGATAAATCCGTTGGCTACTAGTGAGGAGCATAAGAACACACTTTCCTAACAAAGTGCACTCATGTGTGGGTAAGAGGGGGGTGCTTGGATTATTCTCTCTCTCGATCTCTCCTGTACCAAGCTATTCCATTCTAGATTTCATATTGGACCTTTTGTTTGCATACTAGAAATTAATTAGCCTTGGAGTTGCATCAGTAGAATTGTGGCAATTCGACGTAGATGTTGCCTATTTCACTCTTGAGTGCAGCTCGGTGGCTCGATTCTTGTGGTCATGGCGCAATGTGGAGTTTTCGGATGACAACGCAACTTCAACAAGAAAGCCAACTGTACAGATGCATGTAGCTGTCGTATGCGGCGTAGGGATCTAGGAGCCCTAGCTAGGAGAGAAAATTCTACTTTCTCCATCGATCACATCTTGGAATGCTTTGCTGCCTAGCATTTTGTCCAAATGCCCTGGCAAAAATGTGACTTTTATGGCCATTTCTAAGCGTTCTGCGTCTACCCTGCTGGCAAGGGAAGTGGAAAATATACCTCTTTGATTGGGATGGCCGACACTTGTGTAGATGACAATTCTTTCTGTAGGATCGTCGATGGCAGTCAGAGGAGGGTGAATGATTACAACGCCTAGCGAAAAATATACCCCTTTGATTGGGATGGCCGACGGCACAAGCAGCACACAAATGCACATATCTTGGACCTCGGTCGGACACTTGTGTAGATGACAATTCTTTCACTCTTTATTTATCTTGTATGAAAATATCACCGGATTAACCTCCAGATGACAATGATCGATGTCAATAGTGTGTCCTCGTTGGGGGAGGTGTACTGCTAGCTAGCAGCAGCTGATTGGTGACTTTTTCAACGTCAAAATATATGATAAAAATAAAAAAGCAGGAGAATTTAAAATTTGTTTTGTCGAGCCTCTTTGCATAAGTGAATAATCTCATCGCAGTAAAGATTGGCTAGATTTTAACAATTTGAGAGGTGCTTCTCAAAAACGAAAAACACGAATTTTTAAAGCACATTGTGGGTCTGATTGCAACCATGCCCACTACTCCATTGCTAAGAGTGCCGCTACAAAATTCTGTGCAATTTAGCTTATGGGAGAGCACAGATTACTTTACTACAAAGCATAATTTTCACGTGCATAAAAGTGCAAATATTGCAAGGGAAACACCATCACTGCCAGTTGCGAAGGGAGGGGGAGACCAGGAGGATCTATGCCTATTCCTATCCTGCCAATACAATTTTTATGTCCATTGATCATCTCTGCCAAAACAATGTAAACCATGTCTATGATCCCCTCCCAGGTTTACGGCCCATTTCCAAACATGTACATTTTTCTATATGTTCACATTGGATCCCATTATTTCTTTTCCTAGAAGAGATATCTCCATGCAAGCCAAATTAGTTGGAAGTTAGGCCACTTTAACTGTGCCTTTTCTGCCCCTCTTCCAACTGCTTTTAGTTCTACACTCCTCAGTTGGCGCGTAGCAAGACAACCATTGCAAGTTTGCAACTAGTGTACGGGCTAGTGCATAAGTTTTTCTCCTTTCATTTTTTTTACATAAGTGTATGAACTAATGCAACAAGTGTATTACACTCTTTGTCTTTCTCCTTTCTGCATAGGTTTTACTTTCCAAGTTACTAGTGCTAAAAGTGTAATAAGTTTTACTACATTTTGTAAGTATGAAGTACGAAAAGGAAGTCGCATTTGTCCGGCTTTCCCTATCTATATTTCTGCTTCGCCACGGACTTTAGCTATATGGGTTCAGAAATTAAAGCACTATGAAGTCATGCATCACCTCTGCCGTATGTGTGCACACACGCGAGTACGTGTCCCATACTTCCATACATCCATTGCTTGTTTGCTACATGCATGTATAATGGAACTTAAAAGGGGAAGGAATTCCGCGCAGGAGAGCAGTGCCACGTCACCTTTTTTGCCGACAGCCCCTTAGGGTTTTTCTAACTATGTTCGGATCCTCCACTCTCCTAGATGGTTGGATCATGATCGGACGGCCCTGATGGAAATCGTGTTCAACCATGCGATCGATGACCGATAGCTTAGATTCCTTCACAGCCCCACCTTCAACCCTAGCAAATAGCGAGCCGTCCTCCACCCTACACGCCGCTATTGCCTCTTCCCTCCCTCCCGATCCAATCCCCCCGCCCCCTCATTCCATTCCTCTCCACTGCCGGCGACATCCGCAACGCGCTCATCCCCTCCCTCCCCATCCATGCCTCCTCTCCTCACCCTCTCCGTTCTCCCCGCTCCTCCCTCCCCCTCTATGCCTCATCCTATCGTCCTTCCTATCTCCTTCATCCCCTCCCCACACCCTCCTCTCTGTAGCGTCGTCCCCGTCTCCCTCCTCTGCCCCCACCATTGTCTCACACCTCCGCCTCGTCTGCCACCACCACCGGATTCGGATTCGGTGTCCCTCTATCTTCCTCTACCTCACCGACATCAGCGTCCACGTTGGCGCTAGATCCAGCACCCCTCAGCCATGTCCCCAACTCCATCTTTCCCTTGACCAGTGAGGCAGACAAGGCAGAGGCGTTGTGGCCGACAACGGGTAGTGGTGGTGCTGCAGGACAAGATGGCTCTGTTTTGAGTCGGCGGCTCGTTGACCTCCTCGGCTTCTCCATCTCTGGCCCCAATGCTCTTGGCCCGG
Organism: Dendrocalamus latiflorus; assembly: GCA_017311315.1. Lineage (NCBI taxonomy): Eukaryota > Viridiplantae > Streptophyta > Magnoliopsida > Poales > Poaceae > Dendrocalamus > Dendrocalamus latiflorus. Next base: position 9,338,198 of record CM029627.1, on the reverse strand, counting down.
CCTCGTGCCCTGGATATGGCGTGTGCAGGGGAGATGGTGGACATGTTCGTGGTGTAGCACTCAAGAAAAAAGGAAGAAGAAGAAATAAACAAATAGATAAATAAATAATAAAAAACCCTAATCTAGATATAGCCTTAAAAGGGATCTCTTTATTCTTTTCCGTGTGCAGCTTTTTCAGATCCAGGTTCCCATCTAATCTCTCTCTCCCTATTCGTGCGCATTGTGTGGGGGCCGACGGTGGCGCTGGCTTGGTGGCGGCGGCGCGGGGTGCAGCGGTGGTGGCTGCCAGCAGTGGCTCGGTGAGCGGCGATGGCGCACGCCATGGTGCGCGGCTACGGTGACGGTGCCCATGGCGACGGGGTGTGGTGCAGCTGCCGGCGGAGATGTGTGGAGGTGGTGGCGCGCGCACATGTGTGGCTTGGGCATGACAGCAGCGGCACGCATGTGTGCAGCTGTGGTGCAGGCGGGCGGCGGCAGTGGCCAGGCACGTGCACACACTCATGCATACGGCTTTGGCCGATGGCGGCCAGCGGCCGGTGGCCGATGGCACTGGCGCGGCCTAACGGCCATTCGCTCGGTCAACGTTCGTTCAAGCAGCCGAACGGCTGTTCGCTCGGCCGAATAGCGTTTCACGTGGCTGAACGTCATTTCGCATGGTCGTGGGAGCTAGCGAACCCGTTTACTCTCTAGTCAAATTCATCTCCTGTTGTTCCTTTATCAAATTCATCTGTATCTGATCGATTGCCTTCATTCCATCATGTAGGTTCGCACGCAACTGTTGAGGGAGCAGTTGGACAGTTGCACATTTCGGATCCGTCGTGCAGCGTGTCCAGAGCGTGCTCATGGCAAGTACCTTGGGCCGTAACTTGTTCTTTCGCACATTACTGTTTCATGATTACATGTCGCCATTAGCCTAGTATTCGATTATTGCACTGTATTGATTGCCAATTGTGTGTTGCTTAGATTCTATTGCGCTGGGCTAGTTAGTGTAATACGCTTGTAGTTGGTACAATGCTCGTATATAGAATTGATGCTTAGTTGGAGATTGAAATAAATGCTTAAATTATGGATAGGATAGCGTATAAGTATGTTCAAATCTAAGGTTAACAACTAGTAATCTTTTAACATTGGACGACTTATTTATATATCTTGCTTCCATGATTCTTTAACTGTTCATTATTAATTGTAAGCCTTGACTGATTTAGTTATGGTATATTAATCTGACTAATAATCACTTATCATATAACAAAAATTGTATGATTGACAACCCTTGTATGACTCCATTTAGTATCCTCGCTAGAACAGTTTCTAGTACGCTATCATCAGATCTTTGTTCTCTATCGTTTTGTATCATGAATCATGTCTCTCCGGTCTCAACTATATCAAACCATTACTCTCATAATTTTACCTTAATTCACCATCGACTTTCTAATTACATCTTGGATAACTCACTAATAAAAGGAATGACGGTTACCTGGCCCGGGATTACCCATATATAGGAGAGATTTCCATCCACCTGGTAATGTATGGGAGCCGTACATTCTCATTACACTGGATATTACACCCCGTTGGTGGTTATACAGTTGAGAACAAGGATGTGCCTAACTATTCTCGTATAACCGGGTATGTGGGATGTGATTGCCGATGCCTTTGCTATAACTTGCTATGACTTGTCAAATAACAATTATCTTTAATTACACAGTTCTATAGTATCTGTCTCTAATCTTTATTAGTGTTTCCGATAACCTAAGTTCGTTGCCTATAATCTGTATCAATTGCTTGCTTACATTGCTTATCACTTATTTATCTTAGTTGCATTACTTGTCTTTACTCATTGTGTTGTGAACGTTGTTGGGTATTTGCTGAGATATTCAAATCTCACGCTTGCTCTTTCCCTTCTCAGGTAAAAGGCCAGTGGAGTGATAGCAGTATGCATGGGTGGGAGCACTTGATTTTCAGCACTGTGGCTTGCCACTACTTTTGCCATTTTATTTTATTCTTCATTTGATTAGAAGTGGATCGGTCCCATGTTTCAAACATTTATTTCAACTTCCGTTGATTATCTAAATAAAGTTTCTTTAAGATTTTAATTTTCTTGTGATTTTTATTATTGCTTCTATTATTTTTCCTTTACTTTGACGATAACATTCCATAATAGTATCTCAGTTTGGCTGTATGTGGGGTGCTACATGTGGGGACCTCCACACGTCCGCAAAGGGCATGCGACGCCCTCCCTGCGTTGAATCCCGAGTGACAATGGAGGCGGATCGGCGGCGGTGAAGAAGCTCGAAACGGCAGTGTCGGCGTGGCCGGCATGAGATCCAGGCAAGATATGTTCTTGAGCCGTTGCAAGATGATATATCAATTTTTGTTCAAGCCGTCTTGCACACTAATACACTATAACTTGTCCCAATACAACTAGATTATTATGTATTGTCGTTGCTATGCGTCGGTCAATCGGGATGAGATGAGTTTGGCTTGCTAGAACTAATTAATTGGCTTTGTTAATTCGAGCAAAATGGGATGGATGATCAAATGCCCAAGTTGTTTGCTTGCTGCACGCCTGCTGCATTCTGTGAGGTCGACAATGATTTGTCGCCGACCCTGGGGTTTTGTTGATCTGATGTCATGTGTGCTCAGCCCCAAATACGAATATGAATATGAATCCGTTTCCATATTCAAGAATATTCGAATGTTGTAATGAATACAAATTCGAATCGAATATGTACTTAATTTAGTCGAATATGAATATCCTCCTACAACTTTTGTAACAAATTTCAGTAGAACAAATTCCTAATGGTTTTATCAGTTTTTCACCTGTTACCGGAACGGTTACCGGTTTCAAATCATCCAAATTCAAATTTTGAATCACAAAATTCGTCCGAATTTTTCCTAGGTTCTAGAAACGGATCGAATATGAATCGAATAGTCTATTCGAATACAAATATTCTTGAATACAAATACGAATATTATCAAATACGGATACGAATATTCTCGAATATGAATACGAATATTTTTAAATACGAATTTTGCTTACCACATTCGTGTTTTCTCGGATATGAATATCGGATAAAACAGATTATTCGTTACCGTTCCCACCCTAGTTATTTGTGGTTTGCAAACCTAGATACCAAGTAATTCAATTTTGGCTACTGACATAGCACAAGTAAAAACAGTATAACTATTGCCCTTTCTAGTGTGTGTGTACATATGAGTACTGCTATACAACATTCGACTGTTTTTTGAGGACAAAAACAGTCAGATTGATCTGGGGCGTTAAATCTCCATCCAACGGATCCACCCATACAAGCCCCCTCCAAAAAAATGACCCCCTCTAAAAAAATGCTCTAGGGCGTTGGATCTCCATCTAACGGCTCAAAATCTGACTGTTTTTGTCCTAAAAATAGTCGAATATTGTATAGACACTCCTAATTATATAAAAAAAATTAAATTAAATTTTAGTTTAATTAGTTTGAACTATTTTTACGGTATATTCTCATTGTAGTCGCATTGAACTTAAAAGTAGTTCAAAACTTACTTACCATAAATATATCAAAGGTATAAAATATTTTCATACCCAAACTCAAAAAAATTATTAATCATACACGTGTATCGGACGGTTCTTAATGTGGGGGCCTAGGCACCCAGGTGCCTTATGTAATTTTCCTATATATATATATATATATATATATATATATATATATATATATATATATATATATATATATATATATATATATATATATATATATATATATATATATATATATATATATATATATATATATGAAAAATACTTTTTACTCCCGGGTGTAATTACACCCACCTCTAATATACCACCTAAACAAACTTGAAATACTCCTTTATCACTTTAGGTATAGTCATATACTAATTATAAGATACTCCAATATGAGCCATACGAAAAAAATACAAAGGAGTCCATAGTTTTTAGCGTATTTTATAAATACCTTCATATACGTACATAAAAAGGAGTATGTCAAAAAAATTATACATACCACCTTTGAAAAATTGTTCATACTACGTCTTAAATACTTGTATACTACATGTACATACCTTCCGTTACGCGAGATACTCTCTATGTTGTGAGATACGACATAGGGTGTAATTACACCCAGAGTAAAAAAGAGGCTTCCTCTATATATATGCACACATACGTGCAAAAGAATGGCTCCAAGAGGGTATGGACAAGCAAGCCCTCGATGGATCTGCTGCCTGTGGCGGCCTGACCCGGCCGGCACAGCGCGCTGCAACAATGAAACGCCAGGCTTATGCTCTTAGAGCAAGTTTAATAAGGCTGACTGTGCTAGCTATAAGGGAATCCATGTCAGCATAGTCCTATATGGAGGGGAAAGAAAAGGAGAGAGAGAGCCAAGCCGACTCCCATGCAAGAGTCAGGCTATAGCACAGGAAAAGATGCATTATCCGTGCATGTACCCATAGAACTAATTGCTATACCCATGCATGTATTAAATTATCAATACCCATATATGTATTGAATGATTGAGAGCTCTTGTGGAGACAACTTATAGCCAGCTTATTGTATGAGTTGACTGCATCATTATCTTTTGATGACATGAAAATATATTGGAGGTAGCAGCTATCTGTACTATTAAATTTGCTCTTAAGCTGCGTTTTGGTTTCGGAATAAGCGCCATGCACATGAACATGATGGCACGATGCAAAGCTACCACGCAGAAGCCTTTGGATGTCTCGTCTCCCTTCCTTTCCTTTTTGTTCCTTACACGGCTTGTCGACACAAGTCATGGCACGGCTGCTGCACGTACTGCAGCCATACGCGGCGCGGCCTCTCTCTCTGTTTCTAGATATGCTTGCCATGTATGCCGGTCTGTTCTTTTTAGCTATAATTTATAGTTGTAGCTCGTGGCTTTTGGGCTGTTTGTGGGAGAGATTATAGAGTAAATAAAACTCACGTGCGATTTTTACCGATATAAATAAAGTCGGTACAGTATGTACTATAATTAATTAGTAGACCTTATCTTGAAAAAAAATTCTGTTTAAAAGTTAGTTACAGTAATAAAACTAAAAACTGAAGTTAAAAATTATAAAAGAACATGCCCCATGTATTTGGAGAAGCAGAAAGAAAGAGGAAAGAGAAATACATTGGGGGGGGGGGGGGGGGGGGCGATCCGGCGATGGAAGGACCACCCAGTCACGGGAGGGAAAAGCAGAGGACGCTTCTCGGTTCTCTCTCGATCCTCTTTTTATCATGTCATTTCCTTACATTCTGCAACTTTGCATAACCTCGGAGCCTTTAACAGCAAGGTTTTTAAGTCAAAAGAAACCTAGGGCAGAACAACTGCATATGCTATCATGAGCATATCTAAACTAAAGCTGTATTGAGCGGCAAAGTTATGGAGCTGACTAGCTGACTGGCCTGTAACTGCAAGTGCTCACAAGGCAACAGAGCGAGATGCTGGAGTAGCTGCCGCTGCGATCTGTACGTACGTTGGCCGGTACCGGAGGGAGGTACAGGAACAACTCAGGCGGGACGAAGGACGTTCTCTCCTCTTCATGTGCGGCGTTCGTGCATGCTGCGATGCTCGATCGATCCGGTCCTATTTATGCATGCGTGTACAAATATCTACCCCGTCCCCTCCTGAGCTCTAGGAGGACGTACTGATGCACATGATCACCTAGGTAGCTAGGTCCAGAGCGCCGATCGAGCGGATTAATTATTGCCTCGCATGCATGCCGTCTGAGATGTAATCATCAGGATCAGCAGGGAAAATCTTAAGCGATGTCTTGATCTAGAACGCATGAATTCTTCCACGGCGACCATATCAATCCAGACCGCTAGCTACCGCTCTTGCACGGAGCACAGTAGGTCTGAATCCTCAGCCCGGCTGATCCCCTTCCACAGTGCCTACCACTCAACGCCGTCCAAGTCTGAACCTCTTGCCGGTCGGCCGGTGCCCCCACGGCATGCACAGTGGCCCTAGTACGCGCGCTGATCGATCGCCCTCCGACCAGACGGGACAGTCAGGGCGCGCGAGCGGGCAAACCCGCCCGGCCGGCGCGGCGCATGGTGGTGGCCGGATGCTTGCAAGGGCTCTGTAGCACACAGGAACTAGCTACCTAGATAGCACTAGTACCCCAGCCTGCATGCCCTATTCGGCGACCCATCAGGTGCGGCTCCGAGCAGCGCCCTCGTTTGGCCCCATGCATGGATGCAACCCCGCGCGCGCGCGTCATCGCGTACGGATCGAATCGCGCGAGCTATTCATCGTTTACAGCTAGCTAGTACTGGTAGGTAGCACGGGACGGACCGACCGGCCGGGCCGGCACGCCTGTACGTACGTGCGTGTGCGTGCCTGTGAGCGCTGGCAGTTTGCGTTGCTGTTGCCGGCGTCGCGAGGGAACAATCATCAGTTGCCAATGGTGCAGCGGCGTGCCCGCCCCGGCCGGCCGTGGGGGCAACACGCGCGACGACGCTGCATGATGCCCACCGACCAATGGTCCATGCGCGCGCGCGGTTGTGGTACTGTGCGCGGCGATGGCGCGTTACGTGCGTACAGGAGATGAGGCTGGAGCTAAGCTAAGGTTGCTCGCTCTAGTGGTGTGTGTACACACGTGACATGCCATGCCAGCATGTCTGCGTGTACCCAGTCTGATCGATCTGCTTTTGGGTTGGGATCGGTCGACGGATCGACTTGTCCTGGTCCCTTTAACACACCGTGCCAGGATCCAGGCGATCGAGCTTGTGAAAATTGTACTCTTTTACTCATGTGGCTGTCATACGGTATATATAGTCCATCGAGAACGTTTTTGGCCTTAATCTGCAACTCTGTATATCTTAAGTTTTTTTTCACAGGGCTTTGTATTTCTGATTGCCCCACGGAATCGGATGTCTCTTTCTTGATCACCTGTTGTTTTCTTTTTTCTGTTTAGACTTCGGGTGCAAACTAGATTGAGGTATCACCTTAATCTCTTAGCCAATAATGAAACTAGTTTTTTGGGGTTTGCTATTTGTAAACTGTCTAATTTTTTGTTGACTTTAAGTCGATTTTCTAAGCATTTGAAACAGTTAAAAGTAAGATGTATTGCACTCCTGTATATGAAAAAAATAAGATTAATTCCAACTAGTACTGTTTTTTTAATTACAATGTGTACGAGTTGACATCTCTCAATATACCAGGTTCGATCGTACGTGGATATACACACACGGTAGCGCTATTCAGTGCCTACGTATACGGTACGCGCGAGTCGCTGACTACATACACGGCTTAATGATAACCAGTTTATGAATTGATGATAACCAGCGTGCCGGAAAGTTATTGTCATTTTTGAATGAAGTTACTATCGGTTCTGAATGAAGTTATTGCCAAATCTTTACAGTGCTAGAGAGTTACTAACGTTTCTGTATAAAGTTACTATCGATAGTGAGTGAAGTTACCGCTGAATAATCATAGTATAGAGCCGGTGGTAAGTTTTCTCACAATAGGTAGTAACTTGACTTGCATGCATGCATGTAGCAGTAGAGAGAAGAGAATAAATGCGCTTGACTTGTGATTTTTTATCTTGCTTACAAGCTAAAAAATACAATAACTTTTTCATCAAAAATCTAATCTGCGATCCGTTTTCACCATTGCGTTTGAAATTACAAGCTTAATAAAACAATATCTATGTTGAATATGTTTTGACACTACGAAAATCATGTCATATAAAGTTACTATCATATTTAAGTGAAGTTACTGTCAAATACATGTAAAGTTATTGTCAGTTTTATAGTGTTACAAACGACCAGTAACTCTATATGTATTTAGCAGTAACTTCACTCATATACGGCAGTAATTTTTCTCTCAATGTATGCATGTTGGCAATAACTTTACCCACACATGACAGTAACTTCATAAATTATAGATGATAATTGTAATTAACTTCATGCATTACAGATGATAACTTAATGTATATTCGATAGTAATTTTATTATAATTAACAAATGCTAGTAACTGAGTATGGGGTGGGATAGTGAAACGGTTGGCTAGTTGGGTCAGTTAGAGGCGTGTGCTTATTTTACACCTACGCGTTGGTTAGTGTTTATACACATACATATATACACACATACATACATATATACACATATACATACATATGTATGTATATGTATATGTACTGACCTACAAATTTCATTTATGCACTTAACTATCATTGATCTCATGTAAGAGCTGATCGATCGAATTGCAAAACCCAGCACTAGGGCATTCCCCTAGGTAGAGGTGGGAATTGGGCCGTGCCGTGCCGGCACGGCCTAGGCCCACCGTGCTTCAGGCCGTTTTGTGCCGTGCCAGCTCGGCCTAGTCATCCTGTCATGCCCTGCCTCGCCTTCAGCCAGGCCCAAGCATGGCCCAAAGCCCACCGTGCCGACGTTCGTGCTGTGCCAGCCCAAAGTAACTATACACAACGAAAGCGACGACCACAATGGTAGCGATGGCCGCTACCTTCCTTTCTCTTGTACCCGCCTTATTAAAAACCTAATTAAAATTCGATTCAATTGTCTCATGTCATTTCTTCTCCGAACTTGGTCATCTAATCTAATGGTATGCATATCTTGGTGCAAAATAGACTGTGGCGTACGTGGACATCTAGCTCATCATCCGACAATCTAGCATAAGGCTGCCCAACTAATCAAATAGAAAAGCTCAAGGAGAGTCTTGAGTGCAACTTAGTATAGTTAAGAAATCAATTTAAAATAGTTTCTGGCCTGCCGTGCTCCCCCGTGCCGGCTTGAGCACGGCACGATTCGTCGTGCCATGCCGCCCAATGGGCCGGTTTCTAGGCCCGACCTGACTCACCGTTCGTGTCGTACCGGCACAGCCCGCTACGTGTCGGGCCAGATCGTGCTTGGGCCATGCCGAGCCGGCCGTGCTTCGGGCTAGCCCAAAAAAGCACGGCACAACTCCTGCTCTACCCCAGGTGCAGCTAGCTGTGGGTTTTCTTAACCAAAAAGAAAGAAACCTGGCCAACCACTACATTCCGTGGATTGGTAGCACCCTGGCTGCCGCCGCAGCTGGTCCGATCGTCCGAAGAGACTAAGGCCCCGTTTGGCAGAGCTCTAACTCTAGGAAATCTGTAGATTTCCTAGAGCTGGTCATCTGTAGCTCTAGGAAATCCTGGATCTAGAGTTGCAGGCATGTTAAGTGCATTTACATGACTCATTTCATTTATATTATATATTAAATAAAAATATTTAAATCACTTTAATTTAGTCAACAAACTACAGATCCAGCATAGATCTCGGAGCTAGAGCTGTGCCAAACGGGCCCTAAACAAACTAATCGATCTGTCTAACCATCCTCTCATGCATCCGCGCGTGGACCCTTAATTCGCTGTTCCAATGATGGGACGTGGAAGGAACGGACGACGTACGCGCGCTGATCAGAAAGCATGATTTGGTCAACACACATTACACACGGCTGTACGGCCGGAGATTCCAAGCGGTTGATATGATACTATTTACATGATTAGTTAACGGCGGCTTTGCCCTATTAATGAGCCGTTTGGGGTACATAATTTCTCATTGGCCCATACACGAGTGGACGTTTCCTTTCCTCCAAAATTCCCTATGTTTGGAACAGGGGCCTAAGTGCGTGGGGGGTCGGGATTAGGAGGAGATCGATCTCCGTGTCGTCATTTCATGTGGCAGATAACGGACGCTTTAGAAACGGGTCTTACCGAGCCTCTCCATTTCCTCCACTAGTCCGTTTTGACATGACGTTAACGCAATCGGCGATTCGACTGATTGGCCGGTGTATATTATGCTAGATCACAAGGGCAAGATATTAACCAGACGTTACGATCACTATCTTGCCCTCATGGTGATCAATTCAGAGAGAGACTACGAATTCGTTTGACCAAAAGGCATGCATAGTAGACTTCAGGTTCTCCCCTGGTATGCACACTACACTTATGCGATGGACTTGTGTGGGTCGATGGAAACCTCACGGCCCGTCCAAACAGCCCATGTCACATCTAATGACAATACTTGTGACACATAAATTGCCATAAAAAACGCGAACACATCTCTGTTACGAAAATAGCTTTCAGTATCAAGTATTCTGCAGAAAACTATCCTGACAACCTGGCCGATAAGGCTGCTCTTCCTATCAACGAGTTCAGACTTCAGATTATTGATTCTGCAAGGGGAAGAAAACACGCCTCCTGAGCCGACTCAGTCACTCCACAAAACCACTCCTCACCACCGCGTTCCTCCCTCATCGCCGCTGCTGCTGGCAACCACTTGTTGGTGGGGTGTGGCGCAGGTGCGGGTCATGTGGTGAGCTGGCTGTGTAGGCTCAGCGTCCCACTAGATATAATTTGGTCTTGATCTCTTCCCATCGGATTGGCCTGGATCTGCCCACACCTCCTTGGCGGATCTGGCCAAAGACGAGGTGGCGGTGTGCCGGACCGTGGCGGTCACGCGTGGTTGAAACACAGGGATTGTGTGGCAGTTCTTTGGGTTCGGCGGCCAGCTTCAGTGCTGGGCTGGGTGGTGCGGTAGCGCTTGACCTACCATGAGAGTAGTGGCTCCAGATTGCGGTGGTGTGCACCCACGATCTAGATCTAGCACTTCCATTTTGGTGGAGGTTTGCCTTTGCAACGCTCTTTGGTGGTGACTGGCCGATGTGGGGTTCCCGACCGGCTACGGCCGTTGGCCTGCGTGGTGCAGGCCGCCTCATCGTTGAAGTCACCACGACATTGTCTATGGCAGGCACCCTACTTCGGCGTTGGATCGGGGGAACGGCTAGTGCATGGCCGGACGGGGCTGTGGCCGGTTGGCAGATGGTGGTGCTTGACCCTCTGTGGGAGTAGCGGCTCCTGTTTGTGGTGGTGTGCACCCTCGATCTAGATCCGGCACTTCCGTCTGGTGGAGGTCCGCCATGGCAGCGCTCTGCGGTGTTAAATGACCAGTGTAGGGTTCCCGATCAACTGCCGCCGTTGGCCTGCTTGGTGGAGGCCGGCCTCACCGTTGAAGCCACCACGACATCGTCTTCGTCTACGATGGGTGCCCCGCTCGGTGTTGGATCGGAGCTGGCTGGTACATGGCTAGGCGGGGATATGGCTAGCTGGCAGATGACTGGTGGTGTGGCCGGAGGCGGACGGAGATGCTAGCATGGAGGCCAGTGGGCAGTGCTGTTCTTATGCTAGGCGGCCTTGTGAAGCAGTCACGTCTGGACCGTGGCGGGTGACGGGCTTGCTTCGTGTGGTGTGATGTCGTGCTCTGAGTGAAAACCCTAAATATGGCTCTCTTTAGTAGGATTCGATGATGACTATGTTCTCGGGCGTCGTTACCCTCCTTGGAGGTGTCGTCTTGGAGCTGTACCTCACTCACCACGGGATATTGTGACATTTGTTCAGGGTGAAAACCTCATATCTGGTTCTTGTCAGATCATATGACGGCGACGCTTTTGACGCTGTTCTCTCCTTGGAGGCGTTGCATTGGACCACCTGCCCTACCCTCCTCATTTCCTCTCAGCGTCGTTTCCTTCCTGGTTGTGACTGGGCTGTCCTCGCACCTTGGCGCTTGGCCATATTTGCGCTTTTTCTTACTAGATCTGACTCCTTGCACAGGTGGTAGGGTGGCCTGGTATGGCTCTAGTGTTAGGGCGGCGCGGCAAGTGGCGCCTACATGCATTGACGGCTCAAGCTAGCGTTCATCAGCAAAGGCCATTTGCTGTGAGGTTGTCGGCGTGTTGGTGTGTGCTGCCACGAGGCGTGCTGCGGTAAAGTCAGAGTATTCAGGTCGTGGGCGCGATAGGTGGTGACGATAACATGTGTTAGATCGAGTGGTAATGCTTATCAGTCACGTTTGGCAGTCTTGTCAGATTGGGTGTGATTGCCACGGACTTTTGTCTTGTTGGGTAATTGGAGTTATGTTTTTTGTACCTGTTCTTTTCTTGTGTTTTTACTTTTTCTCATATGAATTAACAGTAATGACTGTTTCTGCAGAAAAAAGACTTCAGATTATTCAAATAGTTAGGAAAAACCGAGCAGCATTTGTATGGAAAAAATTAAAGAACTCTCAGATTTCTTGCATATCCTCTCGTCACATGTTTTTCAGGCAAACTGTACCTTAACAACGCCACTGGCTGTTCCCGGCACGACGCGACGTGCTGAAAGAAACGCATCAGCAGCGTTCAACAAAGGAACAAGAGAAGGAATCATGCCGGCCTGACCCTTTTTTATTCCAAGATCGATGTGTGTCTGTGTCGCGTCGCGTATGGCCGTCATGAGCTGATGAGCTGCAGGGGTGACGTGCGCCCATGGGGAAGCTTGCTTTGCCTTGCGTTGCATATCTCTGTCTCTGCATGCCTTCGTCTACAAGCTCTCTAAAAGAGGAAACAAAGGTTCCTATTCCCTCGTTATTCCTTCCTCTCCGGTTTCCCGTCCCGTGCAAGGCCGGCCATGGATGCACGATCGAGCCCTAAGGAGAATGCCCGAGAGTAACTCAGGGATAAGTAGCTACGCATGAGGTTGACATCTCACCCACAGAGAGAGAGAGAGAGAGAGAGAGAGAGAGAGAGAGAGAGGCGGGACCAAGGCGTATACAGTACTGAGGTCACAAGTCTACGATAAGTCTCTCTCTGTCTCAATTTTTATCGGCCACGGTGACCCTACGATACGTCTCTCTCTGTCTCAATTTTTATCGGCCATGTGTATCTTTCATCTCTCATTTCTTACGTACCCAGCCGGCTGGACTTAGTTTATACGCTATAAAGAAAGGTAAGTTGTACATGTTCCGTAATCCGTAGGACCAATGCCAGCAATAATTTTTCTCCAACGATATTCAAAATATTTACTCTAGTGACTATAAAAGCTACTAAATTTAGATTACACCAACTATACTTAATAAAACAGAGTTAGATATCTAAACTAAAAAAATCAGAAATAATTAGCACAAGACCATCAGACCGCCTTGGATGGGCCGGTCTAACCGCCACAACCGGTTTGACCATAGGCACAAGGGTGGTTTGACCGTTAGGGCCGGTTTGACCAGTCTTCTACTCCCAGACCTAAAAAATCCGCGAGATAAAACTCAAATATCAAGAACTTGTTCAAATCTTAGCGAAACGCTTCCAAAATTGGCATGAAACTTATTCTAGGTATTATGAATCTAAATCAATCAAGAATCACAACATTCTTTAGCTCTGGTTCACTAAATTGAAGAGAAGAAGATTTAGGACTCAAGAACACCAAAAATTCTAAAACTCAAATTACTTCTTATTCGTGAAGATCTAAGACACGAGGTCTTCCAGATCTATTCTTACAAATCCTAGCAAGTTAATTTAAGCAATAATTCGAGCTAGAACTCTCATGATCCTGAAATCACAAATCAGACATAATCTTATTTCTTGCCATGGAGGTGATCTATATGGGCAACGATTGATCAATTAGAATCTTCTAGTACCTCTTACTCTTCATGGATCACAACAAGATCAATAGGAGAGAAGAAAACACCAAAAAGCTAAGTCAAGATTTCAACAGTTGAGTAAAGATGAGAACGACGAATTTTGATATCTGTTGATACTTGGAGATGAATATGTATAACCACTTCCTAGCCAATTACAAAGCCTAAGAGTGATAAAAAGCTCAAGACAAAGAGTCACAACTCATCTCTCAAAGGTTCTCACCAAGAACCCTAACTCTCATCCACTTGGCTTCCTAGAGAGCTAACCCTAACTCTCTCAACTCACCTCCTTATATAGTGAAGGCTTACAAGAAACTCTAACCAGTACCTCTAGTTGGGTTTCATCCTATCTTACACAGATTCTTACAGGGGCTAACCTATTAACCTAATACTATATTAGGTTTTACACACACATTCATGTTTCTCAAAGTGCGACATGCACGTGGCTTCAGTAGCTCGAATAAGCCATTCCACGGCCTCTGTGAGGACTCTTTGACCTAATCCACTTAGACCACTACTGCAATTTCGCACACTATCACTTTTTTGATATTAGATAATTTACCAAAATGTCCATTGAAGAGGATTGAATAATCCAGTAAAAATATGGCTTTAATATGTAATTAAGGCTCTAAGCTATTGTGATTGTAGATTACATGAAGTAATACTACCCGAGTACCCCTTGTCGGAGGATTACTGTCCGAGTACCCTTGGTCAGAGGATTACTACCAGATCAGCCACTACTTGAAAATCTTATGATCCGATAACTAGGTTTTAACTTTAGGCACTTTCCGTTGTGGTGAAAAAGGCCATGTGCATCCCTAACTCCAATAACCGTACGACAATTCGATCATATGCTTCCAACAACAACTGTCTCACGGTTGTTGCTACGATTTTCTTCCACTAACAAATAACAAATCAACAGTTATTTGCCAGATCTCTCTCCCTGACAGCAATTGCTTGCTTTGTCGGGCATGAGGAATCGACAAGGCACCTGTTCCAGCTAAACAACTGACATCTTTTTGGTGTTATTTAAGCTTTACAGGAGAATATGAAGGAATCAATCGACAGATAAAGTCACACAAGATCAAGTACTAGACGACAGAGGCAAGAAATAGCAAAGTTAGGGCTAGCAACATCCTTGTTGTAATCAATAAAGATAATCCCCTTTCTCCTTTCTAAATCCTTCTATGAGGCTCAGATTTTTTTTCTACAATTCATTTGATCGATGATTTGATCATCGATAGTTGGCACCGTCAATGATGAAATAGCATTGAGTCCCTCAAGGTTCTCATCAACATCGTCAACCTCCCCTGTTTCTATTGACATCGCCTATGTGATCATGGTAGAAACCTGGGATGAGGAGAATTGGCTCGATTTGGTAGACTACGCTGAACTTGATATGGACACATGCATCCACATCATGGAACACGATGCTTCCTTGTCATCATCCTCCATCCCAGGGTCACCAGTTCTTGAGCCCAGCGAGGTCAACTAGATGAAAGAAGACATGTCGCTAAGTCATAAACACTTCCTGGGGAGTCAGGCATCCCAACCTTGTTGGCGTGCCTAGGCACCACGACAAATTCCGCACACTTGACCAGAAAACAAGGCTACAAGAGCACAATGCCGTGTTCCAAGGGTCAGAGTACTCTCAATTCGATCGTGGGTGATCGCTATTTGCCAACAATTCCTACATATTATGGGAGCTGGTCGACACCTTGTCATGGTGTCAATGAAATTACCCCCAACAGAAAGCTATGCAAAGACAATAACACTCACCATCCGATCAGTAATTCATCGAATCAGGTTGAGTCCACCACACAATCCCCCGAAAATCATGGTTTCCAATCGTTCTTCATCATGTAAGCTCCTTACCGAAGTGATCAAAAGCTCTTCCTCAGTTTCAATGAGAGTTCCTCAGGTGATTCCTACTGAAAGTATGAGGTTAACACAATCAGTTATATCGCTACAAATTCCCCACAATCCATTGGTTGACATGGCGCAAACTCTCTAGTGTCACTTGGAGGAGACGAAAATGACAAAATTGGTGGATGTCAACCACCTAATCCACCTATCCTACCCTCTGTGTTTGCTAAGTCGCATAGAGTGAGCAGAGAACCTAGTGCGAAACTCAGGTCATCGTACTCCTTCCGCCAATAGGAATGCTCCAATACCTTCGGCAACTGTTCAAAATTTGCAATGTGTCCATGATATTCATAACAACCCTAGACCCTGCCCTGGCAGAAACCCTAGGATATGCCAAAGCTAAAGGTTAGGTATCAAAGATCCTCCAATGATCCATGTAGCACACAGAGATGTACTAGGAGCAGAGGCAGTCGCAGAGCCAGACCTTAACTTCCTCTATGCATTCCTCACATGGCAAAATCCAACAGGGTCGAACTGATTATCATCCATTAGCAAGTACAAGACCCGCTCAAAGGTTCTGATAAGAAAGCCATGAGAGAACAAGACTCTTCGATAATGAAGCAACCCTCCCCCTCATCATTAAGATGAAATCGGGGACAAGGTACATGTAATTTATGACATCATCTGAACCAAATATCTGGCTGGAGACACATTTGAGTGTCCACGATTAGACTGGGGTGCTAGCTCCCCATTACAACTATTGGACGAACAAATCCCCAATAAACTACAATCGGACTCCTTTCTAGAGAAGACGTCATGACCTAATTATGGGGTTGTAGAGCTTTCTTGGCAAGTTTTCAAGCAGTGCGTTGGCCAAAAAGGTTCCAATCAGCTAACCTTGAGAAATTCGATGGGAAGTAGAACCCATCGAAATTCTAACATATTTATACAATTGCAAACATGGCTGTGGAGGCGATGACAACGTGATGGAAAACTATTTGCCAACTATTCTCGAGGGTTCTGCCTAGTCATGGTTGCTTAATTAACCAGGCAGAGCAAGAACAACTCTGCGGTCTGCTGATCGCCAACTTCTAGGGTACATATGATCGATAAGAACCCAATTAAACTTTGCTGTAGTACATGAAAAGGTTTTGTCAGGTTCGTAACTCTATCATGGAAGTGGTTGGTTCTTTCGTTATTTCAGCATTCAAGACTAGATTAAGGAATAGGCGATTTATAGAGGACATCCTATGAATCCTCCATGAATAATCATCAAGCTGTTCGACATGGCTGACAAGTACACTATCGCTAGTGAAGCGGTCGAGTGGAATAAGGCCATTGGTTGAATGAAAAGATCCTCAGTTGGGCCTGGAGAAAAAGGAAGAGAAAGCCAAGATATTACAGAAGAATAAGAAGAATTGCAAGCCTAACACCAAGGAAGTCCTTGTGATCCCTGAAAAATACTTTAAAGGTAAACATGATTATTCCAATCGAAACAAAGAGAAAGCTCTAATCGACGAATCCAAGAAAAACAAAATATGGTGTCCACTCAACCAAATGATAGGGTACAACCTCTGCAACTACTGTGTCTAGAAAAGAACCTTGAGGATTATTACTTAGGTAAGGGTTATTTTCCTTTTATCCAATAGGTTGGAGAATCGAGCACCAAAAAGGACAAAGGCAGAGATGAAAAAATACAGATCAAGAGCCAGAGCACACTGATCTTTGGCGGATCATCCTCCTACAAGTCCAGAATACAAATGAAGACCATATAACATGATGTGAATCTCACTTGTGCTCCAATCACCATCAAGCCCTCTAGGTGGATGGAAATAACCACCCCCTTTGTCAGAAAAAACTGCCCCATCTCTTTGACTCGACCAGATAGGTTCCCTATCGTAGTAGAACCTACTATTAATAACTATAAGGTTAATCAAATTCTAGTCGATGGAGGCACTACTACAAAAAAGGCTATACTGGACACCTCATCATAGACTGTTATAGGGAACCATCAGTGTTGTAATTATCACAGACAGTTTTACAAGGGTGACCATCTATGTTACTAGCGATGGCTAGAACCATCTGTGATACATAATTATCACAGATGGTTCTTATCAAGAACCGTCTATAAATTATCATAGATGGTTCAGATTAAAAACTATCTGTGATGTATGCAATTATCACAGATGATTCTTGTTAAAAACCAACACTGACGAGGACATTCCTACTGCTCCTAATTCATCCACTCCTTTGCATGAAGCTCCAACTCCTCCAATTGAACCAAGAGGGCCAATCACACGGGCACGAGCAAAGAAACTATAACAACAGGTGAATTTGTTCTTTAAAGAATATAATTTTGATAAGAATTTGCTACTACCTAATTTCAGTGTCCTGTGTGTGCTTAGGGATGAAGAGGAGGTTACACACCAAGGCCTATGCGGCTATCCAATAGGTCCAAAAACTTTGGAGGCTGTTTTGATGCCCTAAATGACCTTTGTTTTTGGGGATCTCACTTTTTCAGAGCCTTGGATTTAACTCTTTCGTTAGCTTTCAAACGAGTTCAAGAATGTCGAAAATGTAGTCTGGATGCAAAATTTATGGCTATTTTTGAGCATAGCTCTAAGAGCAAAATTATTGCATCGTGAAGATGATCCATGGCCTACGTGCCACTTGTTTTGGTTGAAACTAGTCAGCATGGCAAGGGAGACAAGGGGCTCTACAAGGGTAGTGAGAAGCACCACTGACAGGTCCTACGTAGAAACATCCAGGACACACTAATTATCATAGACAGTTGATACCTAGAACCATCTGTGATGGGTGACATCATAGATAGTTTCATCTACAAACTATATGTGATACATCAGCTATCACAGATGATTTCAACTACAAACCATCTGTGATAGTCTGCATTACAAACGGTTCAAAAACCATCAGTGATGAAATAATGTCATTATTGACCCATAAACTCAGATGGCTCATGAAACTATTTGTAATGATGTTTTTGAACCGTTTGTGATGACCTTTTCTGCAGTAGTGAGGTAGTTCTCTTAGTATTTTATTTATTGGGGCTATTGAAGAAATGCAAGTTCTTGTCTAAAATAAAACTATGAAGTATGCATTTCATGGCAAAGTTTCATGATCTTTGGCCAAACTAATCAGGCAAGTGTTCCTACTGGTTATGTTTGAAAGTCCTAATAAGTTCTGAATGGAAAGAATCCCATTTGATGTAGTAGATTTTGAAACTATATACAATAAGATCCTTAGCCGACTAGCACTAGCCAAGTTTCTGGTGGCCACACACTATGGTTATCAAAGTCTCAAAATGCTAGGGTCAAAAGGGGTCATTACGGTTCGAGGGGCAGGAAGATGGCATATACCTATGACCGCAAGTCTCTCAAACAGATTGATGAATTACCGACCAGGAATACTACCTCACCTGTATTCGTGTGGCAAGCATCTAATATGCTTGGTGTCCCCAATGAGATGATCGAGCATAGGCTAGCACTCTAGCATGACAAAAAACCAGTCAAGCAAAATCTTTACTATTTTGCACTTGATCGGAAGGAGGCAATTAGTTGAAGATTGACAAGCTTCTCAAGGCTGGGTTTATTTGTGAAGTTGACCACCCTGAGTGTCTCGTCGACACTATAATAGTTAGAAAAAGTAGTAGAAAGTGGCGAATGTGTGTAGACTTTACAGATCTTAATAAAGCTTGTCCAAAGGATAATTTTTCCCTTTTATGCATCGATTAACTTGTTGACTCTACAAGGGTAGTGATATATTAAGCATTTTAGATTCATATTCTGGTACCATCAAATTAGCACGAGTAAAGAAGATGAAGAGAAAACTTCCTTCATCATACCGTATGGAACTTTCTGTTATGTAAAAATATCGTTTGGGCACAAAAACATTGGTGCCACTTTTCAAAGGTTAATGCAAAAAAGTCTTTAGTCCATAAATCGGTCAAAATTTAGAGGCCTATGTTGATGACTTAGTGGTAAAAAGTGTCAACATCGGAGACCATGTCTCCAACTTATAAGAAACTTTTGCTAACTTAAGAAGTCATAACCTTAAGTTAAAAAATCTGGAGAAATATGTGTTCAGAGTTTTCTCTAGAAAGCTTCTTAGCTTCCTAGTCTCGGCTAGAGGAATTGATACTAATCCAAAGAAAATAGCAGCTATCGAGTGGATGTGTCCTCTGACCACAAAGAAAGAAGTGCAAAAACTAACTGCTTGTATGGCAGCGTTAAGTCATTTCATAGCACAGTTAGGAGAAAAATGATTGCCTTTCTTTAAACTTCTTCAAAATCATGAAAGTTTTGAATGGGCTAAAGAAGCCAATGATGCCTTTGAATAAGTCAAGAAATACTTGACGAGTGTCCTGGTCTTACTCCAAGATGGGAGAATCTTTACTTTTGTACTTGGCTACTATGCCACAAGCAGTCAATGTGGTATTAGTCATTGAATGTGACAATATCCAATGACCAGTATACTACGTAAGGGAAGTCTTATATGGACCAAAAGAGAGATATCCAAAAATACAAAAACTATTGTATGCCCTCCTTGTGACTTCAAGAAAACTAGCTAAGTCATTATTCCAGGCCCATAAAATTGTGATGTTATTCGGATACCCTCTTGGTCAAATTCTCCAAAACAGGCAAAATCATCATGACAAGTAAAATTCATTGCCAAATAGACAAATACTGAGCCTATCCAAGGGCCTGAGTAAGAGAACCATGAGCAGTGGACTATGTACTTCAATGGGTCTTTGATGCTACAAGCTTAGGGGCTAGGGTGTCCAGATCTCTCTCCTACTGGAGAAAGCATAAAACACGCTATCCAGTTAAAATTTTCTGCCATAAACAATGTGGCAGAGTATGAAGGTTTACTTCATTGCGATCAAAGGTAAGTATTTACATTCAAATATTTACAAAAGTTTACATTTAATTAAAGCTTAAATTGACTACTCATCAAAACTTCCCAATTGGTCACTATCTGATGGATATCCAACCTTCATCTCATCAACAATTTTATTCCCAAAGGGTCTTACCTCTTCTAAGATTGCTGCTTCTTCCTCCAAGCAGTCAAACACTACTTTGAGTGGATGATGTTCGAGAGAAGGATTCGATGCCTTGAGTTTAGCCAAGGTAAAGCTGACTCCATCTGTGATAACATTACGCATAGTCTGCTCATGGGTAGTCAATAGGCCTTGAATGTTCTTGACTTATTGCCCTATTCAATGCACCTTCTCGACCGGGTCCTCCGAAGAGGAAGTAAGTGCTCCCGTACCCACCTCAGCGAGCATGGTACTAAGAAAAAGGATTTTGTCTTGTAAGTCTTCTTGCACTACCTTCCTCTTCTCCTCCTTGACCCCAAGAGCTTTATCAAGTTTTTAAAGTTTTAAAGCTCACTCTATACAATTAAAATGGAATTAGCCAAGAGAACTTTGAAAAAGTAAGAAACTGGTTGGATGTATGACTAGTTACCTTGGTTAACCTTCTCATGTGCTTCAATATCCTCTTTGTGCTTAAGAGTGTTGTCATTAAATTTGCTTACACAGTTTACCTCTGACAAGAAGGGGTGTGATGCGATCTTGATCCTGCATTTTATGAATGCCCAGAACACAGGTATCTTGCCATATTTGCCATTCCGAAACTTTTCCCCCATAGCAGCTTTCATCGGATCAAGATCAGGTCTGAGATTAATCCAGCATCCTTCAAAACATTCAATTTCTTTGATCCTAGTTTGGACCTTGCCCATTTGGTGATAAATCCAGACATTCTCATTGTGAATGGCTTGGATCTAGTGTGGATCAGGGGAATTTGAGGAACAAAAGAATGGTGTGCGGAGAAAAAATAGAGGAAAGATGAGAAATTTGAAAGGTTTTCTAGAAAGTGTGAAAATCAACTGGTAACTCTTGAGTTTATAAAGGCTTTCCTCACAACTAAAGTTAATGGTTATGAGAACTATGCCTAACGGATATAAACTCTTCGGTTGCATTTTCCTTCCAGTTGGTTCTTCAACTTCAAGTGAAAAAACTTCTCTATCTTTATTGACTATCATCAAAAAGACCTTCCGACTTGTATTCCAATCGAATGATTCTATGTCATGAATTCACTTAAAATTCGGAGGCTAGCTGGCGAGGATTGAATAATCTATTAAATATGGATTTAATATAGAATTAAGGCTCTAAACTATTGTGATCATAGATCACTTGAAGTAATACTACCCGAGTACCCTTGGTCGGAGGATTATTACCCGACTAGTCACTACTCTAAGATCTGATGATCCGATAACTAGATTTAACTTCAAGCAATTTCTCATGTGGTGAAATAGGGCACATGTGTCCCCAACTCCAATAACCACATGATAATTCGGTGCTATGCCTCTGATAACAACCGTCTCATGGTTGTTGATACAATCTTCTCCCACTGATAAATAACTAATCGATAATTTTTTTGCTAGAGCTCTCTCGCTGACAGCAACCGCTTGCTCAGCCAGGTGTGAGGAATTGACAAAGCGTATGTTCTAGTAGAACAACCAACACCTCTTCGATGTATTTAAGCCTTACGGGAGAAGATGAAGGAATCAATGATAGATGAAGACACACAAGATCAAGTACTAGATGATAGAGGCAAGAAATAGCAAAGTTAGGAGTAGCAACATCCCCTTTGTAATCGCTCTACGAGAGCACGTTGTAATCCAAATATAGCAATAAAGATAGTCCCCTTTGTCCTTTCCAAATCCTTCTATGAGGCTCGGCTTTTTCCTATAATTTGTAAGATCGATGATTTGATCATTGACACCCATCTACCGTCCTTCTATGAAGCTTCCCACTTCCTTTACCTTAAAGCAACCCTGTGTTTCATCTTCAACTCTATGTGGCCCCAATGATTTGCCACCAAGTTTCTCATGTGTTTGGATCTCACTGAACCGTCCTCTCTTGCAAACAGGCCCAAGTCATTTGGCGTGACATATGCCACTGCATGCATCATGATGACACATGGCTTCCCTAACCGTTTTAGGCCTCACCTCCTCCCTGAATTTAGTCCCGATCCACCTTGCCATTACCCATCATGTCCACCACTAGTAGCTCCTCTCTGGTACCTTGTCTTCCCGGCTTGTAACCACTCCACTAGGTTCAGTCATCTTCTGGCGATACCTTGATCATTATGGACCTCAGCTCCCCTAGCTTAATCACAATGCCTTGACCGCTTTGGATCTAAACTCTCCTAGCTTAGTCTCGGTCCTGTCCGCCTCACCATGACATAGCTATGGAGTCCTACAATCAACAACAACAAGCAAATCGTCATGTAGCACCACACAATACACAAAATCATCTATTAATACAATTGACGAGCCAAAAATCCTTACCTTCACCTCAAAGCATCTCTGCATGCATGCTTTAACACGTAGCTCATAGTGCCCAATGACTAGCTATCATGTCTCCACGCATTCGGTCTCCCCAAACCGTCTCTACGTGTATCGACCTCGTCATGTGGCGCACCACATACACCAACTCGCCTCTTCATGATATCTGTATTCTCTGTACTTCCCGCTTGAGCCATATAGCCTCACCCAAACTTACACGACCACACAGACCTCGGCTCCCCCGCCTAGTCACGGTCATTTGCCGTTGACCGCTAACGTTCTCCAAGCCACCTGCATATCCAAAGACCAAGCAATTATGTTGAGCACAAGTTCCATATACTTGACTCACGTTAGTTAAAGTAATGCATCATGCAACATAACGCAACGAAAACAATGGCATCCATGCCGTGCACACACTCAAAACACATCCTATTGATCATAACCTCTTAGGATCAAACCTCACACCAACATGCAACACATCACAATCTGAGTTTTGCCAACTTTTGTAAAATCAAAATCTAACTCCAAAAATATATCAATTGTTCATCACTCATAATCCATGGACCTGGTCCTTCATGTTCCTTTGACACCTATAGAGTTTTTCATGTTTGTTAACAAGATTGGCGATCTTGTTCTGTATTAGTAGCTTCTATTAGTAGCTTCTCTGGTCAATTTTCCATGTATCTAGACCATTTAGGATTTGTATTGCAGCTCGGAGGCAAATATTTAGCAGGAGTTAACTCTGTCACTGAATTTGGATATTCGCTAGGATCAAACTATACATTTTACAGAAAGATCATCTGGAAGTATACAAAGTATTTCTTGTACAAATTCAGACATGCTTAAACATATATAGTGGTGAAGTAATATGTTCTCTTGTTAACAGACAATAAAAACTTACGGATTTTTCTTGAAACAGGATAGCTAAGCGGGATAGTCAGCTTCGGTTAACTCGAATTTCACTCTCTGTCGAAAAAAAAAATGTAAGCTAGCAGTTCTTTTCCACCGTGGTGGCAGTCAATTCCTGAAGCTGATAAGTAAATTCCACAAAACTTATGAAAAATTGACAACCACTATTTATGCCGATACCCCTGATCGTGTACTAGTTTGTGCTATCTGCTGCAAGTGCTGGTATTTCTAGTTTTACTGCTGGAAAACTGATTGGTACTTAGGGTATAGATAGTCTCACATCTCGCCACCAAGAGAGCAACCAAACGGCCGGGGATCGGAGAATCTCAGGGGATGGTGGGGCCCTCGGTTCAGCACAGTGAAACCATATTCGTCTGCAACCACTGCCTTGCTCTCCTACAAAACCCCAAGCACACGACTAGATGAGCACACACATCACATATAATTACTGTGCAATTGCATCAGATCAGAGCAGGCAGGCAGAGACAAGTTAACACCCCCCCCCCCCCCCCCCCGGCGCCGGGCCTCTTTCAGATCGAAACGAAACCATCGTATCATGCTGGAATTTATGTCCTTGGGACGGGCCTGGTTAATTTGCTTAAACTAATGCAAACAGCATTGGGAAGGTGTTTGTGATTTGATATGCATGATTCAGTTGTGTGCACAGGCAGCTAGAACGAGTGCATGCATATGCTAATAACCTTTCCCAAGCACAAGCAGGCGAATGTTTTTTTAGGTTAAGTAAGCCGTGAGTTATGAGACTTTTGTCGGCAAACAACCGCATAATGCCACTCGCCACCATGCACGGAATTCCCTCACCTAATGCGTACAAATAATCTCCAGATTGTTTAATTTTCCTACGCCTACCTCTAGGTTCTCGTTGCCGGAGTGGTGGCATATACTTAAGCGATCTAGATTTGGTTCCTTAAAGAAGATTTGAGTTTTTATATTGTTCAGGACAGGCAGGGCGCAGATTAAAAAGGTTTTCGTGACGGCTGCTGTTTGACTTGTTTGACTGGGCTAATACTCCTACTTCAGTTCCTTGAGACGATGATCAGGTCAGATGATTGGTAGCTTATATATTGATGCAGCGCAAAGGGCGGCTTAATTAAAAAATTCATTCCGTGTGATTTGATGCGCGTCGCGTGTACATGTTTGGCAAACACTACGTACTTACGCCACCTAGCTTCCAGCTAGGAAACAAAAATTAAGCTATACATGTAAAAAAGGAAATTGGGAATTATCAGTTTTTTTCTATCTCGTACGTGGGTATCTATTTGCAAATTAGTTTTTTCATCCTAGCTGCAATTCGAATTCCTAATCATATATATACTTATCTAACCATCATGGGTATGTAGTCAATCATGCATGCACCCTGAATTATTAGACAGGACACACAACATGTGATCTCAGAGTCATATTCTCATATTTTAAGGTGAGTTTTCGCCCTATACAAATCGATCATTCTGTATCCTTTTTTAAGGGTTTTTAATTTCTGATCTCAGAGTTCATATTCTCGTGTTGTAACAAAATTTACTATTTGACATGTGTGTTGCACGTATGACACGTGCACCTTGGTGATCCAGGCTAGCTACCAGTACCATGCCACGTCGTTTACACGTGGAAATTCTCACGGCCAGAGCTAGCCATTTTGCATGAAGAAGTTATGCCTTCGGCGTCTATTCATATTGACAGCAGGTGATACTTTTTGCTATGGTCGATAGTGTTTGACTAAAAATTAATAGTAATAACGGAAAGAAATGGCTTTTAGAAAGAGCGTGAGCGGTGGGGAAAATGAGGAAAGATGCGTGCGTGAGATGAAAGCGAGAGAAATGGCGTGTGTGATGCGTCCATAACCCTCTGCTTTATCTCTGGAGCAAGATAGAAAATAGAGGAGTGGGTAATTCACTTCGAAAAGCTGGATATTTATATTAGCTTCTAATTTCTCTAAGTAGAATCCAGATGCATAAATAAATATGGACTGGTTTTTTTTTCGGTTCTTGAATTGTTGTACGTATATTATGTCCTATGTGTCAATAAGTTGAGACACCTACGTGCAAGATGCTTACCTCTCAATCGCCATCGAGGAGAACTTTTCAAAGCGAGTTGAAGGCCGTGACGACACTATAGCTAAGACCCTGACATAGCACAGCAACGACAGTCTCCACGCTTGCGTGTGATTTCTCGGACTTTTCCCCGGCACTAGTGTGTTAGTGCATGCCATGCGAACGTTTGGCCTCGAGGGCTATGCACGCGTTTTTGGACATTTTCGGTCTGTTTCTCACTACTGGAAGTTGTTGCCAGTACATTGATTCTTCTCTCTCTTAGACGTCATGGTTTATCTCTACCAGGTTAACCTCACTGATTCTTAATTTCTATGAGAGGTGGACATATGCAGTTAAAATTGGCGTGAAGGAGGACAAAAGTGATAGTCCAAAAAGTTAGTTTCAAACTGGTTTTGTTGTTTGGTTTGTCCTGTTGCTATCAGCAATAGCCGCTGTAGATATATAATGTCCTGTTTGAACACATGAAAAGTAAATAAATATCTGTACCAATATTTTTGGAAGTATACATGCATATGATCTGCAATTGAACGCGTCTGTGCATCATAGGCTTGTCATGACATACAAATCAATAGCTGTTCAGTTTGGCCATACAAGTTAACTGTTAATTTTATACCAGTGATCACATAAAACTAAGTATACATAGCAAATGTTCATATATACGTAGAATCCGTACAGTTCTTTTCCCCAAAAAACTTTACCTACTCCCTAATTAAGATACGAAATGAATTTTCGATCCTGTATTCGTATAGTTCTTCTGCACCATATCCTGGTTGGAGATCTGCATACACGATTCCCATATCTTCTGGTCGCCCTGGCAACGGTGTGCATAGTGCACACATACGATTGTAATTCTGCAGGTGTGTCAACACTGATAGTGTGTCCAGTGTCCGTACTTTCTGCATGTGCTTCTGCTAAAGCAAAACAAATAGTGATCCATGCAAACATTGTTTTGAAAAAAAAACGATCATTTTCAAAAGAGATGCTTTCTCCTATACTATTTTTGTTCATAGGATCCGGATCAATCAATTAATTAAGCTGCTCGACAATTGCAAAGTTATTATAGACTATGTATCTAACTCTGAATCAGTATGTAGCACCATATAGATTTATCCGATAAGATCTTTATATATATATATATATATATATATATATATATATATATATATATATATATATATATATATATATATATATATATATATATATATATATATATATATATATATAGAGGAGTCGTTATATCCTGCTAGACATTGCTACCAACTTATAGATCGAAAAGGAGTCCAGATAATAGACTCTGAGTAGGATACAATCTTTACTCGTATTCACTACAACAGAAAGGGTCATCACAAATGGTTCAAAACCGTCATCACTGATGGTTTCTGAACTGTCTGAATTTATGTATATGGGATAACAGGTGGTTATAAGAGACAGCTCTCAAACCGTCTGTGATAATTTACAACGCAGACAGTTTTTAATAAAATCGTCTGTGATATATCAGATATCACAGATGGTTCTTAAACATAGTCGTCTATGATATCTGACATATCACAGACAGTTAATACTAAAAACCGTCTGTGATACTTGACATATCACAGACGGCTAATACCACAAACCATCTGTGATATAAAAGATATCACAGACGGTTCTTAAATATAGCCGTTTGTGTTATCCGACATATCACAAACGGCTAATACCACAAACCGTCTATGATATCTTATGTATCACAAATGGCTAATATAAAAAACTGTCTGTGATATACCATATATCACAGACGATGGTTTATTGTTACAAACCATCTGTGATAGCTATTTAAGAGCTAAATTATTTCTAGTTTTTCGGCTAGCCTCACGAAATGCTAGCCATGCCCTCTGAAAATAAGCAAACAGATCACATATATAGAATACGACAATTATTACATGGATCTCAAAGATGAATTAAACAACTGAATGAAGTACAATTGAATGAATTATTTGATTAAGCACAATTAAGTGATTGCAATTGTATGAAATGTTTGAATATCTAATCATCATTGTTGGGTGGAACTCTCTATTCTTGTTTATGACATCCGCCATCAAGAATTCGGAGAGCTATCCTCAAACTTTGGTGAGTTTGTCAAGATTGAATGCACTTTCATCGAATTCTACGTGCTATCACTAGCAGTATTAAAGTCATTAGCACACACACGCGCGCACACACACAAATACACACACACACACACACACACATATATATATATATAATAATAATAATAGGGGCACCATAGTGCCCATGCTCCATGATTGAGACTTTCTATCTATGATTGATTCAGCATGATAAATCAATAACTTTCGTTTCAAATTGATGCCTTTTTGAATTAATAAATGTTAACAGGTTTGGCTGATATATTATATATCATTACACTTGCACGTATCTAAAAGCATCCAAGTCAGGGAGGCTTGGTGCGCAGACACCGTGCTGCCCTATTTCAGCGTCCTATATATATAATCATGAAATATTTATTGGCAGGTTGATAGACATCTGGATCATTCGTCTTAGTGTCCATGATTTCCTGCATATGGCGGTAAATGTAGAATCCAAATACGTTTCCCTGTAGCTGCTAGTGGCACTGCAAAAATAGAATTACATATGTAGGTATTGTTAGTTCTAGAGGCATCATTACGGAGTGTGATATAGCAGGATTGTTGTGTTATAGTGTGTACCGAAAATTGCGTGATATGTCACAGTGTGGCGCTGGATTCCTTGTGTCTTCCTCCCTGGGTAATGTAAGCGATGAATGACCTACGTGATTTCAAAAAGTTAGCCTTGGCCATTGCAAATGAAGAGATGGCTATAATAGAGTTATGTATGGAGGAGATAAGTTTACCTATCAATTACTTGTTGCACACGAGTGAAGTCGTGGTTGCTCCTAAGTAGGGAATCAAGGTATATTACCTTGCTCCACTTTGGTACAATCACAATTAGAATTCAACGAGACCTAGTCATGTGTGTCACTATAATGATTAATCCTAAGTTCATGTTATGTATAAAGTACAAATAAAACTTGTATGGCAACTAGTGAAGTACTTATCCCTTGTTGAAGGGTACTAGGATGTAGTCCTTGTCACTATGAGCAAGCAATCTCGTTGTTATGTAATCTTGGATGACGGATACATTTTCGTTGATGGATTGCTCAAAGACCAAGTGTGGGTCGAGGAAACCCACCGGTTGTCCCTGTCGTCAGACTCATTGGATCATGGATCTATACATAAGCAATGAGTTATGATATTTATTGGTATTATGTGAATGCAGAACTTCATTGTATAGTACACTTACAGTGTCCAACATCGTAGAAGTGAGGCATCGAGTTCGTCGAGGTTGAATAGTAAGAATAAGTCATCGAAAGTCACGATGAAGTAGCCTGAGCCATGAAGGAAATGCTCCTCTATGTATCTCACGGTGAATCCACTTTGCCGGTTTGGCTTCCTGTTGGACCTCTACATGTACCAGGTATGCAAAACCCTGCAAGCCAGTCCAAGGCTGGGTAATTGTGACTTGGGGACCAACAACACTCCGAGCTGGTATTTCCAAGATTCGAGAGGTGACTTAGTCTTCTTTGGTTGGGCCTTAACGCCTCGCTTGTGATATATCTTTGCGGCGTCTCCATGGGCTGTGAGCGTAAACATTGACACATGGTTGATCTTACAAGAAATAAGAATATTCTTTGGTGTATATTATTGCTATAAGATCTCTTTGCAATACTAACATCCCAAATTAAACAGCCAAGGATTTTGAGTGATATGACATGTATTTCTCATCAACTACAAGACGAACATTAAAACACAATATACTTAAGCTTGAGTGTACAACTACTACTCCGACTCAAGTGTATAGTACTATAATGTTCCTCTTGTACAACTAGTACTTCGACTCACAGTGTTTTATACCCATATTTTACTTAAACCAGTAGCCCACCCATAGAAGTAAGAAGAGAAAAGTTAGAGGAGGGGAGACAAGAATGTAGTGGAAGCCGAAGGAGAGCGTGGACCACCGGGGATGTAGAAGGGCGACCATGAGGACCACATGAAGGCGACACAAGTAGGCTCACCTTCCCTCCCACAACTATTTCCCCATTCCTTTTTTAGTTTCACATCAAAAAGACACCAACAGATATGCACAGATGTAACACACATGAGATAAAAAGTGGGGATCCATACCTTCAGGAGGATAGGCGATAGGGAGGAGAGAACTGATGGACACATTGAGGCTATAGGGTTTTGGGATCCATACCTTTGGCTGGAAAGGTGGTCAATTTGGCTAGGGGTAATGGAGAGGTGGTCGATCCGGCTGGGGTGACGGTGAATCTGACAAGGGTGGTGATGGATCCAGTTGGAGGCGAAGGCGAATCTGGGCCAAGGCGTTGATGGATCCACCTAGAGGCGAAGGCGAATCTGGCTGGGGCAACGGCGAGGTTGTCAATTCAGCTGAGGCGATGGCGGGAAGTTGGATTCGGCTAGGCGTCGCGAGGTGAGGAGGCAAAAGGATGTGGCCGAGTGAGTAAGTGAGGGCGCAAACCCTAGCGGGGTGCCACTTATACGAGGAACTATCACATATGGTTCTATTAAAGAAACGTCTATGATATTAGTATCACAGATGGTTCTATAATAGAACCGTCTGTGATATAAATGACATGACAGACGATTTTATTATGGAATCATCCGTGATGTAGTAGCATATCATAAATGGTTCTATTATGGAATCGTATGTGATGTTGTAGAATATCTCAGACAGTTCTATTATCGAATTGTCTGTGATGTGCTTTATATCACAGATGGTTCTATTAGGGAACCGTCTATGATACATACATCACAGATGGTTCTATTATGTATCACAGACGGTTCTATTATGTAACCGTCTGTGATAGTTCCTTCTTTAGCTACAACAAATCCTATTTTTCGGCTAGCCTCAGGAAGTGTTAGACATGCCCTCTGAAAAACGTAAGCATATAAAATCACAGTATAATTATTTCTTAATTACTAAATCAATTATAGTAGAACAATTCCTTAATTTCATGCTGAGTTTCTTATAATTACATTGGAATAATTTCCAAATAGGCATTCGATGTGTGGGATCATTAACTTGGCTATTTTCTTTTAAATAATGCCCGTCACGATGATCAACATACATATAGCTTGCTTTATCATTTGGTTCTTCCTTGAGCCTAATGTCGTCTCCGAATGGAGGTAACTCGTTAAATTGATTGTACTCATCCACGACATTCTCAACTTCGGCAAACATTCTTTTTCCATGAAGAATTACATGGTGCTTCTTATTCACCGGATTGGTTATATAAAAACTTGAACAACTTACCTCGCGAGTACAAATGGTTTATTTTTGTATCCTACACGTTGAGGTCCACAGTAGTGACGCCGTACTTGTCGACCTTTACACCCTGTGGGAGTTGGACCCAGTGGCACCGAAATAGAGGTATCTTGAAAATTACATAGTGAAGTTCCCAAATCTCCTCTACAAGCGCATAGTAAGAGCTTGGGCCAGCAGTACTAAACTGCTCACGAAATACATCTATGCGGACTATACTCTTTCTATCCTGATCTGTTGTGTAAAATATGTACCCATTAATGTCATATTTTTGCCATATCACAATTGTAAATTTTGGCCCTTTTGCCAACCATTGCAGCATTTCACTTGATGACCTCCCAGTATTCGCACCCTTAACCATTCGTTGAACCGACTGTTATGCTGTCTTGTGATCTAAACCTCCGACCAGTTTGGATTCTCTTGGCGTAGCATGTCCTTGTGCTCTTCAATATACAGGAACACTTTAGTCATGTATTGCAAGATGGTGAAATGGGCTGGCGTGTACGTATCCAAATCTGAAGTTATTGCTTTCCTTTCGATAGTCTCAATACCCTCTAGCCTCCCCTCGTGATGAGATACAGGCGCACCTATCGGTTCAACCTGAGCAATGTAATCAATACATAACTCAATGAACTCTTTGGTTGCATAGCCTTCGATGATGCTACCCTCCGGCCGAGATCGATCGTGTACATAGCACTTGAGAATTTCCATGTACCTCTTGAACGAGTACATATGATGTAGAAACATTGAGCTGCATATCTTTATCGCTTTCACAAGATGGACAATGAGATGGACCATGATATCGAAAAATTACAGAGGAAAATACATTTCAAGATGACATAGAGTCATCACCACCGCAGTCTACAGAGCATCTAGTCCATCGGGATCGATGACCTTCTGAGCAATTGTGTTAAAGAAATAACACAGCCTCATGATTATCACTCAAACCTTATTCGCCAAAATACTTCTAATTGAAATAGAAAGCAATTGTATTATTAGCACATGACAGTCATGAGACTTCATGCTAATTAATTTCAAATCTTGTATGAAAACAAGTTTCTTCATGCTGGCGGAGTAACCAGATGGAAATTTCACACCATGCAAGCACTTACATAGTTCAATTCTCTCGGACTTAGAGTGTAGCAAGCTGGGGGAAGGTGCGTCTGACCTTTATTAGTCTTTATCAGAGCTAACTCAGTCTTGATGTTCATAGCAATCATGTCACGTGTGCGTTGACAGCATCCTTTGTTTTGTCATGAATGTTCAGTAAGAGACCAATCAAGCTATCACATACATTCTTCTCTACGTACATGACATCGATGTGATTGCAAACTTCTAAGTGCTCCTAATAAGGTAAGTCCTAAAATACCGATCTCTTCTTCCACATGTTCTTTTGATGGGTCCTTAACTTACGTCCCTTTCCAAGCACAATATCGATATCTTTGACCATATCATAGACCTTTTTCTCGCTAAAAGGCATTGGTGCTGAGTTATCCTCTTTTTTCATCAAATTGTTTCTTCATCTTGCGGTATGGGTGATACCTTGGAAGGAACCTACGGTGACGCATGTACATAGTTTTGTATGAGTTGTTTAATCACACACTCTCGTTATAATCTAAACAGTATGGATAGGTTTTGGCTCCTTTTGTACTCAACATTGACAGGTTACTAAGGGCAAGAAAATTATTGATGGTGTAGAACAACATGGCATGCAGAGTGAAGTTCTCTCGTTTGTCCGCATCCCATACCTGTACCCTTCATTCCACAGTGTCACAAGATCTTCCACCAATGGTGCTAGGTACACATCAATATCCTTCGCAAGTTGCTTTAGCCCTTGGATAAGTAGTGACATCAAAATGTACTTCCGCTTCATACACATGCAAAGAGGAGGTTGTACATGCGTACGTTCACGGGCCAGGTGCTATGTCGGCTGCTCATGTTACTGAAAGGATTCATTCTATCTGTACTCAACCCAAATCTTATATTCCTTGGTTCCACACCAATGTTTGCAAACATCGTATCGATGTTCCTCCATTAGGAAAAATCAGCAATGTGTCTTATCATTTCATCTTTCTTACTCTCCTCCGAGTGCGAGCGCAGCAATGTTGTATCCTTTCAGTTCGCAAATAAACACTTCAAATAGAGAATTACCGGCAGATACTACAATATCTTAGTAGGAGGTCCTTTCTTCACCTCGATGCCCTTGCTGTTATCAGAGTCATTCTTACGCTTGTATTGGTATGCTTTGCACATCGGACAAATATGTAATTTTGCATACTCTTTATGGTAAAGGATACAATCATTTGGACATACATGTATTCTTTCTACTTTTATTCCCAATGGACAAAGAACCTTTTTGGCTTGTTAGGTCGTTCTTGTTCGCTAGGAGACCTAACAATGCTGTGAAACTCTTCTCGAATCAACCATTGTTTGCCTTCAATTTCTGCAGTTCAAGAACAGATGACAACCTTATGTATTGCGGCTTGCAGCCCAGGAACAAAGATTTCTTCAAGTCCTCCACCAAGCCCTCGAATTTACCAAACTCTTTCTTACTATAGTTCCCTTCTGCATGGCGTAGCATCTGATCCAGATTGTCATCATGTAACCTATCCTCATCAAAAGCACAGTCCACAACCGGCATATCATTTTCTCCCTCGATGATGTTATAATTACCTTCCTGTATAATCTTCTGTTCACCGTGACTGGTCCAACATATATACCCCTTTTTGAAACCCTTCAAATCAAGTGAGATTTGATCTACACTGAGTTGGTAACTATTTTCATATTATCGCAATCAATGAATGAATAGTATATATATTCCATTCCCTTCTTCAATATATCCTACTCGGCCGCTCTTCTAAATGCAGACATGCCATTAATGTACCTTCACTCACACGGTTCTCAATGTACATCCAACTTCGGTCCATCTACGATACACATGTAACTAATTAGTATCAAATTAGATTATTAATGCTACTATAGCTAGCCAGCCTAATACTTATACATAATTGACGTTCATCTTATAATAAATTGTTCATATCTAAATTAAGTAGCTAGCAACATACTATTCATGAAGCAATGTATATATCAAGCAAGAATATATTGAAGTAAACTAGGAGTAGTGATCCATTCTTAAATTGGCGCAAACTACCATTTAAGCTAGATCTAAACCTAGCTATCACCTCTCTTTATTACAAGGCATATAATTAGAAGTAAATACTAACCTCTAATCACCAATAACAAATATATCTACAAGCTAGATCTATAAGCGGTATGATTTCACCAAACTCCCCAAAGCCAACCGCCTCCTTCAATGCAGCGCAATAAAGATAGATCTGTCGGGAACCCGCTGGCTAGGCATTTAATAACGTGGAGCATCCCAAACCTCATTATCATAGACAGTTCTCATTAATAACCATCTGTGATAATTCACAGACAAATCCCAACAAGAACAATCTGTGATAATGGAGGATTTCACATATGGTTATTATTACTAACCATCTGAGATAATTATTTATCACAGATGGTTCGTATTAATAACCATCTGTGATAAATATGGTTTTAAATTCATTCTCATATACATAAACTCAAATTCAGTAATGACTCAGGAGTAAATATGTATTAATTAGTTGCTTTTTACTGGCCAGTAATGCTACCATGTCGTTATACTGAGACCATTTACATATATAATAGAGAGTAAATACAAATTCAATTGCTTGGTGTTACATATGCTGCTCAAACAGCGAGGCTAGTTGCTTCTTACAAAAGATAACAAAAAAGTAGAAAGCTAACTATTTCAAAGTTTTTTCTAGTGACGGAGGTAGCATGCAATCTCAGACTTCAAAACTTCATAGGCAACGTGGTTGGCATCGGACAGTTCCTGATCATCAGCGAACGAAGCCCAAAATACGTCTACCCACTAACGTGCTCATTCGAGTGTCTCCTGAACACCTTTTGACTGCACAATCAAGTCGAATTGAGCCCATATGCTCTCTTCTCTTTCTTGAGGGGTCTCGGCAAGGTTGACTCGATCACCCGTCGCCTCAACTAAGTACTCCAAGTGATGACAAGCCTCCTGGAGACATGCAACGTTGTTGTGGAGGACCACATCAATGACGAGGTTAGCTCGCCGGAAGCGGGAGACCAACCAGAATACGTGGCGGAAGAGGATGTCAAGACGGTGGAAGGTGGCCTTCAACTGGTTTGGCAAATCCTTGGACATAGAAAGGAGGACATTGTTGGCACGGTGTCCTTTCGCAGCATCTGCCAGCGTACAGCTAGACAGGTGCTCATCCAAGATAGTCAGGTTAGCCATCAATGCCAGTGATAAGGAAGAGTAGGAAGGCATTTATTTGTGCTTGAGAGACAAGGAAGGCAAGGAAAGATAGTTGGCCGGTGAGGTGCTCGTATAGGATATATCAGTAATGTGGGGATTAATCTCTGGTGGCGGACGATCATTTTTATACAATAAGGAATACATCCAATACCTAAGATGAAGATACGCATCGAGAAGTTGAAACGATCGAAAGGCGCTTATCGGAGAGATAAAGCGTGCGCCATTCATGCGTAACATATCACAGACGGTTCCAACCACAAGCTGTCTGTGATACGCAACTACTACAGATGGTTCATATTAATGACCGTCTGTGAACTATCACATACGGTTCTAATTAAAAACCGTATGTGATGTCTACAATTATCATAGATATTTCGTATTAATAACTGTCTATGAATTATCATAAACGGTTATTAACAAAAACCGTTTGTGATAGTAGAGTATCACAGATGGTACATGATGACTCTTGTAAAATCGTCTATGATAATATAGCACAGACGGTTCCCCATGAGTCGTCTATAATGATGCGTCTAGTATAGCTTGTTTTGTAGTAGTAATTGGATCCGGTTGGAGGCTCTCCAAGTGAAATACGATCTCTACTGGTATTAGATAAAGATCTAGTCAGATGCTTTTTGAATTGGATATGATATTTAATTATATCGGATAAGAATCCGATTGAAGACTATACAGTAAGAGAGGCATGCGGCTGAGGAAGATTCTAAGATACACCTATCAGAACCTTAGCCACCACCTCTCAAAACCCTTACCGTGCACGTTGGTGCTAGCACATCGACGTATGGCGTTCTATCCCTGGACATGTGGACCTCGGTGAAGGTACTGTTGCGACTGCGGCACTGATCAAGACAACCACGAGAAGGAAATGGTTGGCCAGAGGACGATCGACTACTTCCACTACACCGATGTTGAACTGGCCACTTTGATTCTACTTTCACTGTATTACGTGTATGGTGGTAATGATCCATGATCTCTTACTCGTATGGATTTCTGATTTACGTGGTAGAAAATTTTAATCTGTATTAGTGTAGTCTACCCGTATCCCAATAATAAAATCAGTGGTGAGTTGATCTATAATTGCAAAGTTATTGTAGAATATGCATCCAACTTTGAATCAGAAGAATGGCTATTAGAATTAATACGAGCCATTTATTTCATAGCCGTGACGCTGCGGTTGCTCTGAGATTACATAAGCACTTGCATGTTTTGCGTGAACCCATAGGATAAAATCAGTGGTGAGCTGCTCTATAACTGCAAAGTTATTTTAGACTATGTATCCACTTCCAATCAAAAGAATGTCCATTAGAATTAGAGCATGTTCTTTTTAGCTGAAACTTGTAGTTTTTGGCTGCGGCTTGTGGCTTTTAGGCTATTCGTACGAGAGATTACAGAGTAACAGAAACTCACGTGCGATTTTTGTCGATATAAATGAAGTCGGCACAGTATGTACTATAATTAACTAGTAGACCCTATCTTGAAAAAAAATACTTCGTTTAAAAGCTAGTTATTGTAGAAAAGCCGAAAAGCAACTTTTAGAAACTAAAAAGACGAACCATGTATTCCATGGTCATACCG
Source organism: Dendrocalamus latiflorus (assembly GCA_017311315.1). Classification (NCBI taxonomy): domain Eukaryota; kingdom Viridiplantae; phylum Streptophyta; class Magnoliopsida; order Poales; family Poaceae; genus Dendrocalamus; species Dendrocalamus latiflorus. The sequence continues at coordinate 9,301,255 of CM029627.1, read as the reverse complement.
TTGCAGTTACTCAATGATTAAAACAATTGCATGTTGTGCGTAAATTCATAGGATAAAATTAGTGGTGAACTGCTCTATAGCTGCAAAGTTATTGTAGACTATGCATCTAACTTTGAATCCAAATAATGGTCACTAGAATTAATAGGAACCATCTATTATACAGTCATGCCGTTGTAGTCGCTTTGTGATTACATAAGCAATTGCATGTTTTGCGTGGACCCAGTGGGTAAAATCAGTGGTGAGTGGACCTTCACTTGGACTGTCCATTGTGCAATCGATTACAATTAACGTGTTTTAATTTATGGGCACACAAGAGACTACAGTTCATGTACTGATTGGATAAAAAAATGTGGTTAGTAGAGTTTGTTTTGGGCATCTATTGCACAATTAAAAGCTTTGGTTGCTAAAGCAAATCCTCGTCAGCATTCACATGTCGAATGTGATATACTAGCAAAGTCTTCGGTAATATATACGTGCAAACTAATACCACCAAAAAGGTTAACAGTCTAACATAAGTTCGGTAAATAGTGATCAAAATCACACCTCTAACGTAGTAGCGAGGACATGGAACACGCACACACGTACATAAATACACACTTGCAATCGCATAAACCTTTAGAAAACAAAAAAAGCCCGAGGGAAAATTTGTGCGTGTGTGATGGTGCGAAGTAAGCCCTACGCAGTCGGTGGACCCAATCCTCAGACGCTTCACGACACCGCTTGCCTGCGTGAGCTTGCCCCCCCCCCCCCCCCCCCCCCAGCTCCCATCCCCTGTACCCTCTCTTCTCTCTTGCTCTGAGCTGTATATAAAAACTGCCTCTTTTATATATTTTCCTGGTGTGCGCTTTGGAAAGAGCACAGGGAAATTTCAGAAATTAGTTTATAGGGGGGGGAGTATAAGAGCGCGGAAGGAAAGGAGCAGGTAAGAGAGAGAGAAAGAAAAGTATGACAAGGAAATGAAAGAAATGAGAACAACCTTCTTAGCCTCCTCCATCCTCTCTCCTCCACTTCTATCTTCTCATCAGTAGCAAGAGCAAGCAAGAGGAAAAGTAGTAGGCAAGGTAGTGAGGTATATTTTTTCCTTCTGGTTCTTTCCAATTTTTTAATATCTGTATGTGTGTATGCCATATATGAGTTGTGGGTGTGGTTGTTTGCGAGCTTTTGTTCGTTTGCTTTTTTACTTGTTTTGAGTGCAACTGTTTGTTTGGATTTCCCTGTCCACTTTGTTCTTTTGTTAATCTCGGAAGAGTCCTAAGCGGCTGAGGCCTTGGAGTTTTTCTCCGCTTCTTGTCGATTTGTTCGTTGTTTCAGATCAACTCCAAGCGCATACATATGAGAGGTATAGCCATCACTCGCTCAGGGATTTTTGGGGGTCTCTCCTTTTGCTCTTTCCCTTTGGTTCTTTCGTCGTCCTCCTCCTTAATTTGTCTCGGGGAACAAAAATCTTTCTGATCTTTCTCCCATGGTTGCTTGCTTGCATGCTGTCTAGTGGCAATATTTGCTTGTTGCTGTTCTTAGTTGCGATGTCTCACTTGGAAAGTATTGCTTGTTTCAGCGAAGGGGAAGGAAGAAGAGCACTGCCAATCCAAGGAACAAGCCAAAGGGCAACCAAAAAGGAAAAGTTTTGTTCTTGTGTTTTGAGTTGGTGCAAGGATAAATCGGGAGGTGATGGCATCGAATTCATCGGCTGCAGCTGCGGCGGCGTTCTTCGGAATTAGGGATGGGGACCAGCAGGACCAGATTAAGCCGCTGATATCGCAGCAGCAGCAGCAGCTTGCAGCGGCACTGCCCGGCGTGGCAACCGCAGCGCCTACGGCATCCAGCCAAGGCACAACGACGGCGGCGCCACCGGCCAAGAAGAAGAGAAATTTACCAGGTAATCCAGCCGAACACTCTTTTTAATTTCAGTCATGCATGCAGAGTTGCAGACACATATCTGTTAAACTGCGAGATCTTGTCTGGATTGGTTGGAGTCTTATCATTTGTTTCCTGACAGTGCAAGCATCTTCTTTCACATGCTCACTTGAGTTTTCTCTCTCTATTTCTTTTTGTTAGTTTCTTGCATGTTTCTTTGGTTCTTGCTTCTGAAATATTAATCCTCGTACAGAATTGCCTGTTTTTGTAACGTAGATGTGTAGAAACTACAGCCTGTTTTTGTTAGACACTGAATTTTATGAAATGGTTCTTCTTTTTTACCCAGCTCTTAATTTCTCTTCTTTCCATAGTTCAGTGGATCTCTTCCCCTGCCCTCTACTACTTCAATTCAAAGCTAGTTGTAGCCCTGAAGAACTGGGCTTTTAATTTGCTCTTTTTTATTCAATACTTCAATTAAAGCTCTGTACGCTCACCTGAAAGAAAGGCAATTAATTCAGGTGGAGAATAGAAAGTAGGAGTCCTTCATTCATGGTTCTAGACTCTCTCTCTCTCTCTCTCTCTCTTGTTCTTCTCAACTCTCATGTTTTAATTAGATCAACGAGTTCCAGAACTCCTAACTCTTCTATCAAATTTTCGTTTTTCTTTTTGAAAAAAACCCATAGTTTCATAAATTTCTCAAGAAAAACAAAATCAGTTTTTTTTTCAAGATTCCATGTACGTGAGCCGTATCCTCTCACTATAGCTCATTCTTTTCGCCAATTATGATAAGCAAATAGGAGCCAAGACACAATCCATGTCGATTCCATTGTTCTCCATATCGCTTCCTGAAAAATTTTTGTTCCTCAAAATCTCATGCAAATATTCCCTTCTCCATGGCCTAGTTTGTCTCCACCTCACCCCCACCAGCAGGAAACAAAAATATCTTGCCCAAATTAACCCATCATCAGTACTAACTCCCCCAAGCATTAGTTAATCATGCATGCCTAACTTGTAAGAAAAATACTCCAATATAGACAATTCCCAGGAAATAATTAAGACCCATGTGCATGAAACCATGTGCCCTTTCCATCAACACTGTATTATCTTCCTACTCGATCCTCCCCTAATCCAAACAAAATGTTGACGAACATCGATCCCTACCCATATACCCATGCTTTTCAAGCATATATTTAATCCTCTCAGCATGCATCATTTCCGCATATCTTTTTGTTTAGTATTATACATGCAGAATGTTGTCCATACACATACACGTGCATGAATCAGCTAAGTAAACTCTGTGTCAATTTGTTTTTGGGCTTGCGAAGCAGACCCCGACGCCGAGGTGATAGCGCTGTCGCCGAAGACGCTGCTGGCGACGAACCGGTTCGTGTGCGAGGTGTGCAACAAGGGGTTCCAGCGGGAGCAGAACCTGCAGCTGCACCGGCGCGGGCACAACCTGCCGTGGAAGCTGAAGCAGAAGAACCCGGCGCAGGTGCAGCGCCGCCGCGTCTACCTCTGCCCGGAGCCGACGTGCGTGCACCACGACCCGGCGCGCCCCCTTGGCGACCTCACCGGCATCAAGAAGCACTTCTGCCGCAAGCACGGCGAGAAGAAGTGGAAGTGCGAGAAGTGCTCCAAGCGCTACGCCGTCCAGTCCGACTGGAAGGCCCACTCCAAGATCTGCGGCACCCGCGAGTACCGATGCGACTGCGGCACCCTCTTCTCCCGGTACATACATATTCACTCACTCACTTTACATATGCCTCCAATACCCACATCAAACAACATGAATATCAAAACACATCAACAGGTATTAATTTAAGTGCCTAGCCACCATGGTGCATGAAACACATATACGTGCGCGATTGCCGCGCGCGAGATGGCAAAGGCATGCATATCATCCTGGGTTTCTGCATTGCCTGAGCTTTTTATGGTTTCTTGGTTTTGGAGAGACAGTAAACTGGTAAGAACGTTCCTGCTGTGTTGTGCAGTGGTTTGCTTTTCTTTAGGGTTAGGGTTTTGGGCTTGCGACATGGCTGTAGTTTAAGTGTTTTTCTAGCCTGAGAAAGAAGAGCCGCGCCGCGGGGGAGAGCAAGGGGGCAGCACAATGGAAAACTGCTTGCACGTGAAATGGCTTCTTCAAACTTGTAACTTTCTTTTTAGTCCTTTTGCCTTGCTCAGAAGCCCCTCATCCTTTCCCTTTCCTGATTTTCCTTGGGAAGCTGGAACCAACGATTGCTCCCCCCCCCCCCCCGACCCTCTAGCCAAAGACACACACAAATGTATGTGTGCATGTTGTTATACTGTCCTGTGGACCCACATTTCTCCTGGTCCAACTTGTCAGTAGCAGTCCTTTACGTTGCAAGAAGTAGCAGCCTCAATTTCTCTCTCTACTGAGTCGCTTAGTTGCCATGTAAGCCTAGCTTGTTCTCATGTGAGTTGGCTGGCTAGATGTGGCAGAACCGTTCGTTGGCCGTGCCGATGAACCAGGCCGCGGCCAGGTCCACACCTTTTCATGGATACGTTGCAAACTTGCAATGCCCTCCCCATATCGATCTCATAAGTCATATCCTAGGTGCAACTTTTAGAGACTGTTCATTCATTGATGGAATTGAACATTCATGCATGCTCCAAGTGGGTCACCCTTCTCTCTTTCATGGGTTTGGCAAAAAGGTCTCCAATGGGAAGTTAGCATGTATAGGAGCATCCTCAGGAGTTGCATTAATGAGCCATTAAGTTGAGTTTGTGTTCACTGTTTCTGAAATCAGTAAAAATCCATTTAACATTTGCGAGTACTCCTAATTTCGAGTTCTTGGGGTAGGCCTAATTTTACTGCCGCAAGCTTTTCTTTTTGCAGTGTCTTGGTCCCTCGGGAAGTGAGCTACCAGCTCCACAAAGTTTTCTGCTCTCCTTGGTGTGTGTGTTCGTGTGCATGACAATGTCTGAGGTCTCTGTCATCCTGCCTGTCTCCTTTGAAGCTTCCTATTAGTGGGAACCAATGAGCAGCATAGCATGGGTTTCTCTTTTTTTTCCATGCTTGATTGACATGAGTTTCTGGGATCTTGAGCTAGCTTTGTGGCGAGGGTGGTATCTGCATGCATGGATACCTAATACCCGTGACCAATGCTAGTAGTCTAGTACTCACTCGCTAGACAAATAAGTAATGGTAGTACAAGTTATATTAGTCAAACCCTATTTTTAGCATCATTAAGAAGTAGATACCACTTGCATAGTGCAAACTATTTTACTACTAGCTAGCTAGTACATCAGGGGGGATGCACAGTGTAGAAACTGAAAATTACTGTTCAGGTTCAAGGAAACTGCTACAAACATAACATTCAGTGGCACAGTGTCCAGTTGCAGTGTTCACATGATGATCAGGAACAATATCTTAACCCGAGATGCGGCTAGCTCCTCGATGTGAGCGCCGTCCAGCTTGTCATGGATAATGCATCATGCACGGCCATCCTCGCCATTTCTTGCAGAGTCTTCTTGCTTCTCAGCAGTACTTACTTTCTTAGATCTCGCATCAACTTGTACTGTTCTCGTTTACTGCACATCTCAGCTCATGCATAGCATGCAACGGTTGCACTCTGACATAAGTTGGTGAACAGTGAGACGAGCACATGTGTGATGTATCATGTCATCCATGCATGCAGGAGGGACAGCTTCATCACCCACAGGGCCTTCTGCGACGCGCTTGCGCAGGAGAGCGCCAGGCTACCGCCGACGAGCCTGAGCAGCCTCACCAGCCACCTCTACGGCGCCACCAACGCGGGCAACATGGCGCTGAGCCTCTCGCAGGTGGGCTCCCACCTCACCTCCACCCTGCAGGACGGCCACCACCACCACCCGTCCCCGGAGCTCCTCCGCCTCGGCGGAGCAGGAAGCGGCGGCAGTAGCATCGCTACGCGCCTCGACCACCTCCTGACGCCGTCTGGCGCGTCTGCCTTCCGGCCGCCGTCGTCCGCGTTCTTCCTCAACGCGGCGGCGGGGCAGGATTTCGGTGAAGACGCGAGCAATGGGCCCCACTCGTTCCTACAGGCCAAGCCATTCCATGGCCTCATGCAGCTCCCCGACCTCCAGGGCAATGGTGCAGGGGGCCCTGGCGCATCGGGTGCAAGCCTCTTCAACCTGGGCTTCTTTGCCAACAATGGCAATAGCTCGGGGTCTAGTCATGAGCATGCAAGCCACGGGCTCATGAGCAATGACCAGTTCAGCGGCGGAGCTGGTGGAGGCGGCGGTGGCGGCTCTGAGGCATCGGCGGCGGGGATTTTCGGCGGAAACTTTGTTGGTGGAGATCATGTTTCGCCGGCAGGGCTGTACAACGACCAGGCGGCCATGCTGCCGCAGATGTCGGCGACCGCGCTGCTCCAGAAGGCGGCGCAGATGGGCGCAACCTCGAGCGCGAACGGGGCGGCGTCCATGTTCCGAGGCTTCGTGGGCGCGTCGCCGCACGTGCGACCGGCGGCGCCGCACATGGACCAGAGCGAGGCGCACCTGAACGACCTGATGAACTCGCTCGCTGCCGGCGGCGTCAATGCCGCCGGGATGTTTGGTGGCACCAACGGTGGCCCTGGCGGCCCCGGGGCGGGAATGTTCGATCCGAGGCTGTGCGACATGGAACACGAGGTGAAGTTCAGCCAGGGCGGCGGAGGCGACATGACGCGGGACTTCCTCGGCGTAGGCGGAGGCGGCATCGTGCGCGGGATATCGACACCGAGAGGTGACCACCAGAACAGCAGCGACATGATCTCCTTGGAGGCCGAGATGAAGTCGGGTTCGTCCTTCAACGGAGGCAGGATGCCATGATCGATCGATCGAGCTTACACAAGACGTAAGCTCCGATCGCGATAGTACCGAGTGAGTCTGAGACTTGAAGCAACCTGGAATTAACGCATGCATGGGAGGAGCATAAGGTTATATAGCGTTTTAGCGAGTTAGCAACTGAGTCGATCGCAAGAATGCGTGCATGGGATTAAGCTAGCTAGCTCTGCATGACCTGGAGACTTGGTGTTACTGGGAGAGAGAGGGGCGTCTTCTCTGACTAATTAAGTAAGCTAGTGCGAGTGGACGCATGCGATGGCCCATGCTTGTGGTGGCGTTGGTGTTAAGGTTGTTTGTTTTCCCTTCCTTGTAGTTGGATCTTTGTTGGGTTAAGTATAGTCCCGGAGATAGGACCAATAAGACTTTTAATTTGTAGATACCTTAATGGGGTGGGGGGTGAGGGGGCTTAATTGCCCCCAAACTCCTCCATTTCTTGCTTTTTATTATTACTCTTCCTTGTAGTAAAACAATATTCCCCTTACAATCCAATTAATCACGTTAGATGAAATCCATGTATTTCCTTTTTATTATATTCTGCTACCAGGATGGTTTGAGGCCGTGTTTGGAACAGGGAAATTCTATAGGAATTTCATAGGAAAAGAACCATCCATCCTCACTGGATTTATTGTTTCCTACGAGTAAAAAGAGTGTTTTGCATTTGATGAGCACTCAAGTAGTCCATCTACTAGGGGATAAAAATCATACACAAATCTAGCATATGCATTTTGTTGGGATTTGCTTCTATGTCTAGTTTCCAAATATTAGTACTATGCATGTGTTCAAATGCAATTCGATTACGCCAGGAGATATATGCAGTACATCAATTTCACTTGTTGTTTTTCACTTTAATACTAACTACTCTAAATTTTGTAATCATTTCATCTAGGATGGCACATAATTAAGCACGCACTAGTACTACTTCATGTAGTTTATGCCAAGGACTTGGCATGCATGGCATATAAAACGTACAGGTCCAGACTCAACAGTGTGTGGTCTCTCCATTTTGATACAGTATTACAGTACACTATCCTTTCTTTTTTAAAAAAAATAAGATAAACAGTAACCCTCTGACGCGCATGGCAACAAATGTAATTCACTATTAAATCTCCGTATATATAATACTTCTTCACTTCGAGTATTAGCCATGCATGAGCCGATCGATGTCTACGGCAACAGATGCCCTCTTCCAGCCCGTGACCACCTAGTTCTTGGCTTATATGCACAGTGCCACTGTGTGGCTTAGCTTCTTGCTAAGCTCGTGCTTGCTGCTGCTTGGTTGTGCTGTCTCACTTCGTTGGACAGAGCGGGGGATAGGATGTAGCTTTCGGCTTGTGCTTGCAGCCATGGCTCGGCGCACCACAGTGTGGGCACCATAAATTATTGCTTCGATCTCACCGATTTATCAACATCCTTATATTGAACGTTAAGATATGTATGGTGCGATCCACACATTGACACATGGATATATGGTAGCGCTCATTTAGGCTTATAAGCCTAAACTTTTGGTTATTTTCCTCTGTAACGGCTGAAAATGCATTGTACCTGTTGTTAGCTTTTTTTAACGTAATTAAATTGCAAAAATAAAAAAATAAAAAGAAAGTTATATATCATCACGGACAATGCAAATGAATAAAGGGAAAGAAAGAAAATAAAAAACGAAATTAAGAAACTAAAAGACAAGTAGAAACTCGTTGGAGTAAGGCCATACATCTCTGTCCTATTTACCTGCATTTCAATATTTTGTTTTCGTTTTTAGCACATGAACGAGAGGTCTTAGAGGTGAAAACATACGTTTCATTTGGAAAAAAATGGACTGATTAGACGTCTGCAAAATCCAATAAAAATGCTTGTGCTGGAAGGAACTAAGCTTGCATGAGATATGCGTTGCTGAGGATGTATTAGGGCGAAATTTTCTTTGCGGTGGATGACAAGGGTTTGGTGGTTGGTACTTGGTACATACACCTCTCAGCAAAGGAATGTTTAGGTTGAACTGCTAGATTCGCTGTTGTGCTATCATATGATTCCACATGGCCGGCCGTCTGTAGGAAAATTTTCGGCTTTCCCCTTCAGCGCCTTGCGGTCGAGGTGGTTACTGGTCACCCGCTTTAATTATTTTTAGAAGCCTCCGTACAGCGGCTTGACGATCGACGGTGACGACGGCGGCGACAAGGACAGCTGCCGTAAAAGCTCAAGATCGCCCACAAAAGTGGCTGCGATTTTCCAACGATGATTGGGAAGAAAGGGAGGCTCTGCAGGGAAAAGGGAGCCGAGCATAACTAGCCAGTCGCCATCTGCCTTTGCTTGTCTCTGCGTGCTGTCCATGGTGACTGATGCAGCAGAATATAAACCAAGATAAAGATTAGTCGAAAGTACAAATGTTTCCTAGAAAGCCAAACAGAGGATAGGAGAAATAATGTAGGGAAAGTTGGTATAACTAGGTAAACACAGAGAATAACTTCCCCTATGGAACGCAGTGAACAGAGATCACTCCGTGTGTAATGTTGAATTTATCATTCGCGAGTTATTTATGTGAGCCTTGATTGTTTAGTAGAATCCTAGCTATGCCGTTGGAAACGTTTGTTAATTAGGACGACCAAAACTATGCACTAGCTAGGGCTGCATATGAGAAAGGCCCATCTGAAACAAGGATGTTGCTACGTTCCATGCGTGCGTTTTGTGAGGTATTCGCACGCACACCCATTCCGAATAATACACACCCTTCCGAATAACTAGGCAACAAAAATATACGTTTTTGTCACTGTTATTTTTTGTCCAGCACCCCCATACCAAATTAAAAAAGGCATATTTTGGTGGCTGCAGCTGTGCAATCCAAGTTCATTAGAGCAAATTAGCATAATTTGGAGAACAAATTCAATATAATTTTGAAAGTAAATTCAATATAATTTTGAGAGCAAATCCACATCATCGTGGACCCAAGCAAGACATAGACCATGCAGTGCTCACCTCGTTTGGAACAAAGTATACTTTGGTGGCTGCAGCTATGCAGTCCAAGTCTATTAGAGCAAATCAGCATAATTCTAAGAGCAGATTCAATATAATTTCAAAAGAAAATTCAGTATAATTTTAAGAGCAAATCCACCTCATCGTAGGCCCACGTGGGACATAGACCGCGCAATGCTCACCTCATTTGGAACAAAGATTACTTTGGTGGCTGCAGCTATACATTCCAAATCCGTTAGCCTCATCAAGGGGATAGGTGGGGGCCATGTCTTATTATCCCCTATAGCAACACGTGAGTAACTTCATCCATCTAACTGCTATGCATACCGTGCATTCAATAACGCAATTGGATGCACACGCGGAAAATAGATTTTTTGAACATTAAATATGCTGGCATCACTTCGAATTTCTTCTTAGGTATCAATAAAATAAAATCAAATTAATATATTTATGAAGCAAGCCAATATAAATTCCAAAGCAAGTTGGGATGAGCATCAAAGCAAAATAAAAAATAAAGCCAACATAGTATAAGTGTGAAGCAAGTCGACATAAATTCAAAAGCAAGCTGGGATAAATATGGAAGCAAAATAAGTATAATTTGCAAGCAAAAATAGAAAAATAAAACTAACATAGTATAGGTGTGAAGCAAGTTGGCATAAATTTAAAAGCAAGTTGAGACAAATATGGAAGCAGAATGATTATAATTTGCAAGCAAGATAAATTAGTAAGAATGAATTGTGATGAGCAGAAAATAGTAGAAGATGTTTTAGAGTAGTAATGAGCAGAGAGAGAAGAATATGCTTGGGATAAAGTGATAGAAAGTAATAGGAGAGAGTTTTTAACTCATGTGAGGGATTCTCAGTAAAACTGTAAAACCAGCAACGAAAAATGTTGCGTGCGAAAGACGCTAAACATAGGTAGATGCCTCGTGAAGCCAACTGGATTGTCCGACTTGCCTACAGTGGCTTGCCAATCATGCATAAAAAGTTGTTGGTACGGATAGCATGTGCTAGATGGCCTGCTCCAACTCGCTGAGGTGTGTGCGCCGACAAGCGCTGGAGCTCACACGTGGAAACACAAATTTCCGTTGAAACAATTGTTAAATCAACCAATCTACTGTTGATTCCTTAGTAGTAACATCCTATGTAAGACCCACATGCATGGCCCCTTTGCTAGATTTCAGATGATTGCTACTCAAATCAGAATTGCACAAAGTTGGCAATCAGTCAGGAACATTAATAGGAATCAGCATATTCTTTGGTCTTATTCCCCGGGGGATTGCTCCCCGGGGACTGCCACATCAGCACTTTTTGTGAAAACGCCCTCTGGTTTTGCAAAATTGCATATAGATCCTCGATTTTTACGGAACGGCTCCGCCATGCCAACGTTTTCACGAAAAGGCCCTCTGCTTTCCCAAAATTACATATGGGTCCTTAGTTTTTTAGGGAGGCCCTCCTTTTATGTGATTAAGCCCTGCAATTTTCCAGGAGTTACGTACGGATCCTTCATTTTTATAGAAAAGCCCTTCGCTTTCTTGAAAAATACGTACGGTTCCTTGATTTGTTCATAAAATCCCCTTTATGAATTGTCAATTCTTGCTTCAGTCCACGTTTGTCCAGAAAAGACCCCTTATGAATTCTCAACTCTTGCTTCGTTCCACATGGTAGCTAGTGCGTGTGCTGCCATGCTTCCGTAGCTAGTATATATGATCGGACGTACATAAGAGGCCTGCTTGTGATCTGAACTCTGAAGATTTATCTACAACTCTGCATGTCTATTGGTAGTCCTCCAAGAACCAGAGAATCTGAAGACTATGTGAGAGAGTTCAAGTTTTTGTTGTGAAGAACCATTGTTATTTTAGAGGAATTGGAATTTGGATTTTGCAAATTTACGATTTTTTTTAGAACTATTTTCTAACCTACTAGTCTGACTGGCCAAAGGTGGTGGTCAGACCGGTCAGCTCTAGTGGTCTGATTAGTAGGGTAAGCTGCTTGTCGGACCTCGGGTTAACAAACCCAGATCCTCTGTGATTCCACCGCACTATTCCCTGGATCAGTAGATAGTGCTCACAGATACATTACTGTATATCAAAAACATACCATGCAAAAGTGTAAATAATACAGTAATACTTACTCATGGGCCGATTGGGCCGAAACAATAAAATGCAGCAGCGGAAACTTCACACAGGTGGGACCTGTAGGACTTGCCCACAGGCAGCCAACTGGGGTTCGCAACCTAGTCCATGGCCTCTTCGTCTTCCAGCTCTGTTGACCCCTTTTTAGCGTCGCGGGGTTTAGCATTCCTGTTCTCTCTGACTGAGTAATGGTAGTTAAGCAAGAATGAGTACGATGATACTCAGCAAGCCACCACACATGATGCAGTAATAATAGATGCAAAGCTGTCAAGGGAGGCTTGGGTTTCTTTTATTTGCTAAAAGCATTGTTTTGGAATTACAGTAAGTAAGAAAAATCTCCAGAGACGTAGCAATTTTAACTGAAACATGTTTTATGAAATTGATTGTGAGAATGCGATAATAATTGTAGTGTAGGTTACATCCACCTTTTTACAGTGCATGGTTACCTGCACCAATGCTAGTTTTCGCCACTGGAGTACATCTCTCCAGGAAAAGTTCATGGTCAGAGTACATCTCTTTGATAGGTTTTATCCCACCCACAAATGTTTTTGGAAATAGAACTAACTCGAGTGGGTTCCCATGTCCGCCCTTGACCGTAGGCACGGCTGCTCGAACAGTTTTACACTCTGCAGAGGTTGTACACTTTCACCACAAGAGATAAGTCATCTTAATAGCCAACACGCTTCCTTAGGCATGAGACCCAGATGATTTATCACAAAGCCTTTACCTTACTCCGATTTAGCTAGACACCACCCCGCTGAGGTTTCACCGCTGAAGGGCTCTATCCACCACAGTCAGAGGCCCCCTCTTGCGCCGTATGGGTACAGTCGGTCCCTGTATCCCACTGTGAGTAAATCAGTATGTCCTGGCACCCACTTTCCGTGATGATATCTAAACTAAACCTTTGTAAGTTAATCAGCTAGGTCGTACCCATATAGACTTGAGGTTGTACTGTTTTACACAAGGTGGTCAGCACAAGATTCAGTCCTTAGTTTGTCCAGGCGGTTCATTCCACAAACCACGGGTTCTCGTGCGACATCAGCACCAGCCACTCTCACTAACCACCCAGACAGGTGTAGCAGGTTTTTAGGGTTTTGAGAAGCATAAAACAGTTGTAATAAGATACTCAGCCACGTACATCCCATGACTGTCCCCAAAACAAGTACTTATGTTTTAAAGATTGATGATCAGGGCAACTAGTGCCCTGGATTTGACAAGACTAGCATGGCATTTAATATGACTTATAGCTAGTAGAGATTATCATTAATTTCTATGGTGACAAGGATCAAGTGATTCAAGTGTCAAGAAATGTCATATTAGATTTAATTCAACAGCAAGTGTGCATGTAGCTACCTTAAGCTTTGACATACATTTGCATAATAAATTAGGCATGCAAGTTGATAATTTAAAGGAAAATAATTTTGCATAAAATGTAGGATCAATATGATCAAAGTGATGACTTGCCTTGCTTGGTGTACCACAGCCTTGGCTGACCTAATTCAAAGCCTTCTCAATCAGTGCTCTTAATTTTCTAGTCCTCGCTTTTACCCGAGTCTTGATCTTGTTCGAGTCTGTCGCCTCGTCGAGTCTTCAGATTCTAATACGCGGCCAAGAAAAGAAAGACTAAATAAATCCAAACACTTTAAATGCCCAAGTTAATTTAAATTATACATTTATTACGATTTGAGAATAGAAGGATGATTCGGGTTAGTGTGCCGCAAGCACAGCGGGGGATGAATTGGGCGAAGGAATGAGGTGGCGGAATAGCTTTACCGTGAGGGAAAATTAAGATAAGAAGGGATCCGAGGTGAAGGAGTATTTTACAGGAATTACCTGCTTTGGGAAAGAAAGTGGCCAAACACAGCCAATTGGGGAAGGGCGAGGCTCGATCTTTTAATTGATAACTTTCTGTTTATTAATTTGTATTTATCAAGGAAGTCCCGTGAGTCAGGCAGGACTTACGGACAGATAAAAGGGGTTAGCGAAGATAGCAAAGAGGGACAGAGCTTTGTGACTTTAGGATACGGATACGTAAGGTGAGTATAATTAAATATGCGGTGTAACTTTGATATTTCATGTGGCAATACTTATTTGAGATTGCAGTAGCCAACTTAATAAATCATTATGTTAGCGACTTAAGTAAATGATGGGGTTGGCCATTTTAATCCAGTCGTTATTACGAGTAAAGTTAATCTTTTTACTTGCTCAACCAAATTGTTAGAAATGGCCAGCGGTTATGTTTTACTAAAAAGAGATGCTATGACTTTTTAGGGATATTCTTAATAAAGCTAGTTCTTCTATTATTAATTATTCCTGACTATCGAATTTAAATCCTGAGATAATGATCGGAGATTTGGATGTGAGACAAAGATGAAGGATTGCTCTTTCTTATTCAAGAATTCTTAATCGTATTTTATTTGTCATCTTAAATCTCAGTATTTTAAGATAATGCTAAAGTCTATACTACAAATATTCTTAAGCATTTTCTTGAAAGGATAGTTGTCATGACCTCAACGATAAGTAAAGCAAACTTGATATTTTATGCGACACCCTGATGATTTCTGAGGGATCATTCTAACGAGCGGGGTAGTTTTAAATGCTTACTATTGAAATGTTATACTTGATTGTACATTCATTCAATTTATTATCTTGATTACTTTTGTTGACGGTGTCTTATTTTTCATGGATTTAGACAAGATGAGAGGGTGTAATTTCTAAGCTCCATAATTAAATCATTTAGCCATGATATTGTTATTATTATTATTTTATTAACTTCATGCTAGTTTCTTGGTAATAGAAAAAAAGAGTTCATGGCATAAGCTTATTTTAATGGATCTTCTACATGAGGGTTAATATATAAATCTTGATTGGCATATAATTTGCAAATGTTAAGTTGTTAATTTAATTGTATAGATCCTTTCTTTATGAGCTCATGACTAAATTTCTTATTTTTATTATTGTTCCCAATTTATCTTTGCTGGAACTACATACATGAGTATTCCTTTACACATGAATTTAACATTTGGCAAAAAGGGGTTAAAAGTTAGGCAATTTAACTAGCTGGGCCCACAAGTCATGCAGAGATGAGGGCTGTTCGGCTGGCTGAAATAGAGCAGAGGCAGAAGGGGAGGGAAACAGTGGAGCTGGGTGGCGCCGGAGCCAGGCGGCGTCGCCGGCGAGGAGCGGCCGGGAAGGCGGCGGCGACCAGCCAAATGAATTGCCGCGGCGACGAGGAGGCTTGTGGAGGCGGTGGCTTCGGCAGGGGAGGCGCCAAGCAAGCCGACGGCGGCGCTAGGCGGCCGGTGATGAGGGGGAAATGGGGCGTCGGCGGCCAGAGGAGAGGGGAGAGGAGGTGAGGCGCGGATGAGCTTGAGTGGGGTACAGGTAACTCACCGGAGCGGCCGGTGGGACTCGAGGGAGGCCGAGGCCGGCCGGCGACGGAGATTAGGGGCGGCGGCGGGTGGCTCGCGCGGAGAGGTCGCGCCAATGGGGGAGAGGGTCGGCAGTCGGTTGGGGAAGTCTCTGGGCACCGAGCCGCTGCTCCCACCGCGCCGAATCGAGCTGGAGTCGACCAAGGAGGCGGCGGCGGTGGCCGGCCGGAAACAAAGAGGAAGAGGGCACGGCGGATTCAAGTAGCGGTTTTTCAACTCAATGCGTGGGGCGGCAGGGTTCTTATAACCGCGGAAGGGGGTCCCTGTGGCGGAGCTGTTGCCAGAGACCTGGGAGCAGTGCACGGCATGGCGAGCGTACTTCGGCATGGCGAGGTGTCCTGCGGGCATGGCTGCGAGTACGGTGGTATGGGAGGCTCGTCCGGTGGCATGGGTAGCGGCATGGACGCAGTGGCGCACGAAACCGGGGCAGCGCAAAACCACGGCGGGTTCGGCGGTGCGGGTTGGGCCGTCGGCCTGGGCGGCGACGCCTGGAACAGTGGCGGGAGGAGGACGAAGCAAGGAAGAAGAAAGCTGGGCGGTTGGGTGGGCCGGAGGCCAGAGAAAAAGGAAAGGGGCAGGCCGGTCCGATCGAGAGAAAGAAAAGGATCGGCCCGGGAAAAGAGGAAAGAGGATGCAGGCCGGTAAAAGAAAAGAAATGGGCCGAGCCCAAAAGAGATTTTTGGGATTTATGAATTTTCAAATTTTTGGACCTTCAGATTTGGTTTTGCATTTAGATTTTTAAATTTAAACACTTGGTTCAAATTTTTAGATGCGCAAATTGGATAGGAGAGATTTTATGTTGATTTTAACTTCCATTCTTGATTTTGGGGTGTCTCGATTTTAATCTAAATTTGAAATTAAAATTTCCAAGGATATTCAGATCTTCCCAATTCTAGACTTTAAATTTTTGGTTCTTGTTTCCAAGGTTTCGATTTTTATTACTCGGGCTTTCAGCAAGAAAAACAAACTCGAGGAATTTGAACCTCGCCAAAACTTTTTTTTGAAACACAGGAAGATCAACAGAAATATTTTATAATTTTCGTAATTACACTAGCTCCCTATTTGGGATGTTACACTGCTTCAGCCGAAATGTTGTTTTTTGGGAAATTGAGTCATATGATGATTTGATTTGAACTAGGTTAGTGCATATGTGTTACATGATACATGTTTCAACTAACATAGGTCAAATTGCAAAGAACTTATGTCTAAAAATAATTTCTTGGTCTTGGGTGTTTAGGGTCGTTTGGAGTCAACCATGATCAACAGCGAGGATCGGGACTAGCTTAAAGAGGAATCGAGGCCCAGAATGATCAAGGATGCTGGGTGAGATGGTTGAGCTCAAGTATGGCACAATGAAGGTGAAAAATATTGAAGAGAAGTTTGAGCGATGAGTTGCAACATGTGGCTTGATCAGTCCAAGTGAGATGTGGTCCAGTGGAACTGGAATGAGAGAGACTTGTCGATGCATAGTAGACCAGTGGTGCACCTATACGTGACAAGCATGATGATTGCTTACAAGGGAAGATAAAGGTCGGGTCAAGGAAGGGTATTTTGGTAAGTTGATCAAAATACCAAAAACCACCTTTGATTAAAACCGTGATGCTTGAGCGGTTCTTGAAAAAGCGATTTAGGTTCAGGAGAAATTAATAAGATCAAGTTGGATCAGAAATTAAGGACTTAGCGAATTCGGGTTTATGTACTTTTGAAAAGTGTGCATAAGTGTAATATGTGAGTAAAAGCCATGTTATGTGGGGTTAATGGGTTTCCCACATATGTGTATTTATTAGTGTTACATAGGTGCTGGTTATCTATCTATTTAACTAGTTAGTATGAAGACTTACTGGTTAACCATCCAACAATCCAACATTTACTCGTGGAAGCCAAGTGTTGTAGGGTTAGAATGGTGAGTGTTATGGTGTGCTCTCTTGTCCTCTAGGTGGAGGGGCTGTTGCTCTTGATTTGGTTGGTTTTGATCTTCTCTCCCCTTCTTGATTTTGTTGGATTCTAAGGAAGAGTAAGCGATAGAGATGTATCATGGGAATCAATCCACATCCATTTAGGCATCAGGTTTAGTAAGTTCTTAAAGTTACCCAGTTTTGTTTGGTTTTGACCATCTCGAGTGATTTCTTGATCTAGTTATTTTTGCATCGATTTATATAGCTTTCTTATTTGCTGTGATATGTGAAAATACATCTAGAGCTATTTTGGCCATCTTCTACCTATGAGCAAGTCATATTTACTGTTTTCGATTTCTACCTGGTTTTGATGCAATCTTACTTATTCCCAAAAAAAGGTCTGAATTTTGACATGAATTCTTGCGATCCTTGGATGGAATAGGCTTCTGATATCTTAAGCAATGTGTATGCAAAATTTATTTCATTTTGACTTGTATTTTTGGAGTTGCACCAAAAGTTGCATTGCTTCGGAATGATTTCTCAGTTCTTCAATAGGGAAGACCGGTGAGACAACTCCTTCCCCGATCAGACTGCCAAGGGCCAGCCCAACCACCCTTTGGCCGAAAGTCTAACTGATTCTTTGAATTTTGATTTCTTAAGTCATTTGCTTTGGATTTTAGCTTTCTATCATGATCTTCATAATTTAATATTTATTAGAGTGAATGTTCAATGAATACTGGTTAGAGGCCCGTGCGTTGCAATGGAATCATAAAAATGGTGAGATGGAACTTACTGCCTGGCCAACTTCACACATCAAACATGGGAGAGCAAGCGACAGAGAGAGAAGGGTGGCCAGAATGTGCGAGGAGATGGGGAAAGTGGAGGGGGTGGACGATTGTATCCTGATAGAGAGGATGAGAGAGACGAATAGTCCAGATCAAATCGGATGGCTGTAGAGAGGGAAGAGGAGAACGCACCAACGACCACCAACTCCTCTTTATATAATAGTAGAGATTTGAAAAAAAAAATCAAAAATATCATACTATCTCCTCTACTGTCGTACCGGTACTATGGAATATTTGTGTTTTCCTAACCGCCTCATGTTGTTGTCAAACGTGGGAAACAGATGCTTGCTTGCAAAAAATAATCATTTTAACGTAGGTAACCTGGTATTCCGCGCGCGCGCGCTCTCTCTATGATCAACTACTCCTCCCAAGAACAGGACAGCTCAGTCAGCATCTTTCTTATGACCGACACAGTGCTGCGTCTGTATGCAAACCTATAGTATACTGTAAGATAAGCAACATATGTAAATAAAAAGTAAGTTGTGATGCAAACCATAGGACTTATTTAGGTATTAAGACTGGTTGGGACGCGATGCTGTTTGTTTTTAGCACTGTCGTGGCCTGTGTGGCCCGTCCGGTGTGAACCTCCGTTTATCGCCCACAGTCACGGGTATTATCGTTTCCGGGCGGGGGAAGAATCCTATGTGAATGTGGTGATGCTGGCTGCCGATGCTGATGCATGCTATGCCCGCCTCTTGATGCGTGCATTTGGATGCTAGTTACTTCTTTTTAGTTGCAATCATGTGTAGTCTGCGTGGCAAGTAGCGTAGGACGTGGCTAATGGCCTGGGTGAATCCTGTTGCAAATCGTTTTACCTTGCGGTAGATTTGGATGCCACGGTCGGATCTCAGGGCTCAGATGTACGTTGCACAGTTTTGTGTTTGCTCGCATTTCATTTGGTACTTTGGTGGCGCCTTGTTGAAGCGCGTGGGTGGAATACACCGACGTTTTTGCACGTGTACAGTATTTTTAACCCTCCGTGCACAAGATTTACAGTAGCCGGTGATATATAATCGTTGGAGTGAAATGAACAAAAAAAAACTTGCTTGTGTAGACATTTCTGCACATGCATCGGACTCGATTTACTACTCTAGTACAGTTAGATTTGGAAAAGAAAGCGGTCGCATGGTCTGGCTGAAGAGTGAAGTCACTATAGACGAGTTCTCTGCTGCACTTGGCTGAAAGTGGAGTTCTACGACCCGAGTTGTGCAGTGCAACGCCGCCCATACGGACGGGACGATGTCACACAACACAATGCGAACTCCAGCACCCCCTCTTGCGAATGCGCCGACCGGCACGCAGGGAAGCCGGGATTAGCACCAAAAACGCAGCAAAAGTGGGCCGCGGCACGCGGCTTTGGCTTGCCGGGGCAGCGCCTCTGCCTCCCACGCTTAGTCACCCGCTGCGGGGTCAGAGGTGGGCACTGGGCCACCGTGCTTTAGATCGCGTGGTATCATGCCAGCTCGGCCTGGTCACCCCGCCATGCCATGCCATGCTGTTCTAAGTCTAGTCCGAAATAACTATACACGATGAAGGCGACGGTAACGATGGTGGTGGCTCCGTACCCGCTTCGTTAAAAACTAGTTAAAATTTTATACTATTGTCTCATGTCATTTCACCTCCGAACTTGGCCATCTAGTCTAACGGCATGTATATATGGGTGCAAATCGGACTGTGGCATAAATGGCCATCTAGCCCATTGCCCGGCATTGGGCTGCCCAACTGGTCAAATAGAAAAACTCAAGTAGAGTCATGAGTGCAGTTTACTATAGTTAATAAATCAATTTTAAATAGTTTCTCAAATATTTAGTAACTACTTAGCATAGACGCACTAATAACATACTATCTCTACTTAGAATATGTTGATTTGTTTGATCTTACGTGAAGAAGCAAGAGAACTACGAGAATGCGACCTAGGGTTCGGTGGTGGTGACCTAAGGAGGAGTAATGTTGAAAATACTCATTATTTTTGTATGATGATGTTTCTTAAGAAAGAACAACAAAAGATGTCTTATATCACAATTCACAAGTACAAAAATGAAGAACAACAAAAGACACCTCGTATCACAAGTGCAAAAATGAACTCGACCTAAATCATAGCATATCTCAGTCACTTTTTTAGCCATTGGATTAAGATCCAACCATCCTCATCTTTCTCCTCATTGCATATATATACATCACACATTCACACCTCCAAAATCTAACTCAATCTTCAAATTTGGCATTCTAGGGATTGCTCCGTACATATGTATATGTCACAGTGGATGTGTAGAATCTTTCTGCGATGAAATTAGATTTTCTGAGGACTAGAACAGAAGAAATCAAAATGGGCAAGGACCGATTTATAGATTTCAGAAAACTTGGAGGGCTAAATCGCAAAAATGGCCAAATCCCTCTTCCATAAAATCCCTTCACTACTGACTGGAGGACTCGAGCTCAGTTCATTTCTTCCTTTGCCCCTTTTTTCTCTTCCTCCCTTGCCATCTTCTCCATGACTAGGCGCGTGGGAGGCGACGAGGTCGAGGCATGTGCGCAGGAGGCGACGAGGCTGAGGCAGACGGTCATGCGGGAGGCAGCAAGGCCGAGGCGGACGATGGGCGGCCGCGCGGGAGGCGACGAGGCTGACATGGTCGATGACATGCTTGCCTTCCTCGCCGAGGCCAACCCGGTAGCCGATAGGAAAGCCGCCAATGATGGCGAGGACAACCTGCATAACACCCTTCGCCTCACCCGTGACAACATCAGGGCCATCCGATATACCCCTTCAGTCCTTCCCCTCTACTCCCTCTTTCTCTCTACACTGTGATGGCTTGCGGGGATGACTGTGAGATGGTAGTGCCCATGGGATGGTGACGGGAGGCGAGGCCGAGACCGAGCCGGCCACCGGTGCTGGCATGTCGGCCGTGCCCCCCATGCCGGTTGTGCTCACCAGGCCGGCCCGGCTTCAGCATGGCACGATATGTCATGTCATGCTGTGCCACCCGACGGGTTAGCTTTCTTGGCCCGGCCTGGCCCACCATTCATGCTGTGCCGTGCCGGCATGGCCCGTCACGTGGCGTGTATGTGCTGTGCTTGGGCTATGTTGAGCTAGCCGAGCCTCGGGCTGGCACGGATAAGCCTAGCTTAGGCCCCGTTTGGCAGAGCTCTAGCTCTAGGAAATCTGTAGATTTCCTAGAGCTGATCATCTGTAGCTCTAGGAAATCCTGAATCTAGAGTTGCAGGTATATTAAGTGCATTTATATGACTCATTGCATTTATATTATATATTAAATAAAATATTTAAATCACTTTAATTTAGTCAACAAACTACAGATTCAGCATAGATCTCGGAGCTAAAGCTGTGCCAAACGGGGCCTTAACTCCCAACTCTATGCGAGGCGCGCACGGGTGGCCGGTGCCACTTGATCATATAACCTTGCGCTTCGACCGTGCGGTTGGTGCATGAAGACATTCACAAAATAGCGATGCACGCACGGCAGGCTATCGAGCATGGACTCGAGAACCACGCGGCACCGTTCACTTCTCCTACGTACGTGGTGATACCGTGGCTATGAGACCGAGGGGTGAAGGTGCGTTTGGTTTTGCCCTCTTACTTAGCCCATTTGACCTGAGCGTCTGCACGGCACCATCACGCTCCCATGCCATTGGTTCTCTGTTGAAATGCATGGTAGGGGGCATGGCAAGAACTCAAAACTGTGGAATGATGGAGGTGCATGTTTGATGCGAAAAATCGCTCTCGGATTTCTTGCCTCGGGGTATAAGGTACAGGTGTGCCAATGTACTAAAGTACACAAAAATAAATAAACACAAGAAAGATAGAAAAAACATGTATTTTATTAATTCATTTGAGAATAACAAAATTACATATTCCCTTTGTTTGTATACGCTCCATAGCCTACTTTACATAACAGATCTGACATAGGCAATGTGATCTTCTGGTTCCCGGAGCCTCGGAAGTCTCTCGGTTAATTATATGTACGAGGAGAACCCACAGAATACCTCCAATTAAGCTGCGCATTTGTTGAGCAAAGCCCAATTACCAAGTTGCCCTGCAAGCATTGGCTAACTTGACACATACCTTATAGGATCCACTCTGGCCATGAGATGGACTTCATGTCTTAACATATAATGTCTTAATTTCTTTAGATTGAATATCAGGGCTAGGCAGAGCTTTTCTATGGATGAATAATGATGCTCAGCGCCGACCAGCGTATGACTTAAGTAGTAGCACACCACTTCTTTTCCATCATCGTTGTGTTGAGATAGCAAAGTGCCTAACGAGGTAGGCTGCATTGCAATATAGAGAATGAGAGGGTGCCCTTTTATAGGAGCAGCCAGGACTGGAGGATTAAGTAGGTAACTCTTGATGCTATCGAGTCCTTTTTGACACTCCTCATCCCATACAAATGTTGCGCTTTCCCTGAGAGATTAGATATAAAGGGCATGTTTGTTTCAGCTTCTGGCAGCTGCAGCTACTCCCAGAATCTGCAGCTCCCCCAAACAGTCCAGATTTTCATCCAGATTCTAAGTAGCCAGAAGCTACAGAATCCAGAAAATGAACTAGTAGCCAGAAGCTGGGGTTATCCAGCTTCTCCGGATTCTGACTAGCTGGATACTCACTAGCTACTTCTCAGAATCTACAGCTGAAACAAACAGGCCCAAAGTGTCGTACGTATATATGCCAATTTTCCTTGCAGACTTCAATTTTATTAAATTGTCTAGAGGAGGCATTTCTAGGACTGCCTTGATTTTCTTTGAATGGATCTCTATGCCACGATGTTGCACCACAAAGCCAAGGAAGATGCCAAATTGGACGGCAAATGTGCACTTAAGTGGATTCATCTTGAGTTGGTGGCGGCGCAAGCGTTCGAAGAGCACTTGGAGATCCTCCTAATGATGCTTGCAGTCTTTGGATTTCACAACTAGATCATCAACATAATACTCCATCGAGTGATGAATGAGGTCATCAAAGACATGTCATGGCACGTTGGTAAGTAGCGCCGGCATTCTTTAGACCAAATGGCATCACTGCATAATAGAAATTGCCTTTTGCTGGTCTGAATGTTGTATCGATGGTGTCTCATCTATCCATCTTTATTTGATTATAACCTAATGACCCATCCATGAAGGACAAGGCACCATGGCCTGTAGTCGAGTCAATAACGATTTACGTGATAGGAAGAGGGAAGTCATCTTTAGGACATGCATGGTTTATATCTTGAAAATCCACACACGTGGGCACTTGTCCATTCTTTTTCCTAGCTGGGACAATATTGGCAAGCCAATGGGGGTATTGTGCCTTCTTGATGAAGCCGGCAGTGATAAGCTTGTCCACCTCATCAATGACTTGATCTTGAAATTCTGGCCATAGACGACGTGGCGATTGTTTAACCAGTTAGGCATGTGGGTCAATCGCCAGTTTATGTGTAGCAACACGAGGATCAAGCCCCGGCATTTCTTTGTATGTCCAAGCAAAGCAATCTCTATATTCCATCAAGAAGCTGTGGTTTGTCAAATTCATTTTTAGCAGCTTTCAAGCTTTCTTTTTGAAAATTTTACTTTTCTTTCAAAATACAACACACTCAAGCGATTTTGAAGTATTGTCAATGTATTCATCAAAGGTGGATTGTTAGATCATGTGAATAGATTGTGAATATTATGATGATGAATAATTGACATGGGTTGAATTGGAATTTATATTTGCAAAAGTTTCGGTCAATGCAATTGTGCAAAAACTGAAAAGTGCTGAAGTATTTAGGTATTGCAGTCTGATCATTATAGTAAGGGTGGTCTAACCGGTTTGTAGTCTGGTTGAATTGGTTTGTGTTTATGGGTGAATCATGTTGTGTTGTGCATGTATGGATTGATGTTGGTCAAGTTGGAGAGAACTTATGTCGAAAAAATATTCTTTTTGGTCTTTGCATGTGCAGGTTGAGCATGAAGGCGATCATGGTCGATAACGAGGAGTACCGTGACTAAGATGGAAGATCCGAGGTTCAGATAGTCGAGGATGTCACGAGATAGTTGGGCTCATACTTGGGGACGTGGAGAACAAAGGTACATAATGTGTGGAGGAGTTACAGGAGATGCGGTCCTGAAGCCTTTGTCACGTGAGATGTTGAAAAGTTGGAATTTTGAGAAACTCATGTTTGGAAGGGTTTTGGGTCCCTTTGCAGTAAAGTTTGATTTAGGACTTGAATTCGTGATCTGTTCAGATTAGGACTCTAATTTGTGATTTGTTTGGAGAGGACTCCTAAGGAGTCGGAGGATATAATAGAGTCGAAGGGGCATAGCAGATGTATGAAGGCTTTTAGAGAAGATTGAGAATGCTTTAGTTTTGGCTAGGCTTTTAGGGGTGCTTTTGAAGGCACTTTGTAAACCCATAAAAATCCAGCAATAAATATCACCTTGAATCAATCTTGTTCTTGATTTAATCCAAAATGCTGGTGATTGTAGTTAGGTCGAAACTTACGACTACGTGTAAAGGTGTCGAATCGCTACCGGGAAAACAGAGGAAATACGAGTACTCGAAGGCGCTGAATCCTCGAAGGCGCAGGTGATCGAGAGGTTCTACTCCCGGTGTCGAAGATCTTGAGTACGTGCAAACCAGTTGAAGTCTTGAGTACGTACGAAGCAGTCGAAGTTCAAGTACAAGCAAATTGGTCGAAATTCGAGCATGTGGAAAGCGGTCGGACCTTACGAGTACTAGCCGGTCGAAGATCAAAGTATGAAGCGGTCGTAGTTTACGTGTGCAGAAATGGTCAATTTACGACAGCTGAGCGATCGAGCGAGCGGTCAAGCGCTGAGCAGTCGAAACCTACGACTGGTAAGAGTTTATGATAGCTGAGCCGATTGAGCGCTGGACAGTCAAAACCATTATCGAGCACTAAAAGATTCTAAAAAAAGAAGGTAATTATTTACCCTCTCTGATTGCGGTATTCTAGACTACATTTACTTTTACTCGTCGTAGAAAAAAAAACGGCTAGTTCTCTGCAACGGAAGCTGGAGACAGGGGAGACGAAATCTGGCTTATACGTGTAACGTGTTCGAACAAACCGTTTGATGTTCCCGTCAGGACAGGACGTCATCGTCGGTGGACACCTGACCCTGAGCTTCACTCACGTAATCAAGTGCGCTATGCAGCCGTGAGACGCTCGAGTGTTCAGAGGGCAGCAAAAAGGTAAGCGTAGTGCTCGTACTTGGATACTTGTGTAGGGGTACTATCAGGTCAATAATCCAGTCGGGCTAAGGCAAAGAGGCGTGATGCTTGGTACATTAGTCAGGAAAAAGCGAAGTGCAGAAGGCGAGGCTGTCCTCGCAGGCAGGCAGAGATCCGCACATCTGAATATTGCGGTGCGGAATTCGGATGCAAACGTAGCAAGAACCCAAACATCACCGACAAACACACCATGGCAACAGGTTCACAGGTGTCACACCTTTTCGGATCTAATATAAACATCTAACAAAACAATATGGTTACTGTATGTACCGGCAAAGGGGGGCATTGCCCACAATCAGAATCCAGAAACATAAGCGGTATCGATAGTGATAGAAATTTGGTAGACCTGAGTACCAATAAGGCAATAACAAGCGTGTAGAGCTTACTGTACTAGGTGTTAGTATTCTATTGTAGTATTAGCCGGATGTAGAATGATGCTCTACAGCTCTAACTCTTGGTGAAGGCTAAATATTTGCTTTTAACTGAAGTTGAGCTTACAACTTATAACTTTTCTATAGTTGTCTCGCTCCCCGTGGTAGAAGAGAAAAATGCACTGTAGCTTTCCAAATTATAGAGTTATGCTATTTTACTTCTTGAACTTATATTTTACTTTCTCAGCCCCTCAACTTACAAGGTTATGCCACTTTACTCTCTGAACTTGCATTTTCCTTTCTCAACTCTCTAAACTTGTAAGATTGTGTCACTTTACCCTCTAAACTTGCATTTCACTTTCTCAACTCACTTAACTTGCGTCTGCTTGCACCGCAGATCCATTAGATTGTTTGCTAACAGAAAACGCTGAGCTGACATAGCACATGGCTATGCCATAGGGTCAGACTCGATCGCGTGAGTACAGTGTCGAGTCGGCACAGTGTCCTCTTCTCCCTTATAATACGGTAGAGCAGAGGATAGAGGGCTCGGGTATGGAGATAGAGAGGAGCAATGCAGTGCACCTGAAGGATATGGGTTTCAGTTTCAGTACAATGCGGCACACCTTGTGACACTGACAGCCTGGCACAAGAATGACAAGGACGGTGGTTTCCTGGGAGCTGAGAGGGGAGAGGCGACACAGCTCAACACCGGTGAACCATCCAACGAGCTTCGACAGCTGGAGCAGGCCCCGGGAACATGCCACGGGCACAACATGGCATTAGCCATGTGCTACGTGAGCTCAGCGTTTTCTGTTAGCAAACGGTTCAATTGATCTATGGTGCGACCAAACGCAAGTTCAGAGAACTAAGAAAGTAAATATAAGTTCAAAGGGCAAAGTAGCATAACCCTACACTGTAATTTTCTCTTCATTTTTCACGCGTAGCATGTCAATACGACTTGCAAATTTTCATTACATGTCAGCTTTGTGATCTCGTTGACAATTAGGTAGCATGTGCAATAAGGTGTTACTTATCTTACTGCTGCAGTTCTCTGAGCAACACATTCCCTCGGCACGTATGGACTAAAAGCCAGTTATGTGAAGCATGCCAATCTTTTTGCCAAACACGCTAATCTTCTTGTGCTCGCTGATGACAAATAATTTAAATGGATCAATTTTTTAATAAACCGACAGGTCATGTGTCAAATGTTGTTTTTTTCAGCGACTAAGTTATTATTCAACTTGCTTGAAAACTCAATGCATTTGTACAATCCTAAAAGAAAACACTATCACATCTGCAGCAACGGGCGGTTGGTACAACTACAATCATAATAAGATTCAGCTAAAACACAAGCCCTAGCAGTCAATCACAGATAGCATTTGACCAATCAACATGATCAAAGATTACAAAATAAAGCAGCAGAATTCCTGGCCAGACTAGCAACGCTTGCACAACATAGGTTTATCAATAGATTCAATACCACTCAAGGGTAACACAAAACAGTTTACACAGCACAACAATACAGTACCACGTAGGCATGGCAGTGCTCTTACAACATCACCGATACAATACAGGTACTTAATACCCAAATCAGTGGAATAGCTGTAGGTTTGCGTAAACGGTGTTCACAGCATCACCGATACAGTGCAAATGCTTAAAATACGCTGGGCAATTCCTTGGGGGAACCACCCCATCTTAGCAGTAAAACATGACACGCTTCACGTTTTCCTTGAGGGCAGGGAGAGGCCTGACAGCAACATTCCCAACAGCCCTGGTGCTGCGCGCACCAGGCAGTGGAGGGCCACGGCTCATTGCAGCACCACTCACCATGGACCCACTGTCAGAAGTCTCTGGCTCCATGTAAAATCGAGCTCGGAAGGCTGCCAGATGAGCATAGTATGCAGGAGGAACTGCAAGCGATCAACCAAATGGTCAACATTGTGTTTCACAAGAGCAACACAATGTTGCATCTAGAGTAGTCAAGAAACTGAAGGGAATGTTTTCAAGGTTAGACATACCAATTGATACAGAACGGGTGCACCTAGCGTACCTGCAAGAGTAGAAATAATGTTTAACTGGCCAGGTAGGTAGTGCATATAAAAATCCAACTGATGGAACAGTAAATTACGTGTAGCACAAGTTGTTTGTGAGAGTTTGCAACTCATCAGCAGTAAATTTGTTCTCATCCCACAGAACATGATAATGAGCAGGACGGCTTGTTCCCTGAAAGGTGTTGAGATTTAAATCATCAATCAGCCCATTCCATAAAATAAAGAAATTGCGAAGAAAGGAAAGCCAACCTGAATGCCAGCATGGCTACAGAGGTAGAAATCAAACTCGGTTGGATGGCAAATCTTCGAATCAACAACAGTGCCTACAATTAGATAAACAAAGGGTTCAGTTCCACAATGGCCAGATTCAAAATAGATGAGCTAAGCACACACCAAAAAAAAACATAAGTGCACCAACAACTAACCAGGCAGTATGTTCCCACTTCTATCAACAGTACGCTGATCATTGTGGTTATTAGCAAACAGCCTAGTGTGATGACGTTTCTGGACAACTACAAAAGTAACTGGAGGCTGATAATTGGGCTCCAAGGATGCACAGGCCTACATCCATAGTTCAGCAATAATAAGCAATGAAACTCGAGAAAAGATAAAGAATATTGCCAAAAATGTGTGGTCGAAGTAACTGTACCTTTCTAATGGCATCAAGTTCATACAACAAAACTTGATAGAACTGTCCCTCACTGACACCATCCCTGAAAACAACGGATATTTAATATATAGACAATCGCACTAAACAAAGATGCCCAAGCAGGTATAAGTACCTGTAGAATATGATCCTCTGCGGTTTCTGTCCAGTTGCCCTCTTGAAAGAAATGAGAAGCTCCCTGCATATTCAACAGAATTTATACACATGTAGCAGCATCCAAATGTAGAGGAGTGAATATATCTCATTAGCTCACTAAGATCATACTTGATCATGCCACCAGTCACAGTTCCTCTTTGGGGATCTTGCCATACTTTGAAAAGATCCTGTATCAACTCTTGGCGATGGGCTTGGGCACTCACTAATCCAGCATACTTAGTGACCTCTGGCCAGTCCTGTGAAGCAACCACCTAGAGGAGGAAATAATATTGTAACACAAATAGCAAAAGTTCCATTACAACTTAGTAGAACTTCAGACATATCTTCATCACAACAAGTGCTGCACTTACAGCTGCAATGGAAGGACTGGAATCTTCTCCAGGATGAGGATGTGTAACATCAGCACCAAATATTATTGTTGGTCTGTCACTAACAAGGGGAATCCTTCTTGTCAAAGCATCCACAAGTACAGTATTCCTTCCCCCCACCTGAAAAGTAGGGGCAACATAAGAAGCTCAGAATCTAGGTGTATACTATTAAAGATGGAATAGTTGGAGCTCAGCAAAATACCTTAACATTAATTTTAAGGGCAACATTTGCAAGATACTGCTTGCTCATCTTAAAAACATGTTTCGTCAGACAACATTGAGACACCAATCCAAGATCAGTCTCACAGATCCTTTTAAGATCCCCTGCAGAACAAAAAGAAAACCGATGACCAAAAGTATTCACTTGGCAATGCTCAATCATCTTTTGGAAGAGAACATACCGTAAAGAGAACCATTATTATCAGGCAGTATTACAATCAGCAGGTCCAGTTCTCTACCCTGGGGTCTGAGTTTGTTCATGGCATCTTGATAACGTGCCTTTAGTGCTCTTTCCACATGTTCAGGTCTTGCAGTAACTGGGGGTAGCACAGGTTCAAGTGCAAAGTCCTATAGAGAGATAAAAGGAGAATATGACGGGCAAAGAATACAAGATGATAAACATGAAATGCTATTTGGATGATGGTAACATACCATTCCAGATATTTGGCACATGATAGCCAGTTCATGACAGAAAAGCCTGGCAGCACTATCTTGCACATTTCGAGCGAAGTTAATACATGCCCAGTTGTTAACTCTCCCACCATTGACCATTTTCTACAAAAAAAAAAGAAAGAATACACATATGACTATATGCGAACTAGTTACAGACAAAATTACACAAAAAAAGGTAATATGTAGTAAAATTAAGGGCCACCTACAGGTCGAAAATATATGCACATCTAGGTCAAAGAAATGCTAATGGCACAAGGGCATCCACATAAATGACTAATTGCAGTGGGATACAACATTGTTCCTAAAGTAGTTACCATGGTAGTTACTAGAGTAAAAGCAAACAACATAGGAGCTAAATGCCAGATAATACACATTCATAAGAGGGCTTTGGAGTATATCATGTTTTCATATGAAACTAGTCGGCCCTCTGGAATTGCAGCATAAAGATGACCAGAACAGTATGAAGTTACATAACAGCAGCGAAACTTCCTTGGTCATTTGTATTTAAGAAAGTTGCACGCCGTAAAGAAACTAGACAATAACTGTTTCGCAGTTGTTTGGTTAGTTTTTTGCTTTATGCTTCTCTTTTTGTATATATCCGTGACTCTGCGTACAGTTTTCTTTTGAATTTATCTCGGTAGGATTCTCCACTGCTGTTTCCCATAAGAAAAAAAACGCAGGCAGCAGAAGACATTCACAGTAAGAATGATGTTATCTTGATGTCTCATGACGTTTTTATCAAGGAGTACCTTATTCATCATGTTCCATTGGCCAATTCTTGGCAAGACATCCTTCTCTCTGCCACTATCATGGTATTTAAGCTAACACAAAAGAAGTAAAATGCGGTCAATGGATATGCACAACATATGCCCAATATGGAAAATCAACTGCTGTCAAACCACAACTGAAAATTGACTTACCCTTGGCGGAGGCAAAACACGAGCTTCAACCGATGCAAGTCGCTCATCGATTATTATGCCAAATTCCTGTGCATATGGATCTTCGTAGTATGCATTGTGATGCACAGTCTGATCAAAAGAGAACAGAACAAAACAAGGATGAGATTAAGGTGTCAATTTAGTTGTTTAACCCTGGTGAAGATGACAACTAATTAATACTAACATAAGCACCAGCATCTTTATGTGTTCCATTGTATGTAATCATTACAGACACGAACAATTCAGACAAATATATATTAGATGAAACTATTCACCAGAAATGTGTGATTTTGACAGTAACAATTACTCATCAAGTAACTATCAATTACTTTAAAAATATATATCTATAGGTCACTCAATCCCACAATAAACAAGAAACTGAAATCTCATAGAGACCCTACTATCAAAGAGCCTGTTCTTTTTTTGGCTTATGGTTGTGGCTTATGGCTTTTAGCTGAAATTTTTGAATTTTAGGCTGTTCGCGACAAAGATTACAGAGGGAAAGATACTCGCTTACGATTTTGACTGGTACAGATGTTGGGCTTTTAACGTGTGCTACAATTAACTTGTAGACCCTGTCTTTGAGAAAATACTCTATTTGAAAGTTAGGTACTGTAGCAAAAACCAAAAGCCGCAAAGAACAGGCCGAAAACCTGTTTCAGATGCACAAGAATGCATGCGCAGGGATCCCATAAACAAAAACTTTTAAAAAACATTGCAGAAGCTTTAATTGCAATAAAATGCTATCTAGACATCTAAATAGCATATAAGTAAAAGAAAATTGGATACATCAAATTGGAAGAACCTGTCAGCATAAAAGTGTGCGGAAAAACACCTAACAGCCACATAAACATATCAATTCATAAATGAAACAGACACAGAATGCCAGTAGGCAATCTTGTAACACGACACTGTTGAAACAAATTGCACCAAAAAAATACGATCAACAGTCACCTGCAAGATGTCCAGCTCACGCTCTTGAGGGCGCTGGCAAGTCACTTTCAGTAGAGCAGTTATCTGTTTTTCATTGAGTCGTTTCGAGTAACGTTGTCCTTCAACGATCTTACAAACCTGACATTTTGAAGTCATAAACAACTTGTGACAATATGTTGAAGCTGGAAGTAGCATCTAGAAAACATTTGCATAGATGAACATAGTACACAATACATCACCGCAATCGAGGTCGTTAAAGATACTAACCTCCATAGGCAGGTAATTTGGTCTTTGCTGATTGCCCACTTGCAAGCAAGGTAAAGTGGTGTGCTGAATACTAAAACCGTATGTCTCCAGGAAGTACTGAACCACAGTCTTCACAGTACCACGATCATCAACAGGGAATCTATCACAGGAATACCAACCAAATCATGTCAACACAGTATCCTTTCATCCACGGATCTGCAGGAGCATAAGAGATTTTCACATATAAGCAAGGGAAAAGCACATACGATAACTCTCTTGTTGCTTGTGAAGTGAGGCCAGATATACGATATTTCCTACGCATGTTTCCTCGATGTGTAACCTCAACCTTCACACCTCGTAGGGCTTTTTTTATCTGCAGGGGAAGAATAATTATGGTAACTCAGCATAAACCAAATTCACTGTCAACAAAGGTGAGACAAGTAATGAATCACACCTTCACACGATCAGAATCAGACAGTGGTCTAACTGAGATGTCTCTGTTCAGAAGCTGGGCAACAAAATCAATCACAGGGAGAGACTCGATAAATGCAGTAGAAGACATATCTGCAAGAAGAAACACCAAGTAATCTCAATATGTCAGACAAGACAAACGGCCATTCTGGAACCTACGCTGAGATGCTCTGTAAACTAGAATGTGTATTACTGAGCATTCTGGCCACCCGTCACCAATCATGCATGACAACTGACAAATCAACAAATGAACAGTGATACAAAAGGAAAAATAAAGATGAAGTGGTGGCATCTCACCAATATTCAGCGAAAGCCCCATCTGTGTAGGCCTTATACTTTGATAAAAACCACGCCAACTTTCCAAACCCTCACCAAGTTGCTGACGTCTCCCTAAGTTAGGAGAATAAAATGATCGGCCAACTGGAGAATACCTACAGAAGACAAAGGCAAATAAATTCTAGGACATACAATGGGAAAAACAATAAAATAGCACATGGTTAGCTCAAAGATTACCTGGCAGTAGGCAATTCACGTAGCACAATGTCAAGCACTTGAAGAGCTTCCTGAGGTGCATCTGCCTGCCTCCCAGCTAGAAACATAACCAAATGGTGGAGATCAGCACGAGCAGCAAATTTGATCACCACCCTGAATAGTCTCTCGCGCCTTAAAACAAAAGGAATGTCAGAAGGAAAATTTGAATATATTTAAGTACAGATATGACAACAATAGCATACCTTTGCCCGCCTTGACCACCACCAAGACTATCTTCCTCATCTTGCAGAGTAATTTCAAATGTCCTAGAGGTAAATGGCAGTGGCCCAGCTGTATAAAGGCTCTTCCTTCCATCGTAGGCAGGTAGACGCCCACCCAAATGAGATTGTCTATAGAGCGTTACTAGCTCTCCCATGACAGCACGATTGACACCACGTGAAGTAACATCCGGCGTTATAGATACCTGACAAAACAAGATTGGTTATCAGAAATCACCCAAAAAAACTCTGAAGAGGGAATAAAACTTCATTCGAGGGGCATACATCGTATTGGTGAAGATCTTTATCAGGCAGCTCAGCAAAGAAATGATTAGCCTTCACGATACACCTGTCCCCATATGTACCCTTTCCAGGCCGCAATGGAAATCTAACTGATTTGCTTGATGGTGGTGCCAGTTGAATGGCTTGGCTGGTCGAACTTTCACCACGGATGGAAAGTTGCTGAAACTGTTGCTGGACTTGTCCACTGCTCACCTCTGCCGCAGGCTGTGAGGATGAGCCAGCTCCCGATGGGGATGGTGAAACCACCGGGGCTTGATGTTGGACATGTGGGGCTTGGTGCAGCTCGGGAACTGTTCTTGATGGACCTGGAAGAACATTACGTCCACCACTACCTCCCCTATGCCCGCCATAGTATGGCTGTGGCATTCCACCTCCTCTGGGGCGTGGACCACCACGCCCCCGATACTCACGCGGTTCATACTCACGCGGTTCATACTCACGCAGTTGATACTCACGCGGTTCATACTCACGCGGTTGATACTCAGGTGGCCCACCACCTGGATGATGTGGTCCTCCACGACCCTGATAGTGTCCACCACAGCCCTGGTGTTGACCGCCACCACAGCCACCCTGCTGAGGTACCCAACCACGTCCTCCCCCATGTTGTTGAGGAGCTCTCTCATCTCGCTGTGAGGAACCCTGCCCAGAAGCTCCTGAAGCCTCCCCAGAACTCTCTCCAGAGGTGCCAGGGCCAGTTCTTTTCTTCCTCACCATGATGGACGCTGTCAAGACAGGAATACACCAAAATGTAATATTATAAAAATATAATTTATCAAGACTACAGGTCATCAAAGTATAACTTCAAGCAGAATGATAGAATACCATGACCAAGCAAATACTTAACAGGAAAGACAAAATGGGTCCATTTCTCATTGTAACACTAAAATGGCAATGCACCTAGCAAATTGCACGACCTTAACATGTAATGCAACATGTGCTATTTGTTCAGGCAGTGATTTATCTATCTTTTATACTTCATCACCAACGAGCACAGCTTATCGAACAAAGCCAGGGTATAATTAAATCAAGTCATATAAAGTAATGACACAAAAGGATGCCGGATGCACAAGATGATACACAAAAATATATTACCACTGTATGCAAAAGTAAACTGCCTAAGGACTTCTAGTGAAAAATAAAAAAATGACAGAACTGCCGCCTACTGAGGGCAAAGCAACGCTCAAACAGGATAAAGAAAATGATGTGATTTAATATAACAAAATAGAAGATAAACTATTAACAAATTGCATATGGGCAGTGTTAACAGGCATAGTATCCCTATGTAGGGTTAACAGAGCATGAAAACATGAGAACTATACTATGATCAAATCTGTACCAATGAGAATGAGAAAGAGACCAAGTTACCAGAACATAGTAAAGGAACAACATTCGGACATGTAAAAAAGGAGAAAACAGTAAAGTAGTAAGCACCATGCAAGAAAGGAATGAACAAGTTAGCAAGCAAAAGGTCACAAAAATGTAAGTAAAAGTGTATCATTTTTCCCTAGTTACCTAAAAAATTAGTTTATTCATTTTCAAGTGATAGCCTAAAACACACAGACAAACAAGCAATAAACAAAATCAACCAATCACCTTTTCTAGAATAACAGAAAGAATTATACTTTTATTTAAAACAGATAATGTATGTGTTACATACAACCAGGGAACATGCAACGCACACCAATTGACCAAAATACTATGTCAGAACAAAATGAAGTGACCCCAGCACGCTCTATATCCTATGCATGTACTGTAGCACCATAAGAATGGCACAAATGAAGATGGGAGATCATATTGAAGCTCAGAAGCTACCAAAAGAAATGTATACATAATGAAACCACCAGTACATGCTATGGATGAGAAATATGTAGCACTTGAAAATGAACAACTACAACAACAGCATGCGATGAGCAAAACCCTACTACTACAAGACTTAGCAATGGCTTTTTTAAGTTCCTTTCACCAATGTCACTATATTTCTAGCAATAGGTGTTACAACACAATCGGTTGGGGCACATCAAATATTTTGAATGCAACAATCAACACCATGATCAAGCCGACCAAACTACCAGCAACTTATCGGCGCACCACCAACAACAGATTTTCCCAATGTATATGTGAACCGTAGCAATCTTATGGGGCTGCAATTTCACACTGCTGGCTTCATGATGCATTGAACCGAACTACACGATTATCTTCGTTTATTAGCCAGAGATAACAACAAAAACAGCCCTCTAAAACACTATTAACCCCACACTCTCTGATACCAAGCTACAGCAGTACAAACACAGATAAACAGAGTAAAAAACGATTTTACACCATAGCATAGTGCGAAATCATCATACATGCTAAAAAGCATACTAGCATAAGTAGCAAAAAGAAATAAAACCAAACAAACGTGTTCAGACAAGCATTTAGCCCAAATGTAAGCACTTCAAACCGAAAGGAAAAGGGCTTCTACCTCACACACCAACTTCACACCTCGCATCCCGCACTAGAGCTTAACCTAAAAACACGGAGGCGATAACACGAACACGAGCAAATCGCCCCCCCCCCCCCCCCCCATCGGATCAGCACACTGCAAAGCTAGATCAGCCCAAATCCACCAAAACCCCCTCAAACTCACACAAGCACCGAACGCCACACGCCCGCACGAAACCAGCGAAACGAGCCGGAGAAAGCTGCAGATCTGGGGAGCGGAAGCGATACCGGGCACGGTCGGCGAACGGCGGCGCGGGAAGAGGCGGTCTCCGAAAACCCTAGGCCTCCTCCAACTCCCCGCTAGCTCTCACTAGCGTTGCTGCTGCCTTTCTCCGCCTCCACCGCCACCCCCTCGTCTTTTTTGAGGAGGGGGGAAGGCGACGACCGTTTGTGGTTAATTGGCAGCGGTGCGGCACACTGGGGAAAGAGCCGAAGCGAGGAGCCGAGGACAGGGCGCCCGTGTCACGTCGCGGGCCGGGTCGCATTGTGGCGGACCCGTCTTGAGGCGGGTTAGAGCATACAGTGATGCCTCTAAGAAGAGAGAGAAAGCATGAAGGTGACACTATACAGGACTGCCTCTAAGAGCAAGGCTAATAATATAGCCTTCAACTAGCTGTATGAACATTTACAGTCCACTTATCAGTCTATTCATATAGTAGTTTACAGCCAGCTGAAGGTTGTATGACCCACCCCTTTCTCTCACAAAGTTTCTTGGTTCTTGTGCTTTCAGCTGGCTGTAAACTTACAGCTCACCTCTCTTCTCTCTCCTCCTCTCACTCCTCCACCTCAGCATACAGCCTACTAACAGCCTCTTATTATACTTGCTCTAAGGGGCTGTTTGGTTGCTAGCCACACTTTGCCAACAAAAATTGCCACACTTGCCTAAGTTGAGGTGCTCAAATTCTTTGCCACACCTTAGCAAGCCTAAGAGAATCTTACCATACTTTTTTGAGTCATTGACGTGTGGGATCTAGTTTGCTGGAAGGGAATCTTGCCACAACTATTGTTGCAACCAAACAGCTCCCAAAGTTGATCAAACTTGCCTAACCTTAGGCGTGGTAAACTGTGGCTGGCAACCAAACACCCTCTAAATATTAACTTCTGGCATCGTCTTCAGCTCTAGAGGCTGCCTCAAAGTACAAAAATATTGTAAGGCCCACCTATATTAAGAAAGGCCAATAGAAAAGAGGAATTTTATTATAGTTATGAATCCGATCTTAGAGACTAGTAGTTTTCATATATTGCATAAAATTATGGTAAACTTAAATATCTTCGAGTCTCAGCTTAAAGACTATACAACCTTTAAACATTATGAATGCCCTTAGCATGCACGGGCAGGGAGTACGTGGGGTGTAATGACAGCGTGAGGCCAACACAGGATTTAGACATGATTGCCTAGGAGCGCCTTAGGTGTAAGCCCCGGGTGCGATTAATGGGCTAAAAGCAACCATTAGCAAGTGAAATGGCCGGGGGACCCGGTGTCAGGAGTGGATAATCGTGTCCCTTGCTTTGTTGCTCCCAGGGGCCAGGAACATTTCGACTGCTGATTGGATGGGCTTCACTTTGTGCCTCGTGCGTAACACGCGACCAAACGGAGGAGCACTCCATTTTTCTGCTCTTTATTGCACCACCACACTCATTGTCAGTGTACGTCGGTAGAAATACGTTAGCCACAAAGCATAAGGTGATCGAGGATCCATCTATTGGCTTTGGACTTCTAGTTTTTGCTTAAAGAAGTCAAAGTCAATGTAAACATCTTAGCTTATATAATTTTTTTTTATCAACCACTACTATTCATTAACTGTTATTTTGTGCTTTTACATATCGTAATGCACTTTATATTTTATTATGTTACAATTCCATAAGTCACATTGCTATCCGAATTTTGTAGTATTTTTCGTTATACCGTCTTTCTTATATAATACACTCAGCAAAAAATTAAAAGCCATAAGCCAACATGAACGCCCTGATTTCAATCAGCTGCTTCTATCTGCTACTAATATTCATCAACTACTAGCATTTATCAGCCATAACTAATAACTATCAGCAAAAACCAATATAAATAGCCATAAGATCTCTGGAATAGTCATGCCTTCAAAATCAGAGTGCAAGATGCAACTATCAGATGGTCGCTCGGGTAATGACGTGCTAGATTATTGTAAGGTTCTCGGAGGCCGGATTTTCTGGTGACCTCTTAGACACACTCTAGTACATCTAAGCCTCGGTTAAATACTACACTAGTAACTTGCTGGCTGAATCGGGTTCTGCCCATTTCAGCTTATCCATTGGGCTTTTGGCTTCTAACTTCTAGATTTTTAATTTCGTGTTGTTATGGTTTTTTTTGCATTTCTTTTCTTCGTATTTTTTTATATTGACTATAATGGATTAATTTATTTTTTTGTCTATTTTAAAAACTTTAAATTTTAATCCCATCAAAAAACAATCAAATAAAATACAAAAATAAGTCATAGGGGGAAAAAAGCATACCACAGCGTAAGAGACCACGGAAGAGAAGCAGCTACTGTACAGCCGTGCAAAGTGCGTAATGGGTCAAGCGGGCAAGCGTGTAATTAGGAATGGCAACGGGGCCCCATTCCCCGTTCCCCGTCGGGGAATTCCTCTATTAGGGGACGGGGATGGGGGAATTTTGCTCCCCGCGGGGAGGGGTTTGGGGGAAACTCCCCCCATCGGGTGAAGCGGGGGCGGGGGCGTTCTCCTATTCCCCGTCCCCGCCCCCCGTTCGGGGCCCCGATTTACAGTATGACATGTGGGCCCATGTATATAGTATATAAGGTTTTGAGAATTCACAGCCCAAACCCTAGAAACATTTCTCCAAGACTCCAATCCACACAGCCACAGGCGCCGGCCCCGAACGGCTCCTCCCCGCACGGCCGCACCCCACACCCAACGTCCCAGCCACCCAGGCGGCAGCCGCCGGCGACCATCTCCGCGCCCCCGGCCCCTCGGACCTTGGCGGCAGCGGCGGCCAACTCCTCCCCTCGGAGTCTCGGACCTAGGCCGGCGGCGGCGGCCAACTCCTCCCCTCGGACCCAAACGGCGGCAGCGCTTAGGTTCCAGGCGGCGCGGAGGCTCCAGGCAACGGCGGCGCGGAGGCTCTAGGCGGCGGCGGCGTGGAGGCTCCGGGAGGCGGCGGCACTGCGCATCGAGGTCCCCTTCCCGAATCCCTACTCCCGAGTTCCCTTCCCTTCCCGAATTTTACCCCATCGGGGACCCGGATCCTCGACGGGGGGCGGGGACAGGGAGATTGTGTCCCCGCGATCGGGGACGGGGGCGGGGAGCGGGGAAAAATTCCCTGGCGGGGGTCGGGGACGGGGAGCCACTCCCCGCCGGGGAATAGCCCCGTTGCCATTCCTACGTGTAATGGATCCGGCACGTACGTCGGGGGTGCGTCACTATCACTGCCATCCCGTTTTGGTTAAGCCGTTCATTCCCGTAAAGAGCAAAGGGTATTAGAGCACTCCCAATGGTGCATTAATAGTAGTTTCTATCCCTCTTAATCACTATAACAGCTCAGCATTTTGCTTATGTGTCAATGAAATTATTGTAGAGAGAGAGTAGAGAATGGTGAAACGATTTCTACAGATAGGAACCGAGTCCTCGCTGCGATCGATGAGAGAAGAAACCATTGAAACTGCGTTGGGAAGACCTCGATCGTTTCTAGCACGGACAGTGCGGATCCGGTACGCCGTCGCAGCCCGCGCCAAAGCTTCGCGCGCGAAAGATTGGCGCCACGCGCGCTTCTTCCCCGGCCGCGCCCATCCTCCCCATTGCAGCCGTGCCGACGACCTCCTCTTCGCCACCCGCCGCGGCGTTCCTCTACCCCGCCGCCGGCCGTTTCTCTTCCATCGCCGTCACCACTGCTCCTTCCCTGGCCGCGCCCATCCTTCCCACTGCAGCTGCGCCGTCCCAGATCCGGTTCTCCTCCCCGCGCGCGCGCTGTCCCGCATCCGGTTCTCCTCCCCACGCACCGCCTCCCCGTGACCCGCCTACCCGCGCGAACGAAGCTCACCGCCAGCGCGAACGCCGCCCGCCTCCCAGCGCGCTGCCTCCCGGCGCGAACGCAGTCCACAACCTACATCCCTCCCCGCCTGCGTGAACACCTCCCGCATGTTGGAAAATAAGCCAGACTTGGTCTGGATTTTTGGTCTGTTTAGTCATTTGTCAGGTTTCGGTTTGAGTTTGATGCTCTCAGCCGAAAATCTGTAGTATTTTGTTGTGTGCGTTTTATCTCCCGTGTGATCGTGCAGTGTAGCACGTTTTAGTATTTTGTTGTCGGTTATGCAGTAGTGGAGTCCGAGTCTAGCGGATCGCGCTGGCTGTGGCGTGATTTGCGTACTGGGTTGTTGCTCTCTGAAATGTTCAGAGTTAAGGTTGAGTCTTCAGTTGTATGCAGATTTAGAGTTTTACGGTGAATAGTGCAGAAACCGGAAAATTGCCCTGAGCGTTCTGTGTCTTCTCCGATACTCTCCACTTCTAAAATTGTCTTTGATCCGGTTGAAATAATTGGGTTCTTGGGTGTTTCCTGGATTGATTCCTTTCACCGCCTGCCAGACTGAGGCCAACGCACAAGCCAACGCAAGGAGCAAGCACTGGGCAACGGACCTCAGCATCGAACTCGTTTGGCATCGAAGACGACGACGATATTCTGAATGGCTGTTGTGTTTTCTTGCTGTATCAATGCGTATATGCTGGCCTGTTTTCCATTGACATTTCAATTTGCATGTGAGCCTGCTGGAGTGCTCAGTTATCGTGGATTTGCACAGTAAAACTGTATTTTATAAAAGATAATTAAGTTGCTCTAGAACAAAGTATGGCCACATGAAAGCTGCATATACTCTTGCCACAGCTGAACAAACCTTTATTTATAGAGCATGAAAGAGAATATTAATTTTTCTCTACATAGAAACTACTATAGAAACTATGCATTGGAAGCAATTAGGTCTAAATAATAATTTATTGTTCTCTCTCTCTTTTAGAAACTACCTCAAGAAACTTTGCATTGGGAGTGCCCTTATGGGACAATGGGCGCCGCTCGATGCAGCAACACTGACGCAGCGTTCGCAATTGCATTGCACCCGAGGGGTACCGTACAGCCTAGTAGCCTCCAGCTACCCTACCGGATCAATGGCTCAGATTGGTTTCACTTCTGGGGCGCACTCGCCAGTGCGTGGGGCATCACCAAATGGTTCTCTCGCACCCGCTTCTTCGCCGACACGCGGCACCCCCCCAGATGGTCGCGCGGCCCCACGACGCAGTGGAGCACTCCCTTGTGATCCGCGGTGCCGCGAGTTCTCTCCGGTGTACAGGCCATTAAACGGCCGCGGGGCCCACCTGGAGGGCCATACCGGGACCATGGCCAGGCGTTGCTCCACGGGTCCGTGGCCTGAGAGGGTGGGGCCCACAGACATTGGGGTGGGTGGTGAGGGCCCTTCTGCGCCCCAGTGGGTTGCCTCGGGCCTGGAGACTCGAAAGCCACCGGCCCTGTGGAGCTGGAGCTTTTTCTTTCTTGGCTACTTAGGCAGCTGGAGCTTTTTCTTTCTTATAAAAAATAATAGAAATTGATGTATAATTTTAGTTGATATAAATAAAGTTATTATAACATATACTATAATTAATTTATAGATTTTATTTTAAAATATAAAAATAACAGTTTTTAAAAACTAAAAAAACATACCCATCTCTCGGTCTCGGTTGCAGTTTGCAGAGTTGCATGCAGTGTAGGCTAATAGTAGCGATGTTGCGTAGCAAAAGAAATCATCAGTGTTTAGAACAAGCTTTTATCCGATGAGTATGCTACAGCCTACTGGTTTTGGTACATACTACAGAGGTCTTGGTGCTACAAGGACAAGGGTATGCAGAGTGCAGAATCGTTCAGTCCTAAAGGACGGCCTACACGGTGCGGAAAGGCTGAGACGTTGTGCCAGAAAAACACTCGGAGGAGACATTTACTGCTTGTAGGATGCTTTCAAGAAACGAGGGGGCAGGCAGCTTACTGCATTTTAGTAGGAGTGAAGAAAACCAGAGAGTTTAATTATGGTCCGTTTATTTCAGTTTAAACTTTTGTTTTTTAGTTTATTTTTTTCTGTTTCTATTTTTTAACCTTTAGGATTTTTTAACTTTTTTGTTGGTTCTTTTTTCCATATTCATTTGTATTGTCTATGATAAGCTAACTTATTTTTTCATTTTTAATTTTTTTAAATTTAGTTACGCTAAATAAGTCATCATTAGCTATAGTATAATTTCAGCCAGCTACAGTGCAATTTCAGGCATACATTAGTTTATTTTAGCCCAACCGAGCGGCACCTATGGTTATAAAGTTTTTGCGTCAGCTTTTGTTTGTAACTTCTGTTTAGAAAAATTAAAATCTAATATAAACATATGTCTCCTCGAGCGTCTTTTCTGTTTTTCTCGCTTCTGTCTCGCTACAGAGATAAGGCATGGAGTTACGAGTATATTATACACCCCACTCCTCGCTTCCGTCGTACGTATGTATCTCTCCTTTATTTTTTTCATCACTCATATTCTTCTTTAAAATATTTTTTTAATTATTATTATTTATTTTCAATTAAAAACATTCGCTATAATAAAAAAAATCAACCACGGTCACTGCGAACGACCTTATAATCCACCAGACATTAGCCGCTTCTACTGAAGGAGTACGTAGAAAACCAATTAATTGAACCAGCGACGTGCATTAGGAGCATAAATACTTCTGCTCGTAGTAGCAGTAAGTACCAACTGTAAGAGCATATTGCACCCACGATTACAAGCAGAGAAGGTCAAACTCGCTAGGACAAGAGAAAAGCCACGTTTTTTTTTCCTTTAAGGGTGACTTTGGGGCTTTTCCAAACGGTTTTCAGAGCAGCATGCGTCGTCGATGTAGTCTATGTTAGTGTTTTTACCGTACACCGTTATCTTAAGAAACGTAACTAAAAAGTAATCAACATTGACGGCATAAAAACACAGGCTAAAGTCTTTGCTGACACGACAGGTAGAGACGTACGTACCCCACGCAGTCCATGGTGTGGTGGCTGACATGCGCCGTGGGGGCAGCCAGCCAGCCCAGTATCGCCTTCTGCCTCCGACTCGTGGGCCCGTATCCCAGGCCACGTCCAAGGACCCGTGAACCCGCCTGCGGGTGGGCCAAGCCGTCGTCCTCCACGTGTCAGTCGGTAGGGCGCGCGGCCTGCCTCGAAGCTGGGTCGGGCGTCTCGTAGCACGATACGTATCCCACTGAGCCGCGCGAGGGCCCCACCTGCATGAGGGCGGGGCATATTGTACTACTCCCTCATCCATAAATCCGTAATGCTGTTGGGCCGCCTCGTCTCCTCCGCCCCATGCCACCACGCCATGGCTTTGTGCGCTGCCGCTGCCGCCACCGCCACCGCCACCGCCATGGCGGCCGCTGATACACGCTGCCGCCTCTTGTCTTGGCTAATAAAACGGGTATGTTTCTGTTTCATACTTTAAGTGCTAAATAGACTTATTTTTGTCGGAAAAAATCCTAGTATTGTCGGCCGAGTTGGTTAGCGTTTGATTCGATACCGAACTACAAGGTTGCAATTTACGACGTGTTCAACCTGGATGTAGCTAATCAGCTGTGCTCTCCCCTTCTTTCCTTTTTTCCCTTTTTTCCCCTGCCAAGACGTAGTCAAATCGCACAGCACCAAAATCGAACGTCTTAGATTTGGTGTGCTAAGATGATGCTCGATCCAGGCGTTTTTTTTTTGCAAGATGATAGAGGGGGGGGGGGGGGGGGGTGACTGTGTCATGCATGCATGCACGCGCTCGTTCATCTATGCACAGGGGCAAGAGGGGTGAAAACGCGATGCATGGACGTGAATACTTTTTTCTAGTAGGTGTGAACGTGAGCAACATGTCTTCCAAGCTAGCTATCTATATAAAAAGATAGAACACCTTTCTTCGGGCCATCAATTTGTTTAACATTAGGTCCTCCAAGTTATTATATGCGTCTGACTCTACAGTAGATTACGCTTGTATTCATGTATTGTGTAAGGCTGGTGGTTATTGCGATGTTTCTTGTTTGATCGTAGTAGCAGGCTGGTACACTGGATTGAACGTGGCATAATTCTCGTTTGCAAGGTAAATTGAGTAAACTCACGGACTTAAGTAGGGATGGCAATTGGGCGTGTCAGGTATGGATAGTGCTCACCTATATCCGTATTTATGACCCTGATTTACGCCCACAGGCATACCCGTAAAGGACGACGGGTGAAGAATCTCGTCCACACCCGTCACCCACGGGTACCCGTTGTCCGTAGGCATATCCGTTTACCCGCGAACTGAGAGACACCATTTGAGAGTTGAACTAACGAAAGGTACATGTAAGCAATAGCGTTGTTAGGAAATATAATAGCTATCAAAAAGTTTATAACAATTAGAGATATGTAAAAGTTAGAGATATGCAAAAGTTTATAACAATCAATAGCAATTAGAGATATTGTTATGACTGCGCCACATGGTAATCTATATCATGGGTAAATGGGCGGGACGAGTACGGGTGGAGCTTATCCATACTCGTGCCCGTTTAACCGACGGGTAGAGTGTTTCTTCGTTTTCATACCCATTGGTAAAAAAAATCTCATATCTGACTCCATTAGGATATTTACCTATGGGTAAACGGACAAAATTGTCATCGCTAGACTTAAGTACAAACATCCGACGAACTGTTCGTCGACGGCCCGAACTAAATCGCCGAACTGTTCCTCGATGGCCCGGAATAACTCACTGTAGGCAACTTAATGCAAGCCTAATCCTCATGGTCACAATCAAACAACGTCCGCAAAAAGCTCGCCAAACACAGGGCAACCAACGTCTGCGTGCAATTG
The DNA here is from genome assembly GCA_017311315.1 of Dendrocalamus latiflorus. NCBI lineage: Eukaryota > Viridiplantae > Streptophyta > Magnoliopsida > Poales > Poaceae > Dendrocalamus > Dendrocalamus latiflorus. The sequence continues at coordinate 9,256,813 of CM029627.1, read as the reverse complement.
TAGACAAACAGTTGGACGACCCCGGACACCCATCCGAACGCATGCACAGCCATGCATCATGCATGAGACCTCAAGCAACTGTAGGATCTGATAGGACAGCAGCACGAAACAGAAGCGAGAAAAGGAAAGCGTGAAGGGAGAAGGGGGGAAAACGAAAGGCAAATGTTGCCAAAGCAGGAGAGGGGGACATGGACACATACCGGCTGCTTGATGGGGGTACCCATGCTCCACCCGCAACGCCATGTCAAGATCACAAATCATTCATTCATGCGGCCGCGCTTGCAAAAGCGGAAGGGAAGCGAGCCCGGATTGCAACGTTGGGGCCAAGGGAAAAACTCGAGAGAAAGACGAGAGGGGCAGCGTGATGGAACGGGAGAGATGAGGTGCTCTTATTGTTATTGGGTAGCAGCTAAATTACTGGTGCTAGCAAGCAGCAGCAGCGCTAGGAGAGGCGACGTGGGTGGGGCAGGTCGCGTAAGCAAAAGATATCGGTGACGCATGTTTGAAGATATGACCAATTATTGTCGTTGGTGAGATGTATCATGTATGGCGCTAGGGGAAAAATACTGTCCGGTATTTGGCTTCTATTTTTCCTGATTGTTCATTAGTACTGTGGAATAGCTGAGGTGCTAGCTCGCGTTGGCTGGGGGGGACCTATCTCTTCAGATGGGTTGTCCGCTTACCCCTGCCAATCTTATTCTGGGTTAAACAAAGCATGGTTTCTAAAAAGGAAATCGTTTGCTAAACAATGAGATCCAGGCTAGCTGGTATGATGTATTGAAATGACAGGACATTACTAAATAAAAAGTATGTAAAAGCTGAATACATACATAAGATCGTTTTGTAAATTGCAACCCAGTCGACATTCGAGTGACATTTTTTTTATCATATGAAGTGACATGTTGGTGACAAAATCGATTAAAATTAAACTCTCTCAGTTCCAAAAATGTATGTTGCCATGGATTCTGTACAATCAAGCCTTTTAAGTTTTAACTATTAATATATATTAAAATATATAAATTGACTATATAAAATAGTACCATTGAATTTGTATTGTCTAACATTTGAATAGATGTCTTGTGCCTTCAAGAGGGACAATTTTCCTATTGCTATATGGGAATTAATGCACAAAGAACTAGTGAACTGAGGCATATTTTTTCATTCAAATGTCAAGCATAATATTTACAAATTTTATTCCATGTATGGTTAATTATTTTACTGTAGATAAGATATGTTACTGGCAATGTGTTCTATTAAGTAACTGTTCAACAGGAGTAATGCCTTTAACAGAACAACTTACACCAAATATATTTATGGTATCTAGAAAAATAATTATCTAATGCACAATTTCAGCCTAAAGCAAAAGAGAAAAAGGTGCTCTTCATGAGCAAAATCAAGCTTGACAGGAATTGTACCTATACTATTGATGCTACTTATGTAGGAAAATAACATCTTAATAAAGCAAAAGGATAACAAGGAGAATGCTACTAGTCTCCATATTGTTCACCATAGGCATACTCTTGCTTATGAATTCACTTGTTATTAGTAACATACAGGTTACCTAAACTTAATCCAGAGATAATATGGTGCAAGGCAGAGTAATACTCGTGTGCGGACTTCTAGTCCGTTTACAGGTTCGGCCATCCTTTTAGAGAAGGCCCTTAGGCCCAACAGATCAATCTAAATCATATAGTTATTCTTCATGGTAGAGTAAAGATAGTACCTCAACAACTACAAAGTTTTTACCTTTCAGCGGCAAAAGGGTATAGCTACGTCAACGCTAGGCTTGATAGTGGTATAACTGTATGACAACAAAATAAGCCTAGGTGATACATTGCAGCCATTTAGGGCAAGCGAATGTCCACTTTAGCCATGCCCAAAGTCCTACAACATTCATGCAATTTTCTACGTACTTACTGCTGGTAAGTAATTTCAGGTGCATGAAGTGAGTGCAAATAGTAAAGATTTGTTTTTATTTATTCAGTGTATAATTTATAATTTCGCAAATTTTTTCTAGCAATATTTGGGATTTTCTAATAATTATTAAGGCATTTAAGCAATTTTTAGAATTACTAACCCATTAAATAAATCCCCAAACACGCAATGCCAGGTAATAAACCATAAAGAAATCTGATGCTTCCAATGTGCACTAAGTCTAAGGTTTCATAAATTTACGGAAGCCCATATATCTAAAAACCATGTTTTTAGAATTTTTCTGATAATTTTGAGGAATTTTTGCTAATTAATAAGCAATTTTTGAAATTAGTAATAAGCAGAAATAATGTACTGAATAAATCTAGAAAACACATAATAATACCAAGTGCTAAAAAGATTATAATGAAACCTATCTAATCTTAAAATTAAATTCTTTAGGGAGAAATTCAGTTTACTGGACTTATTTGTTATTTTGACAAAGTCCGGGGTCAAATTTATAGTTATTTTTATATTCTCAGCAAAATTTCTTAATTTACCGAATTCCCAGGGGCTCAATTGCAAATTTCTGTCGACCGGATATTTTCTTTTCCTCTTCCTTTTCGCTTGGGCTGAATTCTTGGCCCATAAGGCCCACAGCCTCCCCGGCCCACTCCTAACCCTAGCCACCAGCTCCATGGCGGCACGAGGAGACCGACCAAGTAGGCAACAGGGGCAGCGACCTAGTGGGCGGCCGACGCAGCTTTGGGCAGCGGTTGGCGGTGTGGGCGTGGGCGTGGGCAGCGACCGTGCGGCGTCCGACAGTGCCGAATCTACCCCATATTCCTATGATTTTATCCGATTTCAATCTAAGTATGCAATCCGATCTCGAAACTAGATGTTCAATCTACTAGATTCTAGGGAGTTGAATAATTTTGCATACAAATTGTAGATCAATATGTAACTAGGAACAACTAAAACATGATCGATCTAATCATGGCATTGCAAACGAATATAGTATCAATCTAATGCGCAATAGATTGGTTTGTGATTTGCATACTGTACATCTTGTAGAGCGAGTCGTACTAATAACATGTTGAGAAATAGATGAACGACAATGCAAATCCATGCAACCAATCAACAGAGAAACACCAGAGAACAATCGAGAGAGAATACCAGGGATTGAAGTCTATTAATCTCAGATCTCTTCTCATGTTACATAGGCTTCTCTATTTATAGCCTAAACCCTCTAGGGGTAGTTCACCCACATCGTAACTTTCTAGATTTCGTAACAGTTTCATTTTTGTGTGGGGAAGTGGAAGTTTATGGAGAAATAAAACAGTAGGAATCAAATGTTCCTTGCGAGTAAATATAATGTTCCAACCATTTAATGAACATTCCAGTAGTTTACATACATTGTTTTTGTGAGGAGAATAAATCGGGGTGGGTGTTGGATGTTTGTGTAGGTAAAATATAATGTTGGAAATTTGCCCCTACCTAGGCCCAATCGGTCTACTAGGGCAAAATCCCATTATACGTGTAATTACGTGACATACTCGTTATGGCTATGACAAGGAAAGGATATGCTTACCCTCGCTATCATTAGAGAACCTAAAAGGTATTTGTGTAAATAACATCTCCTATATCTATAAATATGACTCCTACGACACCACGGAGAAGGGAGAGAACATTTTGGTAAGAAAGGGCTTAAGTAATAGCCAAGTGCCATGCATACGCTCTGCTATTCTCCCTACCGTGTGTTTTAGGCTCCAGATATCACATTGCAGTTTTTCCGTAGCCCTAATATCCACCGTTTGGCTTTAATGTTCTAATAGTTTATTGACGATGTCCTTCGTATTAAGTTCTAAGGAGGAATGGGCTAATATTCCACATATTTGGTTTCAATCTTCTAATAGTTCGTCGATGATATTATAATAGGTTATCAACGATGTTTAAAAAAATAAAAATATAGTAAACAAATCAAACATGCTCATGAACCAATTCAAGGCTACTGATGAAACAATCACAGATTCTTAGGGCATGTTTGTTTTAGCTGTAGATTCTGAGAAGTAGCTGGTGAGTATCCAGCTAGTCAGAATCTGGAGAAGCTTGATAACCCCAACTTCTGGCTACTAGTTCATTTTCTGGATTCTGTAGCTTCTGGCTACTTAGAATCTGGATGAAAATCTGGACTGTTTGGGGGAGCTGCAGATTCTGGGAGTAGCTGCAGCTGCCAGAAGCTGAAATAAACAGGCCCTTAGTGAAAAAAATATTTAATCAATGCAACAGTTAAACACAATTTAAAATATTAATAGAAGATGGAAAAATAACACGAGGAAAAAAAACCCTACTAAGCTATTACACCGTCTGGGAAAAAGTTGTAACTAAAATATAAGAAAGATGAAAAAGAAAGAAAGAAGCTTCAACCACGGACGTACGGACTGGGCCGTAGAATGACTCTCGCTGCTAACCATCAACCACATGTCGTACGAACGTGTGGTCGGGCCGGGGCGCTACGACAACTCCAGGCCGTGGTGACCAATCCCTGGACCGCTTGCGGCTAAAAACAGTCGCCGTGTGCCAATTTAATGCGCTAGGCCGTCGTCCGTGGGCCGAGTGCGCGGCATATAGTATTTCCGCAGCGCGGCGACAGCGGATCAGCGCGAGGCGAGGGGTCGGGATTTCCGGAAGCCGTGGAATTTTGGTGGCCGAGGCGAGCGCCGAGAGCCTGAGAGCAAGTCTTATAATACAGCTTTCAGCTGACTGTATGAATATTTATAGCCCATTTATCAATCTACTCATATAATAGTTACAGCCAGCTGAAGGTTGTATGATCTACCCCTTCCTCTCACAAAGTTTCTTGGTTCTTGTGCTTCAGCTGGCTGTAATCTTACAGCCTACCTCTCTTCTCTCTTCTCCTCTCTCTCCTCCACCTCAGCATACAACCAGCTTACAGCCTCTTATAATACTTGCTCTGAGAAGGAAGACCGCATGGGGCAGTGCCGCTGCATGTGCCGAGTGCTCTACTGACACGCTGCCGCGCAGCGCATGACGGGGGACGGGCCGACGGGGTGCCCCGACTACCTGCGGTTGCATGGTTCTGTTTGTCTCGGCTGTTGGGCCTTTGCTTTGCTGGCAGACATCTGGCTCCGTTCTTTTCAGATTCTGCTTTTGGTTTCTGGCTTTTAATTTATTATTGCTTTATTTTTTTATCTTTTGGGTATTATAATTTTTTATATATTTCTTTGTATTGTCTGTAATGAACTAATATATTTTTAATTTTTAAAATTTAATTATGTTTAATAAACTATCATCAATTATAGTAAAAAAAATAAGTTAGCTATAGTAAAAAAATACCATAAGTCATCGGTTATAAACTGAGCATCACGTGACCAGGATCGAGTTGGATGGATGGGTTACGTCCTAGGATCGAAGGCCTCGGGCCACGGCCCAGTTGGGTGAGAAACGATGAACGGCGGTTTTCTTTCATTTCTTTCATTCTTTTCCTTTCACGGGATGTTCTTTCGGCGTGTAGGCCATATTTATGTTTTTCACCTTATTTTTAGGTGAATATTTCACCTTTTTCAATGTTTTCTCTGGATCCTGGCAGTACCAACTAGTTCTAGAGTACTAGAGTTAACAGTGCCTGATTTAGGGCGTGTCTATGTTAGATGTGTGATGTGTCCATAAAATTAGCCTATGCAAGCTATGAGCCACTCTTCTTGAAGTTCGTAACCCTAGACTCGTTGGCAGCACGACTAGAGAGGGGCATAACGCCGAGGGAAACGAAGCTATCAGCCAATCCTCGGCTGAATTGACGAATGCCGTACGGGTTGGAGTTTGACTGACGAGATTTACATCGAGCTTTCTGTCTATGGATCATCGAGACTCGAGAGGGGTTGCACGTTAACCTCACGGTCGTTGTCGATCTTAATTCGGTTTTATGAACTCAAGCAGCTAGCGTATGCTAGCTACTGAGTATTGAATTGTTTGACTGCTTAGGTTTTTAATAGACTTTTGTTCTCATCAGCGTTTGCTATAGTACCAATTATTTGACAGTCGCAAAATCACCAATAGTTGCCGAGGTTTTCGACGTGACGCCGATTCTCCCTGCCCCCTCCCCCCTCGCATCACGAAGGGTTTTACTACCTTTTCGCGCGTTTGCCTGTTTGAGGATATGATTAAATAATCCATAACAGATAGCTTACTAACATGTGTACCCACTCTGGACTAATAGATGGGCCTGTCCCGTGTTAAAGATAGGGGAAACATGCGCCGCTGTGTTTTTGAGATGACCGCCCAGTTCTACTCATGTCCCACTGACAAGAACCATCTTGCGGCTATACCTGAAGGGTGAACCCCTTTAGCGCTATTTAAGGCCAAGTTAAGCGGTAGTATGAGACACATCTTATCTGATCCGTAGTTCATTTACGCTCATTATTTTTCATGATCATTGAGAACCCCTTGTAACACATTCTGAGCAATAAAGACATTCTGTTTTCCAATGTATAGTCTACATCGTAGTCTTTCCTCACTTATTTCGTAAAATCAACGACTAAATCGTTGATAAATTGGCGCCGTCCATAGAGAAGACACTATAAGTTTCTGAAACCCTAGAAGATCATGCGTCCATGACCGATTTTTACGATAAGGAGAACTAGTTTGATTTGGTGAACCGCTTCGAGGTTCCCTGCATCATGTGGTTCTAGTTACAGAAAATCCGATGAGGCTAGATAGAGCAAGCATAGACCAATCTAGGCCAAACAGGGCAAAGTTTAGCCGAGGAATGATGGCATTGTACCCGGACTGGTGGTGCTAGAATTTCCACTCCAAAGGCACCACCAGGCCTTTTTCCCAGCTCCAGGGGCCATGGCCTGTTGGCAGGCAGGGCGTTGGAATGAGAGTGAGGGGACGCGCGACACAATGATGAAGCGATCAGAGCCCGGGGCGGCACAGTGGCGGTGCTCTGCACTTGCATGGGGATGGTGGAAGAAGTGAACATAGCGCGTGTGGGGCGCTGTCGCGCACTTGCCGGCTCGAATTGTTTGGTGTTCCCTGTGTGTGAACCATGGATCATGTATTCATCTGTCGCAGTAGTAAGCCACTCCAGTACATGATACTAGCTTACTAGATGTTGGCTTGGTCGACGGCAAACAGTTCATTTTGGCTAAGTCCAAACATACTTGGCAGCCTATTGCATGAGGTGCAACTCGAAATAAGGGAGTGGATCCAACACCGCTGTAACTAGCGCAGCTGGCCATACGTACTTGGCAGCCGGAGTCCCCTAGAGGGTCCCTTCAGCCTTTTGGAGTCGCAAAAGATACGAACTTTCGCCACTCCTCAAAATCATGATACAGTAATCGAAACTTGATCTAAAAAAACACGATCTAATCAAGTTCCCCCTAAAAATGGTAAAGCCTGATCTAATTGTAAAGCCCCGTTTCAAATACGAGAATTTCTTTCAATTCTTATAGAAAATGAATTGTTTTGTGTGAAATTTACAAAAAAATTCACGTGAAAATCAGTGTTCCAAAAGTGTGCTCCTTACAGTTCCAGGCTCTCTCTGCATATCCTCTTGTTTTTGCCGGGTGGTAAATGATGCGCTCATTCATGCTTCTCGCCGGCAAAAAAATACTTTCGCACCCGTGATGCCCCACCAACACACATACGGCACCTGATTCGGCCACCTGCGCGGTGGGCCCTCCTACCCGGAGAGGCCCGTTGGCCGCGGCCCTCTGCACGATGGGCCCCGTCGGTGTGCGAGTGTAATGATGGTACATGGTGCGCCCTAATTGGCTTCCTTTATTTACTGGAGTATTATCTCCTGCCTCGTCTCATCTAGAGATGTTTTTTCGTTCCCATCGATGCTGCGCCGTGCCATAGCGTGCATCAGTGCGGGTAGAGGTGGGAGTAGGGCCGGGTTTTTTTCGAGTCAGGTATGGTCCAAGCAAGACACGAATTGTCACGTGTTGAGTTGGGCTAGCATGGTATGGATAAAGAGTCAGGCCAGGTCTAAAAAACAGGTTCGTAGCACACTAGTAGTTGTTGCATGCATGCATGCCTAATCCTTGCCCTCTGAGTAGCATGCACAAGCTTTTGAACTTGCACTTGCGTGCATGTGTTAATTATCTCTTGTAATGTTATACTAGGGCATGCCCAAAATCTCATCAAACAGCGAAGTTTGGTTAAATTTGGCACTGTTTGTCACACAAATACCAAATCTAGCCTCTAAATCATCACAATTTCATTTTTAGCCCCCTCCCCGAGAGCAGGGCTATGCGAGCGCGACACGTGTCCAAGCGTGCGGTCGGGGACAACAGTATTGTGCGCTACAGTGGTCTTGCGGTCCCTGACCGTACGACCTGCATGGCTACAATGGTCGTGCGATCGGGGACCGCACGATTGGACATGTGTCGCGCTCGCATAGTCCCGCGCTTGGGAAAGGGGCTAAAAATGGAATTGTGATGATTTAGAGGCTAAATTTAGTATTTGTGTGATAAACAGTGCCAAATTTGACCAAACCCCTCAAACAGCCTGCAACCTTAGAAACTTGAGGTCACCTTTACATGTACAGGAAACTTTAGGTTGAGGGGAAGGGAAATGTTACAGGGCAATTTGAAACAAAACCTGATTGGATTATAAGGGAAATTGTTGGGCAGCTAGAAAAACACCGGCATTTTTGGGCACACTGTAGATAACCGTAAAACTGTCGGCAACCAACCATCAGTTATTCTAAAACTGTTGGAAATTTGTAGGACCGAGAACATTAGTTATTCTAAAACCGTCGGAAATTTGTCGGACCGAGAATGACGACTAGATAGGATGAATAGGTATGCATGGCAAAATCAGAGTTGGTATGATACGACTCCGGTCCGTTATGGTTTAGGCCATGTCTAGAACTCGTCTCAGACCGAGCGGGATGACCGGACCGAGCTGCCACAACCTAAAGCACTCTGGCCCGTGACGTGCGCAAGTCCCAGCTCTACTGCACAAGCCTCTCGGTTGTTGCATCTCGTGTCCGTGTGGTTGCATGCGTGGGCATGACCCCGAATATTTCCTTTTGCGTTGCTTGCCCCTGTCCTGATTGTCCTGCTCGCCGCCGTATGTGAGACCAGATCTCACCTATACGTCTGAGACGGATTTCTCTCTCCAAATATGCTATTTCTGAGTCACCAAAATTTCTTAAGTCTAAGTCAATTTTTATGACCATTGGATTTGTATAAAGATTGATATGCCACATGATTAGATGTTGATCTAAAGGATTAAAAATATATGACTTGAGAATATTTCAGTCATTTTCTCTGTTACTTGTTTTCTAGCCTTTCTATCAACTCTCCCTACGTGTAAACTCCCTTGATCTTAATAAAATCTGGCGGGTTTCTTCCGCCAGCCCATCGAATTCAATCAACTCACAAACAGACAAGCCTACCAGTAGTGATATTTTAATTGTCTTTGCTTAGGATAAAAACATATTTGTGTAATTAACACGAGGTGTTTCCCTTTCTTTGTTTGAAATATTTAGGTGGACCAAGAGGTAGCAACCAGGCTGTTTATTGGTTTTCAGTTCTATATGCAATCATGCAAGTAGGGCAGTAAAATAAACTCGAGACTCGCAAGTTGCTCGAGCTCAACTTGATCTGTGCTCGATTTGAGCTCTAAACGAGCCGAACTCGAGGCTGATTTCAAACTCATGAGCCTTAATGAGCCGAGCTCGATTGGGCTCGTTTTTCCCACAGCCCATCTAAATATCCAGTCCTTCCCTTAGCCCAAATTCAAATAACCACTCACCCCAGGTCCTCTCACTCCTCACCTTAGGTTCCAAGTTCCAACCTTATCCTCCACTCCATTGACCCTTGCTCCAGAGTCCCATCCGGACCGTCTGGCGGCTGCCAGCTCCGACGACCCCAGCCCAAGTGACGATGCGAGCAACTGGAGCCAGGTATGATGCGAGTGCGAGCAACTGGTGCCAAGCACGCTGCAAGCCGCCGAGCGCCAGCACACTGCTCCTCCACCGCCGACATCCTCCTCCTCTGTGGCTCCGCTGCCGAGCGCCGATGCGCTGCTCCTCCACAGGTGACGCCCTCCTCCTCCGAGGCTCCGTTGTTGAGCACCGACGTGCTGCTCCTTCGCCGTCGACACCCTCCTCCTTCGTAGCCAATTTCGCCGCCAAGCGCCGGCGTGCTGCTCGTCCACCACCGACGCCCTTCTCCGGTGTCCGCTACCGACGTCAATGCCGAGTATGAACTATTCCTCTAACCCCTCCTCTTTTTTGTTCATATGAACCACTTAAAAATTTGTGAATGTTCTTGATGGTCATGTGTTACCAAGCCTTGTACGAACCGAGCTCAAGCCCACTTGAGTTTTAACCCAGCCAAGCTTGAACCTACCTACAAGCTTGATTGCCAACTCAAGCTCACTCGAGTCCTACATGCAAGGTAGCTTGCCCTTTCGAGCGTAATTTGTTTCACTCGCTAAGTAAAAATAAAATAAAATGGAGTAAATTAAGTCGAATGAGTGCCTGCTCGATATGACCAACGGACGTGGGGCACCTACTCAATTGCCATTTGTAAGTGGTGCACAGGGCCCGTCCAATGTATCATCATGCAGTCCAAACGTGTGCTGTGCACATGTACTGCAGAGCTGGCCAGAACAAGTCATGATTGCACGAAAAATAAACACGTTTGGCATCGTCCACTGCCCCCGGAAATGATTTACTACAGCTGAGATGATTTACTACAGCTACGTGCAGACGTAAAATGTTCGAGAATCATGCGTGCTCGTCGGTTGCTCAATGGCTGTTTTTGATTGGGAAAATTCACAAACTGTTTTCAGTTAACGTTGCTACCGTCCTCCTGTCCGCCAGAGAAGACTGTTTACGATTTAACATCGCTCAATGATGTGCGCATGTGCGTTCAGAGAATGAGGAGCGGTATGGAAGTTTATTCTCTGGCAAAATAGTGGTA